>BPLQ01012852.1:0-697898 GCA_021605075.1 Caerostris darwini | reverse complement strand
ACATAAACTGTATGACAAAACCACCACAGCATTCGCCATACAAAAACCCTGAAGTACTTAAAATTCAGACAGATCTCTCAAAAATAAAGAAGAAAAGAAAATGAAGAAATTATTCAAGATCCGAAGTGCGCACAAGCTGCAGAATCGAAACTAAAACTATTAGACAAACACGAATATCAAAAGGTTGAACGGTTTGAACTGCATTAGCAGTCAGTTCAAACAAGATTGCAAAATATACAGTAATAGGGGTATAAAACAGGTGTGTGTGGTGACCATTGCCTCGAGGCCATAATGTTACGCGAGGAAGTAGCATTCGATAATTGAAGCGTAATCTCTCAGGTTTGGTTTGTCGCTCTACGGCCATCTTGTGCGCATGAGGGCTAAACAGATCGGGACCTACAGTTTTTAAGTGGATTCCGAGCCACTAGCAAACATCCATGCCACCGACAGGATTCGAATCTGAAGCCTGTGATACCAAAGGCCAGAGCCCTAGATAAATGGCCATCAGGACGCGCGTAATCTCTCAGACAAGGAAGTTCATAAAACCCTAAAGAAAGCATATATATATATATATATATATATATATATATATATATATATATATATATATATATATACTATAAGTATATGTACTATATATACTAATGCTGAGATTAGTAATATATATATATATTACTAATCTCAGCATTTATATAAAAAATACTTTTCCCTTTTCTGTGATATAAAGCATCAAATTCTTTCGGTGAATTAAGCCGCATTCTTTTAAAATATTTCTTCACCAATCTTTCATAAGTGGAAAGTTGGACAAAAGTTATCGTACTGGAGTGTTAAACAAATGCAAGAGAAATGCAAGAGAAATGAAAAGATCTCCCATTCACAATTCATTTTCATTTCGGTATTAGTTCTTGCAGAATCTATGTTTAATAAAAGTATAGGATTTTTCATCTAATTTATTAAGTAATATAATCTCCACATATATCCACGTAAATAGAAAATTAAATAAAAAAATTCTAAGACTATAAAAGAATGCGCTAAAAATAGAGTGAATAGATAGAATATTAATTGAATAAAATTGGTAATTTATTTTTATAAAGTGTAATTTTGAAATTGCTCAAAAGTTTTGAACCTTTTTATACAAAAAGGATAACGGTTTTTATAACCAGATTAACAATTAGCTAAATAAGTTGAAGGGAAAGAATGAAATTTGAAAGATTTTTTTAAATTGCTTATAGGAATTAACAATGATTGACAAATTTAAATATGTTGGTGGTATTACTCAATTCATTTCTTAAACAAAAATCATTTACGTAATTGAACTAATATATGATCAATAACTATTTTTCTTCGTTTTGCAACCAGTCTCGATGCGCAGTACATTCAAGGTGACGCCTCTGCTTTAAACTAGTTACTTGTATTTTTAGAAGTCTTAAAATGGAAATCGCCATTGAGAGTAATACTATGTGGTTCTTTTACATGAGGAAGTAGTATTCAACGAAATTAAAACGTGATTTCCCAGATGAGGTTTCCAGTAAGGTTTAAGTTTTTCCAATTTCTCAGTTACAGTTTTTAGGAACAAGATAAGGTGTAAGAGTTACATTATGAGGGGAAATTTGTATTCTATTTATATATGACGGAAAATTTATTTTTTTAAGCATGTAGTAAAATATGGGCTTCATTTTGTCTTTTTTTTCCCGCTGAAATTTTCACTTCATACAAAAAATATATAATATATATATGTTTATACATTCAAAAATATATTTTCAGACACAAATTATATATAAACTTTCTATTCAAGAAGCCTGATTCTTTGAATCTAATTTTATTCTTATTTGAAATATTAAAATTATAGTTATCATAAACTATTTATCTGTGAAAACAAAAGCAAATGAACAGAATATCTGTATTCTAATTAAATAATTTTTAAAATATTCGCAGATATAGAAACTGAATAAGGAATAACAATATTATTAATAGTGAATAAAATAAAAAAGAGGATATTAAAGACATTTGAGTACATATTATGTGCTTAACTTATGCCCTGGTGGTAAAGTGTGTGGTTAGCTTGAAGACGTTTATCGAATGTGCAGAATCGAATCCACTAGATTCCCATCACTGTTGTTAGAAGAGATTTGATGGTGATTTAGACAATATGTTTACGTATCACATCAATATATGCTTACATATCAGACTGCCCACCTCTAAAATCCTTCCTCAATCATCAATGAAATAGTAAATAAAATAGTTCGTGATCTATGTAAATGGAACACAAGTTCCATAGATCTATAATAGTATGCATATTGAGCTAGAAACCGACCATTTTGCACATCAGAAGTTACAATTGTATTCGGTGCACATAAAATATCATGTGCTTCATTGAAACACAATCGAATTGTATAAACAAAGCTATCATAGCATTCACAATACAAAAGCCCTAAAGTACCTGACGTGCAGACCCTCTCAAAAAAGAGAAAAAAGAAAGAAATTTTTCAAGATCAGAAGTACGCATAAGATTTAGCGCAAACATACACATAAACATACATATATACACATAGTGTATATGTGTGTTGTATTGCTTATGTCGATTATATAAACTATACAGAACGAAAATCTTCCTATTGAGGCATTGAATATGGAAATATCCATCACTATTTCCACAATGAATAAAATGGTAGCTTAGCATGATGAATGTACAATTTTACAATTATTACAGTATAAACTATAAAAGAGCCTGATGGCCAAGTGGCTAGCGCTCTGGCGCTTGGTAGCACGAATTTCAGGCTCGAATCATGGATGTTTGTAATGGTTAGGAATCCACTTTAAACCGTAGGTCCCGGTCTAATATGATCGTAGAGCGTCTTGAAGTTTAGTCAGTCTCCAGCCCTCGTGGCTCCGCGCTAAAGTGAAGCTGCATATTACCCTTAACCATGGCCCAGTCGTCTGCGACGGGGTCTTCTGGATATAGTGTAGGCTTTCCTGCACCAGGGGGATTAGTAACAACAACATAAACTATAAAGAGTTTTCTTAAATAGTCGATGTACTAGTTGATTTGAAAGAAACAGAAAAGACTACCGTTGAATATACAGAACATTCTTTACACACGATATTACAAACATAAATCTTATTTTTATTTATATTTTTTAAACTAATACATCTTCAAAATGATTGCTATTATCTACAATTACGTTTTACAAAATTAAAGTGAAGTTTCATACGAATAAAAACGCTGCATATCACTATTTACATTGTTCTCTTCATGCATGGTTTCCACTTTTCTTGGATTGACATAAATTGCGTAACATCTTTTTTGACTAACTGCTTTATTACGCAAAATTGCATTGCACGAATGTATGCTTTCAAGTACATTTTATTTAAAAAAATCATTAAAGTTGGTTTTCTTATTTTTTCAAATGACTGTTGAATTTCTTTTTTCCTGGAAGAAAACTCACCACTCCTTTACTTGAAACAACGAAAAGATTCACGAAAAATAAAAGTTTTGATAAATGTTTTGTTACTTTAATGTATACTTCGTTCGTCTTAACACGCGAAGTCATATTTGATTTTAAAAGGACCAATTCGAAAAATGCACGTAAAACTGTGATTTTCAAAAATAAATTAATGTTAAAAATATTTTAAACAATTTGAGTTATCTTCAGAGTTTAAAAAACATTTGTAACCGTGCTTTCCTACACACTGGAAGAGAGCCACCTATGGCATTCAGGAGAAATGGACAGTAGACCTCGAGACTCTCACGCGAGAATTACCGAGCAACCTGCGCTCCCGGCTGAGATACGTTTAGTTTGTAATCTATCATCCCTAGAGGAAATATATTTAACGCAACCCTGAATATTTACTGGCCTATAGACTCTCACCTGGAGAAGAACTATGTTTCACACATCCCGAGCATACCTGAGTATCGGATTTTCGGCTTAGAAGTGGAATCCTTTCACGAATCTATAATTATAGGTCTTTAAATATGATAAATATTATATGCATGTGGTGTTTGTGCATGTGTAAATAAAGCTATGATATCTCAAACCTGCATCTGAAGTCTCAACTCAACCACACCCAGTTACAATCCAGTTGCACAACATGCACACTACACATTCTATTTTTTAGAGTTTGCTTATGTATCTCTCTTTAGTTAACGTTTTAAATTATGTTATGTTTATGTTATTTAGTTAATGTTTTTAAATAATAATTTTTCAGAATTAAAATTCTTATAATACAAATATCTATTAAAAAATCTTGGAAGAAAAACTTAGCAACAATTGTTTATTTTTAAGAAAATAATTAATTTTAAAAACAAATACTATTTTTTTTATTTTGCCTCAAAAATTATTTTATCAACGACCTTTTTAAAACTGGTATTACATTTTATTTTATGATGTGTTACCCATTAAAGTTTTAAAGAATATTTCTGTCTGAATTTAGTAATTTTTAGCTAGAGAAACTGTAATTGACATAATTGAGAAACGAAAATAAATTAAAGATGATAATAGTTTGAGAAGAAGTCTTCGAAAATAAAGTCTGATTAAGTAATTATACTCAAACGTATTAAAAGTATTATACTCACATGCGTTTTTATTTATTTTAATAGATACATATTATCGACTATATTACTTCAAATATTATTAAATTATTAATGCTATTGATATATTTTTTCTCTAAGCAGAATTGAAAGTGAAATAACAAGTAACAGAGTGGGAACTTCCTTATGAAACCACATTTTAATATTATACGATTGCAATAATTTCATTTTTTCTTTAAAGTGGTTGATGATTCAGGGAAAGGAATGAAAAAAAATGCAACATTTGAAATCGAATATTTTTCAAATTTATTTTAATTAAAATTTATATCTAAACCATGTGGACCATGTTATGGCCATGTAAAAAAGGTGTATGTTTTATAATTTTTATATTCATTCAAGGTACAATTTACGATTATTTTTGATTTTTGATTATGGATTATGTGGCCATATAAAAATAAAGGAGAAAATATTTTTTATAAATATAGTACAGTTGACACGAATGGTTTTTTTTAAACAGATAATATAGATTTTGAAACTCATTTTTAAATTTCTGTCGTTGTTAAAATATACATTGTAGACTATTCTTTTATTGCATATGCGAGTTAAAATACCAATGTTGACATGAAATGGTTTATAACGAATAAAGAAACTGATTATTACACAGATATATGAAAGGTGTTTATACACATTTATGATATTTAAAATTTAATATAAAATTTCTGTAGGATTTTAAAATACCTACTGCATATTTCTTAATCGAATATACATAAAACAACAACAAAACTAGCAGCTCTTTGATTTGTTAGAACTGCTTTAATTAGTTAGAAATTGATAGGATTGAAATTGATCAGCATTGTTATTTACACAAAGTAACAATGCTGATCAATTTCTTTTGTATGGAGACTAGAAGTATGGAGTTCTGGGACTAAATGCTAACTTGCATTAAGAAATTGATTTTTGCACAGATATTATGGGGAATGGAGAATTATTTAATTTACTTCGGGGGAAAATTAAAAAAAGAAACTAACAATTTTTTTATTATTCAATTTAATAAAAAAATATTAATATTATTATTAAATTATTACAAAAATAATAAGTTGTTAAAATTATTATTACTGTAATATAAATATACCTCTCGATAGCCATTTTGAATCAGTTTAGCATTCAGTCCCAGAACTCCATACTTCTAGTCTTCATGCAAAAGAAATTGATCAGCATTGTTACGTTGTTTAAGTAACAATGCTGATCAATTTCAATTCTATCAATCTTTAACTAATCAAAGTTCTAACAAATCAAAGAACTGCTAGTTAATCCAGAAATCCAGTTTTCCCTTTCCAATAGGATTTTTTTTTTCGGTTCAATTTAATGAAAAATTTCCCTTTAAACGAGAATTTTTTTGGATCACTAAATTAGGTTACACATTCAATCACAGAAATGAATACTTATAGGAAAGAAACTGATCAGTATAGTTACTTAAATATCTCTTAATAATCAAAATAATTTTAATAAATCGAAGAATTGCTAGTTAATCGCACAAAAAGACAAAAATTCAATTTTCTCTATCCCCTAGGGATTTTTTTTTCGGTTCAATTTAACGAAAAATTTCCCTTTAAACGGGAGTTTTTTTTTATCACTAAATGAGGCTACACATTCAATGACAGAACTGAATACTTATAGGAAACAAACAGATCAGCATAGTTATTTAACTATCTCTAACTAACCAAGATAGTTCTAATAAATCGAAGAACTGCTAGTTAATCGCACAAAAAGATAAAAATCGAATTTTCCCTTTCCCCTAAGGATTTTTTTTTTTTTTTTTTCGATTCAATTTAATGAAAAATTTCCCTTTAAACGACAGTTTTTTTGGATCACTAAATGAGGTTACGTATTCAATCAGAGAACTGAATACTTATAGGAAACAAACCGATCAGCATAGTTATTTAACTATCTCTAACTAACCAAGATAGTTCTAATAAATCGAAGAACTGCTAGTTAATCGCACAAAAAGATAAAAATCCAATTTTCCCTTTCCCCTAAGGAATTTTTTTTTTTTTTTTTTTTCGATTCAATTTAATGAAAAATTTCCCTTTAAACGACAGTTTTTTTGGATCACTAAATGAGGTTACGTATTCAATCAGAGAACTGAATACTTATAGGAAACAAACCGATCAGCATAGTTATTTAACTATCTCTAACTAACCAAGATAGTTCTAACAAATCGAAGAACTGCTAGTTAATCGCACAAAAAGATAAAAATCGAATTTTCCCTTTCCCCTAAGGATTTTTTTTTTTTTCGATTCAATTTAATGAAAAATTTCCCTTTAAACGACAGTTTTTTTGGATCACTAAATGAGGTTACGTATTCAATCAGAGAACTGAATACTTATAGGAAACAAACCGATCAGCATAGTTATTTAACTATTTCTAACTAACTGAGATAGTTCTAATAAATCGAAGAACTGCTAGTTAATCGCACAAAAAGATAAAAATCCAATTTTCCCTTTCCCCTAAGGATTTTTTTTTTTTTTTTTTTTTTTCCGATTCAATTTAATGAAAAATTTCCCTTTAAGCGACAGTTTTTTTGGATCACTAAATGAGGTTACGTATTCAATCAGAGAACTGAATACTTATAGGAAACAAACCGATCAGCATAGTTACTTAACTATCTCTGACTAACCAAAACTGACAGATCAAAGAACCGCTGGCTAATAGCGCAGGGGAAAAAAAAAAAGTGCAATAATCCAGCCCTCTCTTTCCGTTTCCGTATTGTCGAGGGTCACAGCAGTCGATCACCTTCCGCGGAAGCTTGTTTGAAAAGCACCCCGCCCTTGAGTGAAACGCTCCGTTAAATTTCTATTCGAAAGTTCGTGTATGCTTCACGGCCTTTCAAGAAAATGTTCGACACATTGCATTCTATGCGGCGTGTCGCCCTGCCGTACGCTTTCAACCATTTTCGACCATTCATCCATTACTGCGAGTAAAGAGTTTTCGATTTTAAAGCTTTTAAAATGAGACGTAAATTGGACTTTAAAAAAAATTCTTACTTGTAGATTTTATTCTGAATTCGAATATTCTAATTAAGACAAAATGAATTTCAACGTTTAATTATGTTTTTATTCTATTGAATTTTTTTTGTTATATATAATTGTAAATTATAATATTTTATAATTTAGTACAATATTATTATTTTATAATATAACTGAATTATTTATGGGAATTATAACTGAATTATTATATTAAGGAATTTAAAAAAAAATCTTATTTGATCATTTTATTCTGAATTCGGAAACATACTAATTAAGATAAATTGAAAAGAATTTCAACATTTAATTATATTTCCATTCTATTAAATTTTACGGTAATGTATAATTGTAAAAGTATCATGATATTTTATAATTTATTACGATATTTTTATTTTATAATATAACTGAATTTGCTTAGATTATTTTATTATACCAAGGATTTTTTTTTAAATCGTATTATATTTTTTTGTCATTTTAAAGCATAATGCATTTAGAAATTCTATATTTGTAAAATGTATTCCATCTTTTAATTAGATATTATATACATATATAATTCTACTTCAATGGCGCATCGGCCCCATGGTAGGCCAAGGCCGTCTGCTTGCTGGCAAATTTCGAAACATGAGAGGTTTCCCTTTTTTTACTCTGTAGGATTGTCAACCCTGCACTCTAAAGCCATATTAGAATGGGGCCTATGGTTTAAAGTAAACATCCATGGCACCACGCAATATTAGACATATAAATATTGAGATATATAAAAGTTACTTCATATTAAACAGGACAAATAATTTTAAGTAACATTATAACTGATTAGAATTACCATTTATTATAATATTCATTTGCTACAACAATAACAAATTTCGCGATTTTCTTCAGGCCAGCAATGTTGTAAATTTGTAAGAAAATATTATCAATATTACAATAATGACTAATATGATATATATTTAATTTAGTGGCTTTATTTTATAATTAGTTAAATTTTTTCTTAAAGAAAAGTTTATGAGTTATTTTTACACATTTTTTAAAATTTTGCATAATATTCTGATAACCCTCGTTATATTTGTGCATATAAATAGATATCACTAACTAACTTATTTAAGTTTTATGTTATAAAATGAAAGTAAAAGATGTAATTTTGACTGACAAAATTATTTATGATTTATATTTTGAGTGCAATTTTGACTGACAAAATGCGAACATAAAATTACTCTATATATTAATATCTACTTATATTACCATTATGTTGGTTTTTACTCAATCTTTTTTTTACTCTATCTTTTTTTTTTTTAGAAAAAAAGATAAAGAAAGAAATATGAGTTATAATGAGAAACTGTTATATTACTTATTGTTGCAAATTTAATGACTTAAAAACTACCTATATTGAATTATTATTTGCTGTATTTTATATTACGCAATTTTGTTATTCTATAAAATTCTTTATTTTATAGGTCGACAAATGTCTGTTGGCTGTTCTTAAGACACCATTTAATCTCTTAAGTTGTGCTTAAATAGCTGTCCAAGAAACGACAGGCCTTATGAGTTATTTCCCATTTTGTTAGTGCTGGAAATGAAATGGGGAAGGGCCATTATGGCTTTTATTGGACCAAGAACAACTGATGTGGAAGAAAAAAAAGCACCTAACGCCTTATCAAGCGCCTCGGGAGAGCAGGAGGTAAATCATTTAAGGGGGCAATAATCGCCGGAATATAAGTACCGAAAGAATAACAGTAAACAAATTCCGCAATTTGATATGTCAAGACAGCAGAGCAACAGAAAGAGAAATCTTTTCTGCGAAATAAGCTCTAAGTAAGTTTTATGAATGCGTACCATAAGAAGTTTATTTTCTTTTTTATCAGCTCATAGACTCATGTCCTGTAGATAATAATATTCAGTAAATAATATACATATAGAGATCTGAATTAGAGTAATAGAGAACTGAATTCATTCTTAAGTAATAAAAACACTTCTGCCTTTTTTTAATAAAAAAAATCATTATCTTAGTATTAAATAATGCTACATATGATAATGATTATCGTTTTTATAAAATTATTATTAAAAATTTTTCGTAAATTAACTTTTTGATAAAGCAAAGAGCGGCTTGATGAATAGTGGGTTGGGATTCTGAATTCAAAGAGCATGTTACGAAACCTGAGAAGCGATGTTACACCTAAAATTCTCATATAAATATGCCTAAATGGGTACAAGAATCTGTAGACCTTCCATAAGACAAGCAAATGAGGACAGTTGCTCCTTAAATTCCTCCCAGAAAGTAAGGTTCCCCACTCACACTAGTCGGTAGGCTTTTCTTAATCATGCATCAGTGAATCAAGAAGCGCACCTATGTTACACAACAAAAAAAATTCATGGACGAGAAAGTTTTTAAGAGAAGCAATGTCCTCCACTCATCACTAGTCGATAGGTTGTTCCCGATCATACATCAGTGGAACATGAGGAGCACTTGTGTTATACCACAAAAAAATTCATGGACGAGGGAGTTTTTAAAAGGATTGGTTTGTTTTGTCGCTGTACGGTCATTTTGTGAACTCTTTAGGCTAATTAGACCGGGACCTACAGTTTAATGTGTATTCCGAATTACAACGAACATACATGCCCCGTCCAGGAACCTGAAGCCTGTGGTACCAACGGCTAGAGAGCTAGCTAATTGGCCATCAGGACACTTTATAAGAGGAGGGATATCCGTCTCTTATAAGGCGTCACTAGTCGTACTAGTTACTAGTCGGTAGGCTCTTCCTGATACTACATCAGTGGAACATGAAGATTACTTATGTTATATAATAAAAAAAATCATGGACTGGAGAGTTTTTAAAAGGATGAATATTCTCCACTCATCACTAGTCGGTAGGCTGTTTCTGATCACATATCAGTAGAACATGAAGCACACCTATGTTATATCACAAAAAAATTCGTGGACGGGAGAGTTTTTAAGAGGAATGTCCTCCACTCGTCAATAGTCGGTAGGTTGTTCCCGATCATACATCAGTGGAACATGAGGAGCACTTGTGTTATACCACAAAAAAATTCATGGACGAGGGAGTTTTTAAAAGGATTGGTTTGTTTTGTCGCTGTACGGTCATTTTGTGAACTCTTTAGGCTAATTAGACCGGGACCTACAGTTTAATGTGTATTCCGAATTACAACGAACATACATGCCCCGTCCAGGAACCTGAAGCCTGTGGTACCAACGGCTAGAGAGCTAGCTAATTGGCCATCAGGACACTTTATAAGAGGAGGATATCCGTCTCTTATAAGGCGTCACTAGTCGTACTAGTTACTAGTCGGTAGGCTCTTCCTGATACTACATCAGTGGAACATGAAGATTACTTATGTTATATAATAAAAAAAAAATCATGGACTGGAGAGTTTTTAAAAGGATGAATATTCTCCACTCATCACTAGTCGGTAGGCTGTTTCTGATCACATATCAGTAGAACATGAAGCACACCTATGTTATATCACAAAAAAATTCGTGGACGGGAGAGTTTTTAAGAGGAATGTCCTCCACTCGTCAATAGTCGGTAGGTTGTTCCTGATTATACATCAGTGGAACATGAAGCGCAACTTTGTTATACAACAAAAAAAATCGTGGATGAGAGAGTTTTTAAGACTAGTGAATACCACAGTGTTCACTCCAAATTACTATAATAGGACCTCCATAATGCGCTCTGTTAAGGCTTAATTTGTTCTGTAGTGAATGACTTAAAGTGTAAAATTGGAATTCAATAGAGAGCAGCACATTTTTAATGACAGGCAAGCAATTTCAACAAATATTTATATTTTAATTAGTAACGAAATTAAAATTGTGTAATTTATATTTTATATTAGTAACGAAATTAATTACACTACTCACTTCGTATTGAAGATTAATATTAGAGAATTTCTGCATACGATTACGTAACGTTAATACTGAATTTTAAATGTTATTTAGTTGTGTTTATTTAATTGAATATGTCGAACTAAAATAGTTAAGGTGAGGAATTAATATTACTGCCACAGCATTTTAGTTGATTTATTATAATTAATTTAAATTTTTTTCAAAAAAAATGCTTATATGGAATTTTAAAATACTGTATGTTACATTTCTAATTATTGAGAAATATTGATTAGTTTTCTATGCACATTTTTAAACTAGGAAAAACTTTAATGTTCTTTATGTATTCCTCCAGTTCGTTAAAAGATAATCATTAATTTTCTTCTTTTGCACCAAACTTTGAAGATGAGTATCTGATCGCAATTCGATTAATACCTGTGCGGATAAATCATCTCAAAGGAACTTTGTTTCTTGAAAATGTAATATGTTTCCAATACTTATTCCAGCACAACTTAATTAAGCACATATGAAAAAAAAAAAAAAAAACCAATAAATAAAAAGGTTATAAAAGAAAAACGAAATTTAATAGACGTTTCTCTTATCAAAGTCGATTTTGCTTCGAGAACTTAGATTGAAAATTAATTCGTTGGGCCTGCAAATCTTTGATTTTTTTTCATCTTCTCTTTCTTTCTAATTTAGTAGTTCCAGTCGAAGAATTTTATAGCCAGATGTATGATATAAATATTGAGTGCTTTTGAAATATTTTCTTTTTTTCTAAAATAGATTGTTCGAAATGTTAGTTTCTCACGTAGAGTTTTTAAAATTGGCTTAATAAAAAAGAAATATTTTTAACGTATTCAATTTTATAAAAACATTATAAAAATAAAATTTAAAAAAAATTTAATTTAAAATAATTCCTTAAAAGAAAATAGTTTTTTTATTCTTTAAAATTTAAAAATGCAAACACGATTAAAAGGATGTTTGCTATGACGTTTAACATAATTGTCATTGCTACTTGGCTTGATGGGTGGTTCTCCTTTCTTTTTAATTCAGGTTCGAATACTGGCGGGGCATGGATGTTTGTTAGTGATTCGGAATTCACTTTAAACTGTAGGTCCCGGTCTAATTAGCCCAAACTGTGCACCAAATGACCGTAGAGTGACAAACCAAATCCAACCTTTCTTTTTTTTAAAGTATCCTGATTCTTAATTTTGTACCAAATTTATCGCTTCTCTACTATTTATGAAAAAATCCCTTGCAGTATGATAAATAAAATATAAAAATTTCTATAATGGGTGATAAAATTCTAAATAATCTTCATGAAATATTTAAATCCTTTTCATTATATTCCAAAATTATTTTTAAAAGATTTTTTTTTCAAAATAATAATATCAATTTAATAAATCCTAACAGCGCGTGATTAAAAATTTATTAAATGCATAGAAAATCATTTTAGTTGATGTTTAATGAAATAGTAAACATTAAAGGGCATTAATGGGCAAAAAAATTAATGGGCATGAAACATACAGAAACATACATGAAGTTATGCATTAGTGCCTCTCATAACAACACAACTTATGCTTCGTAACAAGGAAAATTATCACAGTGACTTAATTTTTATTTTATAATGACCTGTAAATTTAATGAAAAATATGAGTAGCAAATATATTATATATTTTAGTTTAACCAAAGGTGACAAATGCCCACGAAATAAATATTTAATTTTTAGAAATCATTTGGTTTTTATCTGCATTACATTACGAGTATTGTAAACTTTCAAAAGCGCATTTAACACATTTAAGAAGTATAAAAAAATGCATTTAAGAAGTATATACGAAGTAAATAAGCATTTAAGAAGTATCTGAAAAGTAAATAAACATTTAAGACGTATCAAGAAAGGCATTTAAGAAGTATCTTATGAAGTAGATAAGCATTTAAGAAATAAAAATGTATTTAAGATGTACCTAAGAAGTAAATAAGCATTTAAGAAGTAAAAATGTATTTAATAAGCATCTTAAATGCATTTGTTATACCCCATAAATTTTACAATTTTCGAATGACAAGTTGTTAAAATGATGTCTATCTATACCTTTCATATTAATTTAACTCAGATTTTCAAAAGAATTCACGTAACGATACTGAAGAGTCATTCCTATGTGCATGTTTCGAAAATATACAGAATTTTCCTTATGGTACAGAATTAAATAATACTATTCGCTTGTTTAATTAATTTTTTTTTATTCTCATTGAATTAAAACAGTTGGTTTTGTAAATCATTGAAAAAGAAAAGTACTTCCGCCCGAAAGTTTACAGACTGAAATGATGAGTTACTTATAAATAATTCACAATGATATCCATTGTGTAGTTGCCATGAATGTTATTTTATCTTTTATAGCATGTAAATAAAAAAGGTGAGACAAGACAAGATCATGATTTTCTTCATCTTTTCTTTTTTGAAGGTTTTTTATTTAAATATATATATTTTTTTTCATAAAATGTGTTGCATTATTTTTCTCTCTAACGTGAAATATTTAGTTATATTTCTAAACAAAATGTCCATGTTAAAAATAAGATCGTCACGTTTCTTCCTATTTTTTTTATGAATAAGAAACATAAAAGAAAGAACGCAGGAAATGCATAGTCTTAAATGTTTGCTTTAAAGCAATGAAACACATCGAGTATCAAGTTAATAATAAAAAAAATCTACTAAAGCGTAGAAACATGTAATCTGAGAACCATGAGTCATAAGAAAAATTGTAAGTATTTCAAACCTTTGCGGAAACAGTTATTATTATTTTTTTTTATATTTATTATTTTTGGGCAACCTTCAAGTAGTATAGCTTTTTAAGTTAATCGTAAAATCTGAGAAACATTTACAAAATAATTCTTCTTTACTGAGTTTTTTTGTGATAATTTTTAGAACCAACTATATTTATCATTATTTTGGGAATGTAATCTGTAAATCTGAGATTAAACATGGAAAGATTTTAGTTATTAAGTTACTTAGATCAGGACGTTTCATATATTTATTCATATTGTTTAAAAAAGACAAGCAAAGTTTTTGTTATTTTACGTCTTTGTTTATTTATGTATTAATTAATTAATTTAATTGTTTATTTGCCGAAAAATACGATTAAAATATCATTATAAAAATAAATTTATATATTTTATTCAAATTTTAATAATACAACTCTTCTTACTGAATGTTTGAAAATAAATCCATAAAATTAAAAATAACCATAATAAATAATTAAATGACCATAAAATTATAATTAATGAAATTTTAAATTAATAAAATTTATCATGAACCAATAACCGTTAGTTAATAATCAATTAAATTAATTAATAATCATTAAATTAATTATGATTAATTCATAACCATAAAATTAATATAATATTAATTGCTGTATTTATATATTCATATTACAAAGAATAAATACAAGATTACTATATTTCAAGACTTAATGAATACCATGAACATGAATACAACTATAATATAAGGAACATAAATACAAATGCAATATGCATAATATGAATAGCAAATGTAAAGAAATATCTTTGGAAAATGAATGATACAGTTGCAAGTATTTTGTTAACAAGTTGCTATTAATAAATAATTGTTAGTTTTTACTGTTTATTAATATTAATAAGATTGTCGTTTATTAGTTCAATAGTTTTGTTTATTAGATTTATAATTTAATGATGATAAATTTATAATATTAAATAACAATATGCTGTTGATTTTTAAGTTTGTTTGCAATTAATACAAAAATAATGTAAAGTGAAAGATATTACTAACAGCCTATATTTGTTCACAAATGATTGAACATCTGAATATACTTATTTAATGTTGCAAGCTATTATTTTTCACTGAAATACTTTTTTTCAAAATGTAATAATCAATTATGTTAATTTTCTGGAAAGTAAAGGAAAAAAAAACTCACATTATATTTTTTTTTTTAATTTGTGCAACTTTCTTTCCAAGTGAGACAAAAAGTTTAATTATTTCAAACCTACATGTTGCTATGACTAATGTTTCACGTTCCTTGTAAATAGACAATATAGACGCCTCATAACTGTAACATATCGGCAAATTACCAGTAATTGCTGGTTTTCTAGTTGCCACTTTATCCAGTTTATTGTTCTATAAAAA
This sequence comes from Caerostris darwini, assembly GCA_021605075.1. Classification (NCBI taxonomy): domain Eukaryota; kingdom Metazoa; phylum Arthropoda; class Arachnida; order Araneae; family Araneidae; genus Caerostris; species Caerostris darwini. Next base: position 682,365 of record BPLQ01012852.1, on the reverse strand, counting down.
ACTTGACAAACACTATTCGTTAAATTAATGGCAAAGTATTTACTTTATTTTCACTGACGATTAAATAGCAACTTTCCTTATTTCCTAACCTACCGACAGTAAAATTAGTAATCTCTGAAAAACTTGCAAATAAGAAATTCTCTGTGACATCGCAATTCATATAAATTTATAATATTACTTGGAATATTTCAATGAAGAGTAATTGTATGTATTTTCTGGATATATTACCTTTAACATATAAAATGCGACTAAAATCAATTTAAATGATAACAATTAATTTATACTTACAGAAACAACATTTAATTTGTTTTCAAACTGAGTGACAATTACAGTTTTAATTATACTAATCATTGATAATGAAATTAGTTATTAATGATATAAAAACTTATATTCATACTATCAAATACTAACTGAATTATTATTTTAAAGAATTGATAACAATTTGCTTTTGCAAATTAATAACAATTTTGCGATAACAATTTGCTTCATTCTACAACAATTCTCATAAATCATTAGCTGTTGTGTATTAATTATTTTTCCAAACCGTATGTTATTTTCGAGACCGAAACTTTCAAGATGTACATTAATGTAATATAAACTATCTATAATGCAATTTTAGCAGAAAAAAATTCATCTATACCATGTCAGATATTTTGACAAAATGACAGAGACTTATTACTTTCTATCGACCATGATTTTTGTCCATTACCTATGTGTTCTAAAAACAATTTTATTAATAAAAAATGTTTACTACATTAATCAAATAACATATGTTATTGTACCGCAAGACTGTCAAAATTAATCGCAACAAAAATACGTCATAAGCTCCAGATTATTGTGACAAATTGACAAAATTCTAATCGCTTTCTATCAACTATAATAGTTTTCATAACCCAGAAAAAATTATATTAATAAGATTTTAATTAAGATTAAGATACTGGTTTGATTAGATGCATTCAATTTTGATTAAGATATTGGTTCCTGCAGTATCCTAATTAGTATCTTTCATTTGCACTACTAGATCTTCAAAACGAACTAGTTTATTGATAGCATCAAAGACAAAAAAAAAAAAAAAAAAAAAAAAAAATTACGTATATGCATGTCTATCCATTCATCATGTCTCTGTCAGATGTTATCCTTTGTTACATCATTTATAGAGGAATTTGTTTTGGAATTAACAAACACAATTTAACTGTATCAATTCAATTGATTATCACTCATGAAAATGTTTATGAATCATCGTCACAGTTCTATACCAATACGAGATATTTTAACGAACTTATTGCTTTCTACCATCCAATAACGATTTTTATAAGCCATTACGCCACCCAAAAACAATTGTATTAATAATAGTATACAAACATAAAGATACCACTTCGAAATTAATCCACTGTTCATTTATTATATAATATCTAATTTGTGCACCTCAAAATTGACAGAACGATTCACAGAGAAAAACTTTCATTACTACCCATCAGAAACATTTTGACAAAAAAACTTAATTTCCTTCTATCAACCATAATGGCTTCTCACAATCCAGAAAAAATTGTATTTATAAGATCTCAACTGGTTCATGCACTAACTAACTGGTATCTTCCATTTGCACCTCTAGATCTTCAAAATGAATTGGTTTTATTGATAGTATCAAGGACAAAAAAAATGTTACAAATATGCATGTCTATCATTTCATCATGTCTCTGTCAGATGTCATTATTTTATTACATCAATTATTGAATCGTTTGTAGAGGAATTTGTTTTGAAACTAACAAATACAGCTTTAAGTGCATCAATACAATCCATTATCACTCATGGAAATGCTTATGAAGTTATCACCCACAGACCTATATCAATATTTTGACGAACTTATTGCTTCCTACCATCCAATAACGATTTTCATAAACTATTACGCCGCGCAAAAACAGTTGTATTAATAATAGTATACAGAAATGCAATTACCACTTCGAAAATGAATCCACATAAAATGTTCATTGATTACGTAATATCTACTATGAACACCTCAAAATTGGCAGAACGACTCACAGGAAAACTTCCATTAATACGCATCAGAAACATTTTGACAAAAACATAATTGCTTTGTATCAACCATAATGGTTTTCATAATATGTGTGTCACCAAAACTAATCCACACAACTGTTTTAATAATAAAAAAGTTTTCCCCCAAACTAATGCATACGCTAATTAACTAACGTCTACCATCTGTACCGCAAGAAGATCGTCAAAACGAATTGGCAGAAAAACCTTCTATCGATACTCGTCCTCTGGAAAGAAAGAAAAATGTCACGAAGCCCGTAACCTTGCATCATGTCTCTGTCAGATGTCAACTCCTTCTTCATCGTTCGCGACACCCGTCGTGTGTGTTCAACTAGAGACGTCATCCGAGACCCCGCGGTGATTTCAGAAGCAGCAGCTTTTATGACAATTTCCCCTCACAGTCTCAGGTCTTCTTCGATCGATAAGCGGCAATCGAAACGGTTGCAGCATCCTCTGCCCCCAATCCGTCTTTACCTTAATTGCTTTGATTATGTATAGAGTGGACGAGGCTTACGGAGATTACATGGGGACCGAACAATATCCTTTACCGTAATGAGGATCGCATCCGTTTGTTAACATCCAGGGATGAGTTATATGTTTGCATCACGTTAATATTCCTGCAGCTATTCATTGCATAACTGTGTCCTTAGTTCAAATGGGTTCATGCGTTCATATTTTGCATATTAATCAGTTCATTTTAAAATTATCTATGGGGATAATTACGATTTATCTACCTATATATATAAATGTATGTATGTATGTATGATCCAGCAATTTAAAAAAATTCTAACATATAGATGTCCATTTTTCTCTCTGAACGTATGATGTCATAATAATAATATATGGAGTCAAAATAATAATAATATATTATTATTATTTTGTTAAAAAATAAATAGCTAAAAAGTGTGAAAATTTTGTTATTAGTTATTTTTTAATTAAATTAACACCTTATTTTTTTATTGCCATCAGATTTTTACATCACCAGATAGCAACAATCTTAAAATAACTGATTGGCGTCCTTAGTTAAATTATTGAAAGAAAAAAAAACAGTAGAAATTTATTGCATTAATTTTCAATTTATTTTCCAAACTAACACTATGATATTCTTTAAAAAAATGCTAATAGATTGAACTTGAAAAGAAATATTGGAATATATATATAATTAAAAACAGCTAACATAAAATTTTATTTGTACTTTTGATATCACGTTTGCTTAAAAAAAATCTATAACTAAAAATAAAAATAATTGAGCTAATAGCTATCGAGTTAATAATAATTAATAGCTTTTGAGATCACTGAAAATATCCTATAAAATACTCTGTATAGTTTTGAATATAATATATTTCCCATTATTTACAATGTTTTTTTAAAAAATATTTCTGATATTTACTAGAGTTTCTAGTAATTTTATTTAAACCTTAATTCAACCATGAGAAGACCTTGGAAAATTTGTCTTAGTGAAGAGTTCGCAAAATATTTTATTAAATTTTTATTTAAGATTTTTTTCTCAAATTTTTTAAGAAGGATACTTTTAAATCGACAATAAAATTTTCATACTTAAGTGGTTTAATAAACTAGGTGAATTATATGCCTTATTATTTTAAAAATAACCTAATTACATGAATTAATTTTAATAAATTATTACTTACAAAAATGTAAGTTTAAACATTGGTGAAATAAAAAATGACTATGAAAGCTTTTACGACAATAAATAAATTTTCCCTTAATTTCAAACAGTAGTACTTTTTTAGAAAAAAATAACTTTTTTTAACGTCATAAAAACTGAAAAAGAAATTTTTACAAGCGAAATAATCTGTAATGAAAGCATAAACACAAGTGATTTTACTAAGTATACGATTTTGTGAAGCATAAAATTTTAATTCTTTTAAAAACTTAAGCACGGATGAAATACATAAATACATGCTAATCTTAATAATTAAAAACATATTTATACCAAAATAAGAAACATTTTTTAGAAATCAAAGTAATTAACAGTTCTCAAAATTCATCGGTAATTTTTCTTCGAAATTTAAAATATTTAGTTGGGAAACAATTAGTTGTTTTAAAAGATTAAATGATAACATATTTATATATATAGAAGTGTTCATGAAAGCATCCCGTGTAGAGGATTATTTATTGGTTGTATGCTAATCTCATTGTTTTTATTGTTTAATTTTGCTGTTGTATTATTTTCGATTATTAGAAATGCATTACAGAAAGATTCAATATAAATTTTATCAGCTTGCACTTTGTTACATTATATCTCACGAAATTTTCCTGACTATTAGATTTGCTTTTATTTATCCATTGATAAATGCTTTATTTCGCTTATTTGACAAATAATTGATTGTGAACAGACGTAGTACCTCGCATTGAGACCCAGGTTATATGGAAAGGGTTTTCTCCCTTGCAAATGCCACAAAAATTTCTTCTATATTCACTAAGGAGAATTTTCGGGTCTTACATTAGCAGAACTCGATAATGAAAAGAAAAAATGTATCCAAAAACTCAACATAATATATTTCTGCAGTATGCAATTATTTGTAATAAATATAAAAGGTTGCAATTAAATATACGAATCATTTCACTTAAAACTTTGTTAAATAAAAAGCTGTAAGAAGACTTAAAAAACAACAACATTAGCCAAAACTAAAAGAAAAAGTGCGTGTGGATTTTAAAAGTTAAAAGCATGCTTTAAAGTTTTATTTAAAGAATTTAATAATAAACATAAATATTTTTTTTTCTCGCTTGAGTGATTAATATCACTAAATGCTTGTAAATAAACGAAAAAATTTGAAATTCACATACGACAAAATACATTCAAATTTATTGCTTTAAGGCAATGTATATATAATTAATAGTATACTTTCTTATATAATTTTTTCCCTTTCTGATATGCATTTGTTTCATCTTTTTTCCTAGTTATGTAACACTGAGGAATGAGTCCGCTGGACGATTCCGGTTTTCTTTCCGTAAAAAGAAACTCTGCTGGATACTCTATCGATCAGCGCTTCCCCGAAGTTACTCGACAAATCTCTATAATCACGCCTCCCATCATAATACATTCCACGTCTTGGCCACACGCATTCCGAATTCAAACTGGACCATCTTCATATAGACATTTTTTTTTTCATTGGTCAACGAGGCAATTTTTTCAACGGTAAATTCCCCCAGAAGTTAAATATAATAAAGTGGTATGAATGATGTCTATACGGCAAACAAAAATAAAAATCCCCTCAGAAGTTAAGTATAATAAAAAGGTATGAATGATGTCTATACGGTAAACAAAAATTAAAATTTTCCCAAGAATTAAGTGTAATAAAAAGGTATAAATGATGTCTATACGGTAAACAAAAATGAAAATTCTGCAGAAGTTAAATGTCATAAAAAAGTATGAATCTGTACGGTAAACAAAATTAAAAAATTTTCCCAGAAGTTAAATCCAATAAAGAGGTATTAATGTCTATACGGCAAACAAAAATAAAAATCCCCTCAGAAGTTAAGTGTAATAAAAAAGGTATGAATGATGTCTATACGGTAAACAAAAATAAAAATTCCCCCAAAATCTAAAATGTAAAAAAGAGATATGAATGATGTCTATAGGGTAAACAAAAAAAAAAAAAAAAAAAAAACTTTCCCCAGAAGTTAAATGTAATAAAAAGGTATGAAATGTCTGTACGGTAAACAAAAATAAAATTTCCCTAGAAGTTAAGTGCAATAAAAGATATGAATGATGTCTATACGGCAAACAAAAATTAAAATTCCTCCAGAAGTTAAATGTAATAGAAAGGTATTAATGATGTCTATATAGTAAACAAAAATAAAATTTCCCCAGACGTTAAGTGTAATAAAAAGGCATGAATGATATCTATACGGTAAGCAAAAATTAAAATTACGCCAGAAGTTAAATGTAATAAAAAGGTATGAATGATGTTTATGCGGTAAAAAAAAAAATCCCTAGAAGTTAAGTGCAATAAAAAGATATGAATGATATCTATACGACAAACAAAAATTAAAATTCCTTCAGAAGTTAAATGTAATAAAAAGGTATTAATGATGTCTATATGGTAAACAAAAATAAAATTTCCCCAGAAGTTAAGTGTAATAAAAAGGTATGAATGATATCTATATGGTAAAAAAAATATTTAAAAAATTCCCCTAGAAGTTAAACGTAATAAAAAGGCATAAAGTTTGCCAATAATTAGACATTACTTTACTATTATACAATTTATCTGTTACTGTTGTATATGTTCTAATATTAAACATAACAATTTAACTATCGTAATTAATTGTTTTTATTTTTAATTTCAATGTTGTATAAAACATGATAAATGATTCTACAACAACAAGCGAGTTGATATCTGATATTTTATTATTATATAAACATTGAAATCATTAAAAAAAAAATAGAAATCACAAAGCCAGTTTTCAATTAATAAGCAATGCTGTTTAGCTTCTAGAGTCCGTACTTAACAATTTAATTTTTTTAATGTTTTTCTAGAAAAATAATTAAGAGCGATAAAACATTAAATTTTTTTCACCACTGTTCATGTTTATATGTATTTTATTTATTTTCCCATTATTCGCAGATAATTTTCACAAATAAGAAAAAGCAGCTTTGAAATTAATATCTTGCACTTTTTTTTTCGACTTTAGGCACTTGTTTTCTATTAAAATAAAGCGCCTAAGAATAAAAAAAAAATTGTTATTCTTCGCAAAAGGAATGAAAAATGCGTAAAGTTTCACGTTTTTTTTTTTCAGACCTTCAGATAAGGAACAATTTTCCCTTCAAGTGATAAATTTTAATCTTGTACGTTTTGACAACAAAAAAATTATTTGCACTGTTGTATAAAAAGAGACGAAAATTTAAGAGGCTTATAAGATACACATAGTTTTCACGTATTTTCCATCATCTCATCCTTTTTTTTTTTAATTTAAGATAAAAATACTTCAAAATTTAAATTAAAGAGACTGTGAAGATATTTTAGAAATATATATGTATATATATTGAAAATTTATAAAAAAAATCTATAACAGTCCGAGGCCTGGTAAGCAATTTCAAAGTTGCCAATATAGAAAAAAAAATTGAAAAAAGTCTCAAATATATAGTTTCAAAATGAATTCAAATCAATTTTAAATACATTATTTAGTTATGAAATAAAATTAATTAATGATAGTTAAAAATCGATTGATTTTGAATTATACTCCATTAATTTCTGACCTGAAATTCCGAATTAAATAATAAAATTTCAAATTAATTTTGTCTGTAAAAATAATTTCCTTAAGTTTATTATATAATATTTTTAAATGCAATCACTTTTATTTTTTATGATGATAATTTTTTATGATATTAATGGTGTAGAGTGTAGGCCTGACGGCCGAATGGCGTTCGGTACCACAGGTATCGGGTTCAAATCCCGGCTTTGCCATGGGCGTTTGTAGTGGTTCGGAATCCACTTTAAGACGTAGGTCCCGGTCCTAGCAGGATCGTAGAGCGCTGCGGGGCCGTTGTTACTCCGCGTCCGTAGCCTACCATCAAGTTACACGCGCCCGCTGGGTAATGCAAAGTGAGTAACATCGGTGCAGCCCTTATGGCGAAGATCACGGTCTATTTGCCAGCTGCATTAGAAGAAGAAAAAAAAAATGCTGTAGAGTGTGCCCGACCTGTGCTCAATGTTAACATAGGCTAGTATAGGCTAATATAGCTAGGTTCAAATCCGCTGGTGGCATCCACTGCAGAAACTGCTTCAGAAAGGACGCTTTTTACATTGTTTATAAAGCATCTCGCATCGATAGTCAAATCACTCGGTGGGAATAAATAATCTATTGGTGGGCTATTCGTTACATACATAACAGAAATCCACAGATGATCAAAAATAAAAACAGTTATTTAATTCGGCTACAAATAAAGAAAAGCTCTTTTTTTTTCCTTATCCCACTATTTAGACAGCAACATCCAGACCAAGTCCAAGAACCCATGTGGTCTCATGGAAGGAGGAAAAGGGGGGCAGCTTCTATTGTGATGGAGCACCCGTAGGTAGAGGGCTTTAAGTCAATGAAGAAGGAGGGAAGCGACTTCCTGGAGGACTTTTAGGGAAAATTCACAGCAATTGCGTATTGCATGAGAGAAAACCCGAAAAACTCCCATCAGGTAGTCCGACTAACGAAGCAAGAGGCAGAACATCACAAACGCTGACATATCTCTTCATTTTTTTTTTTAAACCGTGTCTGCAACAAAGCTGCCAGCTGATTGAACCTTCGCCCTAATGCTCACGTTGCCACTAAGCCACGAGTCGGCGAGAGAGAGAGCTCTAAATACGGAAATGAAGAAAAAGTAATTTATTTTTTAAGTTAAATATCTCATTTCAGTTGAAGAATAGTTGTATGCATGATTTTCAAATATATTCAAAGAAAGTGCAGTGAAAATAAAAACTATTGGCATAGTATTAACTAGAAGCTCTATTTTCAAATGTTTTGTTTTTTAAAAATTTGCATGCATAATAAAAATGGAGTAAATGAGTGAAGTCAAGCTAAAAACGCTTCTGTGATTCCGGGTGTGAATCGCAGTTTATTTTGAGTCGCAGAGGAGCTGAGTCTAAATTTAAAGCGCAAAGGCAACAAAAGAAGAAATGCCTTCACCATCTAAGACCTGGTATGTGACTTCAATCCAGCAACAAACAATGGATCCCGTTTTTTGCTACCAGGTGAACAGAAGCGATACTACTGTCTCCAGACACAGAAGTGAACACGACTTTTCAATAGTCTTAAAGTCTTAAAATGACTACAGTGGCTAATACTATTCAACCTTATGAAGAATATTAAAGGCTTATTTTTGTTTTTGATAATTATTCTAGAACTTATCAATTTTTAAACATGTTTAACTAATTATTCTTGAAATAGTTCATATGAAAACTTTGAATATATTAAATTGCAAATTGTTGTTAATATATATTTTCTCAGTAATCAAATAAAATGTTTTAATCAATTATACAACAGGCTTACAGTTTTAATTTAAAGTTATTAAAATTATCTTATAATCTTCAAAAAAAAAAAAAAAAAAAAAAATAGAATGAATGCATGTACTCAAAAAAGTAATATTTTTTTTCAATGAAAAATATATTTTTTTAATTTAACTGTCAAACTTTGAAAGTGACAGTAATTCATTTCGAACTATTAAAGAATCATTTTTAAATTCGGAATATAAAAAAATATCAGAAACTCATTTATTTTGAAATGAAAATTTCTAAAACATCTGGAAGTGTCTGTACATTCTATAAATTTTTTTTTTAGATTTGCTACTAGAGTCGAAGTAAGAACATTTTATTTTTAATTTTATACAAAATGTTTAAAAAAATAACTTCAAAAACAAAATTTGAAATAAAATTTCTAAATTATTTAAGATATCATATAATTTTTATGCCAGGCAGTTATTTCTTTTTACTTTTAAAACTTATATTAATTTAGACTTGTATATTAATAGATAAAAAGGAATTAATCAGAAAATTCAGAAGCAATATTTAAATTTCAGAAAAAATATTTTTCTTTTTTCTTTAATCTCGAAAATGGTTTCATGGTTTTGTTGCTCACATTTAAAGTAACTTTCTTTTTGTGCGCAACAAAACGATAAAGCCATTTTCAAGATTAAAGAAAAAAGTAAAATATTTTTTCTGAAATTTAAATATTGCTTCTGGATTTTTGGATTAATTTCTTTTTATCTGTTATCATATAAGTCTAAATTAATATAAGTTTTAAGAGTAAAAAGATATTAACAGCCTGGCATAAAACTTTACGATATCAATAAATATAAATAAACCACTAATTTATTATACTTAATTATTAAATTTTTGAAGAAATTAAGAAAATAGAAGAATTGTTCTAATCTAATTCATTTTATGTCTTGTTTAAAATTTTAAATATACAAATTTAAAAATGTATAACGACTTTAAGTTTACTGATCATTTTAATTTAAAAATTATTTCAAACATAATATTTATGAAAAATTTTTTTTAAACTATTAAAAAAAAAATTAAAGATTCAAATTTTTTAACACAATGTAAATGTGAAACACATGAGGCTTTTTGCTGCTTATAAAATACGCAATTGGCATTTTATAATTACTCTTTTTTTTTATATATCATTACGATTCGTAAAACAGTGGAAGTTATATATAACAAAAGAAGAGAAAATTACTCCATTGTTTTTATTTTTGGCACTTAACACGTTCTAGAAGATTAATTAGAACAAAAAAAAAGGGAGATAATACGCCTTGAAATTTTTTTTTTTTATTCTTGATTGCATGTTTGCTTAATTTTTCTCACACATTCTAAATTATTGCGAAGCGGTTTTTTTTATTCTATATTTAACCCTAATTTCAGTTCTAATCCTGACATAATTAAGGTAAAAAGACAGTCTAAGAAGTACAGGAAACATATCAGCAATTTGAAAACAATTAAAATATTCAAAATCCTCTATAATTTGAAATATATATTTATTTTTGTATTATTTTTCAGCTCATCATGATCTCATCATTAAATGATTCAACTTCCAAATAGTAGTATTTCGTTTAATCTAATCGATATAAGATGTTTTTAAAACACACTCAAGCTACTACTTTAAAACACACTCTTTAACTATTCTTCGTCCAAATAGACTCTGAAAATTTTAAATAAAAAATTTCCGTGATTTGTAATTTTCAATTGAATTTTTGACAATTTGACTGATGGAATATATTTCAGACTTTTCTTTGAAAATTAATAGATGCTGCAGAATGTCTCGTATCTAGGTTAGGTTAACTAATTTGAGACTGTGTAGTGTAGATTTCTTCTTATACGAGACTCAAATGGGGACTGTGTTTACTTGAATGCACACAAAGGCAGAATTCCGCTTTTTTCTCGGAGAAAAAACTTTGGCAATCTAATATGGTTCATACACTAAATGTTGATATAAAAATGTTTTGTGAAAAACGTTCTGATATTTATATAAGTTTTAAAACACTGTTTTGTGCTGGAAATTTATTTATATGAAAAATTATATTCAGGAAGTACATGGATTTTTCATGACGTAGATTGTAATTCATGAAAATATCAAGCATTAAAAACATTAAAAAGTTTAATTTTAAACATTAAAAAACATTAAAGTTATAGAAATTTCACTTGAAAAGATTAATATACACTAAAAAACTACATCTGACCAATTTCACGACCCGAATATATGAAAAAAGGTAAATGGTAAGTTGGCCTACAGATACTCACATGAAAAGGAAGTATATTACGCATAGCCTGCGCATAGCTTAGTATGGGGTTTTCGGCATAGAAGGGGAATCCTTCCAAGATTCTATAATTATATGTCTATTTAAATATGTCTTTAAATATTTGTCTTTAAATATGTTATATAATTATAAAATATTAATGTTTAACTTTAATTTGAAGTTTAACATTAAACAACATTAAAGTTTAACATTAAGTAACAGTTTAACATTAAAGCGTAATATTAATTAACAATTTAACATTAAAAATAATAATGTTTAACAATAATTAATAGTTTAACATTAAACATTAAAAAGCATTAAAGTTTAACATTAATTAACAGTTTAATATTAAACTTTAAAAAACATTAAAATTATAGAATTTCACATGAAAAGATTAACATACATAAAAAAAACTAAATCTGATAAATCTCACGACCCGAATATATGAAAAAAAGGCACTTGAAATAATTAGATATAAATATCTAGTATGTTAAGTCTTTTAAGGATTAATTTATGTCATCAGAAAAAACTACTTAATATTTTTACTTAATATGGAAATTACCACTCTAGTTCTTGTTAAAATAATTCAAGGACTTGGGATTAGAAATGAGTCAATAAAATATTCCTAATTGGCGTGTCATTTTCAAGTATTCAAGTTTCATTTAAATTTTTTTAGCACCAAAACGGATCTTTCATTAATTTGTTTGCAAGTTGAATTTAATTTCAGTACTAATTAACTTCCTTTTTAATAAATGAAGTCATAGTAAATGTAAAAAGTGGTGGCTGCAAAATTGAAATATAGAAAAAATAAGAAATAAAACTTTGAATTTAATTAGGTAAAAAAATGAGAAATTCTAAATTAATGAATACTCTCTATTGACAAACATATGCTTACATTTAAGTATTATGGGATGTAAATTTTAAGAAATTAAAAAGAGGAAAAATAGAAGATACAGAGAAAATATTAACCTTGTAAATTATTTGTGCGACAGATGAATTAATGAAAATGTTGTACATTTTTTTTATAATTGGCAAAATTAATAATTATGCATTTTAAGAAAGCTATTCTTTTTTCTTTTTTTTTTCGATTTCAAAGTTTTTCAAAAATTTCCAAGCAAAGAAACAAATTTTGAAAATTATCACAAATACTGATCCAATTTGAGACTAAAATTGTCTAAACAAAAATAATTTATTCTCTTTTTAAAGTAGAGAACAATAATCAAATCCTTTGGATTGGTTTGCCTCTCTATAATAATTTTTTTCCCACACTTTAGGACAATTAGACCAAGTGTGCAAAAAATGCAGGGCACACAGTTTAAAGTGAATTCCGAACCACTAACAAATATCCGTGCTACCAGCTGAATTCAAACCTGCAACCTGTGGTACGAATGGCCAGAGCTCTAGACAATTGGCCATCAGGCCTCCATCAAATCATTTGAGATGTGTGAAAAAGTAAATAAAATTTAATCAGAAATAATTAGCTTTGCAATGGTAGAATACAAATATTTTATTAAATTTTGCTTAAAGAGGTTTAAGACCCGTAAAAAGAACATAAAATAAATAAATAAATAAAAAACTCATCATCGTAAATTCTCAATTTGAGTCTAAAAGTTATAATCTTTCAACTACCGTAACTCTTGCAATATAAATACTTTATATTTGAATAAACAGTTTATCATTTATATTTAATTTAATTTATTCATCGGCTTTTTATGTGAGGAATTCACTGACAAAATGATGCATCCGTACAAATGAAAAAATTGTCTAGTTTTGAAAACGAAATAATAAAGGGAAATACAGTTCTGATTCGAAAAATATTTTGAATCTGAATCGTATTCTAATTCTGCAGGAAACATGTCTGTTTTCTTCCTTCTATTTGACCTATTTTGAACGCATGGATCACAATTTTTCGATGCCTTTCTTTCACTGTATAGCTATGTTAATGTAAACATCACAGAAAATGAAATTTTTTTCAAGGGACTAACCCATGAAACCATACAGCATTCATGTGCGATGATCGATTTTTTTTTTTTTGAATAAATAGACATCAAAAAGACGTAACGGAAACATATTTTGATGAAAATACATATTTTATTGAAAAAGATAAACGTCAAAGTATCAACAATCTTTTCCTCCTTGGACAAAAAATTGAATCCTTTGTATCCTCCATGATTTTGAATTATGCCAAATATTATCGATATTAGGAAAATACTGAATAAAAATAACTGAACAGTGCTCTGAATCGAAAATAGATTCTGAGTTCAGTGTGCTCTGAATTAGTGTGGAACAAAAAACAACAACTGTTTCTGGTTGCGTCTTGTAAATGAGTGGTAAAAATTAAAAGCATTTCCTCTCCATTCATTATTTGACGTTATTAATCGGCCATCTCTCACGATTCAGAATGTAGGTGAATCTTTCGACCTTTCTTTCCGTACAGCTATTTCTACACAATCGTGAGAATTGGGAAGAAAGAAAGAAAAAAAAAAAAAAAAAAAAAAAAAGAGGAAACAAAGAAACAATCCAGAAAACAAGTTTTTTTTCCTTTCATCTACTAAATAGTAGAATGTATTTAGATATGTCAATTTGTTGTTTTATAATGAATACAGAAAACGTAAAAAATGTTACATTTTCAAATAAACTCAAAAAAAAATAGATAGAAACATTTGGATAGAAATATGAAGTACATTTATTAGAATTTCATTTTCTTGTAAACAAAAACCTGTTATGTGTTTTTTTATTTTAGTTATAAAAGAATTACAATAAATTAGCCGTTAAATGCTATTACTTTTTTTTTTGTCCTTTGAAATTTTTATAGACATTTAATTTGAATTTAGTATTCTATAAGAATGTTAGTGGTTTAGTTTTTCATATTTCTCTTGAAAGAAATTGCAGTATATTCCCATTATATGATAGACAAAATACAGGAAAATAAAAGAAAATGCCTACTTAATCTAAAATAAGTTGCGTGACTTTAAAAAAAAAAAAAACATGTGAATTATGCAAATACCCGATATAATAAAGTAATTTTATTAAGGTAGTATATTTTTGCGGGCCCGTTAGCCGAGTGACTAGCACTCTAGCTTTCGGTGCCTCTGTGAAATAATAAATAGTTAAAATAATTGCAAAATCAGACATTTTTAATATTATACATAAAATCCTGGGCATATTTTAAATATTTTTAAGAAATGACGACTTTTTGATCTTTTGTTAATGTAAAAATTAATAATTCATAATTATTTACGACGAATAATTTTACAAATCATATATTTCTGTTTTATTATATACAAAAAAATTGAAGTATTAGTTTTTATATAATTAAATAATCTGAACAAATTATGAAAGCTAAATATGCTATGCTTAAGTATGTATGTAATATAATATTATTAAATAATTCACCAAATTTGGAAAGATAATGGATTGATGTTAAAATTCGCAGATTTAAAAATTTAAAGAATATGTTTGCATTAAATCCTAATGCTTAAGAGATTTATTTATTTTTCTAAGGGTCTTGAGATTTTATCTTTAAAATTTGAAGAAGCTTTTTATTCAAAACTCCTTAAAAGTGAAAAAAATATATATAAGAGTGTTTTTGTTTACAGTATTCATCGATAAACAATTGACTGTTTGATTTTTTTTACCTACTTTTGCTTTACGAACAGCATTAAAAAATTTCGAATAAGAAGTCAACACAAAAAGAAAATTTGATATATAAAAAACATTTAAAAAATGATTTTATATTCAAATAAATTTTTCCAACATTTGTTTAAAACTTATATCTCTTAAAAAATTTTGAAGACACGATATTCTATTGAATATCGTGTCTTCGTTTTTTTCTAAATGAAGACTTTGGCGCTCGGTACCACAGGTTTCGTTTTCGAGTCCCGGAGAGAGCATGGGTGTTTGTAATGATTCTGCGACAAACCAAACTAAACCAATCAAAATGAAAATCTGTTTTGAAAGATCTTTAAATTTGCAATGAATCTCTTACTCTATCAAACCTATAATAAATAAATAGCAGAACGTCCGAGTCAAGAGTTAATTTCAGAAGCACTAAATGTAACCAGTAATTCTTTCACCATACTATGGAAAATACTAAAAACCACCACAATCGGCACTTTGTGTCAAATCAATACAGCTAAAATAGTTTTCAAATTCTTGTAAGGGTCCCTTGCTGTCTAAAAAAAGTACCATCAAGTACTAAGAGAGATGCATAAATAACGGCACGTGAGCCGCATCTGGCCCGGAATTGCTTTGATGGCGGCTCACTTTATTCACTTGCTATTTTAACTCGATAAATAGCAGAACGAATAGCAGTCACATAGTAAAAATTTCTCAAACCCAGGATTTAAACAGCAGAACATGAAACACGTTAAAACTCTAGTCCAAAAAAAGTAGGACAGACAAATAATAAAAAACTACATATTATATTTACTTTTACTATTATTTTTCATTTACTTTTTATTATTTAGTGTAAATGCACATGCGTAAAAAAATTAAAAATTACAACCGAAACTTTTTAAATTATTTTTTGGGCACTCGATTAAAACAGCGAAATATATATATGGTCCGTAGTCTTCATAAGTCTGTGCATCTTCTCTGTCTTTAAAAAAAACTATGCACAAACTTTTAAACTGTTATGGATGGATTAAGAGAATATTCCTTTTTTTTGTATTAAAGACGTATAATCAAAATTCAATTAAAATGTTAATAACTCATGAACGTTGAGTTTAATGAGTTAACGAAAAAAAGTGTATGAAAGTGTATGAACTTGCTCTTCTACAACATTAGCAGCCTGGTGGCCAATTTGTTAGCGCTCTGACCTTTGATATCACAGGTTTTTCAGGTTCAAATAATGGTAATGGCATGAATGTTTGTGAGTGGTTACGTAGTGGTCTAAGTTAAACTGTAATTAACATTAAACGATTCTAATTAACCTAAAGTGTGAAAAAAAATCACCCTAGAGAGACAAACCAAATTTCTACAACATCAGCGTGAATTGGAATGGTAACAAGACTTGCATAGAGTAATAAATCGCAAACTCAATTTATAGGAATTTTATCTATATGAACACCCTCCTGCATAGTATTTTTTATTATTTGTAATTCTATGGATTCGAAATCTTTTCAAAAGCACATTTTTGGTCTTATTAGTGATTTAAACTTGAAAACAGATTTTAGCTAAACGTTATTTATCTACAGTGGACAATAAACATATATAAAAAAATGATTTACACCCTTTTAAATGTTCTATTCTTTTTCTGAAAGTCAGTTTCAGTAGCTTGAATCAAATTTATTTTAGTAACTATTGCCACAAAATGGCCTTCTTTAAAATGCGAAAAACACTTGCAAATTTTCTTTGCTGACTTTAAGCCAACCCCGTAAGTAATACTTATGCGCATACTAATTTAGGAACACAAGGCACTTGGCCAAACGATAATAAACTAGTTTTAACATCTAGTTTGGGAACGAGAATCTGTAATAATTTATCTTTTCCCCAGCTTATTACCACGGGGTATATGTCGAAAGCAGTTTCAGGCAGCCCGTAATTTAGTAAGAACTGCAATGTAAATTAATCTAAGATAATAAGCTGCTTCTAAATATCATTTTCACCCTTATGAATTTCGGAAGATTGAAATGATGGAACAGCACATAATTAAAACCATTATGCGTGTTTTCCTTTTTTCGTGGAAGATTCAATTTTAAATAAATTATCACTTGAGATAATAATTAAATGTGTTATTTAAACGAAACATGTCGTTGAACGGAGTTAAAAACAGTGACACTCAAAAAGTTTTTTAACGTATTTAAGATGGGAAAGGCGCTTTGATCTTTAAATTTTAAGTTAATCTTATTTCATTTAAAATTCCGCATTTATTATTTTTTTTTTAATAAATAACTTTTTTTATACTTCTAAAATAAACATAAATTACTTCAAATATAAATTAAAATTAACTAAAAATTACTAAAATTACTTCTAATATAAGAACCAATGTTCACTTTAAATTATTTTCATTTAAATTAATTTCATTTGAGATGCATGTATAAAAATATGCTTTTCAATTGATTAAATATTATAAATCTTTATAATATTTAATCAATTGAAAAGGAAATACAACAAAATGAGATAAAAATATTTTTCTCTGTAATTAAAATAGTCATTTATTACTATAATACGTTGCTGAACGCAAATATTACAATAAAAATTTTAAATCTGCTTTCATTCCTAAGATATTTGTAACTTAATGTTTTTAGATATGAAACAATGAGTTAACTAAATCATATACCTGTTTACTATACGTTTTGCGGTTTCTTGGATTGTCGCTTACGCATTTTCTCAAAATCATCCCATCAAATTGTCCAATAGTCTGTCTGCGAACATTGTAGTCAACCATTTTTACTGGTATCTCTTCTTTATTTTCGCAATGTCCAGGTGAATACGCACACTGTGCTCATCGTTAACCAGACACAGTTTTAAAAAAAGAAGTCCAAACTACACTACAGGAAATGCATTTTTAAAGACATTGTGCAACCATATTTCTTGTATGTGGGCAACATGTCCATGACTAATTTTTTATAGTCTTTTGACTTCACATTTCCTGATAAATTTGTTGATGCAAGACAAAAAGCAACCCAAGCTTCTTTATTGGTTCATGCTATTAAAGTATGTTATTATTCAAATTCCACTCTCTTGTTCCTGATTTTTCGCAAAATTTTTCAATAAGCTATGTTATATGTGCAACATTGGTAATAGGATTATTTTTGTTTTTGCTTTTGCTTTTTGCCTCTACTAATAGTGGATGTTGCTCGTTCTTTTCTCCAATATTGGCCATTATTTTACTACATAGTTAAGTTTTGGCTTAACTGTCTTCATCACATAAAAAGCAACTGTACTACATATGTCCTAATTGAGGAACCTTGAGAAAATCTGCCACTTTCAAATGACAACAAATATGTCTGCTGTACGTTTTTTAATGAAGGCGGTTCAACAAATGCTTGAAAATTTCATAAGGTTCTTATATAGATAGAGAGTGCCCGCCTGAAAACGGATAGAAATTGGTTTTCATTATGTAGAACTTTTATCTTGAGACTTGTTTTGAATGAACCTATGAATTGCAAAGGATCACGTTTCTATTTTGAAAGCTATCACAAGGTTATTGACGTCGGAACATAAAATAGGGTTTTTTTAAGGCAAATTTGTCATGATTTCTCATTGCTCATGACGCTTGTGAATTGAGCTTTCTCAGACACACTCCACTTACTGGAGTATAAAATTAGTTTTCTAAATCTCGATGCAAGTAACTCTGCCTTAGTCTTGAATAGTTCTATATCTCTAATTAGGTTCTTCTTGATGAAGAATGTGTTTTATAGTTATAGCATCAACATTATATTCAGCAGAAGACTGCAGAGGCATCACAAGAAATTGATTCTTGATCTTCCTCTGGATCACTGAATAATTCATTTGGAGTTTCTGGAATGAGGGACCCTTTACCAATAGGAATTGGTTAGAAGCAGGATTGTATGCACTTTAGACTTTTTTCCTAGTGATTCCTCCGCGAAGAAGTTGGACCATACAAAAGTAGCAATCATTTACGTAGTTATTTTGTTTCCTCCAAATAATAAGAATGGCAAAGCTCATTGTCATTTCCTTTTTACCTCATTTTCCTTGAACAAGAATTATAGCATGTATGCTAGCTCCAGGACTGACCGTAAATTATAATTTTGCATCCGAAATAAAGGTTATGGAACATTTTTGGCCATCAAATATCTCTTCTCCACATATATAACAGAAATTATTAGCAGAATTAACGCATCTATGCGGCATTACAGCTCTAAAAACTATAACCTGTTTAACTAAAACGCAAATTATGATATAGTCATTATTTTCTCACATAAAACTGTTATCAACATTTTAGTTAACAACTAACAGTTATCACATTTTTATTTTTAAAGGCCAAGACAAGAAACAGTGCCGGCATCCAGATTGACGTCATTAACTCCATCCAGAGTGATTAACACCAATAGTTTTACTCAATAGTAGTTATAAAGTTTAAAAAAGATACCTTATAGTTTTACTCTATAGTAGTTATAAAGTTCTAAAAAGATTAATGCCTTATAAATATTGCTATTTAATTTACAGATTATTATATTTGTAAGCTAGTCCCATATTTCATTTCTAAATAAGAAAACCTACTTTTTCAGATATTTTATGTACATGTAATATATATAAATACAATAATTATAAAAATATTATGTGAATTTTGCAATCTTTGTAAAATATTTAAATTCATAAACGTAGGAACGGAGGCCTGATGGCCGAGTGGCTAACTCTCTGGTGCTCGGTACCACAGGTTTCGGATTCGAGTCCCGGTGGTGTCATGGATATTTGTAGTGATTCGGAATCCACTTTAAACCATAGGTCCCGGTCTAACATGAGCGTTGTGGGGTATTGTTACTCTGCGTATGTGACTTATCTTCGATCTACACGCACTTCCTGGTAGTGTTAAGTGAGTAACGTCGGTGCGACGCTTGCCTTAAAGCATAAAAGACAACTGTCTTAAGTGTTTGCCAGCTGCATTAGAAAAAAAAAAAAATTCAGGAACTGCTTCAGTTCTTGATACTTGTAAAGTATTTAAGTTTGCAAGAAAATTTGTTCACCTTTGGCCTATTGTTATATAGTACACACATCATAAATTTATTGAATGAATAAATAAAATAATTTATTTTTTCTTTATAACTTATAAATTTGATTCACAATAAACCACAACTGGAAACACACATCTATTCTGAAAACGAATGTTGAATAAATCGAATCAGGATATGACGTCACAAAGATTCGGAGTTAATTTATTTCCTTATTGCGGTGTCAAAAGAAGAAAACATAACAAATTATATCATTCTCATTGAGTTAATTTTAACGATGTCTATAAGCGTTGGAGAAAATTTCTTTAAATCATTTACAAAATAATTTTTAATCAATCCTTCTTAATCATTTTTAAAACTTCAATTATAAAAAAAACATAATTCAAAGAATACTTCTAAACAAAAATAAAAAGGATAAAATCTGATCGTTTTTTTATGCATTCTCTTCTGTGCGTCACAAACTATCTACCAACGGGATAGACGTGGTTAATTGCTTTTCAATTGGTCTTCCAAAGGTCTGTCCCTAACTTCCGTGTCGCATCAGAGAAACCCCGGGAAACTTTCATCATGTCGATGAGTGACGTTTATTACTATCATAATCGAGTCTACTAGTTAATGAGAAAGAGAGTTGCAAAAGACGACATTGGAAGACCTGAAATTGGATCCATCTATACTCTAGTCCTGCGCGTTATCATTAAGTCAGGGATCTGGTTTTGGGCAATTTCTGTGCATCTGGTTTTGTATTTCGATTGTCCCTTATATTTTAATGTAATAAAATGAAACCAACCAGTAATCAATAAATAGCTTATCAAATTAAGTATACAAAAATATGATAATAAATTTCATTTTCTAGATTCTAATGCTGATGATGCCTGATGCCCGAGTGACTAGCGCTCTGGTGCTGCTCGGTGCCATAAGTTTCGGATTCGAGTCATGGTGGTGCCATGAATGTTTGTAGTAGCTCGGAATCCACTTTAACTGTAGGTCTTGGTTTAATATGACTGTGGAGCGTTTAGCGTAAGGCTGAGCGTCACGGGGCCAAGTCAGGATTCTATCTGCATTTTTAAAATATCTCAATATATATATATAGCCTGATGGAGTAGAGACTAGCGCTCAGGTGCTTGATGCCACAGGTTTCGGCTTCGAGTCCCGGTGGTGCCATAGATGTTTATTTTAAACCATAAGTCCCGGTTTAAAATGACTGTAGATCGTAGGGCTGACGACCAACCCAGTAAAAAGAAAAATCTCCTGTCTCGAAATCTGCCAGTAGGCCTTGGCCTAACCATAGGGCAGAAGAAATGTGAAGATTATGAAGAAGATTCTAATGCTGGAGTTAGCAATGCAATTTTCCTGTAAAATAAACTTAAAGAGGCTATAAAGAAAAACAATGTTTTGAATGGAGCGTTATCTTAAAAACAAAGGCATTTATTCAATATCCAGGATCCAATTGCATGGTTGGTTTTCGCTCTAAGAATGTTATGTTCGTAATTCTGCAAGCCGAAAGACACAGAGGGTACTTTAATTCTACAAATTAGAAAAACATACTGTTGGGCTTGAGGATCAGGACACGAATTCTATATTTGGGCGGGAGGATTCATTCCAAATTGCGAGATGAGGAAGGTGCAGTATAGTCAGAGTACCCCCGCGAATGGTGCAAGTTGAATTCGCTGCAAATACGTGTTGTTGTTGTTGTGTCTAATTCTCGGGTCCTGCAGTGCTGGACGGACATATCATGATTCATGAGTAGTCTACTTATAGATGGAGAGAAAGGGGCAGCTTCTATTGTGATGAAGCACCATAGAAGACGCCCGTCTTGGATCCGTGTGGCTGAAAATGGAAGGTAGTGCCTTCCGGAAGGATTTTAAAGGGAATTAATCCGTATTTGCGTATAGTGTGGAAGAAAAAAAACCCGGAAAACTCCCACCAGGTAGTCCGACCAATGAGGCAAATGCTGATTATCATAAACGACATCTAGTTTTTTGAAACTGTCTACAATAAAGCCGCCAGTGGATGGAATCTCAGTTCTAATGTTTACCAACGGCGCACGTTGCCATTGAGCCACGAATTGGGCACAAAAACAAATACATCGTTCCAGTGACGAGTTAATTATGATCAAAATGTCTAGAATTCGAATATAACAATATTTATATTTCAGGAAGTAAAGAATTTCATGGATAATTTGTAAACCAAAATAAAATAGCAAATGTGAACCTTATTGTAAAAAAAATTTAACTTAATGCTTTGGTTTTAATTTTGCTAAAAGAATGTTAACTGGAAATCAATAAATAACACACCCAACTGAAGTGCACAAAAGCACTTTGTTCCCTACATTCATTCGAACACAAAGAGAGGATTTTCACAGATGTGCTACTGGTTATTGAAGCACCTTAAAGAGGATTTACAGGCCTTTGAAACAAAGCTTTTGCTTTAAATCTTGAGTGTTACTTTCTGAGAAGAAATCACAAGAGTAGAAAAATTCTCTTCGGATGCGATGCGGAAGGAGCAGAGCTGTCGGTTGAAGTTACTATTAGTCCGCCTTGAGAAGCTCTCGGAAAGTATTGAGTAGAAATCGTTTCGTTGTTCATCCTATTTGATTTCGCATTGTATTTGCACACTGGAGCCGCTCTCAAACAATGGCGACTCTTGAAACATAATAGAGGATTTTAATTGGGTTATGTAACAATTGAATTATTTTCTATATTTTAATGCCGCGTTGGCAATGATGTTTTCCTTTAAAAGGAGTGTTAAAAGATCAATAATAAAAAAAAAATGGTTAAGGCTTTTAGAAAGAATTTCTTAAAAATTAGTTTATTTTTAATATATTCGGGATATGAAGATTTTTTAAAACTGCATAAGTGCTTTAAATATTCTTTGATATATTGAGTAATTATTTAATTTAGTATTTATTTCGTGTGATTTAATTTTACGAATAAAATATAATAATAATATAATAAAATAATAGAATAGAATAATAGAATAATAATATAATAAAATAATATCCTTTCGAAATTTTGAAGAATTAGCTACTATTACTACTATTAGAATTACTACTTCGAAGGATTAGCTACTATTACTACTACTAGAATTACTACTTTGAAGAATTAGCTATAAATAATTATTTTCCTTGTGGAAAAGATTTAGAGATTGCGTGAAAAGAGATTTAGTTTCAATCATCAGTAATTTATGCATCAGAGCATTTCTGATTTGATTTATAAGTTAGTTTTTGTTGATTCCATATTTTTCGTAATCCAGTTGTAACATGGGAAAGATAGCATGTAAGAATGCTTAAGTTTGAATCCGCTGATAGAATGCGTTGCAGTCACTGCTCTCAGAAGAGAGGAAACCTATGGCGATTGTAGCAAAGTGTGCAAAGCATCTGACATCGATAGTTGGGTCGCCTGATAGAAATGTACTAGATCTTCTCCCATACTGTACGCAAATGCAAAGCAATTGACCTTAAAAGTACACTAGGAGGGCAATGTATATCCCTTATCCTCCCTAAGTGGGCTTTCGATGACGTACATAAATAGAGCTCGAGATCCACCGGTATTCAACAGAATTCTTTTTTCATCAAGTGGATAACGTTGATAGTTACACTAAAAGTAAATCTTTTTACAGGTCTCCAAGTGTTCAGTTATAACATTTTTGTACAATACTATTTCTATTATCTGACAAGTTAGTACTGTTGATTGATAATAATGCAGAAGAACGTGCTAAAATTATAAAGAAATTTTTTAACAAACTTGTGTTGTTGTGTCTAATTCTCAGTGTCCTGCAGTGCGGGTCGGACATCCCATGAGTAATCTACTCAGGGATGGAGGGAAAGGGGACAGTTTCGTGATGGAGCATCCGTACGAAGAAGTCTGATTTGGCACCGTGTCGCTGAAGAAAGAAGGTAGTGCCTTGCGGTAGCACTTTTAGGTGGAACCACCCCGCATTTGCGTATCGTATGGGAGAAAACCCTGAAAACTACCACCAAATAGGCCAATTAACGAATAAAGATTCTGAGCATTACAAATAGCATCGAGTCACAGTATCACAACAAACAGTATCTACAACAAAGCCGCCAGCGGATTGATCCTCAATCCTAATGCTCATCAGGGGCGCACGTCACCACTAAGCCACGAGTCGGGCTAAATAACTTATAAGTTACATATCATACTGTATTAAAATTAGGTGTCTAATAGTTAATAAATCATTAGGTTCATCGGACACAGTTTCGTTTTAATTACCAATGGAAGTATTTATAAAAATTATCCAATAAATTTACGTGATTTCAATGTAATTTTTAAATATGATTCAAATACAAAATAGTTTCACAAAGTGATAAAAAATTTTATATTAGAAGAATAAGAAATCATAGAAACATTAAATAACAATTAAAATTATTTCAAATTCGATTATTTCTATAAAATTTATGTTTAAAAATTTTTTTTTACTTATAATAAAATATTTTAACACTTGTACTACATTTTAAAATTCATTAATTGCACATTCGATTATAATTTTTTTAGAAAATTCTAAGTATAAATGCAGTTGAATACTTCGTAATTCGCTTAAATTCGTTCATTTAATGCACATAGTCCATGAAAGTGACTGAGTTTTCTGAATACTTAGTAAAAAAAACTTTATTTCATGTTATAGTTCGAATTCAAAAGACTCGCTTAGAATTGAATCGCTCAGCCATTGAAATTAGAAGTTCAAATTTGTTTGCTGCTTTAGTACAGAAACAATCCCATCAATCAACGTTCAACAAGGAAATTGACTATTGTGATGCAAAACTCATTTTGGAGGAATAACGAAAAACGAAAGAAATAAATCAACAGCACAAAGCTTTAAAATTGTAGCGAATATACTTTAAATCTTCTTTAGAAGAAATTTATTGCGAATCAAATGTAGCTATTTTTATTTTAAGAACAGTTTTAAGTCATTTAAATGAAATTTATTTCTGTTTTCATTTTTTCGATTCGAGTTTCTTGAAACAATCGATACGGCAGAAATTCAAGATTTAGTATATTTTTACAGCAGCGATTTTTGAGTTGATATATCAACACCAAAATGAGCGAATTGTCTGCAGATATTAAATCATACCTTCAGAATGACAATCAAATTTATTCATTTCTGATAATCTTAAAATTTATGAGAGATGGCGCTTCAAAAAAATATGAAGCACTTCTCTTCTAAAAAGCAATATTTCAATTTCCGTATTCGGTCGTTCAATTCGATCGGCCAAAATCCATCGCGAAAAATCAGATTGAAAAATGAGAATCTCTTAAAATGAACAGAAACTTATTTCATATAAATTTTTTTTTCTCCATTTGACAGTATTAAAAAGTTCTTCGAAAAGTTTCAAATGACGTTATGAACTTTTCATAGAATTTCAATAATTTTGAAAGGAATTTATTATTCTTAAAATAGGATCCAGAAGAAAAATTTTTATTTAAAAAAATATATATTTCATTAGCTTTTTTTTTCTTAGAACTTTTTTATCGAGAAAGAAATGACGAACGAAAAAACGAAAGCGGTCTCTGTCAATTCGAATATTTGTTTGCTCAACTTAGAAGCAAACCTTATCTCGAACAAACATTCTTACATTTTATCTTACCTTTAACCCAATTTTTTTTTCAAGTTTGCTGAATGCGTTGACATCGTTACGATATATTTTTTTCTTATAATAATCGATTTTATTTCACTTAAAAAAATGGCAATATGGAATAAAATTACATCTGTTGCTTAAAATATTTAATTATTGATTTAAAATTAAATTTATTTGTGGCAATTAATTTTTATTTTAAATACAGTAAGTAAAAAGTATTTGTTTTGAATAGAAAGTATAATTTAATGTAATCGAAAATTTGAATACATTTTGTTTTTTTCCGTAAAATGTTAATATGGCAATCACTTTTTACACCATTATCATTTGTTTTAATTTTATGTGAATGATTTCGATAACTCAGCACTATTATTTCTTTAAACAATCGCACTGTTAAAACAATCTTTAAAAAATAAATAAATAGGGCGTGGCATCGAGTGGATATTATCTGTTTAAATATCGCTGTTATATAAATATAACATGTTAATTGGGAATGAGAACAATTCTTGTTTAAAAAGCATTAATAGAAATATACTAAATATAGATTTTAATTACGTTTGAAGTTTATAGGGAAGTTTTCAGTGATAGCAATTTTTGAATGTATTTAAAAATTTATTTTTATTTATTATAAAAGTAAAAAAATTGATACAAGATTTCTTTCGTCAGTATTTATTAAGATAATTGATGCATTTATCTTTATCAAATTGCTAACCAACATTGGAAATTGCATTGCTATAAATGAATCTTTTCATAACTGATTCATTTATTACAAAAGATATCGAACTATTTATAAGTGCAGCCAATAATAATAAATATAATCAAAAATTGTGATAAATTAAAAATCTTGTTCTTTAATGGCTTCCCAAAAATATATTATATATTATGATTCAAACCTTTCTAAACAGGTTACGTTCAAAAAGTGCATCATGTTCTTTCAGTATTTAAAATTGTTATTATACGGAAGGAAACAGCACCAGGTCATATAAGCTAGTTTTAGCTAAGTCATATAAACTAATCAGCTTTAGTCATTTAATATAAGCATTAATCTAAGATTTAGTCATATAAGCTAATTTATTTTAAATACATTAGAAAATATAAAATGGAAAATGAAAATATCGAAATAAAAATATTTTTCTAATGTTTGACGGTTTACTTTTTTTAGCGAAAACGGCTTAAATATATTTTTTCTCCTTTCAATAAAGACATAAAATTAGCTTTTCAACTTAAAACTAATATAATGAAACCTTTATATTTAAACTTTTTTTTTCGTTAAACACAGCAAGATTGAAATCAAATTATAAATTTTCAACTAAATTTTCTGACGCAACATATTCATCGCTGTACTTCACGAAGAAAAAAAGACATTTTTCCTGAAAATATACTCCAAGAGTACATCTTAAATTTAAAAGAAACAGAAAACAAAAACACAAACACAGGTACAAAGTTTTTATTTACACAATCAATGTTCCCACAAATGATGCTATCTAAGCAATACCTTATCTTTATTCTTTGCTTATTTTCTAATATTAACGTATTTTCAATATCCAGTTAGTGCGCGCAATTATCAAATGAGAACATAAAATTTTAGTAGTGAATAATGAATTTCACGAATGAATTAAATTTCTGTTACCATACAATTTAATAGTCAGAAAAAATTACCAAAATTTTACTTGAAAAGCGGAAACAATTACGTATTTATGAAGAAATGTTTTGAATACAACTGGGAAAAACAACATCGAATATTATAAAAATAATAAAATCGAATTTATCATATTTTAATTTTTTACAAAATGAATACTTTACGTTATGATTTTTTTTAAATATAATATTTTATATTATTTGATCAATGATTATATTTGTTAATAATTTGGTATCAAAAATTAAAAATAAATTTGTACCTAAAGAAGTAACTATTAATATTATTAAATATCAAAAATATTCTTATTATTTAGAAACTGCTAAATTAACTTACGTTGGGAAACTAACTTGGATCTTGCAGTTATCGCTGAAGTACATTTAGCCTTGGATTTCTTCATTTATTCACAATACAATATTTTAATATATTTAATCTTTCACATTTATTTAACATAAAAACCATTGTAATTTTTAAAATACAAATTTTTCTTCCATTTCACAGAATAATACTTAAGTAATATATCGTCTGATTTATCGTTTTCGTAATATATCGTCTCCATTTTGAATCTTAAAGAATTAAAAATACTACAAAAAATATTCAAAAATAATAAAAAAGAAATTTTTATAATTTATGACAATATAATTATTTAAAACATATATAAATTTAAAATCTGTAAGCACAAACATTGAAAATTTAGATATTATTTTTTATAAATTAGATTATTTTTGAAAATATCGAATTCCACAAAATGTATAGAAAAACGAAAATCTTTTGGTGATTAAACCACCAATAATCTAATGTATATTTTTTATTATATATTTGTATTACTATAGATGTAATAGATATAACCATATTTTAGAAAAAAAGTGAATGTTAAAATTAATATGTTTACAAACTTATATCAGAACGACGAGGATTTTTTACAAATTACTGCTTCACTATTTTTTGTATCTAATAGTTACAAACAACAAAACTGAACTACGCTAAGATACTCTTTGAAATTGTATTTAATATAAAGTTACTAAATTTACATTTTTATAATGTTTAATAATCAAATTTAAATATTTGCTTAAAACCAGAATCCTTCTAAACTAAATGCATTATGTTTAGAAATGTCAGTTTTCTCAGGGACTTTTTTAATGTAGTGCAAGTGTAGTTGTTCTAAACCATTTTCTGAAATATATATTATCAATATCTTTAAATTAAACTCATATTCCAATCAAAAATAATTTTTGCCATTTAAAAAAAAAATCAAAGACTTTTTAAATAACATTTAGAATAGCTTGAAAAAAATCTGTGAACTATCTTTCAGTAACTGTAACCGAATTAATAAATCTAATTATCTTTTTTATCTATTAAAACTTTTATCGAATTATCAAATAAAATTAGATAAAATCTGCAGGGCTTTCATGCAAAATTTGTTCTTCTTTAATTAAAGTCGTATTTCAAAATATATATATATATATATTTAGAGAAAAAATTTTAAGTTATTTTATTACGTCTTGCATTGCAGGAAAAATATTTTAATTGATATTAATTCTTCAATCCGTTAGTGCACCTTTTTCAAGTATTTTTAAAGTCCCATTCTAACTAAAAATATTATGCATTTTTTCCGTTATTCGAAGAGTAAGAACAAGAACAAAAACAGAAAAAATTAGCAATCGGTTACAGTTACGAGAGAAAAAGTGATTCCAATTTCTAGGATACTTTTTTCTTCTTTTTATTCTAAGCTGATGCGGAAAAAAAAAAAAAAAAAAAGAAATGGTAAATCCAACCAAAGTACTCACCCAAAGTACCGAGGGGCAAGAGGAGGAGAAAACTCAGTAGTACCGTCCGTACCATGGTCGCGGCTCAACTGACTGAGTTTCATCTCTCATTTTCTCTCTCTCTCTCTCTCACTCTCTTCCGATTTCGTAATCTCGCGGCACTCCATTCGCCCAACCACATGCATCAATTGGAAAGTCGGGGTGGAAGGGAGAGGAAATTATTTACGCACAGAGCTCCCATCACACAAATTACCCATTTCACACAACTCGCCTTTACTATCTCTTTTCAGCATCCGATGTACGAACCTGCTTTCATTAATGCACTCTCCGATGCCTTTCTCGCTACTTAAGAAAAGAGAGATCGTCTCATTTTATATGCAATAAAGGTACAAGAAACTTCGCTTTGCTGATGGTGAATCTATATCTTGAAAGTGCAGTCTTGGTTTTTCTGCGTGTTTTATCGGTTTGATAGAAATTCAAACACCAGTCAGGAATTAAAATATAAATATTTTTTTATATATATTTTTCAGTAATAGAGTAACGTTGTATTTATATCAAAAGGAAAAGAGAGATTTCGTTTTATATGCGATATAGGCATACTAAGTTTCGCTTTTCTGATGATAAATCTGTATCTTGAAAGTTCAATCTTTCTTTGCTGCGTGTTTTATTGGTTTGATAGAAATTTAAACACCACTCCGGGATTAAAATATAGGATATTTTTTTTCCAGCAAATAAAATAAAGTTGCATTTATATCAAAGTTTTGATGTTTGCTACTTTTTAAGTGCATACAGTTAAATGCTACTTGTTAAATTACATATTATATGCAATATAGACATATTAAGTTTCACTTTCTAATGATAAATCTATATCTTGAAAATGCAACCTTTCTTTGCTGCATGTTTTATTGTTTTGATAGGAATTTAAACACCACTCTGGGGTTAAAATATAGGATTTTTTTTCAGAAAATAAAGTAAAGTAAGGTTGTATTTATATCAAAACAAAATTTTGAAGTTTTCTACTTGTTAAGGTATGATACGATAAATATAATATATAGTACATTCTATTTATGAAGTACAAATGCGGTAACTAGAATTATCTATATAACTATTTATTCATTTCTATAACTTGACTTTATTTCAATTAAAATTAAATTGGCAGAAATTCCTTTGAAATAAATATTTAACTAGATGCCATTAGAAATACTATATTTTAAGAAATTTTGTTAATGACTAAATATAATTTGCTATACAATTATCAATGGAACAGATTATAAGTAGATATAGTTTTTGAGTTGTTTTGTTTGTACTTGTTAAATACACGTAACCTATTTAGGGATGACACACAAGTAATAAATGCCAATTGGTTTAGCTTCAGGTAATATTTATCTATGAAAGTCAATTTTTATCAGTTTGAATTCTTCGTAAAAACGATCACGTTTTAAACGAAGATATTAAGTGCTAATGCGAAATCAACGTTAGTCCTTTATCATACGGGTTTTTAACAAATATTTATTAGTATTGCACAATTGATGGAATCTCTATACATTTCATTTCCTAGGTAAAATTTTTTTACGTCTTTGTTGTAAAACACCAATTATTAAAATATTAGAATTTTTTATATACATTTTTCAGCAAATATAGTAAAGTTATACTTATATAAAAACACAGTTTTGAAGTTTGCTACTTATTAAGGCAATGGAATACAAATAAAATTCTGAATTTTAAATTAACCTTTTTCTAGGAAAAAGAGAGATCTTATTTTATATGCAATATAGGTCTATTAAGTTTCGCTTTTCTGATGATAAATCTATATCTTGAAAATGTAATCTTTCTTTGCCACGTGTTTTATTGGTTTGATAGAAATTTAAACACCTTTTCGGGATTAAAGTATAAAAAATTTTTCAACAAATAAAGTAAAGTTGTACTTATATCAAAACAAAGTTTTGATGTTTGCTACTTGTTAAGGGACTTTAATACAAATAAAATTCTGAATTTTGAATTTACATTTTTCTAGGAAAAAGAGAGATTCACTTTATATGCAATATAAATATACGAAGCTTCAGTTTTCTGATGATAAATCTATATCTCTTGGTTTGCTACAAGTTTTATCGTTTTGATAGAAATTTAAACACCAGTCCGGGAATATATATATATATATATATATATATATTTTCAGTAATAGAGTAAAGTTGTAATAATATCAAAACAAAGTTTTAAAGTTTGCTACTTGTTACGGCGTTGCAGAATACTAATAAAATTTTAAATTTTAAATTTAACTTTTTCTAAGAAAAATAGAGATCTCCTTTTATATGTAATATTAAGTTTCACTTTTCTGATAATAAATCTATATCATGAAAATGTAATCTTGCTACATTTTATCGTTTTGATAGAAACTTAAACACCACTCCAGATTAAAGTGTAGGATTTATATATATATACATATTTAAATAATGTAAAGTTGTATTTATATCAAAACAAACTTTTGATGTTTGCTACTTGTTAAGGCACTTTAGAATACAAATAAAATTCTGAATTTTAAATTTAACATTTTCTAGGAAAAAGAGAGATCTCATTTAGGTATATTAAGTTTCACATTTCTGATGATAAATCTATATTATGAAAATGTAATCTTGATTTGCTACATGTTTTACTGGTTAGATAGAAATTTAAACACCATCCTGTGATTAATGTATATATATATATATATATATATTTCAGTAAATAAAGTAAAGTTGTATTTATATCACAAAATTTTGAAGTTTGCTATTTGTTAAGGTATGATACGATAAATGTAATATATAGTACATTCTATTTATGAAGTACAAAGCCGGTAACTAGAATTATCTATATAACTATTTAATATTTCGATAACTGACTTTATTTCAATTACAATCAAATCGGCAGAAATTCCTTTGAAATAATTTAATTGATAGAAATACTATATTTTAAGAAATGTTGTTGATGGCTTAAAATAATTTGCTATGCAGTTATCAGTGGAACAGATTATTGATAAGTAGAAATTGTTTTTCAGTTCTTTTGTTGTAAAACCCCATGTCGAGATTAAAATATAGGAATTTTTTTTCAGCAAATAAAGTAAAGTTGCTTTTATATCAAAGCAAAGTTTTGAAGTTTGCTACGTGTCAAAGCACTGAAATGCAAATAAAATTCTGAATTTTGAATTTACCTTTTTCTAGGAAAAAGAGAGATTTCATTTTAATGCAATATAGGTATATTAAGTTTCCCTTAGTAAGTAATCTTAATTTAGTTTCACTAAGCAAGTAATCTTAGTTTGCTGCAAGTTTTATTGTTTTGATAGAAATTTAAACACCATTTCGGGATTCTATATACTTGGGAAACACCATTGGGATTTTATGTATATATATATATTCAGTAAATAAAGTAAAGTTGTACTTATATCAAAACAAAATTTGGAAGTTTGCTGGGATTCTATATACTTGGGAAACACCATTGGGATTTTATGTGTATAGATATATTCAATAAGTAAAGTAAAGTTGTACTTATATCAAAACAAAATTTGGAAGTTTGCTAATTGTTAAAGTACTGTAGAATACAAATAAAATTCGAATTTTTGAATTTAACGTTTTTATAGGTCCAGAAATATTAATACATTTTTTAAAAGAAAATTTGGAATTTTAAGTTAATAAATAAATTTTAATTCAGTTTAAAAAAAAAAAAAAAATTATGTCAAAATTTGATACAACAAGGAAGCAAACCAATAAATTACTTATATAATTGATACTTGATGATGTCATATAGAATATTTATTAAATATAAATATGATATTTCTATATAAAATATTTCTGTCCTTGTAAAAGCTACATCTTTATGCTACAGATGCAGTTTTTAATCGTTAAGCAGCATTGCACATATTCTTATGCGAATATAACTTTTTGCCATAATATCCTGATGATGATAAGAAGCTGTGAGTAGTAAAAAGTGTGAGTAAAAAAAGTGTAAATTTGTTTTTCTCTTTAGAAATGTTTCTTTATTTGTTCTTTTGTTCTTATAAAAACGCTTTAATTCAAACAAATTGTTATTTTTAAGAGAGGGTGAATATGCTTTTTTTAATTCATTAAACGACAAAAATTGTTGATTAATTTTTTTTCGAATAAAAGACAGCTGAATCACTTCAGCCTATGTGACTTGTAACGACATTCATCTTTACGAATAAAAGATAACTGAATCAATTAACGACATTCATCTTTACGAATAAAAGATAACTAAATCAATTCAGCTTATATGACTTGTAACAACATTAAACTTTACGAATAAAAGATAACCGAATCAATTAAGCGTATATGGCTTGTAACGACATTCAGCTTTACGAATAAAAGATAACTAAATCAATTCAGCTTATATGACTTGTAACAACATTAAACTTTACGAATAAAAGATAACCTAATCAATTGAGCTTATACGACTTGTAACGACATTTACTTTAGTTGTAAAATTATTCAAACTAGATTATATGACAGATCATAATTATCTGTAGCACTTCTAAAATTTATGATGTCCGATCCCCTATTTTAAAGGATTTTTAAAATTTGTTAAATTTGAGAAAATCAAATGGAATTTTAAGAATTAAAAAAACCTGCCAAATTACACGCATTACTTCAAGAAAGAATTTATACTCTCACAGCTTGGTTTATAATAGTAATTATAATTCAAAAATAATTCTTTGATTTCCAAAAAAAGAAAAAAAATGTAACTGAAAGAAAAGTTCTTAAATTCTTTATTAAGTTGTATTTCTAAAACGATTTTGTTGTTTCCTTTCAAAAAAGATGTAAAAAATGTTTAGCTAGGAAATGAAATGTATAGAGATTCCATCAATTCTGTAATACTAATAAATATTTGTTAAAAGCCTGTGTGATAAGGGACTAACGCTGATTTCGCATTAACGCTTAATATCATCGTTTACGAATTACGTGATCGTTTAGGTGTACGAAGAATTCACTTGTGTACCAAAGCGATAAAAATTGACTTTCATAGATAAATATTAGCTGAAGCTAAACCAATTGGCCTTTATTACTTGTGTGTCATCCCTAAATAGGTTACGTGTATTTAAGAAGTACAAACAAAACAACTGAAAAACTATTTCTACTTATCAATAATATGTTTCACTGATAAATGCATAGCAAATTATATTTAGGCATTAGCAAAATTTTTCAAAATATAATATTTCTAACGATGTCTAATTAAATATGTATTTCAAAAAAAATTATACCAATTTAATTTTAATTTAAATAAAGTCCAGTTATAGAAATAATCAATAAATAAGTATTTAGATAATTCTATTTATCGTTAAAGAAGTATCACATTAACTCTGATTGAGCTTAGTCTTTCAATTTTTTTTTCTTTTGCTATTTCTAAGACAAAATACATGAACTTGGATTGTAGAGGAACTGATACAGATACTGAACTAAAGATAAAGTTTGAAAAAATTATGGAGTTTAAATATTTAGATTCAATTGTCCCCGAAAATAATGCCAGAGATTATACAAAGGTTAAATACAGAAAATCGCAGTTTCTTTGCTCTTAGAAATTAATAATCTCTAAAATAATAAAACGGGAAACGAAGATCTGGGTGTATAAAACTATAATCATACCAGCAGTTATTTATAGATCAGAGACCTGGACCTTAACTCAAAAACTTGAGAAGATGTTGATAACCTGGGAAAGGAAGATCTTAAGAGCTATATTTGGACTTATCAGAAAGGGTGATGTTTGGGTGAGACGTTAAAATTATGAAATCGCAAAATTGTTTGGAGAAAAAAATATCGTAAATTATATAAAGTCAAAGAGAATTCAACGGCTGGGACATATAGAGAGAATGGACGATAGCAGAGGCACAAAGAAAATTTTCAAAGGGAAGTGCAAAGACAAAAGAATAAAGGGATGGCCAAAAAAGAGATGGATTGAGGAAGTGGAAAAGGATCTGAAGAATCTACAGATCACAAATTGGAAAACCAGAGCTCGAGACAGACGACTTTATTGTTAGAGAGGCTTGGATTAGGTTACTCGTATTGGTTAGGAGTCCAATATGGACTGTAGTACAGAGGAGTTAGTTAGTTAAATTTTTTTAAGTCTCCCTAGAGGCAACAGTTCATCTTATAGAATCATAATTTAAAATTTCCTTCCTCAATCACTGG
This sequence comes from Caerostris darwini, assembly GCA_021605075.1. Classification (NCBI taxonomy): domain Eukaryota; kingdom Metazoa; phylum Arthropoda; class Arachnida; order Araneae; family Araneidae; genus Caerostris; species Caerostris darwini. Next base: position 647,262 of record BPLQ01012852.1, on the reverse strand, counting down.
AAACGTACCTACTCCCCCAAGTGGGAAGCATCTTAGAAAATGCTGTTTTCGTAGTCTTGAAAGTTATTTGAAAATGCGCATGACAAACAACACAATACAGGACAGACAGAGCTCTTAAAAGGAAATTATAACACTATAATGTAACTCTAGGTTATTAATTACACAATACTATAATAATTATAGAACCTAATACATAATAAATTCAAACTATTAATGCGACAAAATTATCAAGAATTGTATTTCTATTTTCTTCTAAGAAAAGTGTGTACGTGAGACACTGCAAACATATTTACAAGTTTTTATCTTGGAGAATGATTTTATCAATAACCAACAAATTCCACGAATGAAGCACTTCTTTTCTTACCAGAGGTCTTGTTTACAACGAATATTCATGTTTACTATATAATGTCATATGTACTGAAATATTCATGAAGATCTCTAGCCATCTCTCATTCTATTTACATACAATTTATTGATCAATACTCGAGTTTCGTATTTACCTAAATCTTCTGAAATGCAGCACATTTTGAGCTAATCTCGCAACCTTCGATTTTATGCGGTCTTGCGGCCATGAGTTTCGTCAACCATGTGAACTTGCTGTAAGAGATGTTGCCAAATCCACGGATTTTCTAGTATGAGTATCATCTATTACAATACAATCAACTAACTCATCTCCCTTCGCAAAATTAGCTTTTAGAGCATATTTGGTAGATTTATAATTTAAACCACCAATGAAAAACTTGCGGAATCGTTCGGGTTCACTATTCTCCGGCACCTGTTTCCTGTTCAATGGTATATACTTTATTTTAATGTCTTGTGGGAGGCTGTGAAAATAGGCTTCTCCTTTATCTAATTATTAGATTACTATTTACTAGAAGAAAAAAAACAAAAGACTGAATGGAATACTCTGCCGAGAAAAGACGGATGGACTTGGGATGTTAATCCAAACACTATAGGAGCTCATTGCTCTAACGTCTTGGTGAGAAACATGTTTAATACTTACAAATATAAAATGCTTAAAAAAAATATCAGTGCAAGTTAAACAGATAGCAAGAATGTACACTCAAGAAGACCCAATACAAGTGCAAAGCAAGGACGATCCGACAACAAAAGATCATGAAATTACTTCAGCAGGTACCTTGACTTGGGGTACATTCGCCATATCTCCTGACTTAACATTCTATCACGAAAACGGAACAAGAGAAGCAGATGCTCATCCAATGGATGCTCTCGGAACGTCAAGAAACTACAAAGGACAAAAAACTAAAAAAAGCTATCACTACAACTGGTATCCTGGCTGTAAAGAAATCATCACAAAAACATACGATGAATCATTGATTAACAAATTTCGTTGATATTGAACAAACTACAAAAACACTGCCATGTCGTTTATTATTGATTTTCATCTGTATAGTCACTAACAAAGTCAACTCCTCATCAAACTCGACGATAGTCTTGATCCTTTCTTCACTTTCTCTTGAACAAGAATAAATCGAATCATGCCTACCTAATAACAGAAATTCTAGCACCCGTGTCCACAATACCTTCAATTAACTGACTCTAAATTTTCTGTAAGGAGCTGTTTTGCATTACTTTCTCTTCTGACATCCAAAGACAGGCAATCAGTACCGACTCCTTAACTAGCTGGAGGTTAAGGAGCCTCTTAACCTCTTGTTCTTATTCTTTATCCAGAGGATTATTTCTCATTGACACCTTAGCTCACATTTGAAGAAATATGCCCTGTAGTGTGCAGGCTGGGCAACCAGATTGTAACTGGGTGTGGTTGGGATGAGATCCTTGAGACACAGGTTGGAGAACTCACAGCTTTATTGGCACACGCACAAACACTACATACATACATTTATAGACATATAATATTTAACACATTTAAAGACAGATAATTATAGATTCGGGGAAATAATACACTTCTAAGCCAATAACCCGATACTCAGCTACGCGCAGAGTACTTCCTCTCCAGGTGAGAGTCTGTAGTCCAATTAATATGCGAAGTTCAGCTAAATATATTTCCATTCGGGATGAGAGGCTCTGAACTAAACGTTTCTCAGAGGGAACGTAGGTTTTGCTGTACTTCCTCTCGCATGAGAATCTTGAAGACTACTGACCATTTCTTCTGAACGCCGCAGGTGGCGCTCTTGCCAGTGGGTAGGAGGAAGCATGGCTACAGTCTTTAATTCAAACGCAAGGCAGCAATAAGTTAAACTCTATCTGATGATAAAAGAGGTAACAACTCCGTAACTCAGTTGTTTTATTTAACTCCAACCTCCTAGCTAGAAGTTAAAGAAATAGCCAAATAAAAATTGATGTCAACTGCTCTTGGGTCAAATCTTTACAGGATATGTTGTAGAATGAAGGAATTGCGCCTCTTAACTGTTTCTTCTTTGGTCGCTACAGTGGAACTAGATACCAAGGTCTGAATTCTCCTTTTATCATGTTCAAAATCTCTTCTTTTTTTGCTTCTCTTTCTACTCTGTTAGTTACAATCATCTACAACAGTTCTTTCACTGCCTTCTCTTTGTATGCCTTCGAATTTACTATTAAATTACATTTCACAAGACTTGAGTAGTAAGCAATATGTTTGTAAAATGTATAAATGAAGACTAAATAAAGATTAAATATTCTAAGATCATTGCATGAAGCTTCTTTTATAAAGAAATACTTAAGATTATTAAAATTATTAATAAAGAAATCAATATTAATAAATTAAAACTGGGCACGTATTAATTTCAGAAGAATTAACATTACAAATACATACATATATTACATAACATTACATTACAACTAAATATTTTTCTTAAATTTATGTAATTTGCAATAATTATTACAATTGCAATGGAATTGCATGCCTATATTATCATACGACATGTTATTGCAAAATAGTTAATGTATTGAAAAAAGAATTTTAATTATCACTCATTACTTAATTAAATTTTGTTTTTTTTAATATCTGATTGATCGATTGATTGATTTTAGCATTGGAACATTTTTTTTACTGAAAATATCTTCCAAACGTTTATTTACAAATAACGTAGGATCAAATATTCTTTTACGTATCAATATTACGAATAATATAAGATAAAGTATTCCATTATGAAACGATATTACGAATAATTAATTACGAATAATACAGGATTAAGTATTCCTTTATATATCGATATTTATAGAATTACTGCATAAAACTTTTAAACTTCAATATCGTTTGGTATATGACGTATGCAAAAGATAATTGAATGCACGTAAAATTTCTGTATTCCTTTTCAGTATCAATTTTCTCTTAAATAAAATTTATTCCTCAGCGTAAAACATTAAATGAATATTTGATTATACGTAATAAACCATGATGAAGCAGAAAAAGTGAAGTGTTCTACTCGAAAAATAACTATATATAAGTAGTGCTTGTTTTATTTTTGTAAGAAGTAATAAATTTTGGAAATGTTTCGATTTAAAAAAGAACATTACTGAAATGAAAAAATATGCAAATGAAAAAAATATAAAATTATAAATCCAATTATTTTGCTCTTTAAATAATCTTTTTAATACTAGTGTTAAAATTTCCAAGAATGAAATTTAAAAAAAAAATGTTTTTATATTATTTTGTAAAACAAATTTAAACGCATATAATAAATTGAAAAAGACATTAAAAATAAACGATATTGAATACTAGAATTTTCCAAAAAGGTTTTTTTTAAATATCTCATTACATATTTATAAATTTTTGTATAACATTTTTGTATGTTGCATTTTAATGGAGGGTTTTTTCTTATGGCGGAATTTTATGTTATATTTATAAAATTCATAAAAAGGTATAAAATAAATATATAACCATTCTTCCTCCTACCCACTGGCAAGAGCAGACCCTGTGGCGTTTAGGAAAAATGATCAGTTGGTCTACAGATTCTCCTCCGGAGAGGAAGTATATATCGCGCACCCTGCACATAGCCGAGTGTCTGTTTTCTTCTTAGAAGTGGAATCCTTCCATGAATCTATAATTATCTGTCATTTAAATGTGTTAAATATTGTATTTCTCTAATTGTATATGTGTAAATAAAGCTGGAATCAGTTTTAGCGTCTCACAAAATCAAGCGTAACTCAAACACTAACCAATATTTTGATGTCAAATTTCACCCAGATGTCAAGGACAGTGACAACAACCTAAAAAAAAAAAAATTGAAATTCCATAAGCCCTGGGAATTTTAAATTGAAAATTGGTCTTACTTTTTTGGACGCAGTAGTAAAAAAATTTTTTTAATAATTTTGGATTTCTATTTAAATAAATTGTTAAAATATTGCTAAATTTAATATATCAAAATTTCAGAAATACTTCTAATATTTAATTGTATTATTAAATAGCTTCTATTACTTCACATTATTTTTAAAAAAAACCCTTTAGAAAAGATATTATTTATTTATGGAAGTGATAATAAATCATTAGAAGATAATAAAATGTTCCATTATTAATTATTTTTTAAAAAAACTTTTTTTAGGGAGCCATTGGATAAAATTTTTCAAAAAAAATATTTTCTAGCAAATAAAATGATCATGTTATAGGAACTCAAAATTTTAATTCTTATCATTCGAAAAAAAAATTTATAAGAAAAATGTTTATATTTAGAATATGCCTTTCATAATTTGGAATTTATCACACTTAAATTATATAATGCCAATTTTTTATTTGCCAGATTAAATATCTTCATTTTATTGCCTCCTGTTAAACATTTTGCCATAAAAAAAATAAATTCTTGGATTTGTTTTTTTTTTCTGTATGCATCATTAAAAAAAATAACGAAATCAACCTTCAGTCTCACCAGGCATTCCACCTCCCTGAACTTCCTCCCTCTGGAGTAAACACGACTTACATTGAATTGCGAAACGATACGACCAGAAACTGGGGGAACATAAGCCATGTCTTTGTTCAATCGTGACTTGCTCATATTTCTGTAAGTCCTATTAGCATTCGCAGTTAACAAAAAATACACATTTAATGTCGTAGATTCCCCCTGAAAACTTTTTTTAGCATACATTGTTTATTTTAAATGCCTGATATTTTGAAAATTAGTCATTCACAATTAAAATGTTAGAATTGTAATAGCTTTAGCGTTACTCAAGATGCACCATGAAAAGGTCTATTACACGATACTCAGATTTGGCAGCCATATTTTAGCCCTTTAATTTGAAGGATCAAACAGAGATACACTCATGTCCAAAATTATCTTTACATGCATAAATTCACGGATTTCTCAGAAACTGTGAACTATAATTTTATGAATTTCTTTGGAATGATACATAACATTATGACACACAAATACAAAGGAAAAATTTTAAGAGCATTGCATTATGATATATAATTGTAACACGAAACCATAAAAAATGGTAATAAAATACGACAAAGAGTTCAGAAAAAAAGTTATAACTCAGAAAAAAATGAAGCCTTACGAATTTAATATGGAATGTGATTTGCCTTTGACTTGTACACACATATCGAAACGTGTTTTCATGCTGGCAATAACGTTGTTAATCACAGTTTGGGAAATTAAGCTCCACTCTTATAGCAATGCCGTCTTCAGAGGATTTACACAGTCCAGTCACATTAATATGACCACCACCTACTTTCGACGTCAACGTGAAGTAACCAATCACAAAAGGCAGGTGGCAGCACATTGCAGTGGAGTGTATATAAAGAATTCCACTTAACATCACTTAAATACCACATTTCACTCTCCACTTAAAGCCAGAATATACAAGAGTGTATATTCTGGCTTTTTGACAGGTGGTCACATTAATGTGACTGTACTGTGTACATCTCTAGGAGGAGGATGTCTATGCGTAATTGCTCTCTCAAAATAGTCTCATAAGTTCTCTATTTGGTTGAGATCAGAAGACTTTTTGACTAATCCATAATCTTGTGAGATTGCCAGCTGTTTTTCTGTCGACATTTAGTTCTGTAATTTGATATATAGTTTTAATCTTAGGAGGAATCAGAAGTTTAGATTTTGCCAAAACATTTGCATCTGCAAGGGAAGTAGGCATTACAGTCTGATCCAAACATCTGGCATTCTTCACCAAAGAATCTGCGATTTCATTAAATTCCAAATCTACATGAGCAGGGATCCATTGTAGGATGCACATTCTGTGCACAGGGGATTTATTCTAAAAGCATAATAATAATTAATGTTATTTGTAAACTGATGATACAGTCAGCGCTGATTGTATGTGCACTGTACTGAGCAGTAGCCTAAAATACCATTAATTGCAGATATTGACAAAATTAGCGAAAAAATTATATGAAGTAATATTTTCATGTAACATATGTAATATTTTCATAGTCCTTTTTCAGAATGTATATATTCATATTGAATTTCTGAAGGTTATTCATCATAAATTATTTTCTATGTTAATAAAAATACCTAAAAGTACATTAACAGAAGAATATCTAATAATTCCAGCGTTTTTTTAATATACCTAAATGCTATTTAAAAAATTATTATATTGATGATTCAAAGTATCACCATTTCCTTGTTCGCTATATTCTTCTGAATGACCTATTTTATCAATGTTCTATGGGCATATGTATGAAATTCAATGATTGTGTGAATCAAACACGGAAAGAAAAAAAAATCAGAATTTCTTAGAAAAGATTCTTTATCCAACTATTTGGAAAAAAAAGAACATAATTACGTGGATGGCCTCGGTTAGAAATCTTTTTTAAAAAAATCGTGTAGCATACCGTTTTCTCCAATTTTATTCTCAAAATAAAGTTAATAGACTTTATTTGTTCAATGGAAATACAAGTTACTTTTTTCGCGTGGCTTTTTTTATTTTTTTTTTATTTCAAAAGAAACTTTTCTATTTCATTTTACTAATGGTATTTCAAGGTTAAATCTGTTGAAATATTTCGTTGAAAATTTAGTGACCTAAATATTTTTAAAAACTAATTACTTACTAATATTTAAGTTTGCATTTGTACATAGTATCAAGGATCAAAACTTTTCAAATAAATAGAGTAATAAATGTTATAAATTAAATGTATCGATATTATTGTAGAATTCACGTCATAACTACTTTTTTTTATTTCGATTTTAGTTTTTTGAATAACAGTATACATAGGTAAATACAATTTACATAGGTAAATAAAGCACTTATTTTAAAAGTGCTTTATTCACCTATGTAAATTATTGAAATCTTCATTTATTAAATTAGTATAGTTTTTAAAAATCTAATATTTTTATTTATTAATTATTTTTTTTTTCATTTATTTATTGTTTTTTTTTCTGTTCAATTCATACATACATCAATTGATTTCTTACTTTATGATATATTTATGACTTTTTATGATATTTTCAATAAAAAATCTATGATCTACAAATGATCACAATTCTTAAATAACTGGTTCAAGACAGTAAAATGTCCAGTTTTGTATTATTAAATATTAGTTTATGGAGGCTTAGAAAAATGTAAAATTGTCGTAAAATGAAGTTATAGAAAAATAAAGTAGTAAGAATGAATATAAAATTTTGGCTGAGAAATATGCATTTAATAAGATAAAAAATTCCACTACAGGAAAAGGAAAAATAAATGGTTATGCTTTTATATTATTTCATCCCTTTTTCCTCTGCTAATAAAATTGAATGACACAGAACATTTTGAATAGATTAAATGGATTTATTGTAGTTTTGAAATAATTTTAAACCAATAAAATAAGAAAGATATAAGGACATAGTCTAAAATTACAAATTTTATAAATTGATTATAATTTACGACAATTTTATGATGTGTGCAACATTTAAATATTTTTTTTATATTTTTTTTAAAATTACAAAAAAAAATGTAAATTTATATAGATTTTTTTAAAACACTTTATAAAATTTTATAAATTGATTACAATTGACGAAAGTTTGATCATGTAGGCAACTTTTAAATATTTTTTATATGTTTTTTAAAATTATAAAAAAATTTTTTAATTTTATATTTATTTTTGATATCAATTTATAAAGTTTTATAAATTGATTATAATTAACAAAAATTTTGTCATGTATGCAAATAATGATTTAATTTTATTAATATTTTTAATAACAGTTTATAATAATTTTTAAGCAATTTTTATAATATTTCTAATATATATTTTTGTAGCATATTTTATTATGAAAGAAATGATTTTTAATATTGAAAAATATTTTTTTCTACGAATGAAAATATTCTATCTGCATAGAAACAAATGTTATTCAACTATTTAACTATCTTGCTTATTGAATTACATAACACCAAAAGTATTGTGACAGATGTTTTTTTATAAGTTTTCAACTTTCACATTCTTAGATTACAGCCTATTACTAAAAAGAAAGCTTATCTATTCTAAAAACATATTATTTCTCATAATAAAAATAATGATTATAATGATAATAAAATGACTGACATCATTTGCACAGACTTTTCTAAAATTAATCAAAATTATTATTAATTAGAAATTGTAGCGTGATACTGATACTAAAATTTTTAAAAATGAAACAAACTTCTGAAATTTGTGACTACAAATTTTTCACTTCATTATACTTTTATAAGAATTATTTATTGTAATGGTCACAAACTTATTTTGTTTTAAAGATCTATATACTGCATTTAAGATCCTTATTCTTTGCCTAAAAAAGTTACGGTAACTTATTTGCTTTAGAAAAAAAAAGTTTCTTATTCAAATATTATTTTAAAAAATTTAAATTTAAAACAATAATTGAATAAGAAATATGATATTCTACAATTTATTTCATTACCATTTAGATCAATTTATTTTCCAATATTAAAAAAAAATTTAGATGAAAATGATTTTCACCTTTAATCAATATGTTGTTGTTGTTCTAATGCAGCTGGTACTACAGAGACAGATAATCTTTATGCCATAAGAAAGGTCTGCACTCATTTAGCACTACCCAAGAGCTTGAAGATATGCTACGGATGAGATTAACACTACCCCCCAGAACGCTCTACAATCCTATTAGACCGGGACCTACAGTTTAAAGCGGATTCCGAACCACTACACACATCCAACGCCGGGATTCGAACCCGAAGCCTGTGGTACGTCACAGCGCTAGCCACTCGGCCACTTCCCCTTTAATTAATATAACTGCAGCTTATCAATATCATTTTCAATAACCAAACAGCGAAAACATTCTAATTAAATGCTAATATTTAGCAACCTTTTTTTTTTTTCCCCTACGTCGAAGTGGGGGCCATATCAACCATGAGCCTTCTGGCCCAAAAAAGTTTTAAAAGTTGTCTGGAGAACAATTCATAAAAGAGAGCGCAGGGCAGCTTGTCAAGTGTGCACAATCCATAAAAGTCCCTGAAGAACACACGGCACAGCCAGGAATATTGGCCACGCCAATACGGTAAAGGCATCCTTGTAAAAAGTCATGGCCAGTCAAAAGTCTAAAATTTGCAATAGAAACCGAGCGAGGAAGGTCCATGGTGAGTGGGGGACGCAATAATGAACTCCAGACCTTGCCCGTCACAACTTCAACACGGTAATTTCGGATTGACGTTTGCAATTTATTTTTAATTAAATCAAATATTTGCTGGTAGACAGAGTAAAATGTGGCTGTTACAAATTGCAAGAATGTCAACTTTTTCATTTTCTGGAATGTTGCAATGGCTAGGAATTCATTGAAGGACAATTTTCCAGCCAGTAGAAATTGCTTGATTAAGAAGCATCTTAACTTCCTCCACTTGGTAAGAATCAATTGTTGGCTGAGTTGACTCAATGTTGATCCTCACATTACAATATTTCTATTGTAATGTGAGGATCAACATTCTGTCAATCGTAGAACTGAATCGTCATCGTAGAATTATATTTTTTTCATGTAGGTGAAAATAATTATATGAATTTATCTAATCACAATTTGTTTCTAATTTTGTTAATAGTCTTTGTATAATCAACCAGATAAAAACCAAAATTTTTAGCTTCTTGATATGGTAATTCTGTTACCTTATTATTATATTCATCCGTCTATTTTTAGAACAAAGAAGTAAAAATGTTTGAAACAAATTTTTATTACAGCTATTGATTTTCTATACATTTTTATGCAGATCTTTTATTTTGTGGTATCCTTTAAATGTCATTTTAAGCGTTAAAATGGTACGTCAAAGCTTCTTAAGCTTATTGTAATCAAAATTAATTATAATAGCGTTGTATTAGAATAGTCACATTATTAAATTGAAGTACATTATTAAATTAGAACAGGCTCATTATTAAATTCACTTAAATCTTTTATCGCATTGTGAGAAAAATAAAAATGAATGCAAGCGCAGTTAATTATATTTTGCATTATTAAAAAGAATCAACAATTCATTACTTGATAATATTAATATTTACGAACACAAATGAACGTTAAAATTTTAATTTAAAAAATTAAAACTAATTAATAATTACTAATTACTAATTAATGATTACTTCTATATCTTATATCTGTATTTGAAATAAATTTTTCCATTTAATTATACATATATATTTAAAAAAATACTTAAATAAACAAATGTATGTCAACTAGTGTCAAGCTGTACTGAATACTTTTCTGGGGAAATCTAAATATATTTGAGCAAATTAAAAAATTTTTAAAGATCAAACCCTATTATTAATTTGTCATTTTTTTTCAGCATCTTCATATCAATTTTATTTTGTAGTTCTTTAACAAAGGTTAAAAAAAAAATTTTCAAATAAATTTTTTATAAATAATTAGATCAAAATTGGATTATAATAATATATGATAAGCTTATAAGTCATAGCTTAATTAGACTTAAGTCATTAGCTTATAAGTCATAATTATAAATATTCCTTTATTATTTTCTGAAAGAAATAAAAAGTCTTGATTAAAATTTGTGAATTTCGTTCAAGTATGGTTTAATTATAAAATTCAAGAGGGCTAAATTGTTCTACAAGACATCCAAACCAATACTTTACTTAAAATACTTTTGTTGACTAAATAGAGAACTGCTTAAAAATGAAATTATAGGAATTATTTTTCTTATTATGTACCATTTATAAAATAGTTCAAAATTTTAAAATTCCCCGATAAGTTGTCTCTAAGTTTATAATAAATGCTTTTATTTAATTATAAATTTTACCAATTAATAACATGCATTGATTGCAATCAACAAAAATAATTGCTATGTATAACTTTTCTGAATAACTGTATATACTGGCCTCCAAAAATTAAGTAACATGTTTTTTCGAAGCTCATCATAAAAAAAATGACAGTAACAATAAAATTTATAGTTTATATAAATGATAAATATGAAGTTTATGCAAAATTATGCAAAAACAATAGCTACCACTTTTTTTTAGGAGAACAACGGGTATATATGAGTGAGAGAAAAATATGCAAATATCAGGTTTTCGTAATTACGCGTGTAACTTTTGTTAGCAGATTCGTTGGCAATAGGCAGTGGAGTCCCGCAATGTCTGAGAGAAGCCATTTGCCCGATTCGTTAAGGTGGCGGTCGGTTGGATGGATGGAAAATTGGGTTGTCCCAGGCTAATGCTACTAGGCGTATTAATGTGTCTCGCAGTGAGGTCCACCTTCTCAGGAATCATCAAACCGAAACTTCTGTGTCCAGAAGACATGTTCCAGGTCGACCACGAGCTACAACACCTGCAGAAGACCGTTTTATAGGTCTTTCGGCCTGAAGGAGAAGAAGCATTTCTGTGCCGCTACTTGTTGCAGACCAGTCTGTAGCAACAGGGAGAAGAATATCCGCTAGTATGATACGAAGGAGTCTTCACAATTCAAGTCTCTATGCAAGGCGACCAGTTGTACGTGTCTCCCTCAACGGATGACAGAGAAGGGATCTATATCTTAGGCAAGAGAACACGCTTCCTGGACCAGACAGCGTTGGGGTCCTGTACTCTTTACAGACGAATCCAGATTCACGCTGGAGAGCGACTCAGTACGTCTGTTGATCTGGAGGGAACAAAGCGCCAGATACCATCGATCCAACGCTGTTGAAAGACACAGTTACCAAGGTGGTGGAATAATGGTTTGGACAGGGATCTCCCTCGGTGGTCACACTGACCTGCATGTGTTCCACGGAGGAACTGTGACTGATTTGAGAGATCGACATGAGATCATTGATCCATATGTCCTCCCATATGACGGTGCAATTGGCAATTTTTTCATTTTCATGGATGATAATGCACGACCTCACCGAGCTGTAGTAGTTGAGGAATATCTTAAGGGTCTTGGTTTGGAGCGAATGGAATAGTCGGCTCAATCTCCAGACCTGAATCCGTTAGAGCATCTTTGGGATTATCTTGGCATACAAGTTGTCCCATACGATGCTGCTTTAAGTCCTTCTCCAAGGCCTTTAGGAGTGCCGGAGCAAAGCCTACTCCGTGTCTGGTCTTCGCTTCCCATTTCGGTAACCGACTGACAGCAGTTAAAGTCGATGCCGCCAATGCATTCAAGCTAGGAGTGGGCATATCCCTTATTAAAACTCATTTTTGTTATGACATTTTACCATATAAAACTGTAATCATTATTTTTTCCAAGAATAGACTTTTCCAGCGAGATTGCTTTTTTTTTTTTTTTTTTTTTGTTAAAAATCATTTTTGCGTTTTCCTTATGTAAACTTCTATGCTGCAGTCAATACATAACTGTTTTGTGCACATGTCACCCAAATTTGGTGTTTCTACATTCATTCATTTGCAAATTAGGCGCAAAAAACCGGTTGTTCCTTAACTTTTGGAGGGCAGTGTATATCATTGCTATATATAATTATATTGCTATGTATAATTACCGGAATAATTCATATTATTATTATACTGTGTATAACTTATCTTCAATTACATGAGCAGTGTAAATTATATAAGCAAATTATTTAAATTTATTGATATATATTGTCAGTTACAGTTATAAATTGAAATCATAAGAGGCGTTTTTTCTTAAAGATTTCTGTTTAAATTTAATAAATTTGAATTTCGATTGAAATCGACAACTTATCATTATTAATAGACTTGTTATTAATTATTTGACTTGTATTATTAGGCTTGTTATTCTTAATAGATAAAAAGTGATATTTCATTGATTGAATAAAGCAACAATGACATACAACATATATATTTTTTTATTTTACGACGTATAATTTATGTTTTTGTGTGAGGTGTGATTTTTGTATTTTACACAATTCTACTAAGAATTTTATGCATTGAAATTTCATGAAATTTCAAAAATAAATAGCTCATCGTTTTTTTATTATTATTATTATTATTATATATATATATATATATATATATTTTTTTTTTTTTTTTTTTTTTTTTTTTGTTCATTAAAAAAATTGTTAGTTATTTATATTTTTAAGCATTAAAATATTTGTTTAAATAGATAATTTAAGCCGGATATTTATTAACAGTTTCTCTCTTTTGTGAAAGTTAAATGACAGTTTTTCAACTCTCAAATGACTAATTATCTATTTTAAAATAAAATAAATAAATATTTTTGATGCTGCATCATTTTTCTCCGTCTAAGAGTCATATAAACTTTCTATGGAATTAAACTAATTGTAAAAGTCAATAAAATCTTTTTCGTTTGAAAAAGAAATGTGGTGAAAATTTGTGTTAAGCAAATATTAAAATATACAAAAAAAAAATAATAAATAAATAAAAATGGAAAAAAGCATTAACTGTAAAAATAAGATGATCAGCATATTGATAAACAAAAGTATTTTAACCGTTTTTAATTTAAAACGTTTAAATGCTAAAAATGTATTAGTTTGAATGGAAAATAATGCTGAATTTAGGTAGAAAATTTTGAAAGGAAAAAGCTATTTATTGCTGCACATATTTAATCATTATTTCCTATGGCATTTTTTCTCCATCATTTTCAATGACATTTAACCATCTTTCGAGCGACTTTTTAATTCCATTTTGGAAGAACGTTTTTTGCTTTTGCAGCACAAAACCCATTTAGAAATTTTTTAATCTCTTGTTTATTACTGAAATTCTTGACATCAAGAAAATGCTGTAGAGACTTATAAAAGATATTATTCTAATGGGACTATAAGGTGGATGACTTAGAGTTCCCCATCCTAATTTATTCAGTTTCTGTTGAGTCATTTGTGTGGTGGAAGGCCGGATGTTATTTATTTATTTCAATTTATTTGTTTTTAAAGTATTACACTCAGTCTATTGAGTAATACAGGTAGATTAGTAGATAAAGCCCACTTTAAATTCTCTGTCGGGAGTAGATGTCTGAGTGGATAATTTAATTATTAACAAGTAGTTCAAAATAAACCAGCTCTTCCATTTTCCCCCATATGCAAAGCAAAACCCTCTAAAGATGTAATATTTGCTTTACTGTGCAAATAGGTTTTCTTTTTGGGCTTAACCATTGTCTTTTTTGAGTAACATTTCCATAACGTATTTACTTTTCATCTCCAGTCACTATATGCTTTAAAAAAGGAGCAATTCCATTTATTGTGACTAGTTATATACAAACATTTACTCGTTGCTGCCGGTTTTGAACTGTAAAACTCATGTGAACTGTAAACTCATTTTTAAGTGTTGCACTACTGTGTTTTGCGTACAGTAGAATGAGTCTACCAGCTAGCTCTCTATTTGTTGTATGGAATTCTGACTGTACCAGGGTTTTCAAATCATCAGTATCAATATGCATTGGCCAATCACTTTTCTGTTCCTCTCCAAAACTAAAAATTACCTTACCGATTTTTTTAAAATCATTGTTGAATTTAATTTTGACTTATAGATGCTGGATATGCGAAATAAATGTTTTGAGTTGATTCTGTAGCATTTCTGTGGAGCTTAAACTCAAAAAGCATGATATGACAGATATGCAACTTATCATATAGCATCACTTCTCTGGAAAAAGAATTAAATTGTAAGGGTAGAATAATAGGTATAATACGAAATTGAAAATAATTTTTATAGGAGATATCAAAATTGATTCGAATATTTATATCGACTTGAATTGAAAATTTCGCATTATTTTTCCGTTCAACCTAATACTTATTCGTCGTTCAAAAATATATTTTCAAACATTTTAATATCATTTTGCAACTTAAAATTAAAATTCAGAATGTTTTGAGATATTTTTTTAATCATTAAAGTTAAATCTGTAGGAATTAATAAAAGGGTAAAAGATTAATCAAAGTCAGGAAATTTCCCTAAATATTGTAAAATCATTATAAGGTTTTTCCTTAATTCATGCATATATTCTGTTTAAATACATGTATAGACTCACTCACAATAGCTATTTCTGAGGCTATTCACCAACTGTCGAATCGTTGCCACTTCTTTATAAAATCAGTCATATTGTCTGACTCCTAGAGTGCATTTCAAACTCTTTTGAATGATCAAAGTAGTTCCCAAAGAATCTTGGACTGTATGCCTTTGCTTCAGTCACAGTATTTCTTTCCAATGAATTCCAGCCCACTGTGGAATTAGGGTAACAAAAAAGCTGATATACTGGCTAAGAAAGGAACTTTGATAGAGCAAAATATTATTCAATCTTTCATTTCATACGACTTAATTGTTTGTTAACTTGACTGAAGAAATTTCTTAAACAAGATATGATTCAACGCGCTATAGATAAGAAATGGAAAATTCTGGGGGAAGAGAGGATTATTACCAGTTTTCCAAGAAAGACATCGGTGACTCTATTTAGACGTTTGACAGGTCATGTCTGTTCACTTGACCACATATATAGAATTGGAGTGGTGGATTTCCCAAACTGTGTTTTGTGTGACTCTAGTCGGACTATGATTTTGACCATTTAAACAAATGTAAGACACTTTCTCGGTATAAGGACATGGTCAAAAAGTATTGAAGAGTCCGTAAACTAATGGCTTAGGCGCCAATGTTCGCCATTTGTAAAATAAATAAGCATACGCTCAGTCTGTTTAAATATTCGAATTATTTTTCATAAATTTGAAATATATGAGAATTTTGCTGTGAACTTTAATTTAAGCAACTTAATAACTTACTGCCTATAGTATTACTATACATAATATAATCCATTGTTATATCGCGCCTGATGGAAGGTGAAGAAAAATTGCGATACAATCGACAATTCTACCTAGATTGTCTAACTTTTCTTTTTAAAAAATATGGACTAGATATACAGGGACATGATGGCTGAATAACTTGCGCCTTGCCGCTCAGTGCCGCAGGTTTCGGGTCAATTCCCGGCTTGCCATGAATGTTTGTAGTGGATCAGAATCCACTTTAAATCGTAGGTCTCGGTCTAATATGACTGTTGAACGTAGGACTGGCAACCCTACCCCGTAAAAAGAAAACATCTCCTGTCTCATCTTCCAGTAGGCAGACGACCTTGGCACACTATGGCTATTGCGCCAATGAAGAAGGAATAAATATACAAGGCTCGATATAATGAGATGCAATATAAGGAATCGTGATGTAATAAGGAAAAGATCTATTGTATTATAATAATTATTAAATATTTATTCAAAAATTGAAATTCTACAGTAAATTATTAATATATATGTATACGTTTTACTTTGGACAGGAATTCTTACTTTTATCTAATATTATCGATAGCGCAGAACATTTTTCTAGCTTCTATAAATAGTTAATGATCGTTGAAACACACCTCAAGATCTGCTTTCAATATTCTCTGATAGTTCAGTCAGATTACTTGACAGTGCGAATCTTCCAGAAGCTAAATATTTATATTCTGTTCTTCTTAAGGCAGATAATTTTTGATAAAACAAATACCTTATGGTTTGCAAAATTGAACTAAGGAATAGAATCGGACGGAGACCCTCTTCAAGGTAACAAACACGCTCAATTGCCTTACAGATTGACATAGCAAAGTTCAAGGGCCAACTGAAAGTGATGCTCAGAAGGTCGAGATAAATCAATCACGAACTTTTAGGGCCCTATTAGAGATAATTTTTGTTTGTTTTATGCATTATCCAAATTAAGTAACACTTATAAACAACTTACTTCATCAGCAATTCTCAAAACATATGATCTTAAAATCATTTCGTATCTCACATGTACTAAAAAATATTGGAAATTACATAACGACTTCACTGCAATCATTACTTACGCTTGTTAAAAACAGTTAGTTGATATAAAAAGGTATTTTTATATACTTCATATGGTAAAAAATTAAAATTGATTTGACAGAAATTATAAAGAAAAATTATATCATAACGGAAAATTGAAAATTATAAATCACTTAAAAATAAAACATTTTCAAAAAATTTTATTTGTGTGAATTCATTTCATTTGATTTTCATTTAAAATTGGTGTTAAGATCACACTAAAATTTAAACTTGAGTTTATTAAAAACTGTTGTATAAAAAAATAACGTCATGAACTTAATTTGGCGAAAAATTTAAATTTTAATTGGAAAAAAAATGGAATAACATTTGTTGTATCATTGATGTTAGAAATTTTAATTTTTTTCCCATTCTTTCCATAAACAATTCTTATTAAAAATATTTAATAATATGTTGCAATTATTTTTTATTTTTAAATAAACAAGCATGTGTTTATATTATCTAATGTGAATGATAATGTGTAAATAATATAGACAGCGTAATAACTATCTTAATGAAATATACTTTGAATAAGATTTTGTTATTATTTAAGTAAGCACTTACAAAGCACTCATTTTATTCCATAATGATTAGAATGTTTTAAGATTAGAATTGAAAGATAAATTCAACTTTTTGCTAATCAAGTTGATGAAAGATAATCTACATAATGTAAATTCAACACTCTGATAATCAAGTTGATAGAACAAGTACATTCGATAAAAGATATCTCTAAAAAATTTTAATTGAAATTGTAAATCAACTTTAAAAATTTTAATGTGAATAAATTAAAAAATATATAAAGTGATATCTTACCTAAATAATCCAACACACACAGAAGTGATAGTTTTTTAAAAAACTGAATTAAAATATTTAAAAAAATGAATTAATAATGACTGAAAAACGAATTTAAATATTTTAAAGAATTTATCCAAAAAGATAATCGGAAAATAATGCATTCAGTTGCTCTCATTTTTTATTTTTTATTTTTGCTCCCTTCTTAACAGTGGATAATTTTTTCCCGCCCCCATCTTACCAATTAATTTTCATTATTGAAAATCGTTTTTTTGTTTTGTTTGTGTGCTACCAAAATAAGAATCACGAAAAGTATTTAAAATATGAATGTGCAAAAAATTTTTAATTAAGCGTCGATGGGCCTAGCGTTCCACTGATGTATGGCACGGACATCTCACTAACGAATGACGAGGAGGAACTTTTGGTGGTAACTATCCCTCAAAACGTGTGTCCTATGGGAGAAAACTCCTATTAGGCAACTTGAATATCGATGTAAGATACGTTACACACATTGTCACAGAGTCTACTAGTTTCTGAAAACAGTGACTGTAACGGATTCCGCTAATGAATTCGAATCTAAGCCCTCCTTTACATATTTCCCTTGAACTATGAGTAAAGTTTTATTACATTTAATTGTTAATTGAAATTTATAAATTATCAAATTGTTAAACATCAATAAAAAAATTATGCATTTAATAATTAATTGAAACTTAAAAATTCCTAAATTATAAATATTAATAAAAAAATAGAATGCATTTAATTATTAACTAAAATTTATAAATTATGAAATTATAAATATTAATAAAAAGTATTATGCATTTAATTATTCATTTCATTTTACATACGTTATTGAGATGTAATGCCAACAAATTCGAAATGCAAAAATAATCAAATATTTAAAGGCCTGATTGGAATGAGTGGTTTATTTTTAAGAAGCCTTTTTTCCCAAACAATTGTATTATTATTATAAAAAAGTTCTCTGTGAAGCAGTTATTCAGAAATATTTCAGTTTGATCGCATCCAATGGTTAGCCAAGGTTAAAATTCCTTCATTTTCTTCCTGTTAGTTATATAGTTGTAAAAGAAATTAGGATCGTAAATGTTATCACATTTAAAATCTGGAATTACCAGTAAGAGAGTGATTATTTCTAATTTTGTAATTTGTGATAGTAAATGTTTGGCCGTACTATCTTTTTAGAATTTTCCACACACAACATGTAATATTTCAACATCCTTTACGCAATAAATCAATCTTTGACATTATTAAGCATCGTGCTTCGTTACTTAAATTATGAATTATGTGTAAAAGAAATTTATAATATCACATTATTTATGTCTTATATTGCAGTACTCAGCTATCTTGAAATAAGTGCCTCTCAATAAATAAAAAATTAGTGATATTGTATTAGAGTGGGAAGAATTTATAACATCCAAAAGATTTTACATCTGATGTTCTTATGCTAGATATTTTGACTTGCGAGGGATTCAGTTATTAAGCTTTGTTATTTCATTAACATCACTTTGTTATATAACAAAGCTTTGTAAATAAACTTCGTAAGTAAACTAAGGACTATGTATGTAAGATTATGCATGAGGATGTTATCTAACTAAGCTTTGTTATTTCATTAGTTTCAGTATTGGGTTCGACTTTTGTAGTAATAAACCGTAAAAATGATTACTCAAATAATTTTTATTTATTTTATTGACTTTTTTTATATTCATAGCTAAATTTGTTTGTTCCTAAATATATATCAATCCAAACAAGCTTAATCATTTAATTTAATATTTAGTAAGGTAAATATATCTTACATAATTACTAATATAAGATATGTAATTATATTTAGTTTGCATGGCGCAATTTTAAAATTGAACATGTTTTAGGTAATAAATAACGTAGAGATTTTTTTAAAATGGCTTAAATAAGGTTTCTTCGTATAGGTTATCAAATTACAGACAAAGGGTTTGATCTTCTAATTTGCAACAAAATAGAAAATATTGGATGAATTTTTTCCGATATTGCAAATATTTTTTTATTTTATTAGCCCTACTCGAGGCTCAGTGGTAATGTGTGCCGCTGGTCAGCATTACGGCCGGGGTTCAATCAGCTGTCGGCTTTGTTGTAGACACTGCATCAAAAAACAAGTAGACCCGATGGCATTTGTGATGTTCAGCATATTGCCTCGTTAGTCGAACTACCTGGTGGGAGTTTTTCGGGTTTTCTCCCATACGATGCGCTAGTGCGGGATAATTCCCAATAAAAGTATTCCCGGACGGTACTGCCCTCCTTCTTCAGCGACACAGAGTCAATATCAGAATTTTACCTATGGGTTCTCCATCACAACTGAAGTTCCCCCCCCTTTCAATGAGAGCAAACGTATTCATGGATTTGGTCTACATGTTTTTGCTGTCGACCAAGTGGGATAAGAAACATAATTTTATTGAAATAAAACTAGATCATGTTTCCTGTTTAGTATCTTATCACTATCTGAAGAAAAAATTATAAATTAAAAAAATAAATAAATAAGTGAAATGGTCGCATGATGATTGGATCTTTCAAGTTCTCAAAAAATGCATAGGCTGACCTCAGTTTGTGCATCCCTGTTCTTGAATTACTTTTTCAATTTTCGGAAGTCAATTTCCAGTTTATTTCTCGTATGAAAGATTTTTTCGTTTGCAGTGGAGGCAACTATGAGATATCTATTCCAAGACACCTTCGCTTAATTATGGTGGATTTGCACATTCATTTACTTTTTTTCTTGGACTTTTTGAAAAATATGGATTGAAAGATGTGAAAAGGATAATTTGAACAGCAACATTATCAGACATTGCCTTACATCCTTTTTACCTAATTTTTTAAAAAATTTTAATAATTTTTTTATGAATATTTAAGTATTTTTTCTATTAACATCAACATTCTTTATTTTATTAATGTTTAACATTTTTCTCAGCTATTTATTATTCATAATGGGAGAGTTTTGAGGATGAGAGCTTGAACCTTTCTTAAAAATTACTGTAGAAAAATTTTGTGGTATGTGTTGTTTTTTTATAACAATAACAGTTCATCAAATTCCATGCAAAAAAAATAGTGAAACATTTTTTAATCACACTGGAGGAATTTTATGAGACAAAATTCTATGTTAAATTATGAGATAAAAATATCATGAATGTTTATTCATCTTGCTGTTTCTTTTTGTAGAAGAAATTTATATATATATTTAAAAAAATAAAGAGGATGAAGGAAAAAATTCATAATAGGAAAAATAAATAATATTTATTACTTTACCAATTTTCCTCAATATTGCTTAAAATTTATAATTACTTCTTATGTCCATAAATAAATACTTTCTGTTTTACTTAATCATATGTTTTAGCTTCAATTGTTGATAAATGTACTCCAATCTTTGTTAAAGTTTAAATAATCACTTATGACAGTGGTTCTCAAACTGTGGGCAGCAATGTATTTCTTATTCATAAACATTAAATCACCTTAAGTAAAGGACAAACTTTACGAAAGAAATTTTTTATAAGAAAAAAAATTTTTGGATCTTTGATTCGTAAGTAACTCTCGATTTTAAATTTTAAATTATAAGACAATCCCCATTCCTAACACAATGTATTTTTGTAACTATGGGTTTCTTATTTGACTATTGTGGATTCACGAGAGATTAAAAGAAATTAATTTAATACTATCTCTTAATAACACTTTTAAATTTTCTAATTATATATCAGACGAAAATCAATAAAAACAGGTAATTGTTATAACTAAAAATAATAATTTTCCTATTATTATAATTTTGCGTTTTTTAAAAAAACTGCCAATAAAAAATAAATAAAACTACTACGATATTTAATAAAGAAAAATTCGAAAGAATGGATGATAACAGAATTTTCTCTCATAAAATGTTAGCTTGAGAATCATTGACATAAGAAATAGAAATAATCACTAAATTTTAGTACAGAAAAAAAAAGTATGTAGCGTAAAGACGTTTCTTTCTTGGTCATGACGGATAGATACCAATGTGGTTGTTTAAGCTAGGACGCATACTGGTTCTTTTGAGAACCTTAGTTCAAATCTGAAAAAGATTATTGTAATTACATACATAAAATTGAAGCCTGAGTTAAATCACTTACAAGACATTTATGCAGCTCATAGAGGGCCTACATAGAGCTCAAGTTACGAATGATCTTCTACTAATTGAGAAAAGAAGAAGCAGTAATAAGAATCAAAGGCGAGCCGAAGCCAAAAATGGGATAAGTCAGTACAGTATTTGCCCATTAGCTAATTGCCTTAGAATAATACTAATCCTAAAAAGAGACAGCTCTCAGTTAGTCAGTAGCGAAGACTTTACTAAACCTTCTAAACGTCTTATGGCGAAAACTAATTATAAATTAAATTCTTCTGAAAAGATTGTTTTTTTAATAATTTTCAAAATTTAAGAATTGACGAGGTAAACAATGGTGTCGCGAATGATCTAATCCCCTCGGAAACTAGACTGTTATGATCAGGCAATGTATTAATTTAAAAGCGAAACACACCTTAATTGACAAGGAATTTGAAGGACAAATTAAACTCCAACTCGCGGATGAATATTTTAAATGTTTTCGTGCTAATACTGATCAACATAATTAACTGCGTTTTCTACAATAGAAAAATGTTGAATTTTTTGCCTAAGAATCAAATGCCTATTAACGTTGTTCTTAAGGACTACCTTTAGACACGCCTAAAGTAGAAATTGAATGGGAATTAATCAATCTTGGCTTCACTATCGAGAAAGTTAATCACTTTTCGAATTTAAAAATTAAGAAACTCATACCCATCTGTCAAGCTATTTTACCGCGTAACGACAAAAATATGAAAATCTTTGAAATTACTAAATTTTTTTATTTTACTGACAAGATCGAAAATTTTAATCGCCGACTAAGATCAACTCAATGTTTCTCCTGTATCTACCATCATTTAAGTTAAAACTGTAGCTATAAGAAAGGCTGTTTAAAATCCAATGGGATGCATTATGTTAAGCACCCATTATTATTATTATTAAGATTGTCTGCAAAAGCGGAAAATTTAAAATTCACGTGATATTAATTGTGGGGGTCTGGGCCACATTGCCTCGTGGAATGAATGTTCCAAGTTTCCCAAATATAAAATGACCCCACCAAACATTACTGCTTCTCCTCGAGCCTTCACTTCACGAATGATAAACTCTAACATGCTAGTTTGTTGCTAGGGAATGCCCCTATTAGAGGAAACCAACCTAGTCAAACTTTCAGCAATCAACCTGTGATAATTATTCTAATATAGACTATCCTAACAACGCTCTCTGTATTTCACAAGAATTTACCTCGATCTTTCAATACTTTGAAGTATTAGACAAAATACATGCACAATTTCTCACTTGTAATAAATCTGTAGATAAACGCCAGGTTTTTCTGAGAAGCTTTGAAAATATTCTTTAAGTGCTTAATAGTTACACTAACCCCCCCAGAACATACTGAAAAATCATTGCTAATTTGCAGTCACTACTATACGAATTTATCTTTTATTTTTATTTAGCTTTTACTTAACTTTTTTTTGGGCATTTACCATTTGATTTACTATAATATTTGCCTGCAAATGTTGACCTGCTTATTCTGGCTGTATTGAACTACTTGTCATTTTTTCAATTCCCCACCATGGGTTCAAGTCTTACAAAATATAGGCCCTGAGAGGCCAAGGTACTCTGATAAATCTCAGGATCAAAAAAAATAAGAACTAAAAATATTGATAAATGAAAAACCATTTGACTAATCAATTTTGCGACAAGTATCACGAAAATTGAATCAAATACTAAAACACTTATTAAACCAATACAATATCATTATCTGTTTTTTATTATTATTATCCATAAAGAAATGAGATTTATATATGTTAGATAACTTTCAAAAATTTTTTTTTTCCCAACATGCGATCTGTAGCCTTCTATATAATCCTGTATTGAAGGATGGCAAAAAAAAGTATGGTTTTAGAAGTAGTGACAAAAAAATATATTCTATGACATAAAAAAGATTAACTTTAATGATTAAAAATATATGTTATTCGATTCTTTTAATGTGAGAAAACTTCCAAAAAATACGACTGTAAGTTGGAATACGACTGCAAATGACAACTTCGTAATTTCATCAGAGATGCGATAATTACAGTGCATTCGTTCCTGAAAAATAATTTGATTAATGAACTCGCATATTTACATTTGCAAGCTTATAGAATTCTTAATCTACGCTTCTTTCTTAAAAACACATTTTCGAATCACTATTCCCAAAAATTCCCGCTGCTAAATAACGACGCTGATGAGATGTCGCACAGCAAGGGCTCATTAAAAAATCGCAAGTGTTTGATTTTTTGCAATATCTAGAAACGAAAATATGCAGGAATACTGAAAGTTATTTTTTCGCTAATGAGGATGACTCTGGTGTGAAGAAAACATTAATTACTCAACATAGAATATATTTACAAACTATGGTGTCCATTTGGCAATATCATGTGAGCATGTGCGTAGTAACATACTATGGGTGTCCTCTGATTAGGTTTTGTAATATGCACTGTTGAGGTAAAAAAATTCTTCTGAAATTTTTTTCCTGCGTAATATCACATTCAGCAAATATCCTTAAGTGTATCACTGGCTACTAAAGTGGGTTACACCGCCACCTGGGGGGAAGTGGAACAATCAAGGGAGGAGGATTAAGGAAGCAATCAAATGATAATCCCTTCTTAGGGGGTGAAAAGGAAAATGCAAGAAGGAACAGAAGATAAAAAAATTGTCAAAAACTTTTCATCAACGACGGTAATTAACTATTCTAGCTGCAAAAACGGATACCAACGGTTAAATCTGGTTTATGGGATGCAATACAAAAGTTTTATGTATTTAGTGGAACTTAGCATTTAGTGCGACACAAATTTGTTAACAAAAGAGAAAAACTGACTGCAAATAGCAAATTGTGGTAATTTAAGAATACTGCTGACAAAAATAGAGCCATTGATTAATTCTTTCAAAGCAGCGCACCAGATTTTTGCTTCTCATTAGAATCATTTTTAATGTTATTCGAAACTTTTATTTTCATATTATAATAATTATCTTAATTGTTATTATAGTTAATTTTAATAAATTTTTTTTATTTCGAGCATTAAAGTGTCATCATCTTTATTTACTATATTTCAAAACATAACTTGACTCATAAATTTTTTACTATATCTAATTTATTTTTTCACCTTTCTAAACAGAGAATGGTAAAACAAATAAATCTGAGAAAAATTGCAATTTTTTTCCAAATTGCATTCTGTGTGAATGACATATAAGAAAACGGCAATAACGATACGTTCAATAATAATACAACCAATGCAGAAAAATGCAGTTTTTAGTAAAAACTTTTGTAATGTAATAGTATTAAAATTACTATTGAAGCTATTCAAAAGTATACGGCTTATACAGAGTTTTAGCAGCTGTTGAACTTCAAAAGGTGCTCCAATAAACACTTCCAGAAAAATTATTACTTGCCTTCTCTCTAAACCATTGCTTTTGGAACCTTTATTCCGGGCTCTAAATTCCCACACAACAGAAATACATTTAAACGAATTGCTACTTAGAAATTAAGTTAAATTAAATTTGATATATATATATATATAATTTATAGGTTTTTTGTCAAAATAAGATGAATATTTTACAATTTCCTTTTATCTGAGCAATTTACGACGAGAATTTTAGGAGAAATTTTTTTTTTTTTTTTTTTTTTAAGCAAATGTGTATGCTCACATTTTCTGATATCACATAATTAAATAGCTGTATACTCTCTCGCATCACTATTTAATTTGTGAAAATTTTCTGTTCTATTGTCAATACATTTAAAAAAAAATTTTATTAGAAAATCAATATTTTTTCAGCAATGTCGTGCCGAAATATTCTCCAGAGTTAATTTTATTATTTAAATTAAAT
This sequence comes from Caerostris darwini, assembly GCA_021605075.1. Classification (NCBI taxonomy): domain Eukaryota; kingdom Metazoa; phylum Arthropoda; class Arachnida; order Araneae; family Araneidae; genus Caerostris; species Caerostris darwini. Next base: position 621,422 of record BPLQ01012852.1, on the reverse strand, counting down.
TTTTACATTGTTGCATCATACTTTTTTGTCTAGAATTACATAAATTTGTCGTCGTCGTCGTCTTTATAAGATATCGGAGTGCCCTGGCCCCGAAGTGGCCTAAAACTACTATCTGCATCTGAGAAACATTGATGAAGGAAAAAAAACATTGATAGTTAAAAGGAGGTGAGTATCAATGTTTACATAAATTTGTAATGTATTTCAATTTTTAATTATTTATAAAAAAATTAGTAAAGTATTGGTATTAGTTTACTAACAGATTGGAAATCTGGGAGGAATCTTATCTCTGGGGAAAGTAATAAAAACTTTTCGAACAAGTCGGTCTGAGAGGTCTGCATTACAAAGGAAGAAAAGGTGCAATTCAACAGCTCCACCATGGGGGGTCTTTTTAGACCTAATTATCTAATTAGAACTCCTTTCTACAATTTCTCAGTGTAAATAAAAAGATGTGTCACTACAATGATAGTCGTTTTTAAAGTAATGAAAATCAGGACTGATTAATGACTTAACAGCTATAAAGTGAATCTTTACAGCAGGCCGATCATAAAACGGCATTGATAAGGAAATAAATCACTTTAAGTTGACACCAAAATTTTGCTTCTCTTTTTACGACCAAATCTTTCGCTGTGATATAGTTCTTGTGAATGCTTCCTTAATAGAGAGTTTTTGCATACCGTACGTTAGTTACCGTAGGACGTCCGTTAGCTTTTTCTCCCTAGCGCGCATGCTCAGTTTCCTATGCGCGTGCGCGCTAGGGAGAAAAAGCTAACGGACGTCCTACGGTAACTAACGTACGGTATGCAAAAACTCTCTATTATTTTAATTTTCTGCGTCTCATTGTTTTATTATTTTTAAAGATGTTTAATTGACCTATGGGATGTGACCGAAAGCCACGTTTTTCCATTTTTAACGAAAAGAGTCTGCGGTTGCTGTGCAGCCAATGCACTTCGTTAAATTGCTACGTATCAATATATCAAGTCAGTGAGAAGTGAGAAGCAATAAGATGATGTAAGGAGAAGGAGTGAGGAGAAGAAATCGGATGTTTAAAGAGTAAGAAGAAGAAATGGTATGCTTTAAAGTTTGGTTTGTAGCCTCTATGGTCCTTTTGTGCACACTTTAGGCTAATTTGACCGGGATCTACAGTTTAACGTAGGAAGATTTAAGAAGTGTGGAGAAGTGATCGAGAGTCAGAGCGGATAGTGAAGAAAAGAGATTATCTAAGATGGAGTGATCGGAAGTCAGAAAGGAGATATATATATTTTTTTTCCCAATGCAGCTGGCAAACAGGATGTCCTATATATACACCTTGGACATGGACGTCTTTGATGCCTTAAGGCAAGCGCTGCATAGACGTTACTCCCTTTGCATTACCCAGGGGGCGCGTGTAACTTGAAGATACGGACGCGGAGTAACAATGCCCCCGCAACGCTCTACGATCCTATTAGGAACGGGACCTACGGTTTAAAGTGGATTCCGAACCACCAAAAACATCCATGGCACCGCCGGGACTCGAACCCGAAGCCTGTGGTACCGAGCGCCAGAGCGATAGCCACTCGGCCATTCAGGCCCGAAAGGAGAAATGAAAAGAGAGATATATGATTTGAAATCAGTTATCTAAAGTCAGAGAGAAGAAGAGAGTTTTGTTTGGTTTGTCGTTCTACGGTCATCTTGTGCACACGTTAGACTAAACAGACTGGGACCTACAGTTTAAAGTGGATTCCGAACCCCTACAAACATCCATGGCACCACCGGGATTCGAACCCGAAACTTGTGGTACTGAGCGACAGAGCGCTAGCCACTCGGTCATTCAGGCTCCGGAAGAAGAGAGTAGAACATCTAAAAAGTGAGGAAATGCGATGGAAAAGGTGGCGATGAAATAACGATATTTTACGTGAGATGATCTTCTATCCTCACTAAATGAACTGCAAAATTAAGGTACAGCTTTTAAGAGATGTAAAAAATAATTTGTGCTTCAACGTAAACCACCAGTGATAACAATATATGACTTTTGATAACTATCCTTATTCATATGAGATGATGTTTCTTTGTGATTATTAATCCTGAGTATAAATTGTACATTTAGACCTTATATATATACATATATACAAGGTGATTATAATTAAAGTACCACTTTCAAAATGCTATAAAAGAGAACAATTCGTCACAATGAGTTCAAATTTGAACTGAAGATACTTGAAGAAAGGGGAAATGGTATGGCATAAAAAAAAAGTTCCGCCGACTTTTCCAATCCAATTTAGTATGATTTGCGTGGTGGGTGAGCTTTCCACTAACAGTGTTACAACTGTTGAATGATTTGGAAGTCATTTTTTTCCATCAAAAAAACCGAAACAATCAAACACATTGAATATTACAGTTGGTTTAATGCGCAATTCATGCCAAATAAGTTGTAATTTCGATTAAAAATATCACTGACAGCCGAATTCACTTTCTTTATACCGCTTACAGCGCCATCTATTAATACAATTTGGAACTTTTTTGATGCCATACCATTTCTCCCTTCTTCAAGTATTTTCAGTTCAAATTTGAACTTATTGTGACGAGTGGTTCTTTTTTACAATATTTTGAAAGTGGGACTTTAATTATAATCACCCTGTATATTGAATTTGCTATCGTGTGTATTATTTGCATAATTCCTATTCGTCAATTAATGTTTGGTTTTTCTGCTTTCTCAGTTTCATGCTCAGAGACTCCGTTTACTACTCAAGAATATATTGTAATTTATTTATTTATTTTTGTAATACCTAGATTATATTATACATATATATATTTTTTATTTCTATCTTTGTGTGTTATTTATTTAATGAATGTGTAATAATATTTTATCTCACAAGACTCTGGACTTTAAACGAATCTGTGAGGTTATATATAATGTAGTGGTGTTTAATTGATGTGGGATTTTATTATGCAGAACACTACGCAAATGTAAAAGTTAGTTAAGTTTTGATGGAGCAAGTTTGAAGGGATATCGCGGAGTTAATTAACGCGAATACTATTAGCAAGTGTTGTATTAGTTTAAAAACTTTACTGGTTGATATTAATTTAGTTGTATCATGCAGATTTGGTTATTGGTGGAGGAGATAATTAATTTTATTTTACTAGTTTACAATACTATAGTAATACCTCGATACCTTCGAACCGTATCTGAAAAAAATCGTCTTGGAAAGCACTTAAAATATATACTAATTTATCGATAATTAATAAGGAAACAAATCCATAAATAAAGTATAATTTAAGATACACATCACAACAAATAAGTAAAAATATTATGGCACAGTAACTTTTTTATTCTTTATCGTCCATTACATTTTTTTATAAGCATAGAGAAGCTCGAGGAGTTTTAATTATTTAAATAAAAAATACATTAGTAAATTTATTTCTAAATAAAATAAACTTTTCTTTATTTTCCTTGTAATATGAATTTAAAAAATTCAACAAATACATAAAAATCTCAATGTTTTAAAGGAAATTTTTGTTTTTACTTTAGGTTAAAAAGTAGACGGATAAACAGTTCTTATTTATAAGTATTATACCGTAAATTTATAAAAATGATGGTTAAAAATATTATTTTTGAATTATTTTCTGTAGATTAAAAAAAAAATTATTTGTACACATGCTTTGAATCATTAATTTGCTATAAAATACAATAATTCAAAATTATAAATTGTGGCCATAAATACTTTACTTCTTTTTAGAATAGTTTTCAAAATATTTTTATGTATCTCCATTTCTTTCACTATAATTTTATACACGTCATATTCTTTTATTTTTTTTAATAACCAAGACGTAAGTTTAATTTATCAGCTAGTCTCTCCTTTAAAAGTAGGGCAAGTGGAAGGATTTTATCTCATTTTTTTTTTCTTCATACATTTCTAGATTATTATATATATATATATATATTTTATTTCCAATGGCAGGCTACAATAAGTAATAAAATAAAAAGGAGTAATATAAGTAATATTTAACAATAATTATAATAGATAGTAATATTATATAGGAGTAATATTTAACACAAGGAACATGAAAACAATAAGAAACGAAGGAAATCACATAGTGACATGTTTAGGCCATAAGTCCATAAGTCCATAAGCCCTACCCTCCCAGTAACGACCATACACAGTAGAGGAAACAAGTGCAAGGCAGACAGGAAGGCGAGATGAATCCATGTCCTCTCCAAGACTGCAGAGCATGTATTTTGGGTTTGCAAATATTTTATTCGAAAAAGATGATTGACCATACAATCATAGCCAGTCAGGAGTCTGGAAAGGGCAACAGGGATGTTTAGAATAAAGTTAAACCAGGTTTTAGTGTGCAAAGTAGCTCTATCTCCTCGTTGGTGCACCTCGGGCAATGCCTTGTCGGCTAAATGATTTATAATTTTGGCAATGGGTTCCCAGCCGAATAGTAATAGATTATTACATTTAGAAGCTAATTTTTAGGGAATAAATACAAATCTTCATGATTTGTACATATTCTTCAGTATACTAATAGAAATTCCAATACATATTTTTTTAAATTATAATTTATTTTATTTTATTAAAAATGCAGGATGTTTCTTTTTTTAGATCCTTTCTCAAAAACATATTTTTTGTGATAAATATCTTATTAGTTACAAAACATTTAAAAAATAAATTTAAAATTTCACCTACATATACAGAAGAAATACACTGACTTTTTATTTATTCAAAAACTAATGGTATTATATAATAAAAAGAAAATAATTTGCTGCATGATATAACATTAATTTAATCAGAGTTTTAGTATTTGGTTCATTCTTTGTACTAACCAAACACAGTGATTAACTATATGGTTTTTGTTTGCTGACTTTTTTTATATACATGTCTAAAAATAAAAAACATCTGTTCACAAATACATGTTAACAAGCCCGTGCATTTTAATGTAATATTTAGTAACAATTATATCTACTTTGCTACTTGCAATTTTAAAATGAAACATATTTTGGGCATTAAATATCCTAGAGATTTTTAAAAATAGATAAGGATCCTGCATCCAGGCTAGCGAGGACAAAGAATTGTAATAAAATAAAAAGGATTGAATAAAATATTTTTTTAATATTTAAATGTTTGCTATTTAATTAAACTACAACAGGGAACATTATCCAATTTCAAATAAAATGGCAATATGATGAAGGATGCTATAAGAAAATCTTACAACTGACCACTATTTGTGCATCCCTAATATACAAGATGATTCAAAGTTCTGATACAAATAGATCAGCCTTATATAAACAAGCACTTCTGTATAAAAATATATAAATGTAAATGTAATTGAAGATTTCTAAGAAATTTTATCACATTTTTTAACATCTATATAATTTAGGAGTCGATGCTGAGAGATAGGCATTGCTCAATAACAAGAAATTAGAACATTCATTCTAATATTATACAAATAATTTTTAATCACTTGTAAAAATTTGTAATCATTAGTTTACAATTGAAAACTATCATGTTTTAAATTTTATCAATATTCATTTCGTTTAGCTTTTTCCTATACCCTATGGAATTATTGGCAATCATATTGTATATTATGGCATCTGATCTTGTTCCTATGAAAAATGTTTGTTCTAAATTGATTCCCTTTCAAATTTTGTTTTAAACCCTTCGATTTGGGCAGAACTGCAAAATTCTTAATAAAATCAAATGCACATTTTTTTTTTTAATTTTAACTAAATTAAATTCGTCTAGGTTTTTAAAATGTTTACTCATCTCCTACATACAAAACTTCTCAAATTTGAAAAACCAATATTGATAAATTTAATTTTGATTAATTATTGATATTTTTTTTTTTAATTTTTAATTCCTTACGCAGAAAAAAAAAATGTACTGCAATAACTTTTTCTTACAAAATTAAATAAAATAATAGTTTCTAATTGATAAACTTATTGAACAATAATGTTTACCTTTAAGTAAAATATATACTTAATAGGAACAATTTTAATTTCAAACTGTGAAAACATAATGGATCTGAAACATGCTCTTTCAGAAATATTGTTGAATTAAAAAAAAAAAATCTTTTATCTTATGTTTAATTAAAACTGGATTTTTTCTAAAAGGCAAAATGATGGCTCATTTTATAGAATTTAAGGAACTAAACACTTAAATTTTGTCCTAATTATAAAACAACTTCTCACTTAGAATGATGCAATAAAATGTATAACATATTCCATGGTAATCATTCCATCTTAATCAAATTGCTACTGTAGATGTTTCATTAAATGAAGACACAAAACTGTGTACCACTTCCACTTAAAAAGTTTCAGATCAAGTCAAGCCTCTCTTTTTCCATGATAGGTAAGCCTAAATGATTTAGATTGGGTATAATTAAAATAAAACCATCATATAAAGCATTTTTTTTTTAATAAGAATAAATGCTAAAACCATTAAATACATAATAAACCTTACGATACATAATGTCCTTAAGGCATTCAATTATATTGAAAAAAAATTTATTAATTGGATATGATATTTATTTCAGTAAGTCTATTATGGCAATTTTATGATATCATGAACTCATTATGCAAATTTTGCAGTATATTGAGAACAATATACAAAAACCATTATGTTAAACAAATAATTTTAGGAAGAAAAATATACATACTTTTTTAATAATTTAAAAAAAAAACTTGAAAAAAAATTCTCAACTGCCTTTTAAATTTGTTTTAACAGCAATAAAACATTTTATTAAAACTAAAAATTTATACAAAAATTAACCAATCTTATACTCATTGAAATAATTATTGAAATTTATAAAAAAAAATAATAATAATTTTGCTTTCATTAAATATTTCTGACAGAAAGGATAAATTTTTCAATGTACTAGTACAAAACATCTAAACACAAATAGATACAAATATATTAAGTAAAAAAGAAAAATACACATTTTTGAAAACCTTTTTTATTTAATTAAAAAATAAATAAATACAACAATCAACAGTTATAAAGTTTAGCTTGTTCTTCAATCCAATCTGCAGTCACAGCAACTTGTTTAAAAAGCTCTTTTTTCTTTACTCTAGAAGAAAAAGTAATTTTATAACCCAAATAATAAAAGAAAAAGGCTACACCCTAATTTTAAAAATATACACTGAATGCAATAATACTGATTGAGTATTAGTATCAAAATTATTTTTCATATATGACTGACTTTATTTTCAGTTTAATTACATATTTTTTACTTAAATTTTCAATCAGTTTTTATGTATATTGTTTGGAAGAAAAAGTAATAATGTTTAAAAATTATTTACTAACTTTTCTTTTTTCTTTTTCTTCTTGGGTTTAATGGTTGGTTCAGCACAAGTACTAGGAAGATCTTCTGATAAGATGTCAGAAGTAGGTAAGTAACTTATATCTCCTGCAAGTAAGACAATGTTGCAAAATACAAAATCAATATTTCAAAATGAAAAATGTAAAATCAATAAAAAAAAATTCTTTTTTTAGCTTTAGTGATTGCAAATCTGGTATGGAGAAATTGGTTAACCAGGAATTCAACAAAAATAACTGAAAAAATGGTTTTATGAAAGAGGAAACCAACTTTTTTGGTTTTATGTAATGGTAACAATAAAAACTTCTCATTTACGATCTAGGAAATATATGAAAAATTGTCAGTCTACAATAAAATTATTGAATTACTAAGAATGCAATTGGATAAAATGAGAATGGATTTTATTTTAATATTAACATTTCGAAGCAACCAACAGGAGAGTTGAGAGACAACTCAGTAAAACATGTTGCATTCTGATGCAAATAGTTAAATGTTTAGTGTTTACCCATCTATCAGAAAAAAAATTATCATTATTAAATGTTACTATCAATTACACTGTTCTTAGGTAATTCCAATTCAAAGAATTGTTTTTCTGAACTATTTACAACCTTTAGTAAGCATATTTTAATTAATAAATGTATTCAGAAATAACAAGTAGTTTACTTTATCTATTTAGTATCACAATTTCTCACCTGGCAGAAATTTCAACCAATATAATGGCTACCATAAAAAATGAAGATAATTGATAAAAGCTATGTAGTAATTTTGTCAGCACATGTCATTCAGAGTGTAATCAAAATGAACAAAAAGTACCTATTGCAGTTAAAAAAAATAACTGATAATTAGTTAGTGAAATGAATCTAACTGTATTTAACCAACTCTGACTCAGATTTTAAGAGGATATTATTAAAATGGATACTGACAATGATAATGATTTAGAAAAGCTGAATATTTTTGGAAAATGAAAGAAAGATTTATATCTCTTCTAAATCCAAATTACAAAACTTGAGTTAAATATGCCTTTGCTATTCAAAAAGTTAATCAATATAAGAATTTTATTACTAAAAAAATTTTTTTTTCTCATTAACATCATCAACTGTCTCACCATTTTTCAAATTTACTGTTTTACCATGAAAGTAATGTTATTTGAATAATCAAACCAGTTTTTAAATCATTATTAAATACTTAAAAATGAGCTAATTTTTTTATATTAAAAGATAACAAATTAGAAATTTCAGCATTTGTAAATGTACTTTATATCTTATACAGAATGCTTATTTTTTCCACAATAAAATAATTACATTTAAATGAAATGAAGCATTGCATTCAGATATTATAATCTACTATTGTACCTATTTTAAATGTATTTGTTATTATTATGAAATCTTTTCATTCATAAATACTAAATTTAAAATTATAAAATTTAAAACTACCTTATAACACATTAAAAAATTAATTCATAGTGAACATTTGTATCGAATCTCGGCTTTATTACTTATAATTTGCATCATTCCTTTTTTTTAAGAATTTTTTTTTGTTATTCAATAATGTATCATATAAAATCTTATACATTAAACCAGACAACTGTCAATTAAAAAAAATCACGATGTGAATGAATGGAATTTAGGATTTATTATTTGCCGATTTAAAAAAAAAAAAAAACTGAGATTAAAAAATATTCAACAAAATAGAATGCAGATAGCAGACATTTTATAGTTTAATTAGTTCTGAATTTTATTCTTTATATAATTTTTTGCACAAAGAATTTATAACTAATTGCAATTAAAATTACGATTTTGACATATTTAATAATAATTTGTGTATAACACATTGATTTTTATTTATAACATTCTTTTAAAATATAAATAAATGATATAATTTTTTAAAATCAAAAATAAATATATATATAATAGGGAAAAAAAATGAATCAGAATAATAAAACTCAAACACTTACCAATTTCATGTTGAATTAAATGATTTTCTTGAAAAGGTACTTCAACTTCAACTTCTTTTATGCTCCTAGTGAAATTAATTGTTAAAATATAAAAGTGTATATTAATTATAAAAAATTTATGAATAATAAGAAATGCTTGAAAATTTCTTTACACAAAATAATTTAATATTGGAAATGATAAAAGAAATCAATATTTATTTATTATTTACATTATAAAGTGCTAAATGTCCTTTTCTTACAACAAACAAATAAAACTAATTTGTTTTATATGAAGAAATTAAAGAATTTAATTAAGGAATTTAAATTAATTTAATTAAATTTATTAAAAAATTTAATTATATATATATATAGAACAAAATTTTATATAATAATACAAAACAAAAAGAAACTAACCTATCTAGGTATTCAAAAAGTTTTTTGGAAAGAAAATCTTGAAAACCTAGATCTTGATCAAACATTTGAATTCCTTCTTGAATGTCACTATATTATAAATCATAAATAATACTTCATATCACATATAAAAAAAAATCTTTTTTTTTGCACTAGAAAAACTTGTATACCAGCATTAGTAAGATAAATACATAACAATGTAAATTCAGAAAATAACTTACAAGATTAAATTATAAATTTGCAAAAATATGACATCTTAAAATTTCTAAAACAAAATATTTAATAAATCTGCAAAGTTTGAGTTCGTGTGTCTTTCTCATGGCAAAAATTTATTAGCTGAAGTTCTAAAAAACATTTGGAATATACTATACATAATTTAAACAGGCATTTATAATCAATAATGAATCATTTTCAAAACAATATTTAGATCTATTATTTGTCTCTTTACTTTTTCTAAGGGATAATTATGTCCATTCCATTACTATACTATGAGCACATCTTGATTTTCTATATCAACTGAAGGTTTAGACTATAGATGTTTTTGTCCAATTACTAATAATTGGACAAGATTATCTCCTGTTCTTATATATTATATGTTAGTATTATCATTGCATCTTGAATAGCTAATTTGTTTGTAATCAAAATCAATTTACTAGTAAAAAATCATTTTTATTTATTAATCACATTATCAATACTTTATTATTTTTTGTACTAAAAAAAAAGATAACCAGAGTAAATAAAAGTAAATGTAAAATTACCCTGAAATAACAACATAAATATTTATTCAATGAAATCAGTGATATTTTTTAGCAATTTTAAAATATCAACGACTATATATATGATTAGCAATTTTAAAAATAACTAAATCATATATTGTTACTTACAATTACACATTAAACAATGCTGATTTAATATGTACAATTCTGTAAACAATATTCCACAAAAACCATTATATAAAAAATTATAAACAATAAATTTGCAAACATACTTTAGAAGGAACAAAATTTTTACAATTTAATAATCTTTAATATCTATTACTATTATGCATTCATATTGAATCTATAACATTGATGAGCAAAAAACTCAAAATCAAGTTTATATGAAAAAAAAAAAAAAAATGAATTCTTAAGAAAGTTCATGAGGCATATTTCTAATCAGATAGTATTTTGTTTTTGATTACTTTAAACGTAATTCAAATTTATATAAATGTATGAAAATTTAAAATAAAAAAATATATTTTTACACTACATTTTTTTTTTTTTAATTTTTGTATTTCATGTATAATATTTCTAAACTTTTTATTAGCTTTATAAACCAAACAAAGTAAATTCATCTAAACTATTTCATTTGTTAAAATTAAAATAAAATCATAATATCAAATTTTGGCTGCAACATTTTATACATTCAATTATTTGCAGAAAAAATGAAAAATAAACTATTTATTCTTTAAGGTTTGTGCAGAATAGCTATATCTATATCTATAAATTCTCTACATTAAATATGAACCTAGCTTTAGACTTTAAAGTACCTGATGTTTGGATTCTGACTGATAGTAAGAGCTCAATACAGTATTTGAAAGATTGGCCAAGCATCTTGGACAAATTGGGGCAGGATATAGTTTCTAAATTAGCTGTTTTGGACCAGATCGGATCGGTGTGCTTGCAGTGGATTCCCTCCCATGTGGGCATCTACGGAAATGAAATTGCTGATCTGCTCGCTAGGGAAGGTTGCGAACTTCCCAAAGCTTCTTCTTCCAATCTGTTAGCTTCAGAGGTTCATTCCATGACTTTAGCCAGAGTGAATACCTCTTGCAGGTCGCCACCAATTCATGCATGGTACGCCGCTAAATATCCTGGTATGTCCATGCAGTGCTCCTGTCCTAGACCTGCTCAAACGGCTTTAGCTAGACTAAGGACTGGCCACATTAAGAGTTTGACCTTCAATGGAGACGAGAAGACATATGCCCTTTGTCATTGTTCGACCATCGCGTCTCCCTCTCATCTCATAGATTGTATTGGTGCCTCTGTGAGGCAACTGTTGAATGAGGGGAGGACAGTTTACGATTTATTGATGCAGCATGATCTACTGGACTTGGTTTAGGATTCTAAATCAAGGGGATAAGCAACAACAACAACAACACATTAAATATGAAGCATTGCTTTAAAATATTACTAGAAACTACTAAAAAAATCATGCGACTTAAATATGAAAGACTATTTAAAGGCTTTCCATAAATTAGCTATTGTAATTACAAAGTTCTTTTTCCTGCAGATTTAATTATTACCTGGCCTCTAACTATCACCTTCTCTCTCAATCAGTTCACTATAGAGGATAATTCATAACATTCCTTTCTCAAAATTAATACTATATTTCAAAATAACAATAGATAAAACAAATTTGCTAAATACAAATTAAAATTATACTAAATGAAATTATTCCCTTATTATCGATTCTGACATGTTATTAAAGATGCACATACCTTTCATTTTCAATAATATGGTTTGAATCGTTCTCATTTGATGAAGAATTTTTAAATAGGCCTGTGAAACGAGGATCAATAGCTTCGGCGAATTTACTTTTAGTATTACTTTTCTTCCCCATATTTGTTAACAAAATTTGTCATAATTCAAAATTTTAGGATTTTACGAGAGGCTCAAGACAGCACTTTTGAATCTCCCTACTCAGAAAAATCCGTCCCTTTCGTATGATCTGTAGTAACGCCATCTATCAATTATATATATAAATATTCTAAACGACACTTGAAGAAATCTAATTATTGTTTTTTTTTCTTTTAATTTAAATGAATTGCTTTAAAAATAAAACAAGAACAATATTCCATCTATGATATTTCTTTCGACTAAAAGCGCTGACCTAGATTCATATGTAGATTTTTTTCCCAGTTCGCTCTCCGTTCTCTCAGTTTATTCTTTTTTTTTAATCAATGTTTCTCTTTTTACTTTTCCCTCTTGCATGTTATTTCCCTATTAATAATTTTAATGACAAAAAATAAATAAATAAATAAATAAAAAAACTCCTCTCTTTTAGTTCTTTTTTTAAATTTTTTTTTATTAGGCAAGCTCTCCATTTAATCTTACCATTTTCTACTCAGCAATGTGTTCTTCATTCATCAAAGGACTATTATCAGACAGGAGCTAACAAGGAGCTCCACGAAATACAAATCGTCGTCGTCTTTCGACTACTTTCCTTCTTTCAAGAGACACCCATGTTGTTATTCGGAATAAGTATCATTTGTCTCATTTACAACCCACCATAATTCATTTGCGTACCTGGGAATCAGAATTTGAATGTAACTTTCCGCACTATCAGCGGACACAACGCAGAACGTCAGGTTGACGTTCTACGTCGTATTGGGATCAAACCTTTTAACTATTGCAGTAAAAGATAAGAAAATAATCTGAAAAAAAAAGTTAATCGGTGTGGAAAAGTCTGTTTTTTATTAGGGGAATTTTGTGTATCCACCATAATAAATATTTAAATTAAATTTTAAAAATACATTTTCTTTATTCATTCTTTTATTTTTAAAAGTAATTTTAATTTATATGCAATTTTTTTAATAGGCTACTAGCATTAATCAGTCAGTCACAAAAATTTTAGTATTCAAATATTAATTATGATGAAGAGGTTAAAAGATGTTAAGTCTCAATGGAACGTAATCAGTACGCCAATTACAGCATTGCACTGTGGCCACCATAACCAGTCAATCGGATCAATCAGTTCGGATCTTGATCAAGGCAGAGATTTTACGAGAAAATCGATACTATACATTATTTTAGTATTAGAAATAAAAGTTCAAATTTAAGTACATTTTTAATCAAAAATTAATTTGTGGATGTTTTTAATTAGTGTTAATTAATAAAAATGTATTTTTTATATTTTTAGTTATATTTGTCGCAAATAAAAAAAAATATATAAAAAACGGAAGTATTGCTGCACATAAAGGAAATGATCACTCTTATTCTCTTACTGTAGATTATTACGGAGATCCTTGGCCGCGTAGCGGAAAATGATCACTTAACCACATTCTAGATAAAAATTCGTGATGCTTCTGCTACAGCTCCTTGCACCTGAAGGGGAAAATGTTGGGGGAAAACTCAAATTCGATAGTGAAAAAAAGGTGCAAAGCGCTGTGTCTTGAGGGTTTCCTAACATTTTACCCATGTTTACTAATTTTTATACCAGACCGGAGCTAACGGCTGCTTCGCAGCCAAGGAGCTCTACGAAATACAAATCGTTCGTATTTATTTTATGGATCATAATCCTGTAATTATTTACTTTAACCTTTCTTATCCTACTATCTCTGTTAACAGCAATGTTAGAACTTGTTGGACAACATTTTCTTCTTTAATTGACTTTAATTTTAATTACTCTGCTCACAAACTTAACAATGCTGCTGAAATTGATGACGCTACAGAAAATATGACGAAAATAATTACTGATGCTTACAATGCTGCCTCGAAACAAATTAATACTAACAATTGTGGTTATCTTCCTCCACACTTTAAAACCTTAATCACTAACCGTAATCATGCCCGTAAAACCTGGCAAATCTTTCATGATCCACAAAGTAAGACTACTTATAATCACTCGCAGACTTTATTGAGAAGAGCTATTGCTCGATATGAATATGAAACTTGGGATAGACACCTGCAAACCGTAAACTATGATGATGGTTCTATCTGGTCTTGTCCCAGGACTTTTAAACGTAAACGTTCTCACGTTCGAACCCTAGGCTCTAACAATTCACTGGCCACCATTGACAGTCAAAAAGCTGTGGTTTTAGCTGACAGCCTTCAGGAACAATTTCTTGAGAACAACATTAATAATCATGATATAGAAAATCTCGTTGAGTCCACTATCACTAATTTTATTAATACTTGTCAAGTCTCTGAAATTCCTATCACTAAAGCATCTTTCGTTATTAATTGCATTTCCTCACTGAAAATTAACAAACCTCCTGGTATAGATAAAATTACTAATAAAATGTTAAAAAACCTTCCTTTCAAAATAATACTTGAGATATGTAAAATTACTGATTCTATTCTTCATACTAGTTATTATCCTAAGTCTTGGAAATCAGCTAGAATTCTCCCAATTCTTAAACCTGGAAAGGATCCTACTTCTCCTATTAGTTACAGACCAATTTCTTTACTCTCTTCTATTAGTAAACTAATTGAAAATGTCATCCTGAACCTTGTTAAAAATGAGTCACATCAAAAGAACCTTCTCATCCCACAGCAATTTGGATTTACCGAAAAACTTTCTACAACTCATCAGCTCTACAATCTCACAGAAACGGTTGCTAAAGAATTTACCTGGAAATATGAAACTGCTGCAATTTTTCTTGATGTGGCCAAAGCTTTTGAAAGAGTCTGGGTTAATGGATTGATTTACAAACTCATTTCTTACAACTTCTTTCCTTATTTGATTCAAGTAATTCGTAACTATCTTTCAGACAGACACTTTGTTGTCGCAGTAGGGAATACTGATTCCTCAATTCGTGATATTGACGCTGGTGTGCCCCAGGGCTCTATTCTAGCTCCTTTCCTCTATAATATCTTTATCAACGATATTCCACAAAAGTACAATATCAAAATTAGTCTTTATTCTGATGACACTGCAATCTTAACGCAAGGCCGAAAAACTTGCACCATCCAGGAAAATTTGCAAAATTATATCATTGATTTAGAAAAATGGCTCATTAACTGAAAGATAAAATTAAATGTGGACAAGACTGAAGCAGTTTTTTTCACTTGCGAAAAATCCTAAAACCCTCCTAATATTAAAATATACAATAATTATATCACCTGGTCTAAAGAAACTAAGTACTTAGGAATTATCCTTGATAGTAAACTTAACTACAGATCGCATATCTACAACATTAGAAATAAATTCAATACTCAATTTAGAATTCTCTACCCTTTAATCAATAGTAATTCAGCTTTACCTATTAATCTCAAAATTCTAATATATCTCTCTTGTCTTCGTCCAATATTAGCTTATGCAAGCCCAGTTTGGGGTTCTGTTGCACGTACAAATTTTGAAATTATTCAAAAGCTTGAGAACAAAACTCTCAGAATGTTAACGAATTCACCCTGGTACTTTCGTAATGACGATATTAGACGAGCTCTCTCTATTCCAAGTTTAAGACAATTTGTTCACAAAATTTCTACTAAATTCTATAATGATATGCGAAACATTAATAACCCTGTATTAAATATCCTACAAAATTACGATTATGATATTTCTTCCCGCAAACATAGCAAAAGACCTCGCACTGTTCTAAATATTTTAAATTCCTTACAACTGCCTAGATGAAAAAAGTTCGCTTTTCTCCTAATTTGACCTTTGTTCAATCGGGGTTATTACATGCAACTGATTCCATCAACATCTACATTTTTGAAATTTTTGATATAATAACAATTTATTTTATGGTTACGGTTAAAATTTTACATTTCTCTCTATCTCACACTTTTTTTTAAGAATAATAAAAATTTGTTGTTTGTTTTTCTTTTTTTTTTTTTTTTTATGTTGTGATAGTCTTGAATCGAAGGAGTATATGGGGATGCGAAGCAACAAGGACTATAATCCCCTAATCACTATATGGAAACAGTTCGTGTTCCCTATTTATACGTCACTAAAAATGATGCGAGATTTATTTTCCGCTCTGTAAGGAAATTGGCGCGAACAAAAACAAGGATTAATAGTATCCCCTAAATGCCGGGAGAATTGCAGCTAATAAATATCAAAACGTTTAAGAGATCGGAGAAATAAAATCAGATTTTTTTTGTAATCAAGAAAATCCTTTTTTTAGAAAAAAAAACTTTGAATGTGATATTATTTTCATCGATATTCACGTTTTGCCAAAGATGTAATCTGGAGGTGGAATATTTTCTGCATCTTAAAAGAATGTGTAAAAGATCATTTACTTCATTACAGCTGTTACAAAAAGGATTGGAATCTATTTAACAGTGCGGGAGTAACGATCATTCTGCTGATGTTGTGATAGTATCCTAAATGAAGTATAAATAGTTGACATTCATCAGATGTTTCAAATGGCTTTTTTTATTGATAACACAATAAATTTAAAATATAAGAATATCAATAGAGCTGGAATAAAAATTGAGGTATTTTTTTTATAAGGGAATTTACTACTGTATGCTACATCTGAACCATAAAAAGGTGTACGCTACTTGGTTGCAACATGACAACATCATGCATCAACTTCACTATACTCAACTGCATTATGACATCAGTATTGAATGATAGTACACTTACCTAGCACAAAACTTAACCAATCTTCAATTTCTGTTAATGGCACTCAGTTGCGAATAGATAGAATGGCGTTTATTGCTATCATACGAAGTACAATTCAAACTGCAACTTGGCAGTTTTATATGTTTATTTTGTATATGGAAAAAAAATGTAAATATAGGTTAATTTCCACTGGAAATAATCATCTAGGGCAGGGGTCTCCAAACTACGGATCACTGGTCAAATTCCGCCTACCAGTGTCATCAATTCATCCCGCAACAGCGAATAGCTTATTGTTGTTGTAATAAGTTGGATAAAAAAACACAGAATGATAATAATTCAGTTTTATTTACTTGCTAGGTAAAGCTTAATGACAAGCATAATTAGTGTAATTATATTTCTCCTTGCATTCTCAGATTTAGTTCGTTCATATGTTTTGTCAAATCAATATAGAATGCTAACTTCCACAGTCATTCGCTATTTTGTAATTCAGTAAGAGAGCGATGCTTTTCATTCAAAAAAAAATTCGATCTGTGCTCGAAGTTCAAAAAAGCGCTGCAGGACTTTTCCGCAACTAAGCCAGCGTACGGCAGCATATGGTAAATAATTTTCTCCCATATCTTCAATAAACTCGCGGAATTGTCGATGATTCAGCCCAGTGGATCTGATGAAATTAACAACTGATATGACTGGTTTTAGAACTTCAGACATATTCAAACATTTTCCGAACAAGGACTATTGATGAATGATACAATATAAGACTAACCACCATCATTTTCTACTACCTTCGACACAAGTGCAACCACTCCTTTATTTTTACCTCGCATGTTTTTGCATCCATCAGTTGTAATAGATTTCGAGTTTTTCTATCGTAGGTTTTTTTTATTAATGGCATGTCAAACTCCTTTAAAAATATCTTCCCTAGTAGTCGTGCCGTGAATACTACAATATCAAGAAGTTCTTCATACATTTCATAGCTTTTATTTACTCCTCGAATAAAAATCAACACCTGAGCTGTATCTGACACATCCGTTGACTCATCCAAGGCTAGAAAAAACCACTCAAGATGTTCATTTTTGTCAGACAGTGGAGATGATATATTTTCTGCGAAGTCTAGTACCCTCCGAGCCATGGTGTTTGCTGACAAACTGACAGTTTTAAATAAATTTACCTTTTCGGAGCACATTTCTTCGGCTACTGCGATTACACATTCTTTGATCATTTCCCCATCGCTGAATGGTTTTCCACGTTTTGAGATTTCAAGAGCTCCATGAAAGCTGGCACGGGTTGCAGCCTCTTGTTCAGTAATGATTTTCGTAAGCAAAGATTGCTGCAATTTCAATCCGCGCTTCAAGTTTTTCTATCCGCAAACTTCTTGTATATTTTGAGTAATTTTGAAAATGTTTTGTTTCATAATGACCTTAAAATTTTAGGGCACTGAAAATTAAAGAAAGCTGGTTATTACGAAAAATTAAATAAGGAAATTAGAAATGCAATGGAAATTCGATCTGTACTAGTGGATGAAAAAGGTCTAGATTGAAGTTAAGGATTAGTATTAAATTAGATTTACAGAAAGCTAAATTAATAATTAAAATTGTTACATCAAGATTTTTATCTGTCTAAATAAAAAGATTAGAAATCATCTAAAAAAGGCCGTCTTCTTAGTTTTCATGTAATTCTCAAAATCATATTCTCTTTTCAGTTTCAACTATCTGAAATTTATTATAGTTTTTGTATATAATTATGGCATAGAAAAAGCTCCTCAAAACAAAAAAATATTTATTTTTTAAATTTTATGTCACTAGAATTTGAGAAGAACTTAAATAGTGTCATGAATCGCCTGCATATTATATCAGATTTGTTAATTTTAGGGTAAAAAATAATACCTGCATATTATAAGGTGCTGTGCATTATAGGTAGAAAATTACAATTAAGAAATGATGAAAAAATATGCTTTATTAATTAAAAGTAAGACATCAGAAAGGCTTTAAAAAAGTTAAAATTAAATTTCTGCTGAATAAAATATAAATAAAAATTGGAAAACACAGTTTAAAAAATATTTTTGGCAGTAGAAATATTTTGCCAGCCAACGAGTGTCGATTGAGATGCTAATGTTTTTAAAAGAAAATGAATCAAATCTTTTAATTGATGATAAATTCTCAGGCGAAAAAAAAAAAAAAAAACTACAAACATTGTATTTATTTTACAATTGCCAACTATTATAATAAAAAAAAATTCAAAAATGCGAACAGTAACTAAAAAATAAACTTCTTCAAAAAAGAAACACAAAATTTTTTAAATACAAATAGTAATAAAATTTTATTTTAAGGTTACAAGTTTCAATATGATTATTAAAACAAAATATTAAGCATTATGATAGAAAGTATGATCATTTCACAGGACTAAATACACTTTTTACAAAATGAAATGTTCTGCATAAACACATTTTAATCTAAAAATCCACCATCATATTAGTTTCCATAAGTTTGAGATATCTGTAATAAAAAAGATAAAATAATTATAAACATATTACAAGTTACAATAATTTATAAGCATACTATAATTTCTGAAAAAATTATGCATTGATAAACAAAAATAGTTAGTATAAAAGTAAAAACAAGAAAATTAAAGTTACATAAATATAAATCATGAGTTCTTATCAAAAATATCCAATTATAGTTTAAATGATTTTAATTTATAGAATACATAGAATTTAAGTTTTACAAATAAATTTCCATAAGTATAAATAATATTATTATTAAAAACAATGTTAATTCCTATCCAAAATCCATCTAATTTTACAAAGCGATTAATCATACAAAAAAAAAATTAAAATTTTAAATTAGTCATTAACAACATATATACATAAATATTTACCCTGGATTTAAACTTTCAATTCTTGCTCTCAAAATATTAGGTCCCAGCATATTGGACAGTAATGACAAACACTGACTTGCTGCACTAGAAGTCAACAAATTTTCGCAACTCTAAATAAATTAATAAGATTGGTTAATTAAAAAATAATAGCATAAATTTTGTTTGAATATCATTATTTTAGTTTTAAAAATAATTTCGTACTTACCAAGCTGTAAAAAACATCTTCCAAGAATAATTCCAAAAATTGCTTGAAATGTCTTTTACCAATACCTTTACATAAATTTGGCAACTATAAAAGAAAAAGTAACAGTTTATAAATGTACATTAAAAATATCACATTTTAATATATATTTACACGAAATAACTCATAAGATATCATTTAATTAAAATTAAAAAATAATTAAATTGTAGTACTAAAACACAATTAATTTAAAACTACATCTTTATACAATTTTTGAGAAGAGAATATATTTTCAATATCTGAAAAAAAAACCACATTTTCTTGTTAAATATCAGCATCTAACCTGTTTGCAAAGTGATTCTAGTAAAACAACATGATGTGTGTAATGTTTAAAGCCAGCAGCTTCATGTAAAAGAGGAATTATTTCACAAATATGAGTAGTAAGATCATTAACTTGTGCAAGCTCAACAATTAGATGAACACACCTAAAAAATTAAATTAAATTAAACAATATAATTAAAATAAATTTCATAAAAACATTGTTTAAATTGACAAAACAAAAATTTGCTAATATTTCTTTACCCATCTGCTAATTCCCATGGTTCAGAAGGTTTTCGAAATTTGTGATCGCTGCAACCACCACCCCGACCCATTTTTGGTGCAAGGGAACCACAAGAATACATCTGTAAATATAGTAATTTTAAATAACTAAATAAGTAATCATAACTAAAATATATTAAATCTAAGTTTTAATTTTGCTTACTTGCTGATTTGTATGAAGATCCATATCATTATCTCTTAGTTTTTTGACAACACCAAATGTAGCAGGCCCTTTGTCAAGTTGACCATATTTTTCTGATTCAGATGGTTGGTCTTTAACTCCTTTCAACCCAGCAATTATCTGGGGTTTGATATTTAAGTATGCTTCTAATCCTTAAAAATAAACAGAAGCTTTTAAGAAAATGAAAAGGTTCTCAAATAATTGATATTAAATATCTAATTAGTATAAAATAATATATATATAGATTATTGATGGGATCCAAGTAAAAGACTCTTCTAGCAATGTATTCTAATAGCATGAAATAGAATAACCTTTCGTTTAGAGTCAGTAAAGTATAGGGCTAAGGAAAATCAGTATAGCTTGTTTTATAAAGCAAAAATCGAATCATGTGATATATATTCACGACAGTTTATAATAATATGACCATTAAGCTAGTGACTGGTTGACTGTCTACAATCAATAATATGTAATTTTGTGTGTGTGTGTGTGTGTAGTTTCTGAGTGGAGTAATTTATTGGCTACTGCAGGAATCTCAATTAATTAACAATGTAGGAAAGTAGAATTGTAGTGTAGAAATCGATGGAGTGATTTATTATTTCTTGGAAGAAATGCGAGAGAAAACATCCACAGTGTGCAGAATTTATGAAAATTGTAAACTGTGAAATTTTTTTTTACAATAATATGCTGAGGAAATACAGATTAAAAACTATAGATGAAGAATTATAACACCATTTTTAAAAAAAAAAATTCTTCAATTCTTTTCTTTCTTGCTGTTTAAAAGAAATATTGCTGCAAATGGAATTATTTCGGACCAGTTGATTACTGATGATATTTCATATTTTACTATTGATATTGAAATTCCAGAGTGTAAGTCTATTCATAGTATAGTAGAATTATTTTCTTTAGTCAAATATATTAATTTATGGCAAATAATGAAGATCAAGAAAACGAATTTGAAGGTTATTTGTGTAACTCTTTTATTAAAATAAGCTCAATTAGATAAATATGACAGATTTTTTGCAAATTTGGATGCTTGAAAATTATTACATCATCCACATACCTAAAAGCTTGTTTGTGAATTAAACAATTTCTCTCTCTCTTTTTTTTTTTTTTTTATGTAATGTAAGGAAAGATTAGCTAGTTAACATTTAATTACATGTGGAATATCTTGGGTTTAGATGAAGATTCTCATTATTGTAGAAGTAATTATTGAAGACACAGAGAATAAAGAGTTTTATCTAGCAATCTTTTACTTTTAAAATATTTTGATAGTGATGGTAAAATGAGCTTAAGCTATCTTAGAAGCTTTTAAGAGGAATTCAGGTAAAGAGATCCTTAATATCAAAGGGAAATGAGAGATTGCTTGAAAAGTCATTTAATAATTTCAATAAATAATGTATACATATACAGGATACTTCACAAAGGATTTCCTAACTTTGAAATAACATTGCAAAGCAGTGATAAAAAGATGAAATATAGAAATACAGTGGTAGAAAAATAAATATAGAAAGATTACACAAATTTTATGTTGCATAAATAGGCTTGGAATTTTAAACAAACTGGTTTGTAAAAATAGTTATAAGTTTGGATAACAGAGGGCATTAATAAAAATAGCAATAGAGTTCATAAATACAGAATGCTCAGTCATCAATCTATTCCACTACCAAGATATGACAGGGAGTTGTAACGAAGGAGTTAGTATAGAAAATTCAAAAATTGTACTCACTAATGAATATATTCCAGATATTAAAGAAATTTAAATAAAACATATTAAATTAAAAGTTCTTTTGAAATATTCTATTAAAAGAATATTTAATGTTTAGAATTCTTAAGATAAAAATAATGAAAATTACCAATTTATAGAAATGTTACATTACATTTAAATTACAAGATTAATATATAACAATAACTATACGATATAAATAAAAATGTACTTTCCTTTTTTAAACAACAGAAGAAATTTACACAACTTGATAGAGAAAATACAACACCATTAAAGAGTGATAGGATGTAAGGAAAACTGGCTGATAGATAGAAAAATGTACAAACATGTCACTTTTATTTCAAAAGCAGGATGCAATATAGTGATGCTATATTTAGGCCGATTAGCAAGAATTGGATCGCCCCTTGCTATAATACATCCTTTACTTTCTTGTGGTGCAGATTAAATACCTCAGGAATGCATGATCATATGCTTTCAACCATCCCTCGCAGTTGGTCTTCTATATGAGTCAGGACTATATCACACAAACGATGGGCAATCACATCACATATATGTTCAATAGATATGAGATTTGTGGCCAAATTATCTAGATTCCCAGCATAACTACCTATTGAGAATTTCTATGTATGATTCAGGGTTATTCTGCAGAAAAAATAGCATTTTACAACCACTGAAGATAGGATATAGCAACGGGCTACAATATTTTACACCCATATTGTTGTTCTTTAATTGTATGTCTGATACACACCAAAGAAGACCAGCTATTGAAGACAATGGCTCACAAACCATGATGTCTCACTGTCGAGTAATGTGGAGTTCAGCGATTACTATAGAACTAGATCTATCCACATATTGCCTCCAATCTCCTAATTGAAAACTGCCATTGTAAAACAAATAATACTTATTGTTTAATATTATCTAGTGCCACTTAAATGTGCAACTATGTCTCCATACCATCTAAATCTTAGGAATCTATTGCAGTTTCGTAAAGAGCAGTATGACAGCAGGTCGCTTTTGACTGGTTGTTGAGAAAGTATTCTTGCTGATACTGAAATACTATACAAAATAGTGATAACTGTGGATTGTGGAGCCATAACTGCATGCATGTGCTGAGCTAAGCAATTTAATGAATATCCAGATGTATCTAAGCCTCCGTCCTAATTGATAATCTCTTCATCGAATTATTTACAAAATGAATACATGCTACTATAGAAGGACCAATCAGTTTCTCCTGCAATACAACAGAAGGACCAATCAGCCATGTATAGGCCTAAAGTGAAACACCTTATGACATTGTCTAAACAATGAAATTTAATTTAAACTCACTAGTTGCTAATCTCTTCTGCTATACATTTTTGGCTTCGAATACATATTTATTTGCAAGAGAAAGTGACAACTATTAACTAATCTTGTATTTCCTTACAAATTATGTGAACAATTTACATTTCACAATTTATATAAATCATTCATTTACTGCTAACTTGGTTTCACTACTTGCAATTTTCATAGCCATACAACCAATTCTTGATGGTGTTACATTTTCTCTATCAGGTAATGGATACTGAAAACTTTTGATCAATATTAATAACTTTAAATTTAATGAGTTTGAAAACTTATATAATAAATAAAATTCAAATTTCATAATACACATAGCTGATCATTTACTACCACTTTTTAAATTTATTTTTATTTTCCATGTAGCTGAAATAATATATAATAAATTTATCACTAAAGCCTTTTATCTTCTAAGAATTTTAATTCTTTTCTTTTATTTTTACACCACGACAGTACATCCAGCATTGAGACAGTGTCTACATACACACACCCATACAATATTGTAATCCCATCTAATAGATTTGAAAATTGTTTGTCTTTAGAATTTGCCTTATATTACAGCAATGCTTTTCATCACAGTAAGTGAATTTATAAAAGAAATTAAATTTGTTTAATAAAATATAATTTTCAAAGTGTTGACTAAAATATATTATGAATATAAAATCTGAATTGATATTCACAAATAAATAACGGAAAGAAACTTCAATACATAAAATATAAACTTAAACAATATATATATATATATATATATATATATATATATATATATATATATATATATAATCTTACCATATGCTTTGACAACATTTGCTAAAGCACCAGCAGCTCCTTGCCGCACAGATGGAATCCCATCTTTCAGATTGGTAAAAAATAGTGGGTACAATTTATCCAACACAGCTCTGAAATTAAAATGAAAACATTAGTAACAAAATTCATAAAAAATCGTGTGAAACTATATAAAATAAATAATTTCATGTTTTCATTTTTTTATATTATAAATATAGAATAAAAAAATCCATAAACCTTTATAAATAGTTCTTTAACAGTATGTTATGAAAATTTTAAAAACAACCTTTATAATATTAAATATTTTCTGAAATCTTCTATTTTGAACAAATTATTTCATATGAGATGATTAGGAAAAGATAAGATTTATGAAAAATTAGTACACAATAAAATTTGCATCTTTTTTGATAAAATTTTATAATCGTAAATCTTTCATTTGAAAAATTAGTCGAGACTAAACTAAACTACAAAAACCAAAAACAAAGGTAAACATTTCTGAATAGCTATATAAAACGAGATCCATAAGAAATCTTGCTGCATAAGACAGAGAATCAAAAATGAATGTCCTCCACTAATTCATTCATATAAGAAAAAAAGAACCATATGTTTGTTTATATATATTTAAAACAAAGGGCAAATTTTACATCAAAATCATTCAAAGACTTGTGTAAATTCCTTGAATAATTTATTAAAATAAATTTTTTAAAAAATTAAAATCATTAGCTACATCTAACATTAATAGCTAATTACTATATTGGCTTTGCCTATTGGTCTACAGCCATTTATAAAGGAACAATAAAAATCTTAAAAAAATAATTAAATTACAACAAATTTTTTCATATCAAAAGGTAACTAAAACTTCAGGATTATCAGACACTATTCTGGATTTAAAAAACATTCCAAATTTATTTTTAATTATATTCTTCCCACTTTCAAATTTAAATTGTACTATTTACATCTTTTAAATTAAAATTGTGGTTACAAAACATCACAATGCACAAACCTCTACTTAGATGGAAGATTATGAGACATTGCTATGATATTGTAAGTCATCAGAATATGAGCAACCAACAATACAAATAACCAAATACTTCTTTCGAGTATGGGAAAGAAAATTTTGAGAAAGATTTTTGGAGCAATATGACTAATGGAGAATTATAACAAATAAAGAGATCTGTGATTGCTGCAAGGAATCAGATATTGTCATGAAGATGAGTTGAAAGAGAAACTAAAGGTTAAATCATGTAGAGAGAATGATGCCAAACAGAACAATAAGAAGACCCCTTAAGGAAAACCTCAGCAGATTTAGATCCAGAGGAAGACCAAGAGTTAGATAGAAAGATCAAGTTGAAGAATAGTAGAAGAGATTGACAATCAC
The DNA here is from genome assembly GCA_021605075.1 of Caerostris darwini. Lineage (NCBI taxonomy): Eukaryota > Metazoa > Arthropoda > Arachnida > Araneae > Araneidae > Caerostris > Caerostris darwini. Next base: position 595,449 of record BPLQ01012852.1, on the reverse strand, counting down.
TAACTGGAAACAAAAGGCAACTAGTCGTGTGGAATGTTGAAAAGTTTTAAAGGAGATCGGAGCCCTACAAGGGCTGTAGCACTAATGATAATGATGATGATGAAATACTCTTTTTAAAGTTAATTATAATAGTTGTTAACAAATAAAAACATCTAGCTTTAAATAAATATTTTATACATAGAGTGCATACAAAAATTTATTTGCAGTTTCCTCCAAAATGCATTTTATCATACTTAAATAATTCATGCTAACTCTAATCTGGATATGACAGAATCTATATATTATACAGGATACATTGAAAAAACTATTTTTATGTTTATCTATTGCAAACTACTCTAAAGTTTAAATATAAAAAAAATTAATTTCAGAAAAAACATTTCAAAGATAATATGTAAAAACACACATTTCAATGAAAATTCCTATTATGGAACAGATTAAAAATTACAATAAATATAAAATAAATAAGAATTCATTTTTTAAATCAAAACGAAAATAATTACATACTACCTAACAAGAAAAATGCTTACTTTGATTCATTTGGAAAGCAGAGAACAAAATTTCCACAAGCAAGACAAGCAGCTAACAATAGAAAATCAAAACTAAGAAATATTAATACATAAATTTATCAATTTTGTACGATTAAAATAATGAATCAAATTTACATTTTACATAGCTCTTAATAATATAACTTATTGATAAATATTAGAAATATACTATTACTATTAACATCATTGCATAACTATATACTATTATCATTACATAGCATAAAAAAATTAAAACCTATTAATTTTTTACTATAATTTAAAACTAGGAATTGGATAAATAAGAAATGAATTTCTTAAACTACTACTGAAAACATAATAAATTAACTTAGAAAATAAGGCTAGAAATTTATAGTAGAAAATGTTAAAGGTTTTTTAAAACAAATTACTTAGCTACATAAACATATCATACCATCTCTGACTGGCCAACTATCATCACAAAAACAATCAAGAAGAGTTTGCAAAAGTTGTGAAACATATGGTTTTGTTGATTCTCGGTCAACCTACATATAGAAATTTTTTTTTTTTTATTATTAAAATGAGAATGCATGATAAAAATTTGCATTAAAACTATTATTTAACTATTCTGCATTTAAATAGATTAAGTACAATGGGACTGAATCATAAAATTATATTACAAGAGAAATAATGATAAAAAATATACATTTTACATTTCAATTTATAAAGTGATAAAACATATTAAAATCACTTTATTAAAATATCTTTATGTATATATTTTTTATTAAATAATTTAAATATTACTTATTTCTTTAAAGTTATAACTTGCAAAATAATAAAAATATGAAATTTATGAACAAATCAAAAATTTTGATCAACAAAATATATTGTTAGCATTAAAATTCATTTATACAGATCAGATTACAATATATGAGATATTCATAAAATGAATATCTCATATATTGTAATTATACTGTATTAAATACAGTAACAAAAAAAGAATTAAGGAATATTATTTTAAGCATTCTAAACATTACATTCACATATTATGATAGTTAATAAGTTACTTTGGAAGCCAGTTCAGCTATGCAAGCACAAGCAGCTTCTCTCACAGCATGATTATCAGCTTTAGTTTGGGATATGTAATGCTTCACCTAATAAAAAAAATAAGAATTTACATATTAAAAAATTTGTAATTATAAAGGAATGAAACATAAAAGACTCATTTTATTAAGACTTATGGCAAAATAAAATTAAAAAATGACAAATATAAAAGATAATTGATTAAAAATATATTTATGACATTCAATATAAATGTAAAAGTAATTTTTATATATTTTTAAAATTATTAATATTGCATTTTAATTTGTTATAACTGATTTTTAGAATTTAATTGCAATAAATAATAAAAAGCTGACATATTACTTCAGATAAATATTATCCTTTTCGAATATTTCATTATTTAAGATAATGGCTATCCAAATGTGTTTTTACAATTACACTTCATGTTATATTTATTATTATTATTATTATTTTTTAACAAAGAGTTATTTGTTGTTTTGCAGTAGCAATACATTTTAAAATTTCTTATAAAAACTATTTTTGATATCTGCTCCCAGCCACCTTTTTTTTTCCCTACTGGAGCATGGTGCTCTATCAAATATAGAAAATGCTTAATTGCTAAATGACTAATCATTAAACATTTTATTCTAAATAAAAATATAATTATTCAGAAGAAAAATGATTCCTTATCCAGAACATTAAATAAAATTTCAATTTTGTTTTTAATATACATAATTATTTTAACTTGGCAATATGCAATTTTTAATAAGTAAATCAGATTTTAATGAGAATATTATTAATAACAATTTTTCTTAAAATTGTATGTATGGAATAAGAAAATAATAACTTAAAAATAGATATTATTTTAAGTAAGTTATACAGAATTTTTTAATCCCTTTCTCTATTTATACACATATTTTAACCCCCCTTTTTTGTTAACTTTTTGAATTTAATTAAATTGTTAATTCTGTTTTTTTATTTTTCCTTCAAATTTTGGAGGTGCTTTTATTTTTTGTGTTAGTTCATTTTCTTATAACTCAATAATAATATAAACATAAAAAAGAGAAATATCATTTAATCAGTATTAAATTTATATACTTACAAAGTTATCAATGTACTTTTTTACAAACATCCTTCCATTTTCTTTGACTATTCTTTGCCAACTTTCTTGAGAATATATCCTTACACCATCAGCTATGTAATATCTGGAATAAAATTTCAGATTTTTGTTAAAAAAATATTCGATAGATATTAAAAAATTTAAACAATAAAAAAATAATTTTGCTTAAGCCATAAGTATTTAATATTTTCTAATATTAATGATTTCTGAAATAAAAATTTTATTCATTAGACATTAGCAATGCAAAACTGAGAAAAAAACAAATAGCATGTAGAATATAAAAAAATAATAAAAAAATGCAGGTAAAATGAATATAAACATTTCTACTACAACTTTTTAATTAACTATTTTTAAAGTAATTATTAAATCTTACTAATATTGAACAATTAAAAAAAATGAAGATTTATTTTATTTTATTATAATTAATTTTATTTAAACAGCATTTTTTTTAATCCATAAGAATCTATATATTTGATTTTGAAATTATGCCATAACTTCTTACTACTTCTTTTATCTATTATTATCTCTAAATAAATGGAAAGAAAATAAGATGGAATGGAATAATAATCATTCTGACAGAAAGCTATATACATAGTATACAAATACATACAAAATTTTATAATATAATTATAAAGCAATACTTTACACGATATACCTATCAACTAGCCTTTTCTGAAAATCATACAACTTTTCAGGACTCTTACTTTAGCACATCAAATGTATGCTGACTCCTATTTTAGTGTAACAAATATTTATACAAATTTTTAGCAAACAATACTTACTACAAATTCTATATAAATTTTCATGATGCATTAATTGCTCATTATTCACATACATATTATATAAATTATTGATAAATATTAATTATATAGTAAGATAATCTTTTTCAGCATTAGAGTACTCTGTTTAATAGAATAAGAATACTTCCAATTCAAGTACTTCCACCAAAAAAGACCAGCCTAAAATTTTAAACTGAATAGATATTGTAATTTAAAAAATTTATTTATAGAAAATTAAAAACAAACCTTTGTATTGGATGACTTGTTCATTACTTGCAAAAAAAGTCATCCAAATAAAGACTTGCTTGCCTATTATAATACACAATTCAAAATGATTGAATTTTTTTTTTTTTTTAATAATTTAAATTGGAAGTTTAGTTTAGTGAAGAATGATGGAAGTTTCCTTTTATTGGTGCTCATATGCATCAATGCTTATTATTATTATTGGTTACTGAAACTGCATGAAATTCCTGATGCTGGTGGCACTTCTCCTTTATTTTCACAGTAATAATAAATACATTGAACATAGGCTTCATTTTTCCAAGAATTTTAGAGAAAAAGAAATTTGAAAAAAATATACCAATTTTCAAGAAAAGCCTACAATTTTACTAATCATCCTAAATCCATATATTGCAAGGCCAAGCCATACAAGTTGGCAACTATGCACAAGATAATAAGGAGATTTTTTTCTCAAAAAATTAAATTCATAATATCATATTTAAATGCAATTTAACTTTGAAACAAATTAAATAATTACAAATAAATCAAATAAAATTACATAAACATATGGTTTAGGAAATAAATAAAATACCTATTTAAACACATCTTGGGTAACAACTGAGGGAAAAATACATCTCTGTCTTTCTCATTTTCAAAGGAAAGGAGAAATTTTCGAGCACACTCAGATGATGCTAACCTAACCTTTTTAAAATAAATTAATATTTAATGACATTTCTAAAATTATTCAGACTTAAATAAAAGAAAGAAATGTATAACAAACATAATTATTTACTTGACTCCAATTATCACTGAGTCCAACTCCAAGCTGCACACTTATTTGATGTCCAAAATTTTCAGCAGCAAACACATTGCATGAATTGTCTGAAATCGATAACTAAATTAATAAATATTGTGACAAACAAATCAAGTCCATATTTCCAATAAAAATTAAGATCAATTTTAAAACTTATTCTAAAATTTTGTAATTTATATTTTTTAAAGATATCTTAACAAAATTCACTTGCATTTAATTTTTGTAATACATTTTGGTAACAATTAGATAAGTAACAATTATTATAAAAGAAAAATGTATAATTTATTAAAAGTTTTTTTCTAAAAAAAGATTTTACGGAAAATAGGATTACAAATTTATTATGAAAAAATTAGTAAATACCATTTATAAAAAAAAAATTAAATAACTTAATTTTAAAAAAAAATCAACTAAAATACTCTAGACTGAAAATACGATTAAAAATTGATTTATATATATATATATATATATATATATATATATATATATATATATATATATATATATATATATATATATAAATTAGTAGATACTTTTATAATGAAACATAACAATATCTTACAAATTCAAAATGATTATTTGACTATACATCTTAAAGTAATTTATTTATGATGCAACATATAAACATATAACTAAGCAATAAAAACAGATATTCAAAAACAGCATAATCAAGGCAAAATTCAAGAGAGTTTTATAAAATATCATTTTGAAAATAATAAAATATTGCTTGCATTGTATACAAATTACATGAAATTCCACCTTTAAATTTAGAAAATGAATATAATTTAAAAATAAATATTTATTTTCTTATAAATAGTTACTGATAAGTAAGATTAAAAAATATTTTTTCAGTTACTAATTCTATTCTATATTAGATTGATTAATAAAATCATAATCTATAATATTGTAGTTATTAAGCAGTTTATTTAAGTTAAAATTTAATTTGTTAAACTATTTCCAAGAATTTCCTCATACAGAAAAAAAATTTATTTTCCTCTAAATATTTAAACTATTTTTAAAACAAATCTCATAATCAATGCAACCATTTTACTTTTTGAAGAAAAAATTATAGTTTGAAATAAAAAAGAAATTAAAAAAATTTTTTTAACTTTTTAAATTTAAACAAATCCAATTGTAAGTTGCTTAGACTTGGCATGATATATATATATATATATATATATATATATATATATATATATATATATATATATATATATATATATATATACACACATAATGAAAAAAAAATATGTAAGGATATATAAGAATATAATAATATGGTTTTAATGAAGAAGTCAAACTGAATAAGCCAGATGTATTAATTACCGATACAAGTTGTCCCACAGCTGACTAAGGAGCCTAAAACATAATATCCAGTCTCTCGAACAAATCGATTTGTATGTGAAAGAGTTTTAAAAAGCAATTCTAAAAAATCATTAGTAATGAAAGGTTTAAAATCTTCTCCACATCCATCAACCATAAATTGAAGACATCTTCAAAGGGGCAAAAGAACATATATAAATAAGAATGGTATAATATAAAATATTAATTCAAACACAAAAACAGCAATATAATTAAATTATCTTTCCTTTATAGAGCAATTGAAAAATAGTTATAACATCAATAAATTTTTATTTACAATGAGAAATTTTCTAAGTTAATCTCATATAATTTAATGAATGAAAACTAAATTAACAAAGTGATATAAAGTTCAAATGGCAAATTTAGAAGAATATATTAATTTTGAAATAATTTTTGAATAAAAATTAAACAACTTGCTAGTAGAAGTATTATATAAATAAATCAGATTCAACTGTATACATACATAAATAAAAAAATCATAATTTAAGATCTTTGCTAAAATAAAATAAAAATAATGTAATGTATTTACAATAAATTAATTAGGATATAATATTTCCTTTTGTTTAAAAACACAATAAATATTCTATTTTTTTTCTTACATATATTCCCATAAACAATAAGAACCTCACTAAGAATAATTTATATTCATGCCTCCACAAAATCGATAGAATCATATATATTCAAAATTATTCGATTTCATCAATTATATAGAATATGAAAAATAGCAAATATAAAACTTTTAATATGAGTAAAAAACTGTAGGAAATCATACAAAAAAAAAAAATCAAAATGCATGTAAATATTTTTATACAAGTTAGTTTTTTTTAATATGAATTTGAAGTTACATGATTTGTGACATTAAAAATTATCTTTTAGCATGATTTTTATATTCAATTTTACATGACCAGTTCAAAGTAAAATATCTGTAAATGAACAAAATTCTAAGAATTCTATAGAATTGAATTCTTAATAAGGCAGTTTTATAGTGTCATAAAAAAAAGCTTTAATTTTTATTGTCAAAAACTGATAGCAAAACCAGTGGTGCTATTTAATGCATCCATCACTTAAAAGAGGTTTAGTAATAAACACATATTTAGTAAATTAATTATGAATAGACTATTTAAGTCAATATATGCTAAAAAAATGCACATAATAAGATATTTTTGATGTAACCAATTCATTAGATGATTAAGTCTAAAAGTGGAAATTATTCGTAAAAAAATTCATTAACTGATGATTGAATGCATTTTAATTGATAAGAAAATAATGCTAAATGTTGAATGAAACTCTTAACCATTTATTTTATTAGTTTTACTTAATTTTGTAAATTTATACAAATAAAGTTTGTAATCAAGCAACAGGAGAATTTTGATTTTTCAAAAAGGCACATATATGGTTGAATAACACAGTTTTAGTTAAATGCATAATTGTACATAATGCTTATCAACTATGTTTATATATGCTTTATATATATATATATAAACTATTTAACTATATGCATATAGTTATATTCATGAGGAATATACTAAAATTCAAGATCCATGAGAGCTACTATTGGCATGCACATAAAATGGAGGAAAAAAAGAAATCACTCATTAAAGATTCTATATTGAAACTTTATTCAAGTTAACAAATAAAAATAGAATCAGAAATAGCTTTTAAGTTAAAAACAAAAGAATTCAAATATAGAAAATTAGAAACTTAAAATATTCTGAACTCACTTCATACTAGTCTCAAGGCATTTCCATCCAGCAGTATCATGAAAGATTTGAGCTGCATCAGAACTTAGACGCTAAATATGACAGTAGGAAGATATGTATAAATGTTAAATACAGGCATACAAATATATATTACATTCTAACATCAAGTAGATTTTGTTGATAAAAAAAATACATGCATATAATGAATTCCTTTTACCAACATTTTAAAGGAATTTAAAGAGTTTAGGTTCAATGCTGGGAGATGATAGAACAAAGAACCCACATTCACAAACTCTGAAAGTTTTAAAGCTTCTGTAGTCAGAGTAAATGAAATTATAAACAGATCATTAAAAGTGTTCTGGTTAATATCTTGCAACGCCTGTGAAAAATGAATTGGAATAAACAGCAATCTTTAAGATAGCAATAAATTAAAGAAGTATTGAAGACAATAGTGACTGTTAAAAGAACATACAGTATTTAAGGCTAATAAAAGTTAGTGTAACAAGTAAAGCTATTAATTTTAGGTAGAAAATTCTGGAAGCAAAAAATGAAAGTTATTACATAAATATAGTAATAAATTATATTTGTATATATAATACATATTTTGGATTTTAAATTAATATTTCTTAATATCTCTCTACTTTCAAAAGATTGACAAAGAAACACATTAAATTTTTGTAAAATGTATATTATTTTATAACTTTATTTTACATAATGATTATGCTTTAGTAACTCTTTTGTTGATTATTTTTATTTTTTTGTCAATTATATATTTGTGTGTGTGTGCACAAAAAATTAATATTACATATATAGAAAGAGTACAACTGTAATAAATTGCAAGACAAAGATTTTGTAAGAACTTAACTTATAAACAATTATAATTATAAAGAAAGCTGGTAACCAATAGATGTTTAAGTTGATGTTAGCTAATGATTAATAGAAATGATGATTAGTAGAAAAAAGAAAAACATTTTATAATTGAGCTAGCAACATCCATAGCATCTGAAAAATGTATCAATTTGTAAATAACATGTTGTAAAATTTATTCTTGTGTAAAGTATTAGTAGAAAAAGAAATACAGATTTTAAAGAAATGCTTCAAATACATATTTATATTACAATTTTAAAAAACATTATTTAATTTATATCATTACTTTAAAAACTATAAGCATAATAAATCAATAATGTAACATTTTTGTACAGAAAAGAGAGAGAGAGAGAGAAAGAATGGAAATCTGCTGTCAAATTATTATGCTTTTATCTGTATGCTTAAATAAAAATTTCTACAAAAGCAATATAAATCTGTTTTTATAATAAAGAGAAATGATAATTCAATCTTTTTAACATGAAAGGAGAAATTAAAAATTATTTAATATATAATTTTAAATTTGTTAATTATAAATTATATTAAAATTAGACAGAAAAACACTTAAATTTTGAAGAAAAAATATGAGGTTTATTAACTCAGTGGGAAAAACTTTCATTTTATTTAAATTCAAATTTTAAATGAAATGATAAGACAATATTTAGATCCATGTAACCAGACAGAAAGCTTCATTTTCCTAGCAAAAAATGTACTTCAGAAGATAATTTTTTAAAATTATATTCATGACCTTTTACACCATTATTAGATTTGTAAATTCTACTTACTCGAACTCTTTGTCCTTTTGGAGGTTCGTTTACATCACCTTCAGCATCAGGAGTAAAAACTTCACTTGTATCCATAATATCCCGTTCTAAATTATCTTTTATTAACTTTAGAATATAATCTTTACTTTGATTATATACTTCAGTCCCTTTCAAATAACATAAACTTCCCAAAACTTCTCCTAAAATAATAAAAGTATCCAATTAAGTAAAAGTAGAGAAAATGATGTTATTTTTTAAAAAAATGCATTTTAATTAAATGACTTTAGGGAAAATGTAATAGTTAAAATATTTTTAAGATTTTAATAAACTTATCTCTACTTGTTTTTTTTTTTTTAAATAAGAGAGCAAAATTACTAATAATGACATTTATGAATGCCTGATTTTACAATATATTAATATAAAATTACAAAAAGTTTAAATAAAATAATTCACAAAAAAATTATATATAAAATTTTTTGTAAACATATTAAATGACTAAAATAATTATTTTTTTCCCATGCACATTACAATTTTTTTTTTTTTTTCCATTTTCAACAAAGAACAATAGAACAAAGAAATTCTATTTCAGATTGAGTTCAAAGAAATAAGGATTTAATTATATAGAGTTGATATGATTTGGATTTAATATTAGTATAGTTAACATTTTCAAACAGCTTTGTAATAAATTGTCTTTTGAAATAACTAATTATGAAAACTTATATTCATCTTCTTTGCTAATAATGATTTTAGAAACAAATTTGGCAATTTTTAACAACTTAATTATAATCTGTAGTAAGAAACAATGAAAAAATTCATAGAATTAAATTATATAGAAACTATTGATAATATAAAGAAGTTTATGACTATGTAATGTATTACTTTAAGTAAATAATAATATTTATGTTGTATGCAACAATATGCTATACTGGGATCAATTAAGCATAAACATAGTTGTTGAACTTCTCTAAACTTCATTCAAATAAGATACTATTAAGATACTTTTACTCAGCAACAATTGCAAGAAATTTCAATATGACAATTTTAAAGACAGTGTAACACTCAATAGGATTGCTATACAAAAATTGAGGAAAAATTTCATTTTGTTTGCATTAAAAAATAATAATTCATCCTTAAAGTAATAGATTTTCAAAATATCTGAACTACACCCAAAATATATTCACTAAAGTTAAATATTATTTTTCATAATTTTAAATAATTATTGAAATTTAATCAGCTCATCAAAGTAATGTTTTAAAAATAACCATTATTATTAATTTTTCAATTTTGTATATTTTTCACATATTTATAAAATTATAATAAACAAGTACAAGTATAGTTTTATTAAAAAAATATTATATGTACCTGAAGCTAATCGTATTCTGACTTCATTATCAGTTAAATACTCCAAAGCCTTTTCATATATAGTTTGAAGGAATGTTACAGTATTATCATTTAAATTACGGCCTTTCAAATGAATTATCAATGATTTTGCGGCCAAAAGTGCGCCATGTTTCGCTTCCCAACCAATATCCAAATTATTTAGGACTTTTACCAATTCTTTTTCAACGGCATGTGAATCTTCATTAGAAGCTTCACATAAATATTTTTTTAAGTGATTTACTGCTTGGTCTCTATCCATTTTTTTCATACTGAAAAGCAAATTATATATGTCTTCAAGATTTTCCATTGTTAAATTTAAAGATAACTTTGAAGCGATCAATAAAATTACACTGCTATTCGGTCTATTAATATATGTTGGTTAATAATTTTAAGTAATGACTTGAATTTTGTTTCGAAACTTTGCTCGACGTTTGAATGCCGTAACACTGTCAAATCATCCAGTTTTCAACAGTGAATGTAAACAGTTTTTTTTTTTTTTTTTTTCTCCCTCGAATACAAAAAAAAAGTTATTGCCATGTCATTTCTAATGATGTATAAAATAATATTTTTAGATTATATAATAAAAATAATTAAAAAGAAAATTGTATAATAGGATACAATAATTATAAATATATTTAACTCAAATTTCTAATTGTCTCAATGAAATAATTACATTCAATGATGATTTTGATATTTAAACTGGATTTGCCAAACCAAACGACCTGGTGGTTAGCTCATGGTTCTTTAAGATTCTAGAGAGCTTAGATTAAATTTCGAATTTGCATGAAGAGGTCAAAAAACATGAATAAGAAATTAAAAAGAACCATACAAACGAGCAACATCGAAAATACTAATATTTACGCTATACAAGGGAACGATTCATCAGTAATCAAAAAGTACCCCCAATAATTTTGAAAAGTGGGCCTTGATCAAATTATTAAGGTGGTTATTCGTTTAAAACTGAGTTTGGAATAAGGACCAACTACGGCTCATTAAACTGGTAGCCTTATTGAAATGTGATAACCAAGTTTCACAGTCTCATAATTTAATATTTAGAAGTATCAATATTGCTTCACATTGCATTGCATAAGGGTTGGGGACAAAACACTTCTGTTGTTTTTTCGTTTTTTTTAATAATTAAAATGATTTTTAGAAAAGATGCAAGAAAAAAGAATAAATCATATATACATCAGAGATATAAATAATACTTCGTATCCTCAAATTCATCATAAATATTCAAACTATCACATGTTGGTTATACTCCAGACGAGAGCTGCTTAACCAAATTGTGAGCGAATGAAGAGCGATCGGCATCCGCGAAAACATTTCAAGCCTGTTTGCTTCAGTGTTTATGGAACACGGAAAGTGAGTGAACGTTCTCTATGAAAGAAACTTTCCACTCCACATAGAATCGGTTTTTGGTAGCGCTCAAAAGGATTTTTGCACTCAATTTGGACTTAATTTTCGACCAGCTCTCATTCGTAGCCAGCATTTTCTACCTATAGAGTAACAGTGGAACTTGAATGGCGAATGGAGCTAAATGAATTTTTTATTTAATGGATATAACTTTAGAAATAAGAGGGGTTTTTTTTAACTTAAAATTCTTTTACGAAACTAAGAATTATTTTTAAAACTTTAATTTAATAGCAGTTTAATTTAAAGAATTATAATATTTCAAGAATTTCTTATCTTAGTAGGATTCATTTTAATACACATTTTTTTAAAATCATTAGTTAAATTTTAAGATAGTGTTTCTTCAAGCAAAATAAACTTTGATATTTTTATCGATAAAATGTAAAATTATGTTTCAAGATTGCATTTTTTTGCCATGCCATTCAGGTTTTTTTTTTTTTTTTTTTTTAATGTTTTTTCTTGTTATATAATTAAAAATTACTAAATATAATAAAAGACCATGCCATATATGTTTTTTTTGTTCTTGAACCGAAATAAATTCTTATAATTTTAAGTTAACAGAAGATCAGAATCGTAAATATACTTTTGGGTTTCTTTTAATTATATAGCATAGATTTTTCTAGTTATAGTTTAGTTTATTATTTTGAATTCTATTTTTTCATGAATGTAGCTTTTAATTACTTTTAACAAAGTTTAAAACGCGTGATTTTTTTCTTTCTACTTATCTTGTTTTGAAATTCTAATAAAAATAAGTTACTGCTTTATCGTGTTTACTTATTATCATAGGCTACTAAAAAAAAAAATTCATACCAATAAAAACGCCGTTTTATTTATGATTTATTCTTCTAAATAGTTTACAATTGCACTTTATTAAAATAGTTTTTTCACATTCTGTAAGATATGTTTATTTGCAGATGCAAATTTTTGCATAATTTTGGTTTCAAAGGCAAAGGATATTGCAGTTATAGAGTTCTTCTGGAGCAGTTATGGAGTTTTAACCCCATATCTCCTGTTCTAAAATTAATATCTAAAATTAAGTTAAAAGAAGAAAGGAGAGGGGAAGAAAGGCTGTGTTTGACAAAAAGATGATGTTTACAAAATACTGTCGAAAACGTGCGGTACAAAAACTCGCAAAAGCGGTCTGCGTTGGCGGAGGTGTATAAAAACGATTTTAATAAGAAGAAAAGAAAAGTGAGTAAATGTACTCTGTTGAAGTCTTCGGAGAACCAGAAGTTATTATTCCAGGTCATGATTTGGTTTCATTCAAGATATTTATATTATTGTGGAGATGCTTGTGGATTTTTGGGATCCACCAACATCGTTATTAGGTTTTTATATTTTTAACCAATTCATTAATAATAATGTACCATGAGCGCTAGAAAGCAGCATTGATGTATCCGATGAGGCATCTTTGTAAGCGACTGATTGTTATATCGTTATGTCACGCCCAGCTCGAGATAGATGTAACATGTTTTTCATAATCCCTCACGCGCTTCCGTCCGAACGCTGCTTTATGGTGGGGAAAATTATCAATATAGGATTATTTTTCCACTTTAAACATGATTCAATAACAATATATTTCTTTCAAAAAATATGTTCTTTCTTTTCATGTTAAAATTAATCTGAACCTTTAAACAATGTTAAATTTCCATTAACTTACAATTATAAATTTAAGTAACTTAAGTAATAATATTTATCATTTTGAATTTAATCTCGAAAAGAAAAGTGTACGATTGATACTTTTCTTACACTCATTATTTTTAACTCGTAATGTTTTGAAAAAATTATTACCTTTAAACATATTTCAATTACATTGGGAGTGTTATACAAACTGTTATTGTTATCTTTTATAAATTTTCTTTATCCTTAACTGCATAAACACAATGACATCCAGAAGTGAATCGGTGTAGGTGAACGGAGTACCTTGGTCGCGAAGCGACCAAACCTCCTAGTTGCAACATAAAAATATTGTCAGTCGGCTTAAGGCCCATAGTAAATGTAACACACATTGCATAATTTTAAAGTAAAAATAAAAATTTAGAACTTGTAAACTTGGGTTGTTTGAGTTGCTAGGCCATTAATGAAGACCTGCAATTTATCTACCTTGTTATCCGCGTTTCTAATTTGTTGGAGAAGTTCTCCAGAGTTTTTTAATTCCGAGAAAATGGATACAAATTCTTTCATAAGTAGCAAAGCATTTTGGATAAAGGGGGCTTGATCCGCGATGCTCCGTAAGTGAGTCAATTGATTTTGGGAGAAGTCATTGTTGATGGTGGCAGTAGTGGCTGGTTGTTGAGATGGTGGTTGATTTTTCGTTGCCGAAGCATAGGAAAAGTTTGGTGTCACCTGTCTGGCTGATACGTGTTTTGGGTATGTGGCGTACTTGGTGGAGTTAACTTTTATTTTGGGAAACTTGGCGCAACCTCTCCAGGCGGCTGTGTGTCCTGACTGTCCGCAGTTAATGCAAGTTGGAATTTCAAGCTTATCAAATAGTTTACAGTCCTTATGTGAATGTTCCTCACCACACTTCAAACACCAGGCTTTAAAGCCACAGTTGTTTGAACTGTGGTGAAAAAAATTACACTTGAAACACTGAAGTGTAACAGGCTTTTTGTTGAATTTCTCAACTACAACAGCTAAATACAGGAGACGATTTACTTTAAAAATTTCTTGATTTTTATTCGATCTTGGCAATGTGATTTGAAAAACAGGGAGAGGCTGCTTATCCCTAGTCCTGGTCAGCTGTACTACTTTCTCGACATTAAAATCTTTATCAGCCAGAGCGGCTTTAATCTCATTCGGAGCTGTGTCCCGATGCAAACCCTTGATGACCGCCTTTATTGGACGGAGAAATTTAGGAGTAATTACAAAATACTCTATATCATTAGAATTTAGAAAGCGAGTGATCTCTCGATGTTGATCCTCGGAATTTGGAAAGATTTTTATCATTTCTCCCGCTAGCTTTATATGTACATCTCCATCAAATTTAGTATCAATCAGTTTTAACATGTCGTTTAAATTGGCTTTTGGCTTAACCATGATTGGCGGTAATTTCCGAATCACGGTGACGCTTTCATCTTCAGCTGCTGCGTCAGTACTCAAGGCAAGAAACTGATTATTTGTGACAATAGCATCACTTACTTTGTCTTTACTATAAGTAAAGGTTGCCTTCGCAATCAATTTTTTATGTGGAGTTTGAAACTCCCCGGAGTCCTTGGCTCCCTCATAGCTAGCGATTTGACTCGCATTACGTTTGCTTTTATTCTTAACAGGTACATCTACTTTACTTTTTGAGACTACTTTTATTTACATGACTAGAATTAAGCTTGCCATTATTTACAGAACCTACATTAACCTTACTATTATTTACAACATTACTATTATTACTTTTAGGATTATGCAATGTACATTCACTTATAGGACAATGAAACCGACTTACCCATTCCACCAGGTATTGTCGTTTCTTTAGCAAGTTC
This sequence comes from Caerostris darwini, assembly GCA_021605075.1. Lineage (NCBI taxonomy): Eukaryota > Metazoa > Arthropoda > Arachnida > Araneae > Araneidae > Caerostris > Caerostris darwini. Next base: position 579,999 of record BPLQ01012852.1, on the reverse strand, counting down.
TCATTAATTTGAATGTAGTCTTGAGGCAAATCGGATCGTTGCGCATGCGCAACAATAGTGTCAATAACGTCCATTTCTTTAAATGCCGTTGAAATTTGTCGACACATCCCTTCTGGGCTGACTTTTCACTTTCCTTAGAATTTGTTGTTGTAGCATCCATATCCTGTGGCGAGAGTACTTGCGGCGGGTCCTGAGAAGGTCCGTTCCCCTCGGTGTTAATATCCATCTGATTCATCGTTCGGCTGTAGAAACTATGATCATGATCAATGTTCATGTTCAATGTTCTCAACTGATCGTACAGGAAAAGTCTAAATAGACTGTAAAATTCAACTCCTTTATTCAAAAAACCAAATGCCAATCAATTTCGCTGTTACTGCACAGTTTAAAAATCCACTACAAACTCATCCAAAACAAAACAAATAATCTTTTTCATAACAAAAATATCACGCACACAGTATCAGACATATAAATGAAACGCCATTTTCTACTTTATTTCTTCAATTTGACTTCGCCTATTAGAATCTATGTCTAAAGTAAATTTTTAATCTCGTTTACTCTGACATCCAGAAGTTATGTTAAGTAACAAACATAGGAACCGTTCACGATGTTTCGAGACTTTATGCACTCGTTATCGTTTGAATCGTTCCTACAATGAACGATCTCAAAGGCATCTGCACTTTGCTAACAGGCAGAAACACACGTGATACTAGTTACGGATATTGAATTTGTTCATTTCCACGACAAGATATATCCGTTTATAAGCGTCGTTGGAGTGCTTTATTAATTACATCTTTCACTTCGCCTCTAAATATTATGTTTATCTTCAACTTATGTTTTTAAAGCGTTCGTGACAGCTAGCAATAAAAATATAGCCAGTTATATAAAAAAATTCTACTTATATATAACAATGAAATGTCCATTCTTTATGTGTTTTTGTTTCGTGTTATTATATATTCGTTGATTTTGTTCGACAGTTAGCTTTAAAAAAATGGGACAACTTTAATAATAATTATCATTAGATCGTTACATAAGTGATATCGTTAGAAATGTCTCTAAGGAAATTAACATAGTGCAATGCATTTGATTGAATAAAACTAGTTAATTCAAAATTCTTCCATTACTGAAACATGCAATCGATTCAGCATGATGAAATTCGTAAATGATTATTTTTTGTAGAGATTTGATTAAAAGTTTTGGAGACATAGATGTTCAATGAAAGATATTTCGTTTAATGAAAGATATTTCGCTTTCTAATTACAATTTGATTTTAATTTTTATGCCTGTCCAAAGAAAATGTATTTCCTAAAATAAACTCATAATTTTGTCACATTTTTTCGCAATATTTTTTTAAACATTAAAGATTAAATACGGTTATGAGAAAAAGATTAACTATAAAATTTTTATACAGTGCGCTTTCCAGTCTTTCCTTAACAGAAATTTTTTTTTTTTTAAATTACTATAAAAAGTTTACGAGTTATTTTTTTAAAAAATACCTACTAGGGATTCTATTAAAAGTTAGAATATATATGTATAGATCTATTTTTGAGCAAACGGATAACATGTTGAGCGTGGAAGTTGGAAAACGAAACTTAGCAAAGAAATAATTTAATTCGTTCGATTTTTATGTTTTCAATCTTTTTAATTGAATATTTTAAGCATTTAATTAGATTTTCTCATTTAAAAAATGCTTATTATATATTTTTTTGAAAAAAATTAGTTCTATATTTTTTTAAAACGAAAATTATCATAATTCGACTTTTTGAAATATTAATAAATAAAACTTTAAAAAAGCACACAAATAATTTTTAATATGTATATTTTATGTTTAAAATAAATCATTTGCTTTACTAAAGCTATTGGAATATTTTTTTTCTTTAAATCAGAACTGTGTCGCTCTTATTTATTTCGTACTTGTATGGACTACATTTATATTAAAAAATGAATAATTTTTCAAATTGTATTTAAAAAAATATTAAAATGATTTTTAAAACTGTTCAACTATTTTGCACAGTTATAAGAAGCATTATTTAATTTTTTATAATATGCGTATAATTGATTTTTTCATATGGAATTCACAGTATTTTTGTGCATTTTTTCAGTAATATGCATATTTATTTTTGCATATTACATACTTATTTAAATATGATCTGGTATTGCCAGCTACAATAAACATTATAAGACATTTTATTTGTTAAGTTGCGTTGAAAAGAAACAAACTTTATTTCAGGTTATAATTCAGGAAAATTAAAAAAAAGAGGTCACCATATTATATATAAATTTTACATAGTGGCATCTACGCTGCACATCAGGGACATTTTATCCCACTTATGCGTACACGAGCAGCCCATTCACGGAAAATAATCGGGGGACATTGCCGTTAGAGAAGACTTTTAGAGGAAACTTAGACTCATTTTCATGTCGTATGAGAGAAAACTTGTAAAACTTCCATCTAGTAAATTGACTATCGATGTTAAATACATATGTACGTAGTCACAATCGCAGTAAAATTTCCATGTTTCTAAAAAACACTTATTGCAAGAGGATATTTGGAGTAATTGACATGGACTAGTTGTTTTTCTAATAAGTACTTAGTCCATTCTTTTTTTGATTATTTTGTGTGTGTTTGTTTTTCCTATAATTGTTATCTTATATATATGTGTGTGTGAGTGTGCCGACTTACGTTCACTCACGTGTTTAAGTTTTGCTTCCAAAGTAATAAATGGTCTGACTGTGTGATAAAGCTCATAGCTTGCGTGCAGGACGAATCAGGATTCTATCTATTTAAGTCGTGCTTTGAAATTATAGCTATCAGGGGCAAGAAAACTCAATGGCGGATATGATAAATTACTTAAGCATCTCGCCTAAATATTCAACTATCGCCATAAGAATGTAATATGTGATAATTGAATTACGAACCATTTTAATAATTTTGAGTTTTGATAAAAAAGTTTTAGAACAGGAAAGAAAAGAAAATGACTTTCTTAATGGTAGACTTAAAGTTAGTGTATGAAATGTCAATATAAATTTATTTTATTTATTTTTTTGTTTTGTTTTATATGCATAGTTTATGCAGTTAGTATGTGTTGAGTTAGTATGTGCAGTTAGTATGTCAATTGAATGAGAAATATTTTTTGTAAAAAAATAACAAAATAACCATTTTTTTAATGTAATATAATTGACTGAGATTTTAATTTAAATTGATGTTATAAATTATCACAATACACCTCTTCAAAATATCATCTGCCTTTTGAAGGATAAAAATTCTTTTTATTTCTAATTCAAAAGATATCCATTCCAAAATTTAATACTTTAAATAAATATTCCGTTAATACTCTATATTATCTTTTTTAAACTAGCAATTTGCTTTCATTTAGGAAATTATATAACAAAGCAGTTTAAGATTTTGCCATAAAAGAATTAAAAAGTAAAACAAATCAACAAGTAAAATAATAAAACATATTTATAAACCTTGAATTGTAGTGTAAATATAATTTAAAAATAAAAGTTTGAAAATTTTTAAAACAAAATTTTATATTTCATACTTTTTTTCTTATTTCAAATATATTGCGTTGAATTATTTAATATTAATTAAAAAATTCTTCCCTTGTATTTTTAAAATGTATCATATTTTAATGACTACTAGTAGATATGGCCTAAAATTATGTATACCACTTTAAAACCTTTATAAAAATAAGATTTTAGCACACTCTGTTGATGAAACATTTAAAAATCCCGACATTCGAATTTAGAAAGTTTTTTTTTTTTTTTTTTAATTATTATTATATCTAATTTAGCTGGATTTGCTTGTCATACAAGCACGAAATTTAAAATTTGGAGGGGAAAAAAGTTTATTTTCGAATTTATTTGTTATACAAAGTAAGAAAAATAAATATTCTGTTTGTTATTGGGATTCTTTAGTTCATGAGCAGTCAAAATCCCATTATTTTCTAATTAATCCAGAGTTGTTTCACTTGTAAGTTTTGATATTTTTCCTTTTTATTAAGGAAAATCTTTTTGACCTATCATGAAGGATTTACTTAAAGTTCATTGGTAATGTAAAATCTTTTTGTCAAAAATTCAGAAATTGTATCGGCTGTAAAGGTAAAGACTCTTTTAAATCATTGTAAACATGAGTCAACGGACGAGAGTTCAACACAGCTTCTGTCTTTGTCAAGATTGTTGATAATTTTTCGAATGTTAATAAAGTTCTGCCTAGAAATTTTCTTAGACATTCTTTCACTGTTTCCCTAAGCTTTCGTAGAAACCTCTCAACTATAAAGTTTCGTATAAACCTTTGATAACAAATAAAGTTGCTGAAGCTATCTTGAAACAATATTTTGGAAAGTTCCTCAAGCTCTTTGCTACTCTTTTTAAATGTCTTAGCTTTATCTGAGTATATTATCAGGCTTCTCCTTATGGAAATGAATTGTCTAAATACCATTAAAAAATATTCAGTCGTCATGTTAAGTGCAAGTTTCAGATGTAGAACTCTTGTAGTGACATAAATAAAGAAAACGATATAAGATTTTTTTTTTTTTTTGTTTCTTCAAAACCTTTCACATTAATTGGTTTGGTGAAATCAACACCACAAATGTAAAATGGAGGTTTCTGAGTTATTCTATCTTCAGGTAACTGGGACGTGAGTTGATCTGTAGGCTTTATAGAACATCTTTTACAGATGAAACATTCTCTTATAGTCTTTTGGATGATTTGCCGACCTTTAGGGATCCAAGAGCGACTTATAATTTGTCATAAAGTTGTGGCAGTTACATCATGTTTCATTGATATATGCTCATCTTTCATTAACTGACTTGCAAGTAAAAAGTTCCTAGGGAGAATAATGTGCTGACTTTCATCATTAGAAAATCCAGAATGTTCTAATCTTCCTCCTATTCTCAAAATTTACTTATCGAGACAAGGGTTAAAATTATGTGGGGATGAATTTTTTCCGATTTGGACTTCTTTCTTTAATGCCTCGATCCCTTTAAAATATTGTTCTCTTTGCTATTTTTTAATTCATTTTTCGGCTTCCTCTAATTCTTCATCGGTCAAGGGATTCTTCGTATTAAAAAATAATTTAAATTTCATTAAAAACGATGACAGTAATAACTAACATTCCTTTTAAAGTTTTTCTTAATCAGATTCTCTGAGTTTATACTCGATAAAAATTCACACTGCCTGCTGTGGAATTTTATTTTTATTAATCTCTCAAAAAAGTTTTATTTATCATACCTGATATTAAAAGCTTAAAATGCAGGCTTAATAAAAATGTAAAATTTATATTTTGGTTTAAATTCATGCTTAAAATATGGATACTTGGATTATTGATACTTATTTTTCACTGTTTGACGCCAATCTTGCGTGAGACCTTCATGCTTTGAATACCGGCTTGGAGAGTGGATGGCTTTACGAAGAATATTGTAGCAACTTTAAGCTCCTTCACTGAAATATTGTCCGGTTGCTTTGGCCAAATCCTATGGAGTAAGAAAAATTTAAGATAAAAGAAATAATTTTTTACTTAAATTAAAGAGGTTAAATTAAATTAAATTAAAAAATATAAATAATGAAGAAAAAAAATTTACATAAATACAAGGATACGGAGAACAAGGAAAATTGATAAATTGAGCATTGCAGAAAATAAACAATAGAGTCGTGGATCGGGCCCAATACCTTTCAATTAAAAAAGTGGAATAACTAGTTCAAACTACACATCATAAACAGAGAAAGCAAGGAGGGGGGGATAATTTTTGTCAAAGTCGTCACGTCAATGGAAATACAAAAGAGAAATAAAGGCTTGTTTTACGAAGCATTAATAAAATTTTGTAACTTATCAGAGTTGTTGCTAGCGGTATTCAATTTATATACAACTCCATCAATATTGTTAATTAATAAGAAAATAAAGAGATGAATTCTCTCATGATAAACATGGAATTTTGTAAAAATTTGGTTATAGTCGGAGTTATTGGTAGAATTAGACCGATTAAAATTTTGAGAGAATTGAAAAGGAGAAGACATAATAGCGGCAGCGTAACTAAAATAGGAAGTAACCTAACCTGTCTAGTGGATAAATATATTGGAATTCTGACCTGATTAGAAGAGTTAGGTATAATCTTTGCAATTTTAGGACAGCCCCGCCAAGTTGTTATGTGTCTTGTTTTCCCGCAGTTTATGCAAGTAGACAGATCTAACTCTCCTTTAATATTACACTCCTTATGGGAGTGCTCTTCTCCGCATTTAAGGCAGAGTGCTTTACTGTAGTGGAAATAATTACATTTAAAGCACTGAAGTGCAATCGGTTTTTTTGTTATATTTTTCCACAACTACGATGAGATACAAGAATCTAGTAATCTCAAAGTTTTTATTTTTTCTTGCTGAGGTTAATTACCATATGGATCACGGCTGCTTATCTTTGGTTCTGGTGACTTTTTCTACAGTGAAACTTTTTTCTGAAACAGAATTTTTTTTTTTATCTCAGAATTACAAATATTTTTCGGAAGACCTTTAATGTCGACTATTAGGGATTTTACTAATTTAGAAGTGATTATAAAATATTCTATGTTATTTTTATTTAGATAATTAGCGCAGTGTTGATCGGAATTATAGGGAAATAATTTTAGTTATTCACAGTCAAGTTTAGTTTTAACATTATCATTAAAGGCCTCATCAAATTTTTTAAGCATTTCCATTAAATTAGTAGGGATTTAACCATAATAGTTGGGCGTTTTCACTCGGGGGTGCATTGTTTAAATATCTTCAGTAGGAAGGGGGCCCGAGATATCAAATTTATTAGAAATATTTGACACTTGAATATTACCATTAACCTTAAGATTAATTTTGGCGGTTTGGTTTTTATCTGGGTATTTAAATCCATTGATTAATTTATTATTTATATAATCAGATGTAGCATTTTTCTGGTTTTAGAATTAACTGTAGTTAGTCTTTTTATTGGGAATTTTAGAATCAACTTTTTTAACACTATTAGCATTATCTTTACTATTAAGGTGGTTAGAATTATTTTTAAGATTATTTCGCAAGGTATTGCTATTAAATAAACAGTTAGTTATTGGCCAAGGGCCAAAGCAACTTACCATCTCATTAAGTTGTTTCTTCTGGCAACTGGCAACTGGCGTACCGGTTACGGAATACCAACAGGGGGAAATACCACTTAAACCTCCTCATCTTAATTCATAAATATGCTTTACATTTTAATTGGCTGCTTAATTAAGGTTATTAGAAATACAAGATAAAGTTTCTAAAAATTCAAGTTAAATGGTACAAAAAAAAAAAAAAAAAAAAAAAAAGAAGATAAAAATACTAATAATAAAAGTAAAATACAAAATAAAAGAAATTAAAGTTAAACTTAAATTCAGTACAATTAGGGACCAGATGTCGATGCTGAACTATTGAAAAAGTAAACAGAGTTTTGAACTCATTTAAACCAAGTACACAGGCATTATGCTGAACGGTGCAGTTGCAGATTGATGATGAGAGCAGTTGCAGATTGATGCTGCAAAGTAAACAAATTAGTCCACACACAAAAAAGGCCATAATCTGGACCGTATTCTTATAAGTTTTCAGTTTTATAATTTTTATTTTTATTTTATTGGTTTTATTCCATCCTTTTATTTTCCTAACAAAAAAAGGGGTAAAAAAGTGTACAATAAAAACCTAACTATTCACTAGCCGTTAAGATAGGATTGTGGTGCACAAGGTAGCATAAATATAAAAATAATGAATCAAGCTAAGTGTCAGATTCGAACCCTCAACCTTTCGGTCAGCAGTCCGTCACTTTACCTCTGCGCCAATTCGTTTTGTTTACTAATAAGCCGCAAACTTTTAAAGCCAAACGACTCCTCAGATACACATTGAGTTAAATAGTCTCAGTGGACGTAAAATTACAATATTAAATCCCCTCCGTTACCTGAACTCACGATCACTTGTTCAGGATAACAGCCATGATGTCTCTTAACTCTAGGAAAACAATCATAGGATACGTCGTAAACTGCCCTTGGACGTTTCTGCGAACGTTTCCCCCAGGGTGATAGGTCGGCAGACGACGGATTAACTCATTGCTAATCTGAGGACATTTTTCAAGAAAATTCTTTGAAATTTTGATTATATAATTTGGAATAGGTTCGACGACTAGATCTCGATGGATGAACTTTCGACGGAAGAACCATGGCACATCAGCAATCATAGCCAGGTGTTTATTCTGAAAAACCTACAGTCTCTTGATATTAGTGAGGGAAGTGGAGGCCCAAATTGGGCTACGATAAACCAAAATAGGTCTAATGATAGACTTATAGAGCAGAAGCTTGTATTTGATCGCAAGCCTACTCTTTCGAGAAATTAGGCAGTTGAGCTTAACGCTCGCAGCAGTTGCTTTGGCAACTGTGTTCTTGATATGGGAATAAGTTGTTTCTTCGATTCTTCTTGTTTGGCACTCAAATGCGGATTCTTCCGATTTTCTGGGGCGAGTAAAGGCCGGAAAGTATAACAATATAATAAGTATAGTAGGCCAACCAACCAATAATAACTGTCCTAGTAATGATTCAATTCATTCGTTTAATAAGTCATTCATCACGTTCAGTTTGAACGGAACCGTACGTTCCTGGCACCTTCAAAATGACCAATAAGAGAAGCTGATGTTTCGGATTATTTTGTTCAACTAAAGAACATGATATCAACGGGCGCAATATGACAGAATGGAACACATATCTCATGAAGTGATAATAGTTTGAATTTTACGGCGGTATTTACTTTTGAATTTAGCGACTGTATAATAACGAAAAAGTGAGTGATTATTCCGATTTTTTGTAAGAACATATTTTTAGGTTATTCATTTTTTAAATGTTCATACTTAGTAAAGAAAAACATATCGCTTTCATTTAAATTTTTATTATTTTGTTAAAGTTAACGTTGATTAATAGATAACTAAATACTAGTAAATTAGTAACGTTCTAACAAATTTGTGTTTGTTTACTTTATTTGGTTTTATTGTTCTTCAATAGAACTAAAGCATATTCGTTGAAATTTCTATCTAAACATGAATTAATCATTAATTTTAAAAACCGTAGTTTGTGTAACATTTTTAGGTTAATTGAATTTGGGCTTTTATAAATTAAAATATTTGGAATTTCCAGATTTTTGTTTTATTTAAGAATAAGTAATCAAATGATTTAATTAATTTGTAGTAATTGACATAAAAGGTTTGTTTACTGTAAACAAACATGATGCATACACTGTTTTTGTTAACATTGCTGCTTCTTTTGTAGTTAAGCCTATAATTTTATTTAGCGTATAATTGTACTTGTTTCAAAAAAGATTATGCTTAATTTTGAAAAACTACAAAAGTATAGTAAAGGATTTTATTGATAGATAAAATAATGATGAGGGTTTACATACATAGTGAATTAGAATATCTTTTAAAGTAATGAATAATTTTGTATGATGCTCAATTTGTATTAATCAAAAATAATTTTTAAATAAAATTTTAAAATGTAATTCGTATTTAAAAAAATTTTGATTGTATCAATCCAAATGATTTAAATACTTTTATACATATAGATGCATTTCTCCTTAAAAAATGCATGAAAAAATGTTATACATTAATTTCAAATTTAGTGCGACATCAAGAAAATAAATTAAAAAAACATCTATTCTAACACATCACACACATACATATTAAAATAGTGCAAAACATGTTACTTTAATTTTCAACATATCATTATGCGAGCATGAATTCTTTGTTTATAATAACAAATTTTGATCACATTTAGTTAGAGTACATTGAAAATTAAAGGAGATTAGAAATATATAATAATTTCTTTAAGTTTTGAAAGTAGTAAAAAATTTAAAAAAAAAATCTTCAATTTTGAGATGCAGGAATCAGCTTGTAGAATATTTTTTTGGTGTTATTTTTGAAAGAGTTTCTATAATAATCTTTTTTGTATTCCATTATATTTTTATATATATTTCCTTTTAATATTTAATTTTTAATTGTTATTATTTAATTGTTATTTTTTGTTCCTTCTGAAACTAATTTTTGGTTATTGTTCATGATAGTATTGGTTAACTTTTAAAGTAACTGTATTAATAAATTCCAAAAAATATATTTAATATCAGCAAGCAGTTTTTGTATGTTTGTATGTATTTATGTTCACTATATATGCATGGTCAGAGATTGCTGTATATATATTGAGAGAAGCATGAGATGGCAATGCAAAATAATTTGACAAGAAAATAAAGGAAAATATGCAGGGAACTACAATAAATTCATAAATCACTATTAAATTACATTTATTTTACAAAAGTTTTTGCATTTCTAAGTCAGTTTCATTAAAATAGAGGTATTTAAAATTAAAAGCATTCTTTTAATATTCAAAATGTGCATTGACAGTAGTCATTGAACTGAATATCATAAACTTTTACATTCTTTAATAGTTAAAGGATAAATAGTGTAGAAGGAGATAAAAAAATAAAAAGTAACTAGAACTTTCTTTTTAACAGCTGAATCAAATTTACGATATTCAAACATCTGTTTTCATAAATTCGAACTTCAATCCACCTTCTTTTTAGAGGTGGTATTTTAAATACCAAAAAACTTGCATTTTTTTTAGTTGTTAATTTTCTTGACAGTTTTTCTCAAAGGTGGTTTTTAGCTATACTTGGGACAATTTTCAGAGAGATTTAATTTTGTTTGTTCTACTTTTTTCTTTTTGCATCACTTTTGAGCTTCCAAGTGTTTTTCCTTGTAAGAGTGTTTGAATATCTATATGTTTTATCTTGCATCATTTGTACATCACAATATCTTTCTTAAATCTGCCTTCTAATACAAGGGCAATAGAATTAGGAAATTGAGGATATTGGGAAAAGTCGGGGAATTTTATTAATCTGGAAAAGTCAGGGAAATTCATAAAAATATCTAAAATCAAGAAATATTGTTCATGAGAGCATTATGCGCCAAACATGTATAATCAGCGATTTCACACTATTATTTCTCTAAATCCAAAGCTTAATGTTTGCCAAGTTAGTAATCATAATCATAGCTACAGCTACTCTGGACAGCTATCTTTCAAAGATGTGGTGACTATCAATAAAGATTGCCTATGGGAGAAAATGAAAAAACAAGTTTGAATGTTGTCATAAGCAATTAATTGCAAGGAGAATTGTTTGACAGCATTCAAACAAATGGTGTAATTAGTAATTTAATGTGAGGAATTCACTAGCCAAATATGAAGTATAAACAGGAGAAACAAAAGGAAGAAAATGAATTTAACTATAATTTGAAAATGAAAAAGGTAAGCAGATTAGCCAAAGAATTAAAAGCTAAAAACCCTTGAGACAGCTCAAAAAGAGAGTTTAAGAGGTGAGAAAAAATTGCAAGCTTTAAACTATTACAAAGAAATCTTTAGTTCCCTGACTGGTGGTTTTAAATCAAGTATCAAATCAAGTTTTTTATTAATATTATAACAATTAATATTTCAAGTTTGAAATGAATAATTATTATTTGTAACTTTTTACATTTGAAGTGTAATAGGCAAACAATAGTTATTCGTTAATTGAGTTTTATCTATAAATTAGTATCTTGTATCTAGCATTATTTGTAAAAATAAATGGAATTAAAAAAACATTCATTTGTAAAAACACAAGTCTAATTAGAGCAATTAATTTATGATTTGTTAAAAAAGATTCGAAGTAATATTTTGGCAGTTTCTCTTGTTTATATCTTTGATAAAATATATATTACTAGATACTTATAATTATATTGCTTTTAGATTTATGCTGCAGCATGTTATTCTGGTATTTGTGTAAAGCACACTAATTAGTTAATGAACTGTTTAAAAGTTTTGAGTAAAGATCTTAATAATCTTTTCTGCTAACATAATTTAACTGGTGTTACGAGGAATAGTTTTTGAATGTTTCTTAGCATTCTTATGCAGTTTCAGAAGCAAAGTATTTTGTTAAAATTTCCTTTTTTTTTTTTTTTTTTTTTTTTTTTTGTATATATGAAATGTAATTTACTGGTTTAACAGATTTTTTTTTAGGATTTCATTCCATTTTTTAAAAAATTAAATTTCATCCAAATGTTTTTTTTTTTTGTATTAAATAATTGGTAAAAGTGTTTTTATTAATGTATATTGTACATATTAAGTGATTCTGAATAGGGAGAAAGCCAAGAAACTAGCATAATTAGTAGCTGTAAATGAAATGTAAGTTTAGTCAGGAAAAAAAGCCTGGGGAATTTTTTTTTCACAGTTTCTATGGCCACCTTATTATAGGATGTCTTTTTGTATTTATTGTAGCACATTTGTATAGGTTGCATTGAAAGAAATTTATAAAATATATTCTACAAATGATTTGTAAACAAATTATAAGAGAATACAATAATAGCTAATAAAAATATTTTTATTATCAACATTTTCTTTCTAATTTAGTAAATTATAAATAATATAGTTCGTAATAAAAAATATTCCTTTTTTATAAAGTAAGATTCTAAATAGATTTTTATACTATTCTTAGGTTTCAAATGCTATTTTATCCATACATATGTTATGATCAAATAATGTTACAATTATTATCATTTTTGTTAACAAAATTAGAATTTCTATCAAATTTTATTTTAATTATGTTATGTTTAATTACTAACAAAAACCAATTTTTCTTATTCAGAATAATTAAACATGATCAAACCGTCATAGGAAAAAAAGGTTAGAAGTGTTACTGACCATTAAAATTATTTAAATAAAAAAAAATAAATTAAAGATCTAATGTTGTTGAAAGACTTGTTATACTAAATGTGAATTAAACATGTTTAATAAATTGAACTTATAATTAAAAATATTATAACTTTTAATTTGTAGCATTATTAAAAAAACATATGCATTAAAAATATTTTTAAAAAATAGGAATTTTTTGGAAAAATTTGTTTATTTTATCATACTGTAAATAAAATTTTTAAACTTGTATCAATGAAAAATGTTTTTTAATAATATATGTGTAGTTTTTATTATTAGCAAGACAATATGAAAACAATAATAATGAAAAAATTCTTGCTTTTCCTTTAACTCTATGTTTAGAAAAGATAATTTCTAATTTTAAGCTACTTATTTTAGATTTAAAACCTGGATTTTATCTATCAATTTCTTTAGAAACATTTTTCTCTTAACTCAACAAACTCTCTTTTAACTTAAATTTTAGGATAAAAAAGATTTGGTTAGAAATTTGATTTTTTTTTGTTTTTTTTTTTGAAAAATTATATTTAAAAAATAAACATAAAATCTTTAGTGCACTACTTATGAAACACCTTCTTATTAAGAATTGCGATATTTATGAAACCATATAACATCATAATATTTATTTTAATCAAGATCTTTTCATTACACTATATTTAGATATTTTAACTCGACAACAGAAAAAATTAAAAATTAATTTTTTTTAAGTTCTAGTCTATGGTATATGTATATTTGTTATGATTTTGCGAGTATTGGGTTTGCTTTTTAAATTTTATTTTATTTTCTGCAAACTTGCCAATATGAATGTTTGCCTTAAGTGGCTTCTTGAAGAATTAAAAATGTAGTCCTAGGGTTTCTTCAATTTACATATCTCTTTCTGTTAAATGAGAATAAGCCTATCCAGACAGCTTACAAAAATTGTAATCTGCTGAAAAATAAAAAGTGTCTTGTCTGTTGAACAAAGTCTTAAATATTGACTACAAATTCCATTCCAGGATTTAAGGTGCTTAGGTTGAAAGATTTCATATTTAGTTTATCTCTTCTTGTAGAATGAAAGATACTTAATATAATTTAATAAAAGCTTTTCAAATTATTACTGATACAAACATTTCAAAATTTTTCTGTGCATTGATTTGTGGAGAATCAGTTGCTTATAATGTGGAAGTTATAGGATATTTTTGTTATTACTTGATATTTCAAAAGAAGTGGTTTTCTTAGGAAATTTCTGAAAATGTTCCAAATTTATGTATTTTTTTGTTGAGGTTTTTTATGTCCATCAGCTAATCTCTTGATTTTGCTATTTTCCTTATTATGCATCATCATGTAGAAAAAGAGAACCCATATGTTTTGAAAAAAGGTGTGTATTTAAGTGACAAGGTGTGTAGACTAAGTGACATTATAAATCACTTGTAATGCCACTTACAATTGTCACTTATAATGCTAATTATAAGTGACATTTAGACATAATGCATGTTTTCACAACAATATTATCAATATTAAAATTCTAATCCTTATACATATTTGAGATAAACATTAGTCTGAACTCTCAGGGGAAAAGAAAATGAAAAGTAACATATTAAAAGAAAAATTTAAAGAGAAAAAGAATATTAAAATTGGAAGAAGGATAACTAACCCTTCAAAATAATTTTTTTGCTGAATGAACTGAAGTGAGTGAACGTATGTTATCATAGAAGATTATAATGCTCTTGAAAGCTATTTCTGCATTGCATCTGAAAGTTGTTCTCATTGCAATTAGCACTATTTGTTGAGTTTATTTTTTTATTGTTCTTTATTTGCTCTTAAAAAACATCGGAACTTGTAAATATTGATTTTCTAGTTAATAAACTTTTCGTTGATAGCCGATTTTGATTGGTAGGTGATTTATGTATTTGTTATGTACCCTGAGACTTTGATGTTGAATTAGTCTTATTAAATGTGACAACTGAATCTATTATCTTAAAAACAATACTTTTTTAACTTTTCCGTTCCTTTTTAAATATTGATTAAAATTTTATTTGTAGCTTACTATAGTCTTTTCTTTATACAAGTTATTTTAATACTCATCTGACTAAAACTTTTCAAATTCCAAGTTTGTCTTAGACTATTTCATAACCATAACCATGTTTGATTTGTCACATTATGAAAAAATTATGATAAAATACAAAATATGATAAAAATTGTTATTAATGTTTCTTATTCTTACTGAATTTGCAAAGGGTAAATAACATTCAATTTTATGCTACTTAAAAAATATATACATATATATTTTCACAATTAAGAATTTCTTTTAATGTGATCAAACCTGTACAATTTCATGAAAATGATATACAAGTCTTTTTAAGATTTGTGGCGGTATTGTAAAGGTTGCGTAGTGTTATTGAAATCCAGACGGCAAAATAAAAGACGATAATCAATTTTTACAATTACGACATGTTTATTCTACTTCGAACGCTTACTACGTTCTATTTTTATTCTAGCGGGAAAATTCCCTTTCTAACAGTGAAAGTAGAAGTCGTTCAATTTGTATTCCATTTTACATCAATAGGTGTCGCTACAGATTTATCTTTGCTTATTTTCACTGTGTATCAAAATGTGTTAAATAGAAAATTTCTTTATCCTTAATTAATCATATGTCTATTTTACACTTTCATGTGGATAACTAGTTACTATTAATATTACTTGAGCATTTATATATAGTTTTAATTTATAAATTATGATGCATTTTTATGTTGCATATTTGTGACTATTTTTAATTGGTTTTGTAGCAAATTCAATAAATGAAGTATCAAAATTTCAACTTGTAGTCCCAGTATGGCTAAATTTGGAAGCTCTGTTGCTAAAAAAGGTTAAGTATTATTATTATTATTATTATTATTTTGCATTTTATAAAAAATTTTATATTTTAGCATGATTTATAGGTAAAATAAAATAATCACATATACAAATCTGGGATTCTCAACCCTTTTTGTTCTAATGACCCCGTTTGTTAAGAAGTTGAAGACCACAAACCATTTTTCTAGTAACTAATATATTTAAATGCTTGAAACAGATTCAAAATTACTAAATTATATTTAAAAACAGGTGCATTATAATACAATTATAAAGTGTTTCTAGGTATACATTTTTATATTTCTCAAAGTTTGTGTATATCCGTCTAAAAATGGCCACAATTTATATCTATACTTCACCAGAATTGGCAAAACCTAGATAGATCAACTGAAAAAAAATTCTGAAATTGGATCAATATTCATGAAGAAATTATCTAATTACGTTTTATGCCAATTTGGCAACTTTTCTTGGTTGGCGAATTTTTCATTTTTGATGTAATTTTTTTATGCTGTTGTACATAGACTAACTGACATAAAATAAATAAAACATATTAGCCACTGAATTGCAACCACCTAAAATTTTGTTTAATAAGTAAGAAAAAATTTGCATTAAAAAATTTTGCTAATTAAAAGTCTCATTAAATCTTATAGACCCCTGCACCTTCGAAGAAGTCGCCAATGTTGCAGCCTGAAGCATATTGCCAATTCCTTTTGGCTACGCAGTTCTATTCAATGAATTCTACAATAAATATTTGAAATTTAATAATCTGAAAGCTAGTTTATGGGAAGGGGGGGCTTTCTCTGAGAAAACTCCTGGCTTTCTGGCCCCATGCTAAGAAAACTGGCTATTCTAAAGTCAAGTCAATTGTGAGTTGTAGGTGAAGGACACGGGGGGGCTCATTTGTAAGGAAATGCAGTAAAATCAAAATGCTAACAATATAATAAGCAGATAGAGAAAATTAATTTAGATGGGATAAAAGCGAATTGAATTCACAAATGGAACAAGACTTTATATGAAGTTCTTTAGACTGAATATTATAAAAACTATTTTAAATATTCATCTTGGTATACCTTTGATAATATCCTGTGTGCCATTAGAACTAAAAAAGCTTCAATTCTATGTATGAATTGTTTTTATTATATCTATTAATAAAGCTGAAGGCCAATTACTTAAAGTTGTTGAAATTGATTAGACATTGATTTTGTATAAATTTTACTAATTAAAATGTTAATAAAAATAAAATAAACAAAAGATTTGCATCTTGAATACAAGCATTTTCTAATATATATACTATTTATGCGATACTAAATAACCTATTGTATTCATTATTTACATTAAAATGTATTTTACTCGCATTCATGCTACCAATAAAAAAAGCAGATTATCTATTTGATATAAAAGAGTTAATAAGTTTTATTTTTTTAAGTTGGTTAATGCCGGGTTATATGTACTCGTTTACAATAAAAATGAATTGCAATATGAAATGTAGAGAGATAGTTGCTAATTCAAATGTTTAATTTATCTGAAATGTAAACATATAACTGTAATTAGAAGACAGTGACTGGCCACACAAAGCTTTTCTGGTGACATAAAGCTTTTCAATCTGTTTGAAACAGATTGAAAACTTTTCCGTTTCTCTGAGGAATTTACACTTGCTGGAGAATATCAAAATTCTTATAACTGCTAATATATCCTACAGATTAAGTAAGCTATTATTTTAACTGTGAAGCAATTGCCATATGATCCCATATACATCTATTACTACTGTAATTTATTGTATACATTCATATGAAAAGTATTAAATATTTTTTGCTGATGGTAGAATTTATGAAAAATTAGAAAACATTTTTCCTTTAGATTTTTTGTATAGAACTTCTGAGCCTTTTTAATATAATTTGTTGATAGTAATAGTTATTTTTAGTCTATTACACTTAACGAGTATATAGTATGTATATTTTATCCTTTCCATGGGAATAATATTCCTATAGACAAGGCTTATAGAGAAATTTTTGATATTATCTTATTTGGTTATATTATACAATTAGTATTAGTTTGATAAATGATATTATTTATTGTTAATTACATTTTAGTAATTCATTAGAGATTTTAAAATTTATTTAGATTTATTAAATGCATTTATAATTATTGATCTGCAGTAAATCATATTTTAATCAAATTTATTCTATATTTTGTTGTGATACATAATATTATTTCCAAATGGAAACTCTAATATGATTATTGTTTCATGCAGATTGTTTAAAATTTATTCATCACATAACTTTACCAATGAGTATTTTTAAGATTAAAATTGCTGTTAATTTATAGCGACATTTAAATTCTGTATTAGATTCACATATTCTTCAATATTATTTCACTATGTAATTTTATGTGATAATATTCCTGAGTGTTCTTTTTGTGGTACTTTTGAATTTTAAAAATGTTTCATAAGTCTTTAAGAAAACATTTATACTTCTCATTCCTTCAAAGGTATAATATGTGTAATGATGTTTTTAATATTTTTCTTAATGGATTATTTGGATTATAAAAATTCTAAATTTACTTTTGTTATATGTGCTATATTAATTCTAAGATTATTAAATATTATTTTTTGTGGTACTTTTAAATTTTAAAATTGTTTCATAAGGCTTTAAGCAAACATTTATACTTCTCATTCCTTCAAAAGTATAATATGTGTAATGATGTTTTTAATATTTTCCTTAATGGGTTATTTGGATTATAAAAATTCTAAATTTACTTTTCTTATATGTGCTATATTAATTCTAAGATTATTAAATATTATTTTTAGTAAAGACTGGTTTATTTTGAAAATTCATTCACTAAAATTAAAATTCTCCAATTTAGTAATGTTATATCAAAACTGAGGTTTCTTTTATATGAAAAGAAAATAGTATTATTTAATGCATATATTATAATGTAAAAAGTGTTATTGCATAACTAGTTTAATTTATTATTCAATTTCATTCAAACTGAAAATTGAGTTATATTTGCATATATGAGAAAACAGTAATCACCCTTGCATGTGACAAGAAGTTTATGAAAATGTTTGGTTTAAGAAATTTTTCCCTTGATGGTATATTTTTTATTTTTTTAAAATATTATTCTTTTTAAATGAAATTCATGTATCAATTCTTTTTGTTGCAGGAATGAAGCAGCCCCGATTTGCTCCAAATGGTAATAGACTTCCGGATCCTTTGCCAAATGGTGCTATTCTTACAGATGTAATCAAGCGTCAGTGGAGACTTGGAAAGTCTATAGGTCTTGGTGGATTTGGGGAAATCTATCTGGGTTGTTATTTATTATTATTGCTGTCGATAAGTTTACCAAAAGTTTTTGTTGAATATTGATATTTTTGGCAATTATAAATTGTGAAATAAATATTCTTTATAATAATTTTTTAAAAACATTTTAAATAACTTTTAATATCAGTATTTTCTGATTGCTGGAAACATTTATCTATAAATATATATTGTACACAAACTTTTAAAAGGAATTCATTTTCACAAAATTTTATTTAGAGCATCCTTAAAATATTTTTTGAATATTGAATGTTTTGACTTTTATGGAGGAATAGGAATGCTTTTATATAGAAATAAAAGCAATTGAAATAATATTTGATTTTTCAAATTGTAAGATAATTAAATTAAAAAATTTCAACTTCCTCCCATCCTCCTTGATTTTCTGAGTGGATATAAGTTGTCATCCATATGAACATAAAATGTAGATCTGTACCACGAAAAAGAAGAGAAACTTAATAAGATACTGCTTTGATGTCAGTATACCTACATAAAAAATGTGAAGGACTGTCTTGCCAATCTAGAAATTGGAAAAATTTTAAGTTTATCAGAGGTAACTCAAAATGACTGTTGTTAAATCCAATTAATATTCTTATTATAAAATAATCTTTCATGATGACAGTGGGATTGTAGCAGCAAGCTCAGCAATGACACTAATGGGGTTAAGCCAACATGTTTTATAGTATTTGCTAGGTATGAAACGTTCTGGTCAGGAGTAAGATTTCTTCTGAAGAAATATCCCGGTAAAGCTACTTATTCAAACATTTACATCTCTCCCTTTGAAGTGTGTTGTTCTTTCCATGATCTGCTGCATACTTTGACAGACCAGTTCTATCTTCAGTGCTCTTTTTTAGAATACACACACAGTTACGTTAGTTTTAAGTTACTTAGAAGTTTAGATTTTTCTTCTCTGAATTTTTTTTTTTATCTCATTTACTTATGTTGTCATTAAAAAATCTTATTGGCTATTTTTTAATTAATTAAAAAATAAAACCATTTTCATTGTAAAGTTACAGTTTTCTAAAAATTCTGCTTTTATCAACATATTACTCATAAAAAAAATACTTAGAAAATAAAGACAATTTTTATGATAAATGAGTTAGAATATATAATGTAAATAATATAAGGTTAAAGAAACCAATTCTATTTCTTAGGATTTATTTGTTATATTTTGAAAAATTACAATAAAATTAATAAGTTTTTTTTTCTATTAAATAAAAGTACAATTTTTAAAATCATCTGTTTTCATTTGTATAGAATTAGTAGATTATTTGTAAATATTTAATTGACAATGATTGAAAATAATATGCTTTTGTTTCGTTAATATATTAAGTTAAAATACTATAAATTCTTATGTTAATTTTCTTATTCATTTCTATTATTGTACTAATGAAATTTATTTTTAATTGGTTCAAAAAAATTTCTCTGATTTTTTGATGCATGTGTTTTTTTAATTAAATTTAATGAAGTAAAAAATTTATAGTTTTATTGAAGCTGACTGTAAAGTTAGAAGTAGTTATCTTTGTCCGATAAAGTTAGTTGTGTTGCAAGTGGAACAAAAATAAAATTGACCAAGCAAAGCATTTAGCTGCTACATAATTTATTGAATTTGAAAAAGTAACACATCACAGTATGTACATATTCTGTAATGGCTAAACACACAGAATAACAATCAAAAGTCGTGTATAGCTCCTCTTAAAACCTCTTCAGTAAAGGTTATGTGTTTTTGTTCCTTCATCTCAATAGGACTAGGCTCCTTCTCCTGTTAGACTCTGTCTATCATTGCAAGGGCTGAGTGTCCTTTCTGGTGCCTGGACTCCTTCACTGAACTGTGGACTCTATCTTCGCCTGTCTACCTTTCTTATTTTCTGTTTTTGCAAAGCTCGGTCTCTCTCTCTCCCCCCGCCCTCCCCTCTATATATATACACCTAAACCAACCTTGCTGGAAATCTTCTATGAAATGAAAGAATGATCGGTTGACCTTGGTTTCTCCTCTTCTTTTCATTTTCTATTCCTTGCTTTTTGTCCACAGTAGGTCTGATTGATTGATCCAGCATTGTTAAGGAAATGTCCTTATTGTTTTCTAATTAATGTTGCTTCTTTGTGGCCCTTTTGTCTGCTATATAATTACCCTGAAATTGCTGGTTTGGTTCATTGGAAAACCCTTACACTGATCTATGTAAGATCATATCAGCTAATATATAAAATTGTAACAACTGTATCTTATCTTGAAAAATAATCCATTATAAATGTATATTCTAGTAATTTTTTTATTTAATAATTAATTTTTTATGTATGCAGAACTTTCAAATTGTTTCTGAGTTTACAATTTGTTATTAATATAGAAGTAATTTTCCTGATATAAAAAGGATTTATTTTTTATTTTTTTGCAGCATCTGATGATATTAAGAAAAAACCAGGTCTTGATGCAAAGTATGTCATCAAAATTGTAAGTGTTCACCACAGATGCAATTCAATAATTATTTTTAAAATTTAAAAAATTATATTGAGTTACTTTATTTCTGCATTGCTCTTTTGAAATATTTCAATAATCATGATACTTAAAAAAAATCCTAATATTTTTTTTAAATTTTGTGGCTTCTACATTGATATTAAGTTTAATTGTAATTAAGTAATAAATTGATAGCAAAAAATTGGTTTAATAAATTTGTCTTATAAGTTTCTTAAAGTTTTAGGAGTATTAATACATATTTCAATATATATTATATATATATATATATATATACATATACATACATATATATTTGTGTATTTTCTATTAAAAATATAAATACTATCAATATTATTTTTAGTAAATAAACTTAAATCATTTTATCTCAATTGTTTACTTTACAATTTACATCTCTATTATCGTCAATAGGAATAATTTCCACTGCTAATTCTTTTTAAACTATATTTCACTAGAGTGCTAAATTCACCTACTGTTTAATTTTGGCTGATATCTCAAATACTATTTCTCAATACATATATTCTAAATTGAAGAAATTTATATAATATGGATGTCCAACTCCATATTTCGAAAAGGAGTATTTGAAATAACCATTGTTTTAGTAAATCATACTAAACTTTTTGCAGCTAATTGCTGAGATAGACAGCATTTGTAAAATAACAAAAAATTCTAATTTTAAAATATTTTCTCTATGAACTTGTTTAATAAAAACGGAGCAGTGTATTTTTTGGGTAACATTTTTATATTTTTGTATAACTTTGTAACAAAAATTGAAATAAAACAATTACTTTCGCACATTAATTAGTTTGTCAAAATTCATACATACACGAGTTAAATTAGATCGTTTTTGAATAAGAACTGTTCCACATGTCTATGAGGACTACACTATGTCCATCTTTGATATATAAATTACTCACTATCTAAAGGCAAAACATTTTCTTATAAGAGTGCACTTTCGTAATATGTTTAACAAGTTCTTCACATTTTCTGCACACTTAAATATTCTAAACAAATAATATTTAACTCCCTTCTGTTAGTTGAAAAATTATTCTTTAACTGTTTAAATATTTTTTCCTGTGCATTTGTTGTAATTCTTTTAATAATATAAATTCTCTTCTTAGGAACCTCATACAAATGGTCCACTTTTTTCTGAAATGCATTTTTATCATCGTGTTGGAAAAAGTGTTCATAGTAAGTATATTATTTTGAGAATACTATTTCTGACTTAAAACTTATTTACATGTGATCATAAAAATTGATTCCATTTATTATTGATTATTATCAAATTAATGATTTTTTTGGATACTTAAATAAAATTATTAATGGTTGTAGTAAGTTGTAATTTCAAATTTTATGAACTTTAATGTTTTTTCCCCTTCTTAGGCTTGGTTTAGTTTCTTTATGTCAAAAAAAAAAATAAATAAATAAAAAAGAAAAAGAAATAAAAAAAGAATACTTATTGGCTTTATTATTATGTTATTGTTAAACAAGACATTTTCTATTTTTGATTTCTGTCAACAAAAATTTAAATGTTATGATAATAGCAAATTACTTTTAAAAGTATAATAATTTTAAATTGTTGCAAGATTAAAAAAGTCTTGAAACTGAAATTTTTTATAATGAAAAATCAAAATTATACTTATAAAAATTATACTACCTATTAATTACTAATGCTGACTTAATTATAAGCCAATAGAGATGTGTGAGCAAAATTTAACTGAAGTATCAATACTTTGCAATCAGTTTCACCAGAAAAGTATGAAAGTTGTGAGTTTGACAAGTCTCTGCTCAATTTATAGCTACAAAGCAAGAAATAATAATAATAAACACAAAAAAATTAATAGCTGTGTACGAAGAAATTCTATAGGAAGTAAAAGGCGGCATTGTATTGTTAGATGAATTTAGGATTTTTATGAAGCCATCAACAATGAAATAAATTTTAAAAATATTTTGTTTTTAATTATATGACAGTCATCTCTTTCAAATATTCCATTTACTATTTCAAAATAACTGAAATATTTTAGAGGGTGAAAAAATTTTAGAAGTAGAAAATTATAGAGAATTAGCCGTATAAAGAACTGCAATTTTATTAAATATTTGTCTTTCAAACCAGTGTTTTTGTTAGTTCTTGATCCCACTTATTAACTATATTGGGGTACTACATTTTATTTTGTATTTTCTTAAAAACCTATAAGAAGAAACCATGTACTTTTAATGATAATAAATTGGCAAAACAAAACTGCTACTAAAAACTCGTATAGTGTAAGATAGCTGCTCAGAAGAAAAAGGTAAAAAAAAAAAAAAAAAAAAAAAAAAAAACATTTATATTTTAAAAGATAAGAAAATTATAAATAGCAAAATGCATCATGTGTAACTACAATATATACTGTAAAAGTTATTTATTTTTTATTCATATTTTTTGTTCTTTATGTGTTAAGAGTATATTTTGAAAGCTTCTAAGGCTTCTAGATTTAAGTGTACAAAGATGGGGCAATATTTTTACCTCATAATTTTACAGAAAACATTAATGTTTTTAATAAAATAATTAATGCAAGGAAAAACCTTTAATGCAATTTTAAATTTGTTTAATTTATTAAATAGAAGGGGAATTATTATTCATCTTTAAAAAAATTTATTTGCTTTTATGTACTCATTTTAATATTCATCACTTAACTAAAGAATATGATACCTATGCTTATTAAATGTATAACCTTTTAAATATTTTTAATTTAGTACATTTTCTTTTCTCTAGTTGAAGAATGGAAACGAAAGAAGAAGTTAAGTTTTCTTGGCATGCCGAAATTTGTTGGTTCAGGTTCACATGAATACAAAAGTATTAAATATAGATTTATGGTCATTGAAAGATTTGGTGAAGATTTGCAGAAATTATTAGACAAAAACAATAAAGTTTTCCCTTTGAAGACTGTTTATACATTAGGGAAACTCATTGTGAGTGTATTTTAAAATTATATGTAATTTATAATTTTTTTTTCTCCTTAAGATTATATTCTATTTATGAAAGTTTTAACTAATTTTTGTATATAACTTTTTTGAAAATATTTATAACTTTTTAAATTTTATTTCAGGATAATTAATTTTTTTGAAAAATTTCACTGTTTGTGAAAGTTTTTAACAATAAGCTTGATTTATTGTTCATTAAAAAAATACTCTTAGCAAAAAATTTTTTTTACTAAATTTTTGGATACTAACATAACTAAAGTTAAAATTTATATACTTTCCAGCATCTGACCATACATTATTTGGATTTAGAGGGTAAGATTGCATGAGCAATAAAGGATTGTATGATTTCATGCAAAATTTGACTAACAATCATAAAATGTGAAATGAAGATAAGGCTAAAGATAAACTTCAGTTTGAATTTTGTGTTTTGCCAATAGATGAATTGCCATTTGATGTAATTGAATAAGACAGAAAGGACCAATTCATCATTTCTTAAAAAAGGACACCCTCTAATTTCTCATTTTAAATTTATTATATTTGGCATAATATTATGTATTTTGACAGTTTCTTGCAAAAGGTACAAAACCCGAGATTTTAAATATAACATATTTTAATTACTACTACCCTGTAAATAGGACATAGCTTTGAATTAAGGATAGAATTTTCGATTTCTATGAAACAGTTAAAATAGAATAATGAACAATTTTGTAAAGCTGATGTTGTAATTTTAATTGAAGTTAAAAAATAAAAGTACTAAAAAAAATTTAAATTTTTGATATTAATAGATACGAATTTTTGGTGTTTTAGCGATTATTTTTCAAAAAATAATTACCATATAATTTGCCAAGAATTCTTTTAAAGCTTTTCCAGGACTTTTTCTATGAAGGTAGGCTTATATATGAATTTGCTATCTTGCAAAAAAATGTTGGTGTTTTTCCATTAGTTTGCATAAGCGATACATCATTAAATATAGTACTATTTTAATTAAGTTAATGAAAAAATTATAATATTTGTTTTATAAAAATGAGTTGTTTTACTTTAGATGTTGCTTATATTGCTGGTTTGTTATTTAGGCAACAAAATATTTGATGTTTACGAAATTTGAGCTCTGTGCACAGAAAAGTACCCAAACATACACGGAAATAACGGAATATTGTAAAATAATTAGTACAGGAAAATAACAATGGAAAAGAAAAATTACTTATCTTACTTTTTGGATGCTTTGAATACAACCTTTATGCAAAAAGTAACAAAATCGTAGTAAAATCCTTCAAAATCTGAGTTTCGGAATAATTAGTCGAATGCATGTTCCCTTATTGGAATGTCTGGATGTATATTGTCCTCATTTTCAATACTTTACATATTGATTATGTTCTTTTTATAGATTTAAAAAAAAAATTTTTTTTTTTTTTTTTTAATTTTTTTCTCTCCATTTTAACTTGACTCATTTTAACTAACCATTTTATGTTCTTTTTATAGTCATTCATTTTTTTTTTATTTTATTTTTTTTTTTTATTTTTTTTCCCGTCTATTTTAACTTGTATACAAATTTTGAAATTTTTTTGGAAAAAAATTGCATTCTCGGCTTATACACAGATTGGCTTATATTTGGTACTAATTTAATTTATATATATTATTATTGGATATAAGGTACTAATTTATTATTTCTTTCAAGCTCTAAATGAAATTATTTTTTTACTAAAATCTAAGCATTAAATTAAGAGATTGCATATTTATAAAAATAACTGAATTTTCATATGAAACAATGTTTATAAAGTTAAATATTTATACCTGTTTAAAAATAACGTAGCATAAATTAACATTTATTTAACTAATTGCTAAATATTTCGAAATAATAAACTTCACTATATTTATATAAACTAAATTACTTAAGAAACTTTAAAAAAATTTTGTTACACGAAAAACTGTAATATATATATATATATTTTTTAATATTGTTTTTAGTATTTTTGATGGAAACTGTAAAACTGATAATTTAAGTTGCATTAATAATTTTTTTTCTTTTCTAATTTCAGTTGGATATTTTGGAATATATACATAGTTGTGGCTATGTTCATGCAGATATAAAAGCTTCAAATTTACTTATTGGTTATGGACCAGAAAAAAAAAATGAGGTATATTCCTTTAAGTATTAAAAAAAAATCAGAAAAGTTAATTGCAAAAAATGTGGGTGTGTGTGTATGTTATATAAAGAGTCTAGTTATTTAGATATTAAATTGTGAGTATGTGTTTACTTATCAAAATTGAAGAATTAAAAATTGTAAATAGGTGTATAATTGTGGTAGGAAAAAATGCTTCTTAATAGGTAGGAGTAATGCATCTTCAAATTTTAACACTCACTAAAAATGTTTATTTAAAATTATATGCATTTAAATTGCAGAATATTTTAAAAATATTTTTTTTATCTATCTTCTTTCTTCAATTTTTTAATAATAAAAATACATTTTTTGGTAGTTTTTAAAATTTTTTAACATATTAATTACTACTCTTAAATTACTTCTTTTGAATATGATTTTCTTTTTTAACTGGATAGTTAGTTTTTTCTCTAGAAAATTATACGGCTGTAATATCCTGTCAATGATATGCTCCTCTTTACTTGTATAATCTGGCATTCCATGTGCAAATAAAATTTTGTTTTTGTATCTAATTGAAATTTTTTTGTTTAGATTAACATTTTAACTTTTGTAAAGCATTTTTATGTACAATATAAAATAATGCAATGAATAAAATAAAATTTGTTTTGTTTTCAATGAATTGAATAAATAAGGCTTTCAGAGACTTAAGAAACAGAAATTTAAATTATTTTAAAATTAAAAAAGTTAAATTTATTATAAAATGGCTAAAAGGTCAGGGTGGGTTTTTTTTTTAGATTTTTACAAAATTATTGGAGAGTTGCTTTTGTAATCGTGCCAAACTAACAGCTGTATCAATGGAATTAATTTTTTTACATATTTCCCTTTGAGAAAAAAAAAAAATCATACACATTGAAATATTTGAATTATTAATATTGTTTAAAATAATTTTATAAAAATATTTTAATTTAATTTTCTTGAAATGTTTCTAAAGCCATTTTACTAATATCATTTAGCTTATAATTGAAAGAATTTTTATTCATTACTTAAACATATTTGCCACTTATTCCTATTCTGTCTTCAGCTTTATCTTATAGATTTTGGTTTGGCTTGTCGTTTCATAACCAATGGTCAACACAAGGAATTAAAAGAAGATCTTAGAAAAGCACATGATGGAACTATTGAATTCACAAGTCGAGATGCTCATATAGGAGGTATTTTTTTTTATCCCCATAATAGATTTTATTGGAACTGAGTGAAATTTTTTCAATCCTGGCTAAAGTATTCAATTTAATGTTTTTAAAAAATTATTTCACTTTTTAAAAATTATTTTTGGATTTCTTGAATTTTATCTTTTTTTATTTTAGAATTTTCTGAAATTATATAATAACAATAATAGGTCAAACAAATTTTTAATATATAGGTCAAACAAATTTTTTAAATACTTCAAGTTCTGTGTAAAGTATTGAATATTTTAAAAGGTCTTTCAATGACAGGAGCATAAGCATTTCAAATGAAAAATCAACATTGCTATAATCCTATAGCTGCTGATCCTTCTGCATTTCTCATATCTGCTGCTGATCTGCATGAAAAATTAAAATGTTCACATTTTTTTTATTACCATTGTAGTAGAAGGGTTTGCTGTGATCATATTGGCAAAAATCAACCTTTCAACAGAAATTCTTATGACATGTTTATTAATTCCATTATATATTTTAAAGTGTAAAGAATCAGATGTTAAGTTTAAGCTAAATATTTTTTAACAATGAAAATTAAAATATCAATCTAAATTATATTATAGTTTAACAAAATAAACCACATTTTTTTTCTTTCTATAAATATATTTCACATTTGATAATCAAATACACATACTAATTATGTAAACCATATATATAATTAATAAAAGAAGTTAAATGCACATTTATAGTTATTTATGTCTTTTATTTTTTTTATTAATATTTTATGAAGTGAAATTTTGATAATTTTTCTCGTCAATAAATTATAAAATTAAATTATTTTTTTAAAAGATATAATGTATTTTGAAAATAAAAATATATAGTTAAATGCAAAATAAATTGCATACAAATAATTAAATACAAGTTAAATTATTTTGTTAATTTGCTATTTTTCGAATTCGTGCTTGTGACTTCAGCGTTATGTTGTTTTGCAAAAACAAATCTATAATGAGGGGCTATGAATAGGCCAAAACTTACAGTCCAGAGTCGTATTTTTTATGCTGACTTCTGACTCTTTTCTGTAATTTTATATTTTATGATCTTTACTATTGGTTTTGGAAGAATTTGAAATAAATTTAATGATGTTTGATGAATTCATTTATAAAAAAAATTATTTCACAATATTTCTTTAACAGTGTTGTATTTGAATAAACTTAAATGGCATTCTTGTATTCTAAATTTGCTTACAAAAAATATCTCTTTTAAAAATATAGTACTGAATTATTATGGAATAGCTTAAGACAAACAAATGGAAATTGTAATTTTAATCACTAAGATGCTGTATTTGTAAAATATTAAATATTCTTTCTTAATAATAGAGTACTGTAGCTATACTGTACTATTTTTCATTGTTGATCCAAAATTGCTTTTTATAAGCCTCAGTGCTGAGAAAAGTCTCATCACTTACTTGGTATTCTGCTCAAGCAATAACTGTGTTTGGTACTGGTTTTATTAAAGGATGCAATTGAATTGCTTACTTAACATTTAATTTTACCACTAATTGTTTATTAAGTGAAAGTTTCATTTAACATGGAGAAACTCAATTTTTGAACTACTTTCGCTGCAAAACTTTGAATAAGATAACTACAAAAAAATGGTCATATTAATTTTAGTTTGCTGAATCAATTGTGATAAAAATCTTGGATTCCGTTAGCTCAAAATTTTGAGCTAATTTGATTAACCATACTAATTTTGCTAATCAACTGCATTGCACTGTAAGATAGCTCCTTTCAAGCCATTTCAAGTGATACCTAGAAATTTCTACTTTTCAATCACAATTGAAAAGCTATTAAAGTTGTCACAGTTTTTTTTCTTCGGACTGTACCATAAAATTTGCACTTTCAAAATTAGAACTTGGCAGCTATGTAATCTGATTGTGCAATATTTCGTACACATCACTGTTTTCAATTTTCTTTTGTTGATCATTTTGTTTTATATAATATTTGTATTGTATGGTACAACTTTCTATAAAAGGAACAAAAAAAAAAAAATTCTGCTTTGTATGGATTATTTTTTAACAGTTGAAAATATGACTATTAATTTTTTAATTCCACTATATTCATTTATTATGTATGAATTCCAATTTTTAATTTCTGCATTAGATTATAATGAAATTTTATTCGGTTGTAGACAAATTTCTTAATAGTTCTTTTGTATATTTAAATTGTTATTTATAAGAAGAAAAATATTTTAAAATAATTATCAAAAATGGAACTTATAGTATATCATTAATTATTGAAAGGTTTAAAGAGATACATTCAAAAGACAAAAATAGGAAGAAAAACAAAGGATTTACTAGGCTAACTAAAATGAAAAAATAATGTTGAATGCTTTCGGATTTTAGTCATTTCTGTAAATATGTTTAATTAAGGATGCATAAACTTTAATATAGGTACATTTTTTTAGTATGTTTTGTCTAATTAAAATATCGCTATATATTTCTTTGAATTATTTTAAATTTGTTATTATCATCATTGCTAATTTTATCATTGTTCCTTGCACTTACATTATTATGCTGTCTAAAAGACTAAATTTTTTGTAGCCCATTCTCGTCGAGGAGATTTGGAAATTTTAGGTTACAATATGCTTCAGTGGCTTTGTGGTCGTTTACCCTGGGAAGAGAATTTAAAAGATGCTGAAAGTGTTAGTCGACAAAAAAGCATGTAAGAATAATTTTTTGCAGTGTAATATTTAAAATGTGGAAACTTCTTCAATCTGTAAGAATTTTAAGCATTATATTATAAACTAATTTACTTAATCTGAAACTGCCATGACAAATTTAAAATGTTTTCAGAAATAAAATTAATGTTCTCCTATTACTGAAATACTTGAATTCTTTTTTCAATTAGTTTTCTTGTTTTATTGTGCTTTATATAATTATTATCTATGGAATTTATTCTGTGGGAAATTATGTTTTTTCTATATACAATTTTATATTTTATTAAATTAAATATATTTTTCTATTGAACAATTTAATTGATTTTTCTAAATCAGAATAACAAATAAAATTCAAATTTTCTTTTTAAATATTAACAAATTCAATAAATGAAAAATTATTTTAAAAATGTGTACTTTATTTAGATAATGATCTAAACATTTGATTTTCTGTATCAACATTGAGAATAGGAAAAAAAAGTCATTTTATTTTTTATTAATTATTGACTTTTTTGTAAAGTTTGCTTGTATATAGCATATTTGTATTCTGGATGTATACTAATACTAATTTTTAATTATGAAAATTCTATTCTCTGTGAAATTTGTTTTCTGTGGAGGAAAAAAAAAATAGAGGAAAAAAAGCTATTTTATTTTTATTTAATGAAAATTTAAGTAAACACTTTACATTTTAAGTCAGTATTTATTTAAATTGTGGATGAATTTTAATGACTAAATTACGTAAAGCAAATCAATGATGATGTACTTTGAAAAGCAGAACTTTTAATGCAAGTAAATTTTCATTAAAAAAGTATTTTTATTAAAGGTACATGTCCAACATATCTTCATTAATGAAAAGTTGTTACCCAAAGCGAGCACCTCCTCGTAAGTAATGTTTTGCTTAAAATATTTTTCATTATCATTTTTGCTGCCTATGTAAAATTATTTATTTTTAAAATTATTTTGATACAGTAGCATTTTGTTAGATAGAAACTTTTGAATGTACAGTATATCTTTTAAATAAAAGCTTTACAAATAGGTTTTAAGTGTTCTTTTCAGTTGAAATATGTTATCAATATGTGAAAATGTATGATAGTTTCTCAAGCAATTAGAGAATAATGATAAGTGTTAATCTGCATTTTAAACATATTTCTTTCATTGATGCTTTCTTAAAACTGGTATCCCTCTAGTAATAAAAATGGTAAAAACGGAACCTTTTACAACCCTAGGGGTACCTTTTTTTATTTTTTTAAATTTTTATATTTATCATCCATTCCACAGTTTTACCTGATTCTAATAAAGCTTATTTTTTCATATCATATGTGACATTCATGTTTTTCCTTTAACTTTTCTCTTGAAAACTTTGTATTGAGAAAGTGTGGTTCTATAATAAATTTTTATCCATTTTAAGTGAAGATTCTCGCATAGTGGAGCATGTGCATGTGGATTTGACTTTATTACATGTGGATTTGTTATATAATTTGTTTTTGATATGTTCAATTATTTCGTACATTTTTTATTTTAAAAAGCACCTCTTAAAGATTAAATATAATTTAAAATGTTCCAGTGATGAGAATAATCTCAA
The DNA here is from genome assembly GCA_021605075.1 of Caerostris darwini. Taxonomy (NCBI): domain Eukaryota; kingdom Metazoa; phylum Arthropoda; class Arachnida; order Araneae; family Araneidae; genus Caerostris; species Caerostris darwini. Next base: position 548,126 of record BPLQ01012852.1, on the reverse strand, counting down.
CATATTATTAAAAAAAAAAAACGGTTTTTCTTTTATCGAAATCTGTTATTTTCATTTATTTTTAATTAAAAAAAAATTATTGTTTTAATTAAATAAAAATTAATTTTTGGTGGTACAACTATACTTTTAAACTATGATTTATATACTTTTACCATTTATTTAATATTCACTTTATTTTAAATAAATTAGATTTTGTGTGATTATAACTTAAAAATTATAACTCAAGTGTAATTATTTTCCCCTCAATTCATATAGCTAAAAATTACAAAATAAAAATTGCAATTTTAATAACAACATAAAAGAATAGGCAATCTAGTTCTATAGGTGTTCTTATCCACACTTGTTTAAAATAGTAATTTTGATTTATATTTATTCTTAGTTATTAATTAGTTCATTTTTAAAAACTAATTTCTGTTAATTTTTGGTGTATGTCATTTATTGGTTTAAAAAAATTGTGTGAAAATTAGTATTAAATTGCTCAGGGTTTTTTTCTATATTAGTTAGGTGGAGATAGTTTTTTTTCAATGTTTTTTATTTTAATGAATTTTAAAATTTCTGATGGTATATATGTAGCATCTGTCTTAACTTTGGGATTTATGTTCATGGATTGACTGCTGTATGGAATTAACCAATTGTAACTGAATAAAGACAGAAAATCAACAATCTTAAATACAAACTCGGAACTCACTGCAAAAACAAAAATATATACAATGGAAAAATTTTTCTCTTACTAAAGAAATCTTATAGTTTCCTAAGAAAAACTCAACAAATATCTAAAATAAAGAGCAACATAAAACCTTGTTCCCGGTCATCGTTAGTAATTAATTTCAGCTAAAACGAGAATGGGGAAAAAACAAAGGAAAACAATTACAAGTTTGGTTATCTGCTTTTAAATAACTAGATTAATCATCATCATGATTGGTGCAACAGCCCTATGGTGGACCAAGGCAGTCTACCTACTGGATATGATGTCTTCTTTTTTTTTACAGGATAAGGTTGTCAGCCCTAAACTAGATTAATAATAAACTCTAATTGAACATTAATATGAGAGAAAAACTTTCTTATGCCATTATTAGACTATGGAAGGAGCTGGGAAAGTAGAAAGTAATATAGCAGATAATTTCGTACTTTATTGAAAATGTTGCAGGAATCACAATATTGAAGTTTTATACTGCATATCATCAGCTGAAATAAAAATAAAGAGAAGGGTAGCACATTGTTGCCAAAACTGTTCAATAATTTGTTTATGTGATCAGCATATTGCTTTACATTGATTGTCACAGTATGAACATTTTGGCTAGGCAATTAGAGTATGGCCTACATTGGTGTGGAAACGTGAAAGCATAACATCTGCTTTCCCGTTTGGAGAATAAAGACATTTAGGTTTGATAGTGCTTAAATGATGAAAGTTTTCTGCATTTTTGCTGTTATGCCATAACTCTTCTGTTTTATCATAAATCACCTTTATGTTTTTTGGTGAAACCAGGATCTAATGCATTTCATTTTTAGCCAGAGTATTTGCTAATCATTCTCTGCTATTCCTGCATCTTCAGGGACCCAACAAAAGGATAGATTTAGTTGTGTTAACTACTTTTGAAATTAGAAGCATATTTATTACATGTGTAGGTGCCATTTCTGATAGCTTGCAGTACTGAGAAATTCTTTGTTAAAATAATTTAGTCATGAGCTTATGTGGCATAAGACGAGTGAATTAAAAAAAGAGCAAGAGCTTCATGGTAAAAATACTGTTATATGAAGAAATAGTATCTCTGAAAAAAGCGTTTGTTTATGTATAATTTTTTTTTTTATCACAAATGAAAATTGAACATGTACCAATAACTCCTATTTGTAGGTGGCATTGCAGATTATTTTACCTATGTTGCTGGTTTAACCTTTGAAGAAGAACCAGATTATAAATATTGTAAAAATATTCTATCAGCTGCAATAAAAGCTTCTGGATTTGTAGATGATGGATTGCTTGTATTTACATCAGATGATATGAAACAAACACTAAAAAAGGTAGGATTGTTTTATCTATCCAATTTATTTCTAACTTTTAAAAATATAAAATTGAAATTTATTTTGTTTGAACACAAGCTGATCATTTAAATACACTTCGATGTTATTTGAAAATTAAATATTTTCATTGTTTTCTTAAATAACAATTTTTGAAATGAAAACTGTAAAATATTTCATGAACTTTAAGAATATTATTTCTTTTGTTACAAAAAAATTATCTTGGTTTTAATTATTTTTTCCTCACTCTGCCTTTGCAAACTATAACAAATATTTTTACTTATTAAGAATACAGATGTGTGATCTCTTAAAAATCAGAATAATTCATTTTGTATTACTTGAAATTACTTGTTTTAAAATTAATTTTTGAATGTTAAATTGATAATGTATTTAAAAATTTTAAGTCCCTTTAAATAAGTTCCCCATATAAATTACTATACATTCATTGTTAGAAAATAGTAGTATGTTTGTACTATGTTTACAATATATATACTATATTTTTATATGAAACTATTTTAATGGGCATATAAAATATAACGAAGGAATAAATTTTAAGAATTACTAATCTTTAATTTATTAAATCTTTTAGGGTGTCAAAAGACCAGCAGAAAGAGGAAGCTTAAGTTTTTCTCCTCAAGCCAAAAAGAAAAACCATACGACACCAACAGAGAGCAATAATTATTCCCCTTTGCCACAGCGAAAATTACGCCGTGTAGCATCAGCAACACAAAGTATGCATTCAAATGGCTTGGAACATTCAAATAGTTCTAATTCTTATAATGTTTTGGAAAATCCAACACCTGCAATGCTTCTAGTAATGAAACGCAATCTGGAAAGACAAATGCAACTGTCTCAGATAAATGGTCATATGAAGAAAAATGGGAACCTTCTAGATATCATAAAACCTGTACATGAAATGTTATCTACAGCTTCAAAGAAAAAAGGTTAGTGCAATTAAAATTGAAAGAAAAATATTATCAATTTTCTCAGTTATAAGAATATATTTAAAAATTGTTATAAATATGAAGAGTTATATATTAAATATAACTTAATCTATTTTGTATAAATTTAACATTTTATGTGAAAAGTAATTAAAATAATGTATTTATGCTTTTAAAATTTATTTGATCTTGTTTATAGGTCGATTTGGAAGACGGCAAAATGGTATTTAAACCTAGATGCACATGAGCTTTTGTAAATTATTCATTTGGCATTGGAATTGCAAACTTTTATTTTAAGTGGGATATTATCTGGCATTTCATTGTTTTCTTAATTATTCATGGGCTTTGGATTTAGATTGTCATCTCGTTTCAAGAAATGGATCAAATTGTACTATAAAGTATTGTGATTTTACCCTTTATCATCATACTATGCATCTGTGAAGGTAGATAGATATTTGTTTCTTTGTAAAGTGTATATATTTATATTTGCATATACATAACTGTAGTCATTATTTGAAAATTGCTTTAGTGTATATATTTTAGAAATCGTATACTATATGAATAATGTAAATTTATTTGTACGAAAAAATGTACATAATTCAAATTTCTGTACAAAACAATAAAACTGTATTTTCTGTAAGATTTATACAAAAGTTTCTGTAAATAAATATTAAGTCATTCATAAACACACTTAACAATTTCAATCCTCACTGCCTTTTTCTGAAGTTTCATCTGGCGGAGGAAGGTCACTTCCCTCTATGTTTTCATCAGATAATTTCATTTCATCTGGTGGAGGAAGGTCACTTCCCTCTATGTTTTCATCAGATAATTTCATTTCATTTGATGAATCCTGCAAGCCTGCTTCTTCAACATCCTGTAAAATTTAGTTCTAATTAAAAACCATTAAAGACAGAGGGAATATATATATATATAATAATATTGAGGGGGAGGGTAATAACATTATCAAAATAAAACATACCACCATCTCTTTGTGAAAACCAAAATTACTTTCTTACCAACCCAATATTTATCAAATTATTTTTTAAAAATATTTTTTTCTTATATAGCAAGTTTTTTTTTTAATACAAAAAGTTTTACTCTCAATTTTGGAACTGTAATTAATATTTAAAAATATCAAAACAACTTACAAATTGAATGAGCATTGGAATACTATTTTTATATAACATCCTTTTTTTCATGATTATATATATAGTATTAAATAATGGAACTAAATTTCTTACCTCCTCTAAAATTTTGATTTCTTTTTTTACTGGATACACATCAGGTTTTACTGGTTGAATTATAGAAGTTTCTGCAATACTTTGCACAGTATCATCTATTAAAGCTATTAGAAGAAAATAAATATTAAATTCATGCAAATTCTTTTTATTTAAGTGAAATAAACACTTGTTTACTCATAATTTAAATGTTATATATTTAAAGAATTTTAAAATTTCAGGAAGGAAGATTTTATTGTATTTTGATAGCAATATATTAATAAAATTAAGTAAACTTAAAATATTTTGAAAAATTTTAGGGCAAGATGTATTTGCCGGAATAGTGATTAACATTTTTATGTAGTATTAATAAATAACAATTTAAATGAATCATTTTTTTCAATAGAATTTTACAGATGTTTTTCATATTTTGTATTAAATTAACTATAACTTACTGTCTAATAGATGGCATGATGCTTCTAAGGTGGCTATTTCTGAATCCACTTCATTCATCAACCATGGCCAAAAGGCTTCTTCGATTTCTGTAAAATGATAGATTAGTTAGATAAAGACTTTAGATTTTTAAAAATATTTATTTGTCAGTATTTCAGATGTCATAGAAATTAAGGTAGAAAAAAATATTTATTGGTTAAAAGGAATTATTAACAGTAATAAATATTTTATTAATAACTAATTCAGGGTTTTTTTTTTAAATTACCATAACTAATACATTTTTTTTTTTATGAAAGACATACAGTATGTGTGATGTTAAACATTTGTGTGATACATTAAAAAAATTATGCATGAAATATTTTTATATTGTAATTTCTCGTCTTTTCTTCTATAAACATTTGATAATATTTCTGTTAAATGTTTTATTTCATTCTTTTCAAAATGTAGACTAATTTTTATATAAATATGATCCAGTTTTAGCAATTTTTATACTGTACTTTTTTTTTATGTTGAATATGTTCAAATTTTTTTTTTTTTTTTTACAATAACAGAAATTACAATGTTTTTACCATAGTTATTGAAAATTTGAAAGAAAACATACATTGTACTAAAATATCTTATCCAGGGTATAAAAATAGAAAGTCATCGATACATGATGTGCAAAAAAAAAAATCTGGTTGAAAGTTATGGGTATGGGCCATTGCAAATTATATCTAGGAAATCAGTGTTTTAATTGTATAAAAATTAAATTAAGTCTAGTTTACTTAGGATCATGTTTACAAAAAAAAAAAAAAAAAAAAAATTCCTGATGACATGTATAAATATTCATGAATAAACTCAAAATATACAAATTCTCAATTGCTTTAATTTAATATTTTCAAAGAGAAAAGAATTTTTAATACTTCACAAGTAAGAAACAGTTCTAGTTTGTGAAATGGTCTAATAAACTTTTGCGTTTCTTAACATTGGAAATTTTTAGATTGGTCTACTTATAAATAATTACGTATCAAATTTTGAATTGTTTAAGTTACATGTTTTAGGTAATCTACCTCTTTTATTGAAGAAATTAGAGAAAATATATCAATGGAACATTATTTGCAACTGGAAAAATTAAGATAAGTGCACTAAAATGTAGCAAAGTATAGAGACATTATTTTACTGATGGTAGCAATTTAAAATTCATCACAAAACGCATTGTCATTATTACAAATTTCAAGATTATAATATATTATTTGTGGGAATTCTTATCTTAGAAACTAATAATATAAATATATATTTTAGGCCTGTTTGATCATTATTTTACAAATGTAATTATCATTTAAAGAAATTTGTATTAGTTGTCCACAGGATTTGAAATTATGAATTAAATGATCAGAGTACTTTCTTTTTATGTTGAATTTTTAACTTATTTAGTATTCCACAGTGTGATATTTGTTACTGCTTGGTTGAAAAAAAGTTAGATTTTTGGCACCAATGATGATACTGCAATACAAAAATTTATTTTAAGCCAAAACATTTACTGTGACCAAATGAAAAACATTCCCAGTCTATATTAGTACTCCAATGTTAAAAGTGTAACTTTTTTTCTTTAAATGAAAACATATTAATAACTTAGCAAATTATACAGATGTGAGTATAAAGCTGAAAATAAATAAAACATACAAAATTTAAATGCTAATTTTTGTGACTATTAAAATTTTGTCATGAACCACCAGTTACTGATGGATATGTCCAAATATATATCCTATCTTTCAATAGAGTCCTCCATTCAAAAACTGATGTGATGTCTTTATTGGACAACATGCTGGGAAAGTCAGTTAAAGATTCATTTTTAAAGTCTTAAATTTATAATTTTAGTCAATTACAATTTAATTAAAATATTGTAACCCATAAATTACTCTTAATTTACATACCTAGCATTTCGGGATCTTCAGTTTCAAAGTAACCTTCGGCCTCCAGTTTTTTGTATACTTGTGGAACCAATTCAGACAAATAATTTTGTGAAAAGATACAGGCGACGATTTTTTGTGCCACTTCATCTTCAAGCAAAATTGCCTCTTCGTGCTCTTGCATTCTTTTTTCCTATTCAAAATTTAAAAGTAAAGAGAATGATTTAGATTAAATTATATGAAATTTTTTCACTAAATTTGGCATTTAGTTTTGTCAACAATAAGAAATAAAAGGCAAGGAAAAATTTTGTACTGAGGAATAAAATTGCAATTACATGTTGAATAAACATTGAAGTTACACAATAAATTATTAAAAATTATCAAATTATTAAAAATTGTTTTACTTTTTCCTCAAATATGCGCCTTTCTTGTTCTTCTAATCTTTTTACTTCTGCCACTTCAGCATTTCGACGTGCTTCATAATCCATTTGTAAATCTGATAAAACGGCTAACTCTTCTTCTGCCATTATTTCAATCAAAGCTTGTTCTAATGTTTGACCAACTAAAGCCTCCAGTAAAGGTTCAACTTCTTCATCAAAATCAAAAAGCTAAAAATATATTATTTTAATTTTGTAAAACAAAATGTTGAAATTTCACTGACAAGAACAAGCACTTGTAAATTAATCATTGAAATCATGTTTCTCACATAAAGCAACTATGCATTTCCTTGAGTAAAAAGTTCTCCACCAAAAAAATTTTTTATTGGAACATAAAAACCACAAGGCTAATGACGATAGTAATCTCTGTTCAAATCTACAATCGTTTACCAATGTTTTGGCAACTTTACAATCCCTTTTGCAAAAAAACTGGTGTACACGAGTCCAGAAAGAGATTGACCTGATTTGAATGGAACATTGTGCCATCAAGATGCAGCTGCAGATGTGAAAACAGATAAAAATTAGAAATGGCCTTGTATGAACTGCAGAGTGGATGTTGCATCAAATCCCACTTCAGCATGTAGAGCATCTAGCTGGTCGTATTAACATGTGGCCTGGCGTTATCTTGAGGAAAGAGAACACATTCCTTCTGCACTCGTTTCTTCGTTTTCGGCGAATGGCATCACAAACTTTGATTAGCATATTTCTGTATATTGCACTATTGATAATTTGTTTGCTTTACAGGTACTCTTTATAGATAATTTTGTGACAATCCCAACAGATATAAAGAAGATTTTTGTTAGCAATCATTGATCAAGATTTAGAGCTCATTATGCAACCAAACTTGCTGATCCTACAGGTGCTGCCCAACCTCCTTTATGGCTTGTATTATTGTAATACACTCATTTTTTATCACAGGTTACAATTCTGTCCAGAATGTCCTTTTTCTTGTGATCTCTGAATACAACTAACAGACAGACTCAGCAATCAATTCTGTGAGGCATGCAGCTGTTGAATTTAAACATTAGATTTAACTCTAACATAATAGTTTGTGTTGAAACATTTCTATCTTGATCAATGATTGCTCACAATCAACTTCAATAGAATAGCTAGACAATGTCATTATTTCCAGTTTTAATCTTCAGAAACCAAAATTTTCACTGTATCATAAGAAAGAGTATTGATACCTAAACTTCAGTCGCATTGAGTTTGTTCTGATTTGTTGACATGATAACTCCATTTTAAACACTTTTTTCATGCACAAGATAACAAACTTTCAACAAATAAATTACACAGTTGTGTAATTTCAATTTTCAGTTTTTGAATGCAAAATCCTGCAGCTATCACAGAAATGACAACTGTTGGCAAGAAGGTATCTATCCTTGGAGGAGAACTTTTTACTCAAGCTGATATTATTTTAATAAACATATATAAGAAATGTTATGTATATATATATTTTTCTTTCTATTTGAATGAGAATTTATCACTTTATGTATGTATAATCATTCAAATACAAATTAAGATTTCATCTTAACTCAATTATGTATTTCAATATATAGCTTGAAATTTCACCTAATCAATAAAATATAATTAATACATGATCAAATAGTATTTTAAATAATAAATACAGTATAAAAATTTAGTTTAATACCTTAATTATAACATAAATGTCAAATGCATTTTAAGTTACACTTTTCATTTCAAAATTGTCTTCTTACCTCACCCGGATAAATTTGAGTAGATGCATCTGGACCCGATTTTGCAGGCACAAAAAGAGGAGAAGGGGGTCTATCTAAAAGAGGATCAGTTTCACATTGTGCATCAGCTTCTTCAATGACATCACATAATTCTTCCAAGTACAAATCAGTTTGAACTGATAAATGCTGACGCCCTTCTACCAGTAAACTAGTATCAGCCGAGCTAGAAATCACATTTTTTGTCTGAAAAGCATTAAAACATAACATTTTGAAAAGGTTTCTCTAATTATAAAATAATTAAAAATAAAGACCACTATTAAAATATTCATACAACTGTAGTTTTCTTTTTTGGCTTGAAATACAAAACATCTGAGGAATACACATTGTCCCTAGAAATATACAAGCAAATATTATACAATTTTAACATATTAAAAAAATGATAACTGAACAATATTTAATGTTTAGAAAGAATAAATGTGCATGAATAAAAAAGTCAGTAAACAACAACTATAGTTAATTTAATCATTCAAACGTTTCTTTAAAAAAATTAAACATCTATTTTTAGAATATTTTAATTAATAAAAGCAATATAAATTTTTTCCTATTAAAAATAAATAAAATGCCAATAAAAATGTTAATTTTTAAGAATAAACACATTGAAAATTACATGAAAAACAATATTCTAGTTCTATAACAAAAGTTCTATTTTTTTTAAATGCGTTTTAAGTTAATTTCCTGCAATGGTCATGTGTTTGCTATAACTTAAAAATATGAATATAAAAGTAAAAATATTTACAACTGAAAGATTTTTTATTTAAATAAAACTAACTTATGCAAATTATAAATATGAAGCTAACTTTTATAGCATATTTTTAAAATTCAGTAAATAATTTTTCAGTTTATAATTTTTATTTTGTTAATATTAATATCATATAAACTTTGAACACTACCTCTTATTTTTGTATGAAGAAGGCGATGGCACAAAGAGAGCTTTAGGTAGACTAGAAGAAACATAACAACCTTCCACTTGTATTATATCTAAAGCCATTGTTTTTAAGCCATAAGCTTAATTAGAAGATTAAAATAAAATTAATCATATGAATATTTAAGGAAAGTAAAATAAACAAAAAAGCATTTGTAAAGAAAATCTCAATGTATTAAACATTAATAATTATTAGTATCAATGATATAAATAGTAATACAAATACATTCACTAATTTAAAAAAATTGGTAATTTAAGATACAAAATTTTAAATAAATATCAAAAGTCCATTTCTTATTTAATATTTCTTTATTCTATTTCCACTAAAAAAAAACAACTTTTTTTTTTCATTGAAGGAATGTTAATATTTATGAATATATATATTGCAAAAAATACTATACAGGATTATGATTAATTATTTTTTTAATGTATTAAATATGCTTTTATATAATTAAGAATTTAAAAAATAATTGTGTTAATAATAATATGTGCACATTTAATAAAACTAATAATTAATGAAAAAATAATGAGTAAAATAATAAATCACGATATAAAAGTAGATAATGAAAATTAAATAATTTTTAATAACTAAAAAAAAAATCATTTAGATATAAGAAAGAGACAAATCTAATAAACAGTTCTTCATAAAATTAAAAAAAAAAATTATGATTTTTATTTTATTCATAACGTACAGTTATAATTTAAAGTAAAAATCATAATTTTAATTTATAATTCTCAGGGAAATTTGGTGAAACTAATGAATATAAATATATACATTTTTTAAAGAAATAATATTGGCCGCTTTAAAATTTATGCGCTCTTGAAATGTCAAATTTTCTTCACTAATAAATAAAAACCAAAACAAACCGAATATCATAAAAGCAGTTAAGCAGACGATTACGTGCTTTAAATATGACAGATAAAATAAAACTCGAGTGCTCGAGGCGAACGAATATTTAAAAAAAAATTGTAGAAAGACTCCAAATTTTTAAAATGTATTTATATCCCAGAAACTTTTTAAAATAACGTATATTGATGTAAATAATTAATATCGAAACGTAAATTTAGAGCTGCAACTGCGACTACTTTTCTAAAGCTGACGCCGCTTATTGACAGCACAAACATACGTATTTTTTGTTTTTTTTAATTTTTCGCTTTCAAAAGTGAAAGTTTTGGGATATTAATCGGACATCTGATTCAAAAAGCTCCGTAAGAAATTATAGAGCTTTTAAAGTGCTAGTTTGTTGATCTATATTTATAAATTTCATTATTAAACTTTATTTGCAAAAGTTATAATCATGGCGCACGAATTTCAACAAGAATATTTAGAAATGCCCATTATTACGAAAGCTTACACTACTGCTTGTGTCCTGACAACAGCCGCTGTGGTAAGTTAATTTAAAAATAATAGTTGCATAATCATATATATTTAATTACTATGCATTAACAACTACAAGTTGATGTATTATTCAAAATAATTACTGTACAATTTGTATTAAATCCTGTGTGTGTGTATAAAAGATAGATTATCCAGTAGTGATGTGTCAGGACTTCTTCCAACAGTACCCAGTTTTAATTTATGACAAAATAAAATTATTGAAGGCTAATCTATCAATAAAATTTTCATCTGTTATATACTTCTGTCGGTTATCAATAATTTAAGCCGTGGGTGATAAAAAATATTGGATAAGTTATATATAATAAAAATAACGCTGCTGACAATCTTATAGAAATAATCAACCAAATCCCTGAGTATCATGAAATGGGTTCTGATTAATCTATTAATTTTAGAATGTTTCTTCTATTTTGATTTGATATAAGTTGATTTAATTATCTAATAATTGCAACTACTATCTAAAGTAGTGTTTTCAAATTTGTCATGTAAATAACTCCTCTTATTTAAAATAATAAAATAGTTATTTTAATATAAATATCCTATCAATTTTAAAAATTGTAAGTTTTTAAAGATATGAAATATTCTGATATTAAAGTAATTTTTTTTTTTTACTAACAAAATAAATACAGTATGATCCCTTTATAATGTGGATATCAATGTTATGCTTACATTATTGTTAAGATAAATGGTGAACAGAAAAAAAATTAAAATATTACTGATTGTTATAATTATAAATGAAAGTATAAAATAAATATGAAATGCTGTATTAAATACATATATATTATACTTTGTAGGATTTTATTTTCATTTTTTTTTTTTTCCCAACATAGCAAACTTATCTTTAAGTACTTACCTTGGCATCTCAATTGATTATATATTACTGTAGTAACAATTGAATTTAAAATACAGTGAAGTAATAAACATAGAGATATCAATTACTACAGATTCTATGTGGCTATTAGATAAAATAACTAAAATTTTGGATTAATTATGGACTAGAGTAAAAGCTAATACTTCTATAAAAATTAAAAAAAAAAAAAAAAAAAAATTATATAAAAGGTGAAGTATAGTATATAAATATTTTATTTTTTCTAATTGTAGAAATTAAATAATTTAGATCGACATTGTTTAAATCATCAAATTTGTATCCAAAAATAGCACCAGTTTTTGCAAAACAAAATTTTATGCCTATTTTTTTTATTAAGAAAGTAATATTCAGCATTATTTAACAATGTGCACAAATAAATATATTTTGTTACCAAAAAGAACTGCTAGTCTAATCTTAACTTGAATGGAAGATAAAGTTTAAGGAATAAGTTTTTGTTAAAAATTTTCATGATGTTTTTACACATACAATGCATGCTATTTCATTTTAAAATACTGTGAAGCATGATGTATTTAAAAAAATAACCTTTTTTTTCTCCTATATAAATATAATTTTTAATAAATAATTTTGTAACATATATTGATAGCTATAAGTCTTGAGTGCTTAGAAAATTAACCTTATTTTAATGAAAATTATAGTTCAGAAATAAAATTGCCATGTTAATCATAGCCACAGTTTCAAATGTGTGTTTCTGTTTATGTGAAATTTGTATTTTCAAAGATACTACTGGCAAGTCTAATTGAAGGTTGGCATATCTGTATACATGATAAGCTTGCATCTGAATGTACAGTGCCTCACAAGTTTTCATATATACAATGCTACAATACATATACAAAATATTTTATAAAAAATATTAAACAGAATTTGTAGATTTGTTTTGAAACAATTCAATTAAACATTTATTTATTTATATTTTATTTACATTTTGTCTTTTAATTATTCATAATAAATTTGTATTTAATAAAATATTATATGATAAAAGAATGAATGTTACTCATAAAAGGTTTCAGATTAAACAATTAAGATTGATAAAAATCTCTCAGCTATTTATTAAATATCTGAGTTTTAGGGATATTTTTTAAACACCTTGTATAGATTTGAAATATTTAGTGTAATTTGAATATATTTTTTTCTAAATTTCATACATTTCAGATTTTAACTGTTACTTTGTGAAAACTTAATTTCTAAAATATATTTCCAAATTCTGATCAAATATATTTTATTGGTTTCAAATCTATTGACTGAAGAGACATTTTAATAACACATCTACAAATTTACAATAATAAAGCAAGCACAATCGAACATTCAAGGCTCTATTTTTATCTTGATAGAGCTTAGAGCTCCTCTATAGACTGAGAGTTTTTAATGACTATTTAAAATTTTCATTCATCAATATACATTTATTTTCTGTGGTATATTCATTAAATTAGAATCAATATATCCCAGGAGATTATACACAGCTTAATTCCACTCCCTTAACTCCTCACAAATAGAATATTTTTTTTTTAAATTCTTCTTTCAAGTTTATTCAAACCATTATATATTCTCTAGTTTCAAATTTATTACATATGCCTCCAATGGAAAATGTAATATTTCAAAAGCCTTTTTTCTTGTTACTAGCTAAATTTTTCATGTTTCAAGAAATTCAAATTTTTTAAAAATTGTGTACTTTTGAAAAATTTTCACATTTTTTAAAATCTTTATCTTATTTTTTACATTTTAGATAGTAATGACACCAGTTATTTTATATCTAGCACTATTTGGTTATCTTATATTATCCAGTTATTTTACATCTAGCCAATAAAAAAATAGCTTTGAACCAGGTAAAAAATAAAAAAAAATTCAACTTTTATAGAGACAGACAAATTTCATGATATACAGTAAAATCTTGATCCATTGTTCCTCGCTGGACTATTTTAAATGTATAATCCACACTGGATAATAATGAATGTAGGTCTTCATAGAATATTACTGCTAGTGTCAAATCTATTGACATTCTAGTATATGCATTTAGCAAAAGAATAAGATGAATAGAAAAATTATAACTTCCTAGCTATTATAAAAAAATTAAGTCAAGATAGCTATTACTATTAATTTATTTAAAAAACAGGTACTTTCAATTTAAATATTTTAGATTTTTTTTTAAACTAAATATATTTTTGGCATATATATAATAATTTTTTTAAATCTTTTATAGTGATATTGTTAACATAAGTAAAAGTCAAATACTTTAAATTTGTAAGCAAAAATTTAACATCAAAGTCATCATGATTGAGATCATGTTCATAATCAAAGTTATTATTTTCCTTAATTGAATTATCATCTGTGCTATATATTTGTAGTAGCCATTTTTCCTTTGTATGCTGTATGGTACTTAAGAAACTCTCATACAGAATATTGGCTGTAATCACCATCAAGTCTCCTTGTTCTGATAGCAGTAATGCAGCAAAAGCTGTCACCTTGAACAGCCTCTGGATTTGAGAATAACTTTATTTTTCATCACAACTATCATTAAAAGAGATAATTTATTATTTGAAGAGATTTTTATAGTTGCAAATTACTGAGAATGTAACAATAGCTGCTTGAAATAATAACACAAATGGAGAAAAATTAACAATGGATCAATGTTTTCTGTATATGAAGATATGAATTCTTTTTTGGAAGGGAAAGTAACCTCATTATAGAAGAATTGTACTGTATTGATTCAATCACAATGTTTAAACATCAGTACATAAATTATTTCATCTTATTAATAAAAAAAGTGTAAAGGAACTAACATAGGTGTAAATACAAATATATTTGATTGTACAGAAGATTTATATCTTCAGAATGGGGGAAAAAAGAATGGTATTTTGAACAGAAAATATTCATTGCAGATGTTCAAAATGTAAAAAAACATTCAAATGCTGTTTGGTCAGTAAATATTAACATAAGAAATCATTTGTTACTGTATGGTAATAAGTATCACCTTTTTTTATCAGCTATTACAGCCAATGCAAACTGAAATATAACTCCCCCCCCCCTTTTTTTTAAAAAAATAATATTCTGTGTTTATAATTCAAAATAAAAAATATTTTTTTTTTTTAAATTAGGTATCTTATAGCTTTAAGATAAATTACCAATATATGATTCCAAATAGTTTAGAAGAGATCTTTTTTAAGTATTGGGGGAGGATAATAATTAGGAAGTTCAAAAATTTGTGGTTGCCATTATATCAGTTAAATTATAACAATCAAAATGTGAATAAAATAAGAGAACAAAAACAAATAACTATCCATAAATATTTTACCTTTAAATTTTTTTTAATAATTCATTCTATTCAATAGTTATTTTAAATTTAGTAGAAATTTTATTCCATATACTTAATATTAAAGTTATATTACTTATTAGTATCCCCTTCAAGTCCTGTCTGTTGCCTCACAGTGGCGAAGGGGTGTTCCTGGCAGAATACATCGGGAGTTTACTCCTGGCAGGGTCACCCTAAGCGTGAAGGCCATTCCAATTTGCCCAGCTAAAACAGACAGGCACTCAGGGCTAAGTCAGTCTTCTCCCTCTGGTGCCCTAGACCTCCAGGTCAATTGAAGCTGCTAATTTCTCTCTACATTTTCGAATTCATGGGAGTTGTCTAGCCCTGCTATACAGTTTCGAGATAAGTAACAACAACAACAACAACTTGTTAGTATAAGTTGTGTTCAGTCATATAATTAAAATATTTTTAATTTGTTTAGTTTTTATTAAAATTAATTTTAATCAAATACTTATTGATTGTTCTTTTTTTTTTTTTTAAAGTTATGTTTGTTTTCTCTTGACATTGAATTAATGCATTATATTTTTAATCAAATTATGTTTTTTTTTCCAGCAACTTGACATAATTTCACCTTTTCAATTATATTTTAATCCTGATCTCATATTTAATCATTATCAGGTATGATATGTTTTTATTTCATATTTTTCTTG
This sequence comes from Caerostris darwini, assembly GCA_021605075.1. Taxonomy (NCBI): domain Eukaryota; kingdom Metazoa; phylum Arthropoda; class Arachnida; order Araneae; family Araneidae; genus Caerostris; species Caerostris darwini. The sequence continues at coordinate 532,255 of BPLQ01012852.1, read as the reverse complement.
TTTCTAGGTTTTTATAATAGTTATTTAAAATGTCTTAAATGAGAGCAATCAAATTATTTAACCATTGGTATAATCTGTTAACATTTGGTATTATTTATAAATACTTAGTATATATTATTTTTCATTGAGTATAATATATTTTCATATAGTTGTCACCCAGAAAGGTGACATCCTTAATAACTTTCATAATTATCATAGGATCTCTATAATAATATTCCTGGAAACGATTCAAAGGGAATTAACTTATCATGCAAAGTAATTGATTAACAAATTTAATTTGCTAAGATAACTTTTGCATAAATGAGATTATCATTAATTTGGAAGGAGGAAAAGTTAATGAAGATATAATTAAATTTATTTCCTTTCATTTGTAAATTTTTTTCATATATTATTATTCAAAATATTTGTTATATTTTTGTGAAAAATAATTTTGAAATCTTATATTTTTTTTAAATGAAAAATTATAATATAAAAACATTAATAGTCCTTAATGAAGTTATTTGTATATTTTAAATATATTTTTTAAATTAGAAAATTAATAAATCATTTGCTGTGTTAAACACCTGACATAATTTTTTTTTTAATTTTTCATAAATTTTTTAATTTTTCTCTATATTCATTGAATTTGCTTTATAAAATAACAAAATATTAAATTATAAATGCTTAGCTATTTTAGACTGCTATTGTTAATTATAATACAACTATTATAATGGCAGCTGTTACTAATAATTATATAAATAGCTATAGTAGCTTACAGTTATTAGTATTTTATAGTATTCATATAATTAATTTTTTAATATATAATTCATAAAATGTGTGAGTTTTTCATTAATATTCATGTTTATTTCTATATTTTAACTTACTGACAGATATGATCTGATGTTGCCCAGGGGATTAAGCTACAATTGTGTTTTTCATAAAATGAAAGAAAATCTCAGATTGTAAAAGAAATGATCATACCACATAAATTAATTCTCATAACAAGGGAAATCCCATAGACATAAGGATTTTGGTGTAGAAAATCGCTCTTCTATTAGAAAAATGACAAGTTCTTAATTATTTAAGCAAAAATAATAAATGTCGTCAAAGTAATTATTTTAAATTCTGATATTAAATGAAATAATTGCAATTGAAATATTCAGATCTGATGTTTTTTTAGCTTCACTGAAAAAACTTGATAAGTGTAGATCATAAGTTCTCTCTAGAAGCCAGATCTCTAGATGAAAGTAATGTATGGCAAAGTCTGTAAAATCATGTGGCATACTAAACCAAATGGCATCCTAAAAATCATCTACTAAACCAAATGGCATCCTTCATACTGTAATGCTTAATGATATATTTTATTTGTTAACCCTAGTTAGAGCAAATTTCCCAAAAATAAAATTTACAGTTTGGGTTTGCTCAAGCATGTGTGCATAGAAAATTTAAAATCTATAATTAAACTGGAACATATTTCATGGAGTTCAAGATAAAATTCCAAAGGTGCAGGGGAAAATTTTATTTTCTATTTGCATGTTGTACCTGACAACTAAAAGAAAAATTTGAGGTTCTAATAAATGAGTTTTTGCTTCAATAATTAAAGATATTGAAAATAGATTAGAGAATATGGACAAAATAGTAATTTTTATTTTTTTTTGCCAAGCAACCTGTTAGATGCACCTTCAGTATTAGACTTATGGGAAAAAATAAAAATTTTGCAATTGCTTAGTTCTTCTATGGATTATGAAGAACACGAGTTATCTGAATGGGCCGCATTTAGATTGATAATGTGGAAAAAGCTAAAAAAAATGTCCTAAAGCAAATTCTTGAGTTTATATTCATCATTGACACATCTCAAAACAATCTCACAGTGTGCTCTTATTGATTATGTTTTAACTATTTCTTTGCATGCTGTAGATTGTGAAAGAAATTTTAGTGCTTTGAATCTTATAAAACATACTTGTGAAATAGAATAAACTTACATCATGTAAATTATTAATGATTAAAATTGAAGAACTCAACAGGGGGAAAAAAATGATTTTAATCAAGCATTTGAGAAATGAGCAAACTTAAAAGTAAGGGAAATTATAAGTTCACAACCTAAATCTTTAATATATATATTTGTATGAATATGATTAATTGATGTATAAATATAATTCAACATTGTGTACGATATTATTTGTTACAGTGTAAATATAATTATCTATTTTTTAAATATAATATAGTATCTGAAAAATATTTTGTTCTTTATGTAGTTTATTTTAATTGATTTTTTTAGATATTAGAAAATACTTTTACTAAAAAAAAGTTAAGCTACTTTTAATTTTAGCTTTTTTTACTAAAGAAATCTTTTCTCTTGCTTAAACGCTATGTTGCCAGCTACTATGAGTATTATAAGATATATATTATTGGAAGAAATAGAAGGATTATTTCAATGTTGTAATTGAGAAAAATATATATATTTTATATTAAACTTTTTAATATATATATATAGTGATCAGTCACATCTACACTTTTTTTTCTGGGCATTTTATCCTACTTATATGTACTATGAATAACTCGCCAATGAAGGTAGAGCGGACTGCCCTTCATTTGGGTCTCATAGTTATCTTTTCATTGTTAAATGATGCAAGATGCTTTATACTTAATCTAAGTCACCTTTGAATATCTTCATTTCTGAAAGCAGCGTCTGCATTGCCATTGCATACTTCCAACAGTAGCCTAACTCCTCTGCATGCTACTTACTGCATTTCCACAGAGCCATAAGTCAGACCATCTATAATATGTTAATTTACCTTTCCATTCACATGAAAGGTTTATCTATAAGAAAATCTAATGTGATTTAAGTAAATTTTTCATCATCGATTTAATATTTTTCTTTCCACATGTAGATGCAAAAACCTTTGAATGCTTTTGTAAATGTTAAAAATATTAGTTTGAAGGCCAACTTACTTACCACAAAATCCCATGGAAAGAAAAATATCAGATTGACATTATTGCCTTAAAAATTAAATTACTTAAATTAAATATTGACCATAAATTACATAAATATTTAATATTATGAGTTTTTGCTTTGATTTTTCACTAAATAAAAATTTTAGTCACATTTTAGCCCTTCTAATTGAAAAAAGTTGAAAGTAATATTACTTTATTTCATTTTAAGATGTTTTTTGGGGGGATAAAAATGTTTTTTACTAATTTTATTTATTGTTGAATTCATCATTTACATAACAGCATGTTTCAATAAACTTTGCATGTGACAGATAATAGAATAGTTATAAGTTTTACAAAACATCATAATTTTTTGATTACCTAAATATTTTATTATACATTTATTTAAAAAAAATAAAAACTTACGTTTCGCAATTGATGAGAAACCAGTCGTAATTGAGTGTGAAATCACTAAATGTAGTAACAACCTTATCCTGCCAACCATATTGCTCTATATAAACATTAGGATAGTCATTCATATCTTTGGTTAGAACTTGCAGTTATATTTGTTTAATGTCATTAACCAAAAAATACAAAATCTACTTTGTACAAAATATGAACTAAATTAAAAATTTAACCTTAGAGTGAATTTAATAACCATCTAGAATTAATTAATCAGAGATGCATTATACATTCAGATATTATTTTTATACTAATTTTGTTTTAGCTGCTTGACTGAAATCGGCATTGTAATCATAACCATGTTTGGAGTGTTTATTATAGCAGCCTGGGAAAAATAACATTAAATTTAAGATATTATAATTCTATTTTAGCAAAATAACTTTTAATACTAAATAATATGTATAATCTATTAACTGTATCACTAAATGTCGAAATTATTTTAAAAAGTCTAGTTTGAATATTTATTTTAATTTCTAAAAGCATTGTATGAAGTAGCGTTAATTTTGTGTTCAGTTTTGAAAAGACAATAGAAAATAAATTGAATTTTAAATGATAATTCATTTTATAGTAATTAATTCAATTTCTTTTACAAATTAAATTCACCTTAATAAATGTGATATTTTTATCATATAAGTAGACATTTAAAATTGATTTTAATTTAACTATAGAAATAGTAAAAAAATCTTATTATTTAAATAGTTATTGATTTATAATGACCCTTGTTCTGTTGTTTGTAGATTTGTTTTTTAAAAAAGTTGGTTCATGCCCAACAATTCAAATTCATTCTTTATAAAGTTTTATTGAAAAAATATAATTGTGCAAATATTTAAAATAGTTTTTTAAACTTTTTTATAGGTATGGCGTTTGTTTACAACCTTCCTATTTTTTGGTACTTTTGGCTTCAATTTTTTATTCAACATTATCTTTACTTATCGATATTGTCGAATGTTGGAAGAAGGTTCATTCCGAGGGCGTCCAGCTGATTTTTTCTTCATGTTTTTATTTGGTGGCACACTCATGATTGTATCCTTTTTTTTTTTTTTTTTTTAACATATTGAATACTATTTTAATAACTGTTTTAAAAAATAATTCTAGTGTAATATTTGGAATTCTTAAAGTTATATTTGATATATTTCAATGTTTTTATTTGTAAAATTATAATTATTTCGACAGGAAAATTAACAATTGAAAATTATATATTTATTCTTATTTATAACTTGTAATATAATTTTTTATCTTAATGAATTTTTAATACACAAGTTTCATAAATACAACATTCAGTATTTAGTTCAAATTTCAACTTAGTTATAGATATATTAAGTATCATTAAAAATTAAACAAACTGTAATAATTTTATATTTGTAGAAATTTCATAATAGTAATTTGATTTTATATATATATAATGATTATACTTAAAACCTTCTAAAGTCATTTCTAAAAATATTTCATCATTTCTTTAAATCTGTAAAGCAGTTCTGCTTCACATGAAGCAGAGGTTCCAACAAAGTCTCTTCTTAAGATAACTTATAAACATATGTACAGTTAAATTTCAAAAATCAATATCTTTTTCCATTTAAATTAAAAGAAAAATTGCTTTATTAATCAACAGGTATTTACATATCCACACACAATTAATTAAAAATATGATAATCCTTGATTAACAAAATGTATTATCTGATGCGAATTTGTTATTAAAATTATTTTTATTGGCATTTAAAAAAGGAAGATTTATTTTAAAACTGAATCACCCTATCATAATTTCATTAACAGCATGGAATTTGTTGTCATTCACTTGACTGTCTGTGTTTTAATATTTACCTCTGTTAAATGACTGCCTGCTCTAGTTCGTTTTTGTAACTATTTATTCACCTTTTGTATAAATGTTTCTATTATGAAATATTCTGTCAGTTCACTCTCTTTCAATTTATAAACCAAATACCTATCTGCACCAATACTGTTCTTACACTAAAAATTGAAACTAAGCACATAGGTATTGGAGGTTCAGTGTGGCCACTCTCCAAAGTAAAATTCCCTGTCTTTTCCGGTGAAATTAAGAAAAATTCCAGGTCATTCTCATAAAACCGGGATACCATTACAACTATTTAAAAAACCTTACAAATATGAACATTATAGTACATAAATGATTTATAACATTTATATTTAAAATCTTGTAAAAAGTAACAAATTTAAAACATATTTTCAAAATTTGACCATCCCATGGAAAATCATAATTTTTTTTTTTTTTTTATCACAGCTTTTCATGCTGAAAAAGAGAAATAAGGTTGTGCTTACTTAGTCAAAAAGTCGTAAAAAAAAAAAAAAAAAAAAGTATTACATACTATATATACTAATAGTACAAAATATTTATCATACAATGCTAAAAAAAACTCAATATTAAATGAATATCATTGACTTGCAGACTTTTATTACTTTCCTTACATTGTTATTAAAGATAATTGCCATGTTTGTTAACTTGCTGTTTTTAGGTCAAGCTTTCACCATTATGTTAGTCTATGTATGGAGTCGTCGTAATCCTTATGTGCGCATGAATTTCTTTGGACTTCTTAATTTCCAAGCTCCGTATCTTCCTTGGGTACTACTAGCTTTTTCATTGTTGCTGGGCAATTCTGTCATCGTTGATTTGATGGGTAGGTGTTGTTGTTTAATAATGTAGCTAAAATAAATTACTTCTAGCATTTATTTTATTACTGCAATTTTAGACTTTTTTTTATTAACATGTTCTTTGAAAAGATTAGGCAGAAAATAATGAAATTTGTGTGAGTGAAAGTATTGTAAACATTATTTAGGAAATTGCCATGTAATTGTCCAATCTCTGATCTGTAGAAATTTTTAATTATTATTTGGCATTGTTTGAGAATAAATAAATTAAATTTTTTAAAATTTATTATAATTTCAGAGAACAATCAGTTTATAACACATTTTAAATCTTTGGACTGCTCTTTTATCAGAAAATCAAAATATCAATAGTTACCAAGAAATTTTAAACTTCAATTTTAAATATTTTTCATAATCATTTTATACAATATCAAATCATAGTTACTTGATTAAATGAAATGAAAATGATAGAAATCATAATTTAAGAGCTTTAATAAATTAATTTAGAACAGAAAAAAAAAGTTATCCTTTTAAAAAGGAAGTAAATGTATTGCCATCATTGATTTTGAACTCAACAATATAAACAACTAAATGTGCCTTTAATAAAATTCAACCAAATAAATTTATTACATATATTTTATTGATATAATTTGGATATATTACTGTTTTATCTGTAATAACACATTTAATTCCCCGGAAACTTTTTTAAGCCGACATTTATATTACTTCTGTGGAAGAACCTACTTACATTTTATTTTATAATCAAATATGACTCAGTACCTTCTGTCTTTAATAAAATACATTTTTATACATAAGGTTCTTACATTTTTGTTCATTTTTATGTGACATGTCTAAAGTCTTAGGAAAAAAAAAAAAAAAAAAATCTGCAATTCGAGCAAGTTCTGAGAATTTTATTTTAAAGAAGTTATTATTAAACTTGTTAATAAGCAATAATTTCCCCTGAGCTGGGAAGTTTTCACAAACTTCTTTTTCAATGTAAATTTTTATTGTAGGTGAATTATTTTTAAATTTTTTGTAAAAAGAGGTTTAGGCATAATAAAATATTTTACTTGTAATTTTTTTTAAAATCCTTTAATAAATAATGGACTCTTGTTAGAAGGAATAATTTCGTACCTCTACAAAATTTAGAATTATAAATGTATTATACATTTTAAACTTTTATCATTTAAAACGAAATCAAATTTTAAAAATAAAATATTAATGATCATACTTTTACATTTTTCTGTAAATTGTTTATCTGGTAAATAAACAAAAATTTTAGAAGTTCTTTTTTAATTAAATTAAAATTGTAATTTTTATACAAAAATTATACTTTTGAATCATCATCCGAAGAAAAATTTAAATCTCATTTTTATTTATATTCAAATATGGAGAGAGAAAAATAAAATGAATAAAAAGTTAAACAATAAATAAAGATATTATAATCAATGAATATGAATAAAAACTTATATTCATGTTTATCTTCGTCACCAATTTGCTATTTTTTGTTGTGGCTTTGGTTATGTAAAAAAAAAGAAGTTTTTATTACCTTCAAATTATTTATAGTAATGGCATTTAAAAAAAATACATAATTACTTTGTGAATATCAGTGACAGTTTTTCTTAAAATTGCACTTTTTTAACTCTTAATTTATTATAAAAAATTTGTTTTAATTTAACTTCAAAAGATATCTTTTATTTGACAGTTAAAAATGAATTAAGAGGAAAAATAATTATAAGATAAAGATCTATAAGAAACATAAAACCTTTAAGATTTATATATATATATAATGTGTTTTAAAATTTGGAAGAGTTTTAATTTATTGAGTGCATCATTTTAAACTTCTAAGAAATGCTTTTAGCAATAATAAATGTTTTTATTCTACTATATATAAAGCATTGAAGCCCTATATTAGGAGGGGCTGTTACAATATTCAATGCACTCTGATAAAATAATTAACAACAAAATATTGCATTTAAATGGAAAGGAATTTTAAAAACCACTTCCTTAAGCATGGACGTAATGCAGGTATTTATAAATTGCATGCCTTGCAACTTTTGAATAAAATGAAATTTATTTATGCAATTAAGTTAAATTGTTCTTACAATCACTGTTAATAATAAATGTATATTCAATAGGCATAGCTGTAGGACATGTGTATTATTTCTTAGAAGATGTATGTCCAAATCAACCAGGGGGAATGAGATTATTGAAGACACCAAGGTTTATGTGAGTAATTTTCTTTTAAATAACATATCTTTAATGGTTTAAAATTTTATCAATTATTTTCATAACATTTTATCAACATATTTTCTGAAAAAATGTATATTGCTCATCTCCCCATGTAAAAAAAAATCCCAACACTTTACTATAAAATATTTCTCATAAATCCTGCTACTGGTCGTTTGATATGACTTATAAAATTGTTAAGAGTACAAACTGGTATTGCCTGTCATAAGGTTATAGTAATAAAATAAAGTGTATAATTTTGTACAAAACTATACCGTTATATTGTAATTTACATACGATATTACACACAATCGTACACATCCCTCAGAAGTATGTTTTCACTCAAGATGGACGAATGAGATAGGAGATTTGGAGTGGCGTTATTTATGTATCATGGACGCCACTGCAAATCTCTTACCACATTGGTTCATGATCTTTCGTCTTCATGGCAAATATCATAGAAATTGGATCTTTAGACTATATCATGTAAAGTGAAAGGTTGTTCTGGTAAGACCTTAATACTCTTAGAAATGTGCTTTCGGTTAACCTGAAAAAAATTTTCATGAAAGCATTTTCTATATAAAAAAAAGTTTTAAAGACCACATGAAAGTTTCTAAGTGATTTATCTTATTAATTAATGGTTGATTCCAAGGTAAGACCAAATTTAATCAACTTATAAAAAGTACTTCACTAAGAAAGGCTTGTTTGTTTTATTTAATTAATGATAATCTTAGTCTGAACACAGTTTATTTTATAATTTTATTTTACAGAAAATATTGGTTTGAAAATCCTTCAGCTGATTCAAATCAACCACCGCCACCACCAGAAGAGAGACCTGGAGGATTTCAGTGGGGATGATAATAATTATGTCTTCCATTTGTAAAATATGTAATCTTAGCACTATGTCTGTACATTTTGTAAAATTAAAATATTTTCACACACTTAATTTCCTTTCTACATCTCATATAAATCTTTTAAAATTACAATACGATTGTAGAAAATTTATTTAATCCATTGTTATGTTGACTTCATTAAAGAAAATATTTTTATTATATTTATTCTTGTTTTGCTTATAAAAACTAGCCTTTGTAAAATAATAAATTCTTAAATCTGCAGTAATATTTAGAGGATTTCTTTAAATGTCATTTACAAAGAACTGAATTACAATCAATATTTATTTGAAAAAAAAATGTACAAAGTATCTGTAATAAATTTTAAAGGTCCATAACTTTATGTATTCTTCCTATTTAGGTATCGTTGAAAATATCGAAGATACTCTTCAGGTAGATTTATTCCACTGTAAATCAAAAGAATTTTCAAACATATAATAGAGAAATATATGGATAAAATAAGAAAATGTGAAGTATTGAGTGTTAAAAAATAATTAAAACAATCATAAATCAGTAGAATGCATTATTTTGATTTGCTTGTAAAAAGGTTATTTAAAAAGTCCTACATTTCTTGAGCAAAGATATATTACCACAATAACATCAATTAAATTTTTATTATGTAAAACAGCATCCTGGTAGCCAAATATATGGGCCAACTTTTTTGCATTTATGTCTTCTCAAGGATAATGAGCCTAGCCCTGGAAAATGATTTGGTCTATTTTTCTATCCATGATAAAATTAATATTTCGTTTATTATAAAGGAGATCTTTGCTTCTAATCAAATATACATTAATAACCATATTATTGGACAGTTTACTGTAATTTTCCAATTTAAAAAGACATAATACTTATTGACCAAACAGCCATATAGACGATTTTTTTTAGCTATGAAAGGTATAAATTACCTAAAAAAATAAAATTATTTATAAGGGAGGGGAAAAAAAATCCACTATAGTGTTTGCTTTCGGAGTGAAGTGTGAACAGACATTTTTTTTAAATGCTGTTACAACTGATTCTAAATGTAGCAGATTAAAATTAAAGACAATTTTAACACTTGGATACCTCATTATCTGATAGCTAGCAAGGCTATTTACCATGAATAATTGGGAACATGTAATTGGTTTTTTCATATTGTCTTACACATTCTTTATTGTAATGATCATCACAATAATTTTTGAATAAATTTTACATCTATTCTCTAATCTGAGTTTCATACAAAATCTCAACAACTTGAATAACCCATTCAAACTGAACAGCATATCCAAAGAACCAATGTATAGTAAAAATATCTCTAAACATGAAAAAAAAAAAATACATTTAAAAGTGGCAATTCAGTAGATAAGGTAAAAACTAGTTAAGCAAGGAATTTTACTGATATGAAGATACCATCTTATTCCAAAAATCAATGTTGAGATCTATTCTTATTTTGCAAATAGCGTGATGATTAGGCTTTTTTTATTTTGCTTTCTCTAACAATGTGATATAAATAATGACAAATATTTGTATATATTTTATGTTCTGTTCATTGGAAAGGCATGTGGTACTTATTCACTATCTGTAGATATTTAGTGCACAATACCAGTTTGGAAACAATTGAATGCTATGTTACTTGTCAACTTCTGGTGTTTGATATTTACTCTGTGGCCTGGATTGACTTTTCACATCCTCTTAAACTCAGGCATAATTCAAAATAGTCGTTTGAGTCAGTTAATTGTTTTTTCACTATACACTTCAATTATTTGATAATGAATTTCATTTAAAGAAACATTCTTCCCTCATAAAAAAGCATATTATGTTTTGAACCTCAAGGCGAGTTCAATTTTCTAAGTGTCTTGTTATAGCTAACAACTCATTCTGAATTGGAATTTGATCTTCATAGTGAAAAACAATAAATAGTGTTGGAATGGTGCCTGTAGTACGAAAATCCCCAGCACTAGACAAACTAAGAAGAAAACCGTGTCCCTCACCAGAGCATAACTTTCTTTTCTAATGACATCGCATAGTGTGATGTCATTAGAAAGAAAGTCATTCTAATGACATCATTGGCATTTCATTTCATGTTTGCGGCTTTGATCTCAGCCTACTGAATCTCCCTTGAAACGAAAAGAAGAGACTAAGGTGCACAGATTTCCTAGTTCAGTGTAAGAAACCAACTTAACTGACGTTTTGTACTAGGTGAAATAAAAGACATTGTGAAATGTGAGCCACGTATCTTGCACTCTGAACATGGAGAAATTGTAAAGATTTATTACCCAGAGGCATTGCCTATCTATCACAAAAACAATAGGGCACGCCGAGTGCCCTATCTGCCTCGTGTACTGTAAAAGCTGTACGTGGCTTGCTACATTAATTTGAAGAAATTGGTTGCACATACTACGATCAATCTCGGTCTGGACAATCTTCTGTTTCTGTGGAGGCTATTGCAGAAGTCTAAGTGACAATACGTGAAGGGCACGCGATGTTCCAGGCGTTCTGTTCTCCACATAGTTGAAAGTGGGTGATAACTAACTTTGGCTACGTTTTGCAAATGAAATCTTCATCTAATATGACGAGGATAATAGCTGGCCTTTACACATTTTGTGGATGGACGAGGCCCATTTCGTGAAATGGTAACGTTAATTCAAAGAGATTTGCGCTGAGCAGACAATGGGATGCAATTGCACTTCTATTACACAAAGAAAAAGAGACTGTATGGTGCTGTACATACAAGCACCATACAGTCACAGCACAGTATCACAAGCAGCTTCATTCTTGGCTCTTGCTGCCGAATGTCTACAAACATCTATGGTAATGAATATTCTCGCCATCCAAAAATTTTGACTAATTGTAATTCTCGATTTGCAACAGCAAAATGCTCTGACTTCGTGTGGATGAACGATTGTACCCCCTCACATGTGGGTGTCTGTCATCAAAAGTTTCTTAACAAAACAGTTTGGTGGCAGAGTATCTCCTGCCATTTTATGTTTCCGTGGTCACTAAGGTATGTATCCCCATCACACTCCCATGAATTTCTGGCAATGGGAATACCTGAAATCCAAAGTAAATGCATTTAATACGCAAACTGCATCCGATTTAAAAGCTGCCATCTGACGTCAGGTTCAGCAGATTCCTCCTGTCTTTATACATGTTGTTACGTCGAAACCCAGCTTCTCCTGCTTAGGGGAGGTCAACGCCCTATGTCCAGAAAAACATCCTGTTTGTGGGGGTGTCTGGCAGGGGGTGAGGGCCAGGGAGAGAAAGAAGGAATGTAAGTAATAGGAGTTGAAACTTAGCGACCGGAGGAAAAGGTTCGTGTTAGCGGTCCATCCATGAGTTGCGATGGCTGCATAATTCATTGAGTTCAACCCCAGCGACCGTCAAGAAAGGTTGCTTGTGGCAGTCCATCCATGAGCGCGATGACTGCATAAATAATTGAGTGTAACCCAAGTGAAAGGTTATGTGGGCAGTTCCATCTTCGAGTTTGATGATTGCCAAAAATAAAGGAGTTTTTAAATACAGTCCATTAACTGAGTATGAGTCATTATTGGAGTATGCTTCTTGAGTCCGAGCTATCGAACACGTGTCAGTATCTACCAACTGCTATAAGCAAATTGTCATCATGTGTGAAAGTGGTCATGTGGAAAATTTGTGAATGTTTTACTTTCTGTCCATATTGGTTTTTACTTTTCTTCCTAGTCTGTCTAGCGCCTGCTATTTTTGTGCTACACGTATCGTTTCGACACTGTTTATGGTTTTTCATTCTGATCACATTCCAATAATAATAATAACAAAAAATATATATGTGATGCGACTTGAAATTTTGTCATTGCAATTATGAGTTTAACTGATGTTTTTCATGATTCATCAGCTCATACATCAAAATACCTTAAAACCAAAATTTTATTCATTTTACTGGAAGGTCTAATAGCTAGGGACTTGTATATCAGGATAGTTTTTTTTTTTTTTTTTTTTTTTATAATCTATTTAAGTAATATGTATTCAATTTTAAATCCAAAAATCCTCATTTAAGGTACTTAAGGTAAATTAAAAGTAAGGTAAAGGTAAATTAAGGTAAATTAAAATGCACTTACTTAATGTCATTTTTGAAAACATCAGCAATTCTGCACAAAGCTGCATTCACTGATCCTTTTAAAGCAACACGTTGATGTATATGATCATAGCGACCATATGGATCTTTCACATGAGTTTTAAAACCAACCAAATCAATAGGTAATTTTTCTTCAGCCTGAAAAAAGTTTTATTTTACTAAATTTTGTTTACTTTAATCTTTATACTAACCTAAAATGGAAATCCTTTTTTCTTAATATATATATTAAATGGTAAGCCCAGAGAAAATATGTACATATATTAAATAAAATTAACAGTAAGATGATTATTTTCAATAAACAGCAACAATGCTATTAATTAAACCAATATGTTCCGAAATGTAATCAATGTGCATTGTCCTCCAAAAGTCATGTTACAAACATATTTTTTGCAATTATTTAAAATAGCTATTAATATTTTAAAAATTGATGTTATGCATAATTTTCAGAAGCTGAAAAATAACAAAAATGATGGAATATAGTTAAAGTGAGTTTACAGAATTGTTTAAATGATGAATGGAAATAAGATACATGCCATTGGCATGTTTGAATCTGGCAAGTCTCAAGCAGATGTTGCTTGAAGGTTAGGAGTGCACTGTCAATTCTAAACTACAGGTACCATTGTCAGGATGCCCTTTAAGATTGCTTAAGAGTTATGATGCTTATACAGATCAATATTTTGCATTAAATGCACAACACCATTCAAAGATAATAGTTACAAAAATACCAGTGGATCACACTACTGCAAGAATTTCTAAGCAAAAGGGTCATTCTAGGGAAAATGTACAATTCCAATCCCAAAGCACTTTTTATAATGAATTAATATGAATATTTTTTTAAATAAACTTATTTTTCTTATTGCTAACAAAAAAAGTCTAAATATGTTGTGCCCATACAGTTACTTTAATATTTTTTATATCTCAGTCACAGTAGTGAAAGTTCACTTCTGTGTCATGTCCCAAGCCCAATATTAATCTAAAGATTATTTGATTACTTATTTAATTGAAAAAAAAAAGTAGTTCAATAGTTATTGATCTAACTACAAATAAATTAAAAGCTAAGTAATTTGGCATGCATAAAGTTTTTTCACGTCTTTGTTTTTAAAGCATGGTAAGTAGTGTCCTACAATGAATTTTGACCTCCAAGAATCAGACATCTTATAACACTATTAAATTATCAGATGACAGCACAGTCAGAAAATTTGGTTTCATGACGCTAAAAATAGCTTCTGTGTAGAATAGTAGTGCAAACATCCATCTTCAATGAATGTTGAGAAGTTGTTTTTTATGTTTTGGTATAAGACTGTGTTCTTAGAAGTATCAACACGGTTATTGAAGATCCTTATCTCTATGAATACTAATTAAAGGCGAGTAAAGTAGCAATAAAGTAAATGCTTATATATTACTTAATTATATGTGCACGTTAATGAATACAATAATTTTCATTAAACTATGAATACTTAGGCTTAAATTTAGAGCTTGTTCCTCACCTCCGTGACTTGGCAAAGTCACGGAGTTGTGATTTTTAAATGGTTGACATTATACCAAGAAATTACGTATAATATTTTTTCAACTTATATACTTAAAATATGTTATAAATTCTTTTTTAACATATTGTTATATTACTGTATAAGAAGAAAATATTTATTTTTTGTATTTAATCTTAATAAATTCATTGTTTATTATTAATTAGCACTGCACCTTAATTATATTTCTAACAGAATAATACGTCTTTTAATTTTTGCCTTTATACAACTCACCTTCGTGATACAGTGCTCACCTCTATGAATGATATTACTAGAAAAATGGTATTTCTGAGGAAGATAAATAAAATGTAGCTGGATCATTGTTGATTTTAACTTGAAAAAAGTGGCAAGTCTCTAAATATAATAACAACTGTTTTGAAAAATAAAATTTAATTATAGGAAATTTTAACTCTGAAAATAAACACAATTGGAGAAAGACTCAAAATGTGTGATGCCTAATACAATAAGCAGATCAGATTTCACATGTTTTTGAGATTTCACATGTTTTGCAATACTTGGACACCAGTGTACTAGTAAAGCAATAATTCATTGAAAACTTATTTATGATGACAGGACACCATGTGCTGCCATCATCAATAAGTTTTTAAATGAATTGCTGCTTTATAAAAATAAAATGCATAGATTCTTTATAGAAATAAAAATCTTAATATTGGAAATAAAAAGTTGGTCTATAGATTTTGCAGTATTTTTATTTATTTTATTATTATTTTTTAATTCTTCATAATTTGGAAGTTTAGTTTTAAAGCTACAGCAATACAATTTATTAATATTTGCAAGATTTGTTATGAAGTACAATACCTAAACATTGCATCATCAAATATTCATACACACTTCAGTATCTTCTAGTTTATAGGAGCAACAATAAATTCTCTATTTGAATTCAATTAATGAATGAAGAATTAAATATTTTATAGCTTACCATTTTAATATCTAGTAAAAGACGTATTATTTCAGGCAATGTCTGCTGAATGACTCCAAATTTATCTTCAGTATATGAAGCAGCAACTAAATATCCAAGAGCTGTGACAACATGAAAATGATATATATTTAAAAAATAACCAAAAAAGCATAGCAAAAGAACATAAAGAGATTTATAATTTTATTACATACCTTCTATCATCCATATTAAAGGTTGAGAAGAAGCAAATAGTTTCTTAATTTTGGTGCTAGGTAATTCATCAATAAAATAAGCTACAGCAGGCCATTCACATAGAGATGCAATGACCTTAAGAAAATTTCATAAATAATTTATTTATAAAATTACTTTTAAAAAGTTTAAAGCAAAGTAAATTTTTTTACCTGTTTTGAAAAAGTGGGCACTTGAGTAGGAGTTTCTGTAAAATATTTTTGTTCTTCTAATCTGATTAAATTAATTCCTGTAAGTAAATAAAAAGTACATTTCTATAATATTAAATTTTACTAGTGTAAGTACATTCAGATACATAATGTGATAAATTAAAATTCACATAAATAAAATTTAAAAAATTTAAGTAAAAGGCTTTTACCTTTATTATAACTAAGCTTTGATTCCTTAGCTGCAGTAAGTACTGAATATTCATGAAGTTTATATACAAAATTTTTCAAGGATGATATACAAAGTTGTGATATAGCATTCCATTGATGAGGATGGCCACCTTCATAAAAGTTGTAAATCATTAATTAAAATAGTAGATTAGACAGAGCTTTATGATTAAGAAATTGATGCTTTTATTTAATTGTTGATTATGTATAGATAATTCCTCATTATCTATAGATTTATTTATTTATTTGAAATAAGTGTTATTGTATTAACAATTTTTTAAAATATATATATGTGTATACTTTTTAAGAAGTAAGCAAAATACTTAAATTGGTTATAAAAATTAAATTATTATTTTTTTTTGCTTGCAAATATTGAAATATTACATAAGATAAAACACTTTTATTTGAAATTCATCATCTACATTGGCACTACATATGTTGAAAAGGTTTAAATTAAATTTAAGCATAAGTTCATAAAATCATCTCATTTGTTAACAACATTTTAATGCAAAAAAGTGCAACAAGGGACATTTTTTTTAAAGTATATCAAAATTCAAATAAACATTAATTTTATATGAAAAAAATCTTTACATCTCATCTTAAGTATACATAGAAATTGAAACAACATGTCATAAAATGGTTAGAAAAATAATTTAAAGATTTATTATGTATTTTTACAATAGAAGTTAATTAAAATAAAAATATTGATACATTATTTTTGAAAAGAAACAATAGTATCACCTTTTGCTTAAAATAAAAAAGTGTGTAGAGAACTTAGCTTTATAACAAGATTTATTTTCTTACACTTAAAATTTTTTTTAAAGATCATCTAACATCACTGAACAATACCGAGTTCTGATTTTTTTTTTTTTTTTTTTTTTATGTTAATGAAAAATAATTAGCATTGCAATGTGGATATGTGGGAATTGCTAAAAGAACTGTAGAAAATTTTCAGTACTTGAGAATTCCTTAAACTCTACAAATATCCTATAGAAAGGGTATTTGGTTGTCTATCAGATCTTTAGGTGCATTTAAATTTTGAATTTGAAAACTGCTAAATTCATTTTCTAAGTTATGACAAGCAACATCTTCAAACTGCAGATCAAAAGAAGTATACCAGGATGTTAGAGGGAATGAACAGTGCCTTTCTTTTTCAAGACTTATTTTTCAATATTTTGGCTACAACAATAATAATAATAATAAAAAAAAAAAAAAAAAAAACTGAAGTTTTAATATTATGTAGGGCTTTAATTTAATTTTATTTTCGAATGATCACAAATGGTACCATTCAGGAGAATACTATTGGTATATCTCGCACAACGTGAAATGCACACGCTTGTTTACATTGATGATAGAGGAATTTTTATTTATTTTACTAGCAATCAATTAAAAAAAACCCATTATTTTGAAAATTCCTAAATTTTCTACATATTGAAACATTTTTGAAAAAACTATTATCTTTTCTTCTTTTGTTAATTTCTTAAATGCATTTCATATTGATTAAAACATTAATATATATATATATATATATATATATAAAACCCCACAAAAACAAAACAAACAAGGAGGGAATTAGAAACATGATCACTTTGTATGCTAGAAGTTACATCTGTATTCATTACATGTAAATTGTATAACAAAACCATCACAGTATTCACAAAACCGAAATTATGGGGTATTTTACTTTCAAAACTCTCTCTTAAAAAAAAAAAAAAGAAGAAGAATTAAGATCTGAAATGTGCAGAATTTACAGCAAAAAATTGAAAATCATATATTAAAGATTAAAATGTGTAATGAAAAAACTGCAATAGTAGATTAAAAAAAAATTTTTTTCAATATATATATATATAGTTAAATTTCAATACATAATTGAACATATTTCTTTCACAAGAATAATTCTAATAATACATTCTTTTAAAATACAGTAGAATATATACTTTAAAATTAGAGAATCACTTTAATAATAATGAATCTAGTTTCTAAAAACAAAATTTTTATTAAATTTAAACTACATACCTGGATGACTTATGGTAAAAATTTGTTTTCTTCTTTCTTGGTCATGCTGACACATCAACCTTAAATCCAGCACTGCTAAATACTATATATATAAAAAAAAAAAACATTAATCAAAGATAAAAAAAAAAAGAAAAATTACATATAACAAAACTTTAAAACATAGAACTTACTTTCAAAATATCAGACTCAGAATTCCCCAAAGCTGCTAAAAAGCTCTTACTCTTATCTGTTTTTAAAGGGGCTTCTATAGGAAAAATATGTCGCTGAAAATTGAAAATAGCTTTAAATTTTTGTAAACTTTATTTTTCAAAATGAAAAATTGATTACAGCATAATAATTAATAGCAATGTTTACTTAATGTTACTGCATTTCAACTTAACTTTAATTTTCAAATCTCTTTCATAAAAATAGACCCTGACTTTATAAATTTCAATTATTTGAATATTTTTAGGTATTAAATCCTTTTATGATGAAAATATATAATTAAAATATGGAAAACAAAGACCATTAAAATAACAAATTAATTTCAATAATGAATCTAAGTTTCCAGATTTATATTATTTATACTATAATAATATCATTCATGTTCGGTGAAGTATTTCTGAAATATAAAATCTATTCTTATTTATCTTCTTATTATTGATTGCTGTTTTGACACAGACAAATGCAGGAATTTGTTCAAATGACACATTAAATTTGTATTTTAAAAAACTGGCAAAATGTAATAAAAAAAAAAGCTTTCAATCAAAAAATTTTTTTTTTCTGCTAGGCTTAGATAAATTTGTGGAAGGATTTTTGTCAAAACATGATTATTTTTTCCCATTTGTACAATTTGTTTAAATACAAATAAGCATTTAAAATTTTTTTTATTTTAAATGAAGAAAAGTACCCAAAATTTCAAAATTAAATTATTTTATGTAATATAATTTTTATATTTATGCACTTTTTTCATGAAATGTTCTTCCTCAAAAATGTGAACGTAAGGAAATAAAATGTGATAAAATTCAATATTTATAAATAGCAAATTAAAATTTTCAGAATTTGCAATTTTCCAGATCATAAAATTTAAATAATTTTTTACATTCTTACTTCTGTAATAAGTATATTAAATACGGCAAGATACAAGCTCCAATTGAAGAAAATAATGAATCCAGTAACAAATGTCACCAGGAACAATTTCAGATTGATCAAGCTATGCAACAAGCTCACATAACTTTCACTTGCGCTGAAAGAAGATTATACATATAAAAAAATATTTTTATATATATATTTAGATCTATGCATAATAAACCAATTAATTTTTTATTTAACACAAATATTTAAAAGATATATAAACACTTACTTCAACTTAAATCCTAATGAAATCATAGGATTTTCTAATAAAAGTCCTGCAATAAATAAAATGTTTCTAAGTAATATAAATAATACATAAGTAACAAAAAAGTTATTAACTTTTTATTTGAATAAAAAAATATAGTATTTAATTGTTAAAATTATATTCACATGCACAATATCAGAAACTGCATTTACAAAATAAAAAAGGTACGGAATGTTAGAAATAGAGATTGAGAGTCCCTCAATTGAAGGCAAATTTATTTGCACATGGCATAAATTTTAGCTCAGTAAACAATGGGAATTATAAACACATTGCAATTATTGCAGAAAACATTTGCAGTTACTTTTATGAAACAAAGTTGAAAAAAATATGTTTTTATTTCATTTTATATGAAATACTTATCTCAAAGCTAACATCTAAGAATCTAAACTTCAATGTTTTGAAAATATACTTTAACACAATTATAACAGTAAAATACAAAAATTCCGTCATACACAATTTTGTGAATTTTTTTTATTATACATAATAAGGTTAATAACATAACATTTTATCAAATGTCTAAATTTTTAATTTTATCAATCGTGTAAACTGTCGTATTACCATTATAAATTCTCAATTACAAATTATAAAGGGAAAACTATTACCCAATTTTGGTGGAAAATAAAATAAAATTTTGTTAGGCAAAAAATAACAAATTTATGAGAAATTATTTAATAGCAAATATGCAACATTTTTGGCTTTTAAGAGAAAAAAATTCATGTATAGCAATGCAAATCATGATTTAAAATTTCCATTTCTTCATAGTGATTCTAAAATTTCTTTGCCTAAATTAATTTTAAACACACTTTTATTTATCCCTTGCAATAATGAACAATCGTTCACATGCTGTATCACTAAAAGAAGAATATTGAACAGTAACCTTGACAGTACTTTACACTTAACAGCTCTATTAATTTTACACCAAGACATGTCTGTTCTATCACAGCTCAGAATTTCCTCATATAGTTTATCGATCCAGTATAACGCAAATTTGGATTATGTTGCATCAATTCATATTCAGTAAAAATATTATTACAAAGATTTAAAAAAGAAATACTTTACAGAATTAAATACTTTACAGAATTGTTCTTTTATATTTTCTTTTCAGAATTTGACAAATGTACATTCATCAAATATTGCTTGTTTTTATACCTAGAACTAAATTGACTTTTTTTGTTTTCTATCACATAAGTTTATATCAAAATGGCCAGCAGAACTCTCAATTGAAACAGACTTGATAAACTATGATATGCAGTCTGTGTATACATAAATAGGCTGTCTTTGATACTTTATGAATTAGAAGTGTTTCTGTCTGCTTAAAAGCATTAGATTTTTATGAAAAGGGGGAAGAGAGTTTTGAAAAAATTTCACATATAATTATGGTACAAAATATTTTTTTAATGAGTAATAAAACTCAAGGAAGAAACAGAAGTTCTTTCTAGTAATAAATAAATATAAATTCATCAAAGATTTCTACTATTCTAAGATACGATTTATAGCCCTCCACCTTGATAGTTATCTTTATTTCCAAACCTGAATATTACTTTGCATAATTCTTGGAAACAACAAGGGATAAATAATAAAAATATTCCAAAAATTCTTCATGGCAGATTAATTTTTTTAAACCTATAAAATTATGGGTATTGTTTTTGTATCTTAAGTTTTTTTGTTTCCTTGATCACTTTAAATGTTTTTTATTAGTTTATTTAAATTTCATTCACACGTGTTTTTTTTAGTAAAATTGCTTGAATCCAGAAGTTTTATTTATTTTTTTAATTTCTTTCACATGCTTTTTTATAAAATCACTTGAAAATCTATAGTGTTTTAAATTTTTTAATCTGTTTTCAGCTTTGAGCGATTACTGATGAACAAATTATTATATGATTTATTGGTACTTTTTCTACCTTTGATTAAGATTTCTGTTGTTTTGTTCTTAGATTAAATTTTATGGTAACTTGTATATTGTCCCAGACAATTAAATTTTCATTAATTTTTTCGTCGAGTAATATGAAGTTAAATGAATTAAATGGCATGTACTTCAGATAAAATTTGCATTTTTGGGGAAGGAATTTTGTTACACCATTAAATCTCCCAGTCATCACAGATACATTATCAGTAGAAATTGTTATGCAATTTTCATAGATTATTTCATTATGCAGTATTCCAAATCTTTCAAATACAACATTTAAAAATTGGAAAATATTTTGAGATAGCACTATTACCTCGGAAATTTAGTACTATTGTTTTATTTATTTCAAAGATATCATCCAAGTAGGTGAATAAAACTGTAAAAATTGTTTCACTGTTTGTCTAATTACATCCGACAAGGTTAATTTTAACATTTTATTAACATAAATTTTTTTGGTCAGCGATTTTTGATGATTGTTGTAATTTTTCAGAATTTGTCACAGAATGCTTTGAGGAGATAAACTTTCAGCATTATTATATCTACCAGAGAATACTCAACAACTGAAGATGCTCACTGAGAAATGGGCACTCTTACCTAAACAACTATGGGGTAATCCTGTCTCAAGGGAGCGACCAGATTATCCAAGTAGGACATATACTAAGGAATAATTGTAATTTAGTAAGGACATATTACTTCCCGAGAAACATCTGTTTGTTATACTCCCTCTTAGGCAGACAAGCATTTATAGTGACACTACTCTTTTGATAACTTTTTTAATTTGATTTCATACTCCATGCTTTCTATTCATGTTTGGGGTGGAGTACTTCCTTTATCCTTTTAAATTCAAAATACTATCCCTGTATTCTAAATTTTATGTCTCACAGGTGATTTCTTGTAGTGTTACAAAGAAAAAAAATGTTACCTAAGTTTTGTACACTAGTTTCCTAGTTGCTGTGAAGTCAATGCTGTTGTCAGTGAACATCTGAAAAACACCGAATCAACTGTGTATGCTTCCTTTACGAGTGATATAGTACACACATGCTTAAAGATAATATATGTTATATGCATGGTCTAGGTAAATAAAAAAAGATATTGTGAAGTACACAACACCAAAAACTGTACTTTAAAATAAAAAGCTGATAATTTTTTTTCATCCTACTTATCTACAAACAAATATCTTCATAAAAGTTAAAACTGTTGTTTTCTGAAACAATACTGGATTGCATGGAGTAATGAAGTTTTACTCTGGAGCAACAGGTATGTCAGAACTACAGTTATATTTATAGAAGTTAAATTAATTAATCTAAACTGCCTGTGTGCCCTGCCCACAGAAATTCACTAAGATTATCAAACTTAGTATATTTCTTTAAATGTTTTAAGAAATAATTTCACAATAAACAAATAGCAACAAATTTTTTATTACTTACCTAAAAATATGGACAGTAAATAAAACCAATGTAAACCTTTTAATACACAAATAAAGGAATCTTTCAATAAATCAAAAACTTCTTGCTTTATTAGTTGTATTTTGGTTTCCTAAAGGAAAGAAAATTTAGTTTTCAAACCTTGTAACACACACAATATAAATCTTTCATTGAATTGACATTCATTCAGATATATGAAAGAAATATTACATTGAAATTAAACAAATCATACCAATAATAGTTAAGCAAGTTATTCCATCAATAATCTATGATGAAAAGAAAAAAAAAAGTAAAGATGATAGCTCTTTAATTTAATTTTATGTTAATAATAAAAAAATATCATAGAAAATATTTCACATTTCAAGCTTTAACATTACAAGATGAAAATTTGAAGAATTTACACAATAATTTATTAATTAAGTCATGAATTGCAAATATATATTTATGATACATAGCAAATCCATTTTTTTCAAACTCCTTCAGTTTTGATTTTCAACATAAAAATTAAACTGAAAATTTCTTTAAAAAAAGAAATCTATTGAGTTCTAAATGAGTGGTAATATACCTCAAAATTAATTAATTTCGTTTTTAGAAATAAGAAACAGCACATGCATGTAACTCGTTTTTGTTGTATAGGGAGGGGATGGGGGCATTCCTTAATAATTTTTGTAATTATCATATTTTCACATAAGCGAAATCATTGGAAATGGCTTGAATGGACTAAAATAATAATTAATTGTAAATCATTATAATAATTAAAAATTATAGATTATATATTGACTTTTTGGAATTATAATCTGAAATAATTCTCAGTTTCTTTTCAACACAACTTAGCAAATAAAATCTCTTATGATGTTTATTGTAGCTGGCAATACCAGATCATATCAAAGTATATAATATGTTCAAATAAATATTATATTATTGATAAAATACTTGAAAATATTGTGAATTATATATATAAAAACCAATTATATGCTTAGTATAAAAAATAAATTATGTTACTTATAGCTACATAAAATAGCTGGACATCTTTAAAGATCATTTAAAAAAATTTTAAAAATATAATTAAAAAATTTATTATTTTCTAACAGAAGTGCAATTTTATATTAAATAAAATACCAATACGGTTCTAATATAAAGAACAAAAAAATATTCTAATAGCTGTAGTAATGAAAATGATGAATTATTTTTATTTAATTCATTTAAAGCATAAAATATGTATATTAAAAATTATGTATATTTTTTTAGTTTTATTTGTTAATATTTTATAAAGTCAAACTATGATGATTTTTTGTTTAAAAAAAAATGTAGAACTAAATTATTTTTCAAAACTATAGTATTTTTTAAATAAAAAAAGTTATTTGAATTCTTAAAAGGTTTATTGAAAACATGAACAAATTAAATTATTTCTGATGAAATTTCCGATTTCCTAACTCACGCAAGCGACATAAGAGTAATCCGGTTTGTACGAAAACATGGAAATGGTAATATCTTCATAATAATTTTTAGAATATATATTTTAAGGATTGACGACACTAGAAAGCAAACTGCATAAATATTTTTGGATGCTTAATTCATTTTTTTTTTCAAAAAAAGTATTCAATATTCAATGTTTTTCAAAAGTATTTCCCAAAATTATGTTTGATTGAAAAAATTTTTTTTTTTTTTTTTTTTCAAATTGTGCAGGGGAAAAAAAAAAAAAAAAAAAAAAAAAAAAAATTTTTTTGGAATAGAATGCAAGGTAATGTTCATTAAATGAAAGTTTCATTTAACATTGGGAAAGTCAATTTTTGTACCTGTACAACACCAAAATTTTTAATTAGATCCCTTCAGAAAAATTACTTACTAATTTATGCTGTTAAAAATATCAGATTACCTAATGGAAAAATTTTGAGTTTGCACTTAATTAAACATGTTAATTTTATTAATCAACTGTTACTGTTTTGTTAAGCACAATAAGTTAGTCCCATTAAAGCTTTTTCTATGATACCAATTATGTGACGCTCTAATGATAATTACAAAAATTATAAAGACTATCTCTTTTTATTTGGCTGCACATAAATGATATATTATATTTGTATGTTTATTAGCGTGTTATTAGTAATTTATGATATTATATTAGTACTGTTTGCTTGAGAAAGCTGGAATGAAAAATGAAAATTAATCTTATTTTACATTAAAAAAGTAGTGTTAATTTTGCATTTTAAAAATTTAACATTTCAATACATATCACTAACTATGCATTAAAAAGGAAACTTTTCTTATTAACAAACCAAATATTTTATATAAAACAAAATATTAATAATGAAATAATAAGTATGCATAAAAAGGAATAAATTAGTTTTTAGATTATTCCAATTAGTTTTTTTTTTCTTTTGAAGTTATGATATAATATATAGAATTAATATTATGTAAATGCAATTAAAACTGGCCACCATATTGCAATTTTAGCTATATTTAAGGACAAATCTTTGAAATTATTAATCACTTCTAAATTATTCACATATTGAACTTTATAATATTCAAAATTTGAAAGTAATTAATAATTGGAAGTAATTTTAATAATAATATATTTAAATTTTAATATGAATAAAATTTGTAAACTATTAATTTAATAATTTTAAATATCTACCTTATTTAAACGGAATTTCATTAAATATAAGAAGCAAATGAAGTATTTCAAACTAAACATAATGGCAGTATAGCAGCCATGCTGCACAACAAAGATATGCTCAAAGTCATTCTCTAGAGTGAGACTAAAACAAAAAAACATACATCAATATAATAAAAATTATTGCTTCAATTACTGATAAAAATAACTCACATAGTCAACTAAAGTAATGCATTTAATTTAAATTCAAATAATTTCATTAAATTTTGATCTTGCTAAGAATTCAGCAATAAATAATTTAAAAGAAATCAACTTTATTCAACATTTTAAAGAATAATCAAGTTAATTTTAACAAAGTTTTTAATAAACTTATGAAATATTTGTTGAAATTTTTTTTTTTAAATAATTATGATCTAAAGATAAAAAATGTATTCATAAAAAACATGCAAGTTGATAATTTTTCATAATATAACATCCTATTACTTTCAAACCAAAATAAAAATATTGCAAATTACATATATAACAACTTTTAGTTTTGAAAATAAAATAAATATTTACTTACAAGGATGAAAGAAATGATTGTTTATCAGGATCAAAATTTTGAAAAAGTTTAATACAACAATGACTAGCTAAACCTCCTAAACATGCAGTGATAACAAAATGCTGTATATGGCGAGGTCCCAAAGCTCGACATATTTTTTCAAATCTT
Source organism: Caerostris darwini (assembly GCA_021605075.1). Taxonomy (NCBI): domain Eukaryota; kingdom Metazoa; phylum Arthropoda; class Arachnida; order Araneae; family Araneidae; genus Caerostris; species Caerostris darwini. Next base: position 505,952 of record BPLQ01012852.1, on the reverse strand, counting down.
GTAGAACAAATATGTTTCTCAGCTGTAAAATAAATATAATCTTTTAGTCAGTACTTAAAACCCATTGCATGAGAAACAGATTTATAATTTTTTTTATAAATTAAATTATTCTAAATTTTTTTATTTTACTAAATTAAAAAAATGAATAATTAAATGGAATAAATAAATTCAATAATTGGCATGTTTTGATTGCAAAAACTATTATATATTTTCTAAATATCCATATTAATAATTAAAAATATAAACAGTTTAAATTTAAGGATTTCTAGCTTACCTCCATAAAATTGCCTATTCAAAATAGCGAATGCAATTGTTGTGAAACACAAAATACATCTATAAATAAGAATTTTCCAATGCACCAAATAAAATAGCCAATCTAAAAATCAAAGTTACACAAATAAATATTTTGAATTATAATTTTATAGAAATTTATTTTCTATCTTTCAAACAGCTGAACTGACTCAAATATATATTACGAGTTGTTACATACAAATTTCAAATTTTTTACATGCACTTTTTATCCAACTCTGATTTATAAGAGCCATAAGGAAATTGATGTTTGTTACAGAAGCTTTGATGAATAATGAAATAAATAGAACGGCAAGGACTTTTATGCTTTATTACTAAATCAATCATTAGTGATTTACAAATAGTAACATTGGAATTTTTATGAATTACGTTTTTAATATTATACATTTAATTTATCATGGTGAAATTAGGATCGGAAGTTTCAATTTATTATAATGATAGTGATAACAGTTAAACATTTTGATAAAAAAATATCATTGTACACTTTTAGAGGGGGGTTTCTTAGTTCACATTGAGAAAATAAAATTATCTACAACTATGCAAATTTGAAAATGGCAAAATATCGTCAAAATGAGTCCTCCCATTTAATTTTTGTTTCAGCAGAACAAAGGACAAGGTAATCCTTTTGATGCTAAGATAATCATAATTACAGAATTTAAGTCAGTTTAATTATAAATAAAAAAGTTATCATTATCATTTTATTTATTTCTGTAATTTTTTGTAAATAAATGTATAAAGTAATATACACAGCATTTAATACATAAGAAATTTCCTCGAAGCTGCTTGTTTAAAATATTTCATCAATCTTGCTATAACATAAATAGAGATCTTTAATAGTTATTTTATGTAATCTTATAATTCAGGAAAAATATAACATTTTAATGTAATTCTATTCTTATATTGAACTGCATAATTAAGGAAAGAAAAATTACAAATTGTAGCAGCTATAACCTTATCCCCTGCAAAAAATAAGTAAAATCACCTATTATTTACAAAGAAGTACTAAACAAAACCAAATTAATATGGAAATACCCATTTTTGTTAATAAAAACTAACCAAATGAAGGTGATGAATTAAATATAAAAAAATCTTAAAGGACTATAGAGCAATTTATTATTAAAAAATTGCTATTCAAAAGTATTTAAAATAGATTTATAATTAAAATAAAGTTATTCCATATTTCAAAGACAGAAAAAAAATTATTTGAATCTATATTCAGAAAAAAGTAAAATTGGTCTTTAAATTAAAACTCATGGAAAAGAAATAAATACTTAAAAAGCAAATTGATACTTCCGAAATCAGTGTCATAAGATTAAAGAAATAATTCTGTCTTACCTACAAATCCTGCGAGCGGATTCCATGCGATAATTTTCAGAAAAAGAAAACTTAAAGATAAATAACTTTCTTGTATCGCAATTGCCCACAATAGGCTTTTGATACTTCGCGGAAATAATACCTAAAAAGAAATTGTTTCTTCATATAGACATATTACAAATAAAGCACGTTTAAATTAACAACTAATCAAAATAGCGAATAAAAATATGTTTACAAGAATAACTGATGATGAATAGTTAATTTAATACTAACTTGATCTTCAAACCACATTTTTGAACTATACAAAATATAAATTCATACCAAATAAAACTAATTACAATATTTCAGGTTCGAAACAGTAGTTAAGAATATAAACAAAATTCCCGCAAAAGGCAAGTTGCCATTTATAAAGTTCCAAAGATAGAAATGAAAAAAAAGAAAAAAATGTACTGTAAGATATATATATATGTAAGAAAAATTAATTTATATGATAATTATCTCTTGAGAGCTTCTATGTAGCAATAGTTTGGAAAATATTTAATAAAATATTCATTGATTGTTTCAGAAAGTATTGTGCTGCAATAAGAATTTTAATATATATTTTTTAAAGTTTACAATGCGTTACAATGAGTACAAGGAGTTTACAATGAGTACAATGAGTTACAATGAGTTACAATGAGTACAATGAGTTTACAATGAGTACAAATTTACAATAAAGTTTACAATGAGTAGTACAACTATTACGATAAACAAATTTTTTTGTTGATTGCATTATTATTCGTTGCCTTCTTAAGTGCTCGCATATGCATTCTTTTTCTTATTATGTCCTGTTATTTATATTCTTATTAATAATCAGTTAATTGCATTCTTAGTAATAAGATTTTTGATATAACCTTTATCGCAGGTCAAAAGAAGAAACACTAAGAATCCGTTACTGTGAGTTTTCTGATGAGTGCGTTAAATAAAGAAATATTGTAAGAAGGCTAAACATTGTGAAGCAAAGACTCGACAGGTAATCTAGATGCTCTCAAATATTATATTTTTACAATAAGGGAATGAAATGAATGAATTAATGAGAAATGAATGCTAATAAGAAAGTAAAAATTGTTACATAAAAACTTGCAAATGTAGAAGGACTATTATTATTGTTATTTATATTAGTAATTATATAAAAACTCTATTAGTAACAAACCGAGTCGTCTTCATTTGAAAACTATATTTTCAGCTAATACACTAGTAAAATTAAAAACTGAAAGTAATTAAATTTCTGAGAAATTAATTTAATTTAACATATGATTTTTCATTGTTAAATCTCTTAAGAAGTGTATAATTGGTATATAAGAAGTATATTTGGTATTTATTGTTCAATTATATTTTGTATTTTGAAGAATACAAAGTTAGTTTTGCGTTCTATGGAACACAAAATTTAATTGAACGCCTGAAACACACTATGTCATGAAGCGTTATGTCTTTAAAGAATATGTGAGCTTGTTTACTAGCTTGGATAATTCTATATAGTTCTGCGATTAAGGCAAGATGATACTGTATTTAAAGACCGCCAATGCAAATTCATAAACAAATAAAAAAGATAGTTTTATAGAAAGTGAAACTACTTGTACAACACTTCCAATTTCCAGTTTAGCAGCATGTGTCTCCAAAACAATGGGAATTATTTGATAAGAAACTACAGAGCTACTCAAGGAATTCCTTTCACCGAAATGAAATAAATGTTCAAAACTATGCTACATTTTGACCCGTTTCACGATTTTGATTAATTAAAATGTTTAGAAGAAAAACATCGTTTGGCACAATAACCTAAAAATACTTCATAATTATCATTAAAAAAAGTGTTTTTTATTATTATTTTACGTGCTTTAGAGATACGGAGTATGCTACCAACGCGGAGTAGCAATACATCCGCAATGCTCTACGATCATGTTTGACCGGGACCTATGGTTTAAAGTGGATTTCGAACCACTACAAACATACATCACACCGAAACCTGTGGTACCGAACGCTAGCCACTCGGCCGTTCAGGCCCGCCTGTACTTTAGACTTTAAAAGTTTGTGTTCTACATTAGAATACTTCAAATTAATATTTTATACTTTGAGCAACTTATAGCAGCATTTATTGCTAGAACGTATTCACTATATATTCACATAAGCACTCACAATATAATTACAGAAACATTTTGCATCACATATATTTTACTAAGTAGTAAAAGAGGAAGTAGTAAAATTAAATTTTTTTAAAGTGTAGAATTTTGAGACGAATTATTTTAAGTTTATTTTGAACAAATACAATTATTTTCAAGTAAATGTTTCCACATCTTTTTTAAATACATAAATTGCCATATTTGCTTAATTATTTTAAAAATTTTAATTGCGGACTAAATTGCGCAATAAAATATTTAACATAACCAAGGTATAAATTCTCTTCTGGCAAATAAGGGTCAATTTTCGAAAAAAGAAAATGCCTAATAATCATAATAAATTTAATTTGCAACATAAAGGCTTATGTATTCACTCTAAAATGAAAATTATAAAAACTTAACTGCCGTTCTATATCGTAATATATTTGTATGCATTTACACTGAAGTGACAAAAGTCATGGGATAGCAATATGCAAATTTTCAGATGGCAGTAGCATCGCGTAGAACAGGTATAAATGCCCAGTGCTTTCGCAGAGCTTTCATTTCTGTTCAAGTTATTCATGTGAAGAGGTTTTGACGTGATGATGACCGCAAGACGGGAATTAACAGACTTTGAACGCGGAATGTTAGTTGGAGCTAGACGCATGGGTCATGCCATTTCGGAAATCGTTAGGGAATTCAACATTCCCAGATCCACTGTGTCAAGAGTGTGCCGAGAGTATGAAATTTCAGGCATAACATCCCACCATGGACAGCGCAGTGGTCGACCGCCTGCACTTAACGACCGAGACCGGCGACGTCTGCAAAGAGTCGTAAATTCTAACAGACAAGCAACACTGCGTCAAATAACCGCAGAAATCAATGTGGGACGTACAAGGGACTTGTCTGTTAGAACTGTGCGGAGAAATTTGGCTTTCTTGGGCTATTCCAGCAGAAGACCGATTCGAGTGCCTTTACTGACAGAAAGACATCGCTTGCAGCGACTCTCGTGGGCACGTGAGCATATCGGTTGGTCCCTAGATGAATGGAAAACCGTGGCCTGGTCCGATGAGTCCCGATTTCAGTTGGTAAGAGCTGATGGTAGGGTTCGAGTGTGGCGCAGACCCCACGAAGCCATGGACCCAAACTGTCAGCAAGGCACTGTTCAAGCTGGTGGTGGCTCCGTAATGGTGTGGGCTGTTTTTCATGGCATGGACTTGGTCCTTTGGTGCGATTGGACCGAACATTGACTGGAAATGCTTATGTTCAGCTACTTGGAGATCACTTGCAGCCATTCATGGACTTCATGTGCCCAAACAACGATGGGAGTTTTATGGATGACAATGCGCCATGTCAACTATTCGCGATTGGTTTGAAGAACATTCTGGACAATTCCAACGAATGATCTGGCCACCTAGATCACCCGACATGAATCCTATCGAGCATTTATGGGACATCATCGAGAGGTCTGTTCGTGCCCAAAATCCTGCACCATCAACGCTTTCACAATTATGGACGTCTATCGAGACAGCATGGCTCAATATTCCTGCAGAAGACTTCCAACGACTTGTTGAGTCCATGCCACCTCGAGTTGCTGCACTTCGCCGGGCGAAAGGAGGGCCGACACGATATTAAGAGGTATCCCATGACTTTTGTCACTTCAGTGTATTTCTATTGCAATCAGTTAAATTTAAGGAATAGAGTAAGCTATGGTTTTAAGTAAAGTGGTCCATCTTTTTTATATTTGTATACATATATTTTTTAGATGTTAAACACCTATAATGGATTTCTTTTATCCTTTACAAGCACCAAAAATTTTAAAAAAATTTTCAGATTTATTAGAAGACAACGGACGTACCAGCTACGGAGTTCCTGTGGGATAATATGTATATACATTAAAAAACTCCACATCTTCATTAATGAAAATGCAAAAATTACTATCTGTAACTGCGTCAATTAAATTTAATAGATTTAATAAATTATAAAATTAAAAAAGTTACAACAATCATCAAATTAAAGAAATTAAAAAATATTAACAAAAATGCTAAAAAGCATAAAGATGCTAGTATAGTTAGGAGTCTGTTACACGATCCCTTTAAAGTGTGTAAATTTCATAAATAGCAATGAAGAAAATTCCTTCTAAATTCTTTTGGTAGTAATGAATTTAATTGTGAATGTTGTCGTATCTTCTAGATTGCAATTTCTCACCTATTCCATTTTTTGAATTGTTGAATGTGTATTTGCTTTTTTTTTCAAATTTGTTTCTGCCTGTTAGAACGTGTTTTTGCACGCTCTAACTTGTTCCACCTAGTTTAGTGAAGTTGTTTGGATTTTTGTTAACAAGTAATTTTTTTCATACTATCTAAAGTCTTTTTATATTTCCTTGCACGGTACCATCTTCAGATAATTTATCTTGGTAATGGTCTCAAAGAGTGAACTCCGAGTGAACTATAAAAACTCAACTCTTTTATTCAAAAACTACACGTACTCTGCAGATATTACATTTCTTTTTCATTCAAGCAAGCTCATGCCCATGCAGACCAGGAAGTTCATAATTCCTCTGGCGCCAGCTTGCAATTCGATTTTTTTTTTTTACAAATTATGCACGTGAAGCATAATTATAAGCTCCATGAGGCCACATATTTGAATTTTGATTGAGAGGGATAGCTTAAGAATGACCAAGTTTTCGACTTTATTGGAATCCAACGAAGTTTTAGACACCAATCTTATCACTATTACAGAATCGCTTGCAATCTTAGTGCATGTGGACTAAGGATTTATAGAGACAGAAGAGGTGGAATTCTTGAAGGTTCCAGTAATGATGGAATTGGCGGAATAATTCACTACTCGAATATGAAACAGATTAATCATATTTAGACATAACATTCTGCTTCTCGAAATTGACTTTTGGAACTCAAATGGATTATATTTCAAACTAAGCCAGATAAGAGATTTTGTTATTGAGCAGATCTTGTTGTTTTTCTGGTCCAGATCTCATAGATCGTTATTTACAGATTCTATCGTTATGATAGAATCACCTAAAATTCAAACCGAGTAACCGAAGACACTTGCATTTATGTTAAAAATAGTGTCGACCATCATGAAATTCAATCTTCTCAGCTAAATAGCGCTCAGATTTCCTTGGTTCAAATCAACTATAGAAACTCTTTCCGCATCATTATCTCTTCAACTTAGTTACTCCTAAACGTCCACGTGGTTTCCCGGTGGCATATATTGACAAAATTCTTCTATTAGGACCTAATGGGATCATAGCTGGTGAATTTAATGCTCTTCACTCAAGTTCTAACTTCGGTAAGAGATTAAATTGACATGGCACAAAACTGTAAAAATACAAGGAAGTACAGCAAGGAATAAAAGTTTTTACTCCAGTTCTACCAGATTTTATATTAAAACAAATCACAGAGGGAATGTCTTAGGCATGACAATTTTAAAATACTTTCCCTTTAATTATTCCATTCAGGTGGAATGTAATCTTTACACCGACCATCTTTCCGTTATTCCCTCCCAAGACACCGGTGTCGAATCACTGAAAGATCCTGATAAACATTTGACTAATTGGGAGGACTTCTGCCACGCATAGAATAGTAAGCGCCTCCCATTTCTACATTTAAGACATTCTGATGCCAACCGATTCATTCAGAATTTCGAAAAGTTCTTGAATGATACCTTGAAGGTGACTTCTAAGCCTAAACTCAAATCTCTATCAACAAATTTCCTCTAGAAAATATAAACAGCATTAAGGATAGGAACAGGCTCCGATGAATTTGGTAGTGATCGAGAAATCCTACAATCCAGAGCAGTTACTATCAAAAATGGACCGAAAACAGAGAATTAATTAGAAATTTTGCACTGCAATGATGAGAACATTACATTGAAGTACTATCGCTTGAGTCAAATACACTCTTTAAACTATCGTCTCCACTACGCAAGCACGCTATTATTCTCCCCTAGTGTTGACCTCCAACTGAAACTCGGCCTATGCTTCGAAGGAAAAAGCCGAACTCTTGGTGGATAGATTTGGTTTGATTTTGAAACAAACCATAACCTAGAAGAACTTGTATTCTTCAGACACAACATTACTGCAGTTAAGGATTTCTTTAAACAAAGTCACGTTAATTGTATTGAGAAAGTCAGCCAAATGGTACGAGTGCGTCAAAAAATACGGAATCTGCAAAGATCCTGATCTGGATTTTATTACGAATCGCATGTTAAATTATCTTCCATTTCATTATGTTCTTATGATAATCTATTTCATAAATTTCTTATTAAGAAGTGCTTTTTTTCCCATAAGCTGGGAAATCGCCATATTAATCCCTAGTCCTAAACTTTGTAGTAATTTAACGTATCCTCAAAATTATCATCTTACCTCCCTGATTGGCAGCTTGAGCAAAATATTGTACTCTTTAACGCCTGGTTCATTCATATACAGATGGTTATTGGCTCAACACCATAAGAAATAACACCCTCATTTCTAAACGATTTAGGTTCAGGAAAGAATTGAGTATCAATCATCAGCTACTCGTGTTAATGAACTGATCCATGAAGGCTTTATCAAGGTACGAAAAATCAAGCTTTTTAAAGTTATGGGAATATTATTTCTGGACGCAGTCAAAGCCTTTAATAAAATTGCTATGATGACTGGATATCTAAGGCATTGTGATTTAGATTTTCCGATCTTTTAATTAAATTTATTCACTCGCATCTCAATGCTCATCAATTCCGAGTCGAATGAACAGTATTTTTTCTAGAACCAGGCCAAACAGGAGCTGCGTTCCCCAGTTATCAATAAGTGGTTCTCGCCTGTTCTTAATCTCTGTAACAGACATTCCTAGGCTAGCCAAATGCCATCTAGCAATGTTTACAGATAACATAGCGAAAATCAGTCAGCACACCACATCAAATTCCGTCGTTGCACAATTCAATAGCTGCATGGCACAACTTGAGAAATGGTTAACTCGTACTCAGGTTTCTAAGTACACGCGCTTAGTTTTTGATGCAAAAAATAGTTAAAAAAAGATAGCTAAAGTAGTTGCTAAAGCAACTGCTGCGAGTATTTAATTCAAAAGACTGATTTTTCGTAACAGTAAGCTACTGATAAGACGCAAGTTTCTGCCGCCAATTCTGTAATACGGTTTTTCCAATTTGGGCTTCCACCTCATTGCAAAATCTTCAAATATTTACGTTTTTCAGAACAAATAGATGCAGCCAGTATAATTAATGCACCAAGGTGTGTTCGAAGGAAACAACTTCACAAATATATCTAAATCCTATCATGGATTATTTTCAAAAAATTTCTAAGCATTTTCCCACGAAATGCCCTCAGATTCGTAAAGATTAAAAAAAAAAAAAAAAAAAAATCGTAATGAAACTATTAAAAAAATACCTGTTCACCATCCAAGGGTTGCAAGTTCCGAGAAGTGGACTTGCACAATATATGGTATGACTTACAAATCTTTCACAGCTCTTAAACGAGTTTGCGAAATATATTTGCAATCGAATAGCTAAATCTAATCAGATATCTTTTGACTCATATCAAGATTTTTTTTGTTATCAGGAGAGCTTTAATACTTTAAATACTGGTTATTGTAGTTATTTAAATTAAATAGCTTTTAATAGTTTATTTTAACTTCAATTATTTTCTTCATTTTGATCGTTTTAAATTTTTAATCTCTTAACTTAATTTTCTTTTTTGATTTTGTAAATAAAGAGCATTAATAGTGTTTAGATTTCTTAAGGATAACAGTGTGAATGGAGACACCATCTAGTGGCTAACTAGTAGTAATATAGCTAGTAGATAGAAACACTTATTTAATCTGACATATTTCCTTAATTTTATTTTTATTACATTTAGTTTTTTTTTATTCAAATTAGTAATAAATTTTATTTCTATTAGTTATTTTTTTTTATTCTACATTTGAGGAATATTTATATATTTTCTAAATATAAATAGCTTTTGATTGAACAAATAAAAAATAACGTAAATGACTGAATATCTTCATTATAAAATATAAATTAGTAAAAATAAGTTCGCAATATGAAATTCAATGCATTAAAAATATTAATGATGAAAAATTGGATTGATTGTTAAAAAAAAAAAAGAAAGTTTTTTATTATAGATACAAATTTTGCATAAAATGCTTACTGATTCTCAATTCAAGCTCAAATTGATATTGTCAATGATGACAAACAATTAATCAAAGAGTTTGAAATGTACAGTTGTTCAGATTCATTTTAACGAGTTCTTTGAGTGTCACTGATATGCTGCATTTTTTTCCTTTAATATCTTTAACGTAATTGCAAATTTATTATTACTAACTTACATTTTCAAAATATTCATTGAGAAATGTAATTGGAGACCACAGAAATATTTGTTCTTATGTATCATTTTTCTTCGCATTCTACATTCAGCAAGCAAGATTTCCAATTAAAAAAAATGATTTCAAGTTATTTCATTTTATGAAATCATTTTGAATTAGTATTTCATTGGTTAATGCTTACTCAGCAGGACAGTGCAGCATATTTCCCGAGGAAAATTAAAATAGTTTTGTTAATAATAATGTCTTATATACATATGAAGATCTAGTAATGAATTTGCTGGTGATTGGTGATGTAGTCTTTCATAAAGAATACTATTGGTCCCTTAGTAAAATTACCAAATTGAAGAACTTAAAAACCTCGGGAGCTAGATGCTCAACGAGAAAGTAAATGAGCAAGCATTAAAGTCAATGATACGAAACGTTTAGTTTAAGAGCATATCAGGCATCACTAATTCATTGCTTTAATAATTGCATTAAAAAATCGAGTGTTGTCTATGCTGAAAACATTTTATTTTATTGGCCGAAACTGTTTGTTAAATGTACCAATGTCTTTTTTTGCATTTTTCACTTCTCATATTACACAATTATTGCGCTTGACTATTGGCTCAGTGGTAACTTACACCGTTGGTGCGTATTAGGGCTTAGGTTCAGTCCGCTGGCGGCATTATTGTAGGCACTGTTTCAAACACGATGAGATTCGATGGCGTTTGTAACGTTCATCATCTTGCCACGTGAGTCGGACTACCTGGTGGGAGGTTTCCGGGTTTTCTCTCATACGATATAAGAAAACGGGATACTTCTCGCTTAAAAGTCCTCCCGGAAGACACTGCCCTTTTTCAGTGACTCGGAGCCAAGTTAGACTTCAACCTATTGGTGCTCCCTCACAAAAGGAGCAGCCCCCTTTCCCTTCATCCATGAGTAGACTACTCATGGGATGTCCATCCCACGCTGCTGTACACCGAGGATTAATCACAACACAAAATTGTTTCCATTGTTTTTCGTTTTCTGGGATTTATTATTATTATTTAGCCATTTTTTTTTCAATACCAAGTCTGTCGTAGACCTGATGATATAAAAGGAGGTGACCCTGTACTCTGGCCTATGTTGTTTTAATGTGGGAAAATATTTTTGTTAACATATTTCCAAGGAGTCAAGGAAGAGAGTTGATGAGTAATGGATGAAATAAGGAAAAAAAAAAGGAATTTATAAATTTTGTACACATTTAATAAAACAGAACGATCATCCTATACATTGGCCCTCTTGACATCAACATCCAGAGGCTACAATTATAATATGCTCCACATCATTTCCATCCATCAGCTCAATGACGTCGGTGGTGATACTGTAATGCCTTTTGAAGAAGTCTTTCAGGAATAATTGTCTCATATTTGATAGCTTTAACAGAAAAAAAATCGCGGAAAATTTTAATCAAACCGTCACAATCACCACAGAGTCTCCAAGTTTTTGAAAGCAACAACTTCAACGTATGAAATTAGCATGAATAAAATCCTCACACATTAATCCGTTAATTACTGAGCCTTGACATTAAAATAAGACATTGACAAACAAATAATAAATTTTTTTTTTTTTATTACAAACTATGATTTTGAATAACAAACTGTTAAAATAAACAATAAGCAATTTTCTTATGCATAATAGTGATAAAATAAAAGTTAAAAATTACACTCACATAAAAATCATATCGTTCAAATGATTGCTTATGTATATACTTCACTGTATGTATCAAATAAAGCTTAATAAATTGATAAAATTCATTCATTCAAAAATTAATAAAACTAGTTTCTTTATAAATGCACATTTCTGCTTCTAGGGCAATTTTTTTTTTTTTTTCAAATTGTCGAATAGATTAAAATATAAGATTTAAAATTCACTTTTTTCTACTTTTTTTATATATAAAAAAAAACAATATCTTTGAATGAAAACTTTTCTGATAAACGGAGAGACTTTATTTTTTTATTAAAACACATATAATAAAAAATTATATAAAAAAGAACATAAATACTTTCAAAACTGTTTCTATCATTACAAAAAATCTAGTTGATCTGATTGATGCTTTTATTTGTTTTTTAAATAATGCATAAAATTTTTTTTTTTTTATAAAAAACTCATTATGCTTTATTTAAACAAACTAGCACGATTGTTTGAATTTATTAACATAATTGTAGATCAACTTTATATATCAATACATTAAAAACTAAATGACAATATGCACAAAACAATTTCTTAAATCATCGATTAAGAAATTTTAAATTAACTAAAAAAATAAATGCAAAAACATTAATGAACACATTGGAGAGAAAAGACTAAAATATTGTACATGAATAAACATTGTACACGTTTAATATGACTGAAAGTTCTTTGAGTTTATCAGTCTAATAGTTTTCAAAAGGAGATATTGGCATCATATTTTGCGAAAGGAACTGTCATAGCTAATACACTTGTTGATGATGAACACATGCTTAGGTTAATTCACACATCAGTGTATAGTACTTTTTTTATCTTTCCATAATGATCATGACAATAGCTTCTAAAAGTTCTATGATTCTTTCCAGATTTTAAGATTGACTTCTGGGATTTTATCGCATTTCACCACAGGATTCCTTGAGAAAAGAAAAAAAAAATGTCAATAGAAATAATTTTTTTGATTACGCTTTCGGTTCAAAAACTCTGGTTATCTAAGGACTTTTATACTTCGAAACACAAGAGTTTTAAAATTTATATTTTCTGCAAATACTCATGACTCAAAAATATTTTATTAATTATACATAGCATATTCAAAAAATTTTAATACACAAACTCATATATTCAAAGACTTTTTTTTTTGTTTTTTGTGACGTGTAACTTTGGGGCATGGTGGCCGAGTCACTAGCTCTCTGACACTTGGTACTATAGATGTTTATAGAGGTTTGGAATCCTCAAATCCCTTTTAAACCGTAGGTTTCGGTTTAACATGACAGTAGAGCGTTGGGCCGACGACCCCACCCTGTAAAAAGAAAACATCTCCTGTCTCGAATCTGCAGCCAGTCTTGCACCATGGTGGGGCAATGCCGTCTGATGAAGATTGGTCACTCTACGGTCATGTTGTGTATACAAGGGCTTAACAGACCGGTACCTACAGTTTAAAGTGGATTCCAAACCACTGCAAACATCCATGGCACCGCAGGGACTCAAACCCGAAACCTGTGGTACCCAGCTCCAGCCACTCGGCCATCAGGCCCCCACGCGCCAATGAAGAAGAAGAACACGTAACTTTCGAAACATAAGATGTTTTCCTTTTCCATAAACGTAAATAATATTACTGTAGATATAACGAATACACAGTTGTGTCAATACAGTTTATAAAGATGTATAATATTTCAAAGTCTAATGCAGCTTATTAAGTTGATTTATAAGAACTTCAAAAAAAAAATTAACTTTGAAAAAACAAAAACAAAAAAAAAAAAAAAAAAAAAAAACCGAAAGTAAGATATTTTTTTCATTGCTAAATCTCTTGGTCTATCCGTTAAGAGTTTTCGACATCCCTTATATTTCTTCCCTTTTTAAATCTTTAATTAATAAAATAATAATGAACTCATTACCATTTTTACCCATATTAAAATAATGCATTTTAGGGAAGTAATTTATTTTTAAAAAATATTTTTATATTTAATTATTATTTTTTAAGCAGAAGATTTTACATTCCTTTAAAATTTTATTGTTTAAAGGAATAATAACAATAAGTAGAAGGAGATGAAAAAAAAATCGAGAGACTTACTCTTTAGAGATTGATCTTAAAGCCCATTTCTGGATTTCTTCTATCCTGTCAGAATTATCACAAAGGAGACGAGCCATACTTGATTTGTATAATTCTGCCAATTGATCTATGCAAACAAAACAATAAATTTCATATAAGCAAAGAATCAACTAAGATACTATAAGAACTTTGCATATTACAAGGCAATATATTAATGCAAAATTTTTCATTTCAAATTTTTAAAAAATATTTGTATCATGTCCAATACCAGACACACAATAATGAAAATGTTTCTATATTTCCAAGTAAAATTGTGATAGTATAATTTTTAATGACTGTGTACACTAGATAAAAAATGAAATAAACTTCTTATAAGTGAAACAGGAACGAGGCTTTGAGTACTGATAAACATAGTAGCATTTATGACAATTAAAAGCAGAATATATATACATATATATACATGAAATTGAAAGGGAACTGGCTGGGCAGTTACTAATGTCGTAATTTTTCCACTTAGCAGCGGCCGTCAATAGATATGTGCAGATCTTTATAATACCACTATGTGATGCCATCTATTGAACTCTCTTAATGTGTAAATGCAGTCTTCTCAGGATGCTTATAATTGTCTATGTATATGCTTCTGCTTCTATATTATATTTTGCCTTTAATTGTTATAAATATTACTATTGTACCTCTCAGCATTAAAAACCAGATTTTTGATTACATGTTTCTGAATTCAGTTTCATTTCTCTTCCAAAAAAAATTCCGAATTAAAAATTTTGCAAGTGTAGTGGACAGTGGAAACTTGTTGTTCTAATTGTTGCGAAATAAAGAAGGAACAGCAAAATTTTCTTACCTGGTGTAAACGATCCTACTTCACCCTTAGTTTCAAACCAGAAACGGTCACCGTATCGGATATGATGAAATTGCTTAGCTATCAAACAAGCATGAACGGGTCCAACCATAGCACCCGGAAGATGATTTTCAGATAGAGCGGCGGGTACCAAGTCAATATCTTCAACTGAACTGTTTGAAGAAAGGACGGATATATAAATAAATAGTTGTTTACACTCACATGTCTATGAGAATGATTTAGCAATGTATTATGCATAGTAGAAAAAAGATCAATACCCAAAGGAAAATTAATTCTGTTAGTGAATTAATGCATAATTATCATGCATTCAATAAATTATCGATTTTATAGGGATTTACAATATTGTGTTTATTTTTAAAATGTATTTTGATCACGTTCAAAGCTTTCAAAAAGAGGGGATTCGACGGAGATTGTGACAGAGTATAAGACCTTGGATTGTCATTTAGGAACATGCTAATGTAGGGAAGATCCTTGACATATCTCCCGGACGGTATAACATAACAATTTGTTGAACATGAGGCCCCTAATTTTAAAAGCAAAATTCATGCTTGAGAATATATTTCCTATACATGAAATGAGATGAAATAATTCATTAAATCAATATTATCCATCTTTTTTAAAAAGGAATAAATAGTATATACATTATGTGCAAAAGCATAGATCGGTATTTACATCGAAACATTTACCTGGAAAATAGTTTTCTGTACTTAAAGGTTGATGAATAGCACGTTAACGTAAAAATATGTAGGATGCATTCAGTATGGAACCAAACATAAGAAAGTGTTTTTAAAAATGCGTTTGTTTGTTTCGATAGGATAGTTGATTGTTTATACAAGCAAAAGAATAACGAACAGATTTCCCTTAGTAAGGGATATGGCCTCTTTTAACTTAACTTTTATTGCATGATACCACATTCAATATGATCAATCACTTGCTCATAAGAGACCCTATTCCTCAATGAGAATCTGTTTCAATTGTTGGGTTTTCGCAGCTGAAATTTTCGCACATAAAGGCGTCTTTTCATGCATATGTTAGGGGATTTAAATCATCCACTAAGCTCACCATTCCATTTTTGTGATACCTAATTTTCCAGCAGCTCTTCCACAATATGAGCCCGAAGTGGTTTGGTGTTATTCTTCATAAAAACGCCGTCCACACCAATGATACTTTGGAACAGACGAAATTGGGAAAGATAACTTATTGACAATAGCTACTTTTGTTTATGGTATGTCTGCCCACATATGGAACCCAACCAGCCCTTCGCCAATATTTCATCGTTTAAAATAGGTTACGAATACATACTAGATTTTAAAATAGACTAAGAATTTAATCGTACAATTCAGATGTACCTTTAAGCTGAATGAAAGGCGAATTTTTTTTAGATACTGGACATTTTGGCTTGTTGTTATTCACCACTGCATCGTGAATGATACAGTGAGTGCATTACTGAGGCACACATTGCTGTCACATTTTGTCACTGTTAAGGAATTAGCATCGTCCTCTTCGAGCTGAGGCATACAAAAAACACCCAATAAAGACAGGCATTTTCGGTTCTATTCACTTATCTAGTTTTAAACCGAGTTCCCAGTTCAGAAACCCGATGCACTAACTTCAAGAGCGCTCGGTTAAAAACAGTGACAATTTATTACTATAAAAACTTACTCGTATACTTTTCGAAGCCTTTGTACGTGTGCAGAATCCATAACTTTAAAAAGATCCTCCCAAGAATTGACTTCAGTAAGATTGCAATATTTTCTCCATCTAGGATAACCAGGAAGGCCGTGGTCCCTTCCACGTTGAATACCAATAGCGGCTAAATCCATGCCGTAATGCCCGTTGTGGGGTTGAAACAGCCTGTTTCGAACCTGTGAATAAAAATTTCTTTTATTAAAAAATAGCATTAAATAATTCTTTGTTAGTGCATTATTACAGAAGGAATATTAGTGTTCATTTGAATTTCTGTGTATGACTCACCTCGTCGCTTATATAGCTGTCCACTGTTGCTGCTTTTTCTCTGACCAATCCTCTGAGCAACAAATCAATTCCCTTCTCGTAAAATATGTGAGGGTTAAGGAATGCTGTATGCAGAGGAATCTGTCTTTGTGATGTGTAGTCAGGTCCGATCAAGTCCAACATGCTCTGAGAGAAACATTAAATTAAGTAAAAGTTTTTATCTATCACCATTGATAGTTTGTGATTTTCCATTCTTTTTTAAATGAAGAAAATTCATTCGTAATAAAATTCAATCAATTTTATAAACGTCAAATACAGAATGTTAGTTGAAGTTATAAAGGATTTCTACTTAATTTTTATTTAATAATACAGGAAATAAAGTCGTTTGCTAAGAAAATCACTGGGGTGAAATAAATTTAATTATTTTTATAATCAATTTTTATTAAATCATATCCTAACTTTTCTGATTTTTTTTTCTTTTAATTTCAATGACTTTGTATAACAGGCCTCAAAACTAAACAATATAAACTAAATCAAACAGCCAATATTGTACTAAATAACATAATTTAAACGCAACCTTAAAAATAAATTGATAAATTTACTACTAACTAAAAACAGTTTTACTACTAAACTAAAATTTAAAAAGTATTTTTGTTAAAGTAAAAGTAAAATTAAAAGAAAAAAAAATAGAAGCAATTTTTACGTACTTGATTAATATTTTAATGTGTTTCATCAGCTTCAGATTTACTTTTAGTTTTTATTATTTCAAAATATGTGACATAGATCTCATGCTTTCTAAAAATACTGTAGTCTTCCATGCATACAAAATTTTTTTTCAGAAATATCATCTATTTATTTTTAATACTCTGTTTAAAACAGTTAAAAGCTAATGTAACATGATTCAAATAACTAATTATCGTAGTTATAACTAACTATTGATTTTAAATGGGTAAAGATAGGATATACAAGTAAAGAAACATCAGAAATAACAGAATTACAAGTAAAACATATTCTCTGCGAGGGGTAATATTCATAACTTCGATAGGTGGTGTTAGGAGTCACATGAGACTAGTAGTGAACATTAGATTGAACCTTTAAAACACTTATAGTGTCAAAGAAACTGATATGTTGGTAATTTTTTAAAAATATATATATACCTCAATAAGACTGTGTCCAACTCTGAAAGCTGCTGCTCCAAAAACATTGAATATGCTTGGGTCTTTTTCGGGTTCATATCCACGGAATCCTTTTTGAGGGTCGATGTCCAGATGGTGTTGTTTTAGTATTTCTGGACCTATTAGTTAGGGAAGATTTTTAAAATATAGTTTGCAAATATAGATTTTAATTTTTTGAAAAAAAAAATAATAAAAGCCGGAGTGATTTGGCGGACGCTCATTGGGTTTGTCGAAATTTTAAACTAAGAGTGCTTGGTTTAAAACTCGACAAACGATACTGAACTTAAAGCTTCCGTATCTATATAGGAATGGTATGTTAAATGCATATACCGGAATGTCCTTTCGTTGCATTCGAGGAAGAGAGTATGAATCCCTCGAAACACCATCCCCGGCGGTTTTGTTAAAACTTATGCTAGAAAAGTACAGCAACCCGCAATCCCCAAGTAACGCTGGGTAATTTTAAGTAAAACAGAATCTGCTACATTTCTGCTTAGGTGAAGTAGCCAATATTTGAAAACAACACCATT
Organism: Caerostris darwini; assembly: GCA_021605075.1. NCBI lineage: Eukaryota > Metazoa > Arthropoda > Arachnida > Araneae > Araneidae > Caerostris > Caerostris darwini. The sequence continues at coordinate 487,576 of BPLQ01012852.1, read as the reverse complement.
TATAAAAATATTCGCATTAAATAAATATTTGGACAATGCATATCATAATTTTTTTACCACTTTGATCGAAACTTTCAGTTTAAAACTATTGTGTTTTTGGCGCAAATTTTTAATAAATATCTAAATTTAAAGCAAAAACTGAAATATTCAAGCAAAATTTTAAACTTTAAATTTTTAAGTAAAAAAAATGTAGTGATTAGTTAAACAAAAAATTTTTTCCTGTATACATATTATCTATTTAATTTTATTATCAATTACTCCAAAAACTTTAATAATATCAATGCATTCAAATAATTTAGAACCGTTTTATTATAATAATAATAAAAAAAAAATACCAATTTTTTACTATGTCAGATTTTTCAATAATTTTTTAAGTATTTAGTAGTGCTGCCATTTCGATAGCTTTAATTAGTTTCTTACATTAATAAGTAACTAATGTTAATGTTTGGAATTATTTAAAATAATTCGTAGACATTACTTTACCTAGTAATAGTGGTAAGAATTCATTGAAGGCTATATGTTGTAGCTTTGCAATGACGATCCTTCGACTTTCCTGAAACAATTTTTCATCATCCCATTGGGGATTGATAGAATGCAATCGCATGGCAACTTGATTGTGCTCCCTCATCCATACGGTATGGAGTGCTGTCAGTTCAACCTGCTCATTTGCTCTCATGTCACCTATTTAGACGAAAGAATTTTTTAACACTTCAATAAGTAATTTTATATGTAAGTAGCATACACATTTAGAATTAACTTGCTAATTTAGTAATTTAAATATTATTTTGCGTGAAAGCAATCAATGTTATAATACATAGCATTGTTAAAATTATTTCTGAGAATTTATCTTCGAGATAGAGATAAGTGTTCTAGTTACGGAGAAAATTAAATCCAATAAACAGAAAAGTTTACTTAATTTTTAATTATTATCTCCCAGATTTGTGAAGGACGTAAGCAGTACACAAAAGAAAAAAAAACTTCTCGAAAATTACAGAGCATTGTTATATTTCATTTCTTTATAAGAAATATAATATTATAATACAAAATAAATAAAGAATTTTAGGCATATTATTATATTATTTTAATAAATGTTTTAATATTTGGTTTTCATTTTCTGTACTATCTAAAGCACAAAAGTAATTAGTCCAATAGGTTTTAAACAGATATTTTTTTACTATATTCATGTATAAATATGTATGTTCACAAACATAGGCTGACAACAGACTTATACATTTTAATGTATTATTTAGTAACAGTTATATATCTACTTCATTTAATGCAGTTTTAAAACGGAATACGTGTTTGGCAATAAATATAATACAGATATAAAAAAGAAAAAAATACGTCGAAAGGAATTTTGCATGCAATATCCCTATCTGATCTTCTACGATCTAATATTGTTTGTAAGTACAATAGGAAACATGGAATAAAATATTTATAGAAAATTTGAATGTTTACTTTTTTCACTAAACAAAATCTGTCTCGTTTTAAAGTATCATAAAAATAAGAAAATCTTAAAAAAAAACCTTAGTTTTTAATTAAGATCGATATATAATGAGGCGGATCACAGTCCGTGCATCCCTACTCTAGTGCATGACATATGCAAGCAATTATAATTACTAATTTAATAAGATGATAGATAAAAAATAAAAACAAAATGTAATTTTAAGCAATCTTCTGTGTCGTTTTAACACAAATTTATTATAAAATTCTTCAAAACAATTAACCATCTGAACAAAGTCCAGAATAAAATTAGCTGCGCAGTTTTTCTTATATCAGTGTATAAACTTTAAAAAAATGCTAATGTTAAGAATTGGTTACTATATAATAAAAAATCTTCGAATGGAACATATTTATCTTTTTTGTTAATGTTAAAAAAATGAATCGTTAAAACATCCTATGCATCGCCCTTATTAAAAAAGAAAAATAATGCGAATTTAATTGAATAAGCGTAATACCTGCTTTAAAACAGAATTGGTCTCTTTGCGGAAAGCCACACTGATAACTTAAATGATGTGCCTGAGGAAGCATTTCAGTGTCGTTCATCCAGCAGACTCTCATTTGACCTGTTTGGAAAAAAAGAGCATAATTATTTTATTTTGTTTTAACTAGCAGAAATAACCCGGCATTGCCCAATTGCATAAAATAAAATATTTTTCGTTTTATTAAATTTTATTTTAAAAAAGTGCATTATTATCATTTGTAAAAAAAAAAAAAAAAATTCTGAATGTCTATTTATAATAAAAAAAGAATTTAGAAAGCAAAATATAAATAAGTTTGCATAATAGTGCATTTTTAAAAAGTGCATTACTATCGTTTGGAAAGAAAAAAAAAATATTCTGAATGTCTATTTATAATAAAAAGGAATTTAGAAAGCAAAATATAAATAAGTTTACATAAGGGTATATATATTTTGGGAAAAAACCACAATCCCATAGACTTGAAACTTTTTTTAATTTCAAAAAAATTACTAAAGAAAAATAAAATACTATATAAAATAAATATAATATTGCATTATGTATAGATATAATGCAACGTACTTTTAGATTTAGGAGAAAAAAAATCACTTATAGTCTACAATTAATAAATTTAAATCGGTTAAAAAATAACCCTTATCAATTTAAGTAATAAGCAATCATTTTAAGTTAAACAATACCGTAATACTTGATAATAATGATATTAAAAAAACATCACAGTGTATAATTTGGGGTAAACTTACCATCTTTAAAAGATCTCAAAAAATTATTTTTAGCATAGAGAGAACCATAGACTCCAGATGCATCTAAGAATGAAGTTACTATATTCATCTGTTCTCTTTCTCCTGTAAATTTATTTATGCAGTTTTAATTAATACCAATTAGATGTAGATAAAGAAAATAAAATTTAACTTTCACAACTTTCACAAAAAATACAATATACATTAATAAGATAATACATTAATAAGATAATATACAATAATACATTAGCTAAGATTACTAAGAATATTAGTTAGGATTAATGACAGAGTGATCATAAAATAATTACAATGATTAAAGTGTGGAACTTATAATATTAAAATGCCCAGTTATATTCGAATAAATAACTGAAATAATCGTTAAATCTATTAAATATAAAGCAATGCTTTATATTTAATTAGATAAATATTTTTTAAAATTATCCGAATCATCCTTAAAAAATGTATTATTAGTCTGAGAATTCTTGTTATTATTAGTCTGTTATATCTACTACATTTACTTATCTATTTAATTACAATATGTAAAAATTCCATAAAGAATAGCTTTTTCTTTTTTAAATATAGTGTTATGTCATGGTTAAAATTGAATTTTGTTTTTCTTTAACTAAGAGAAAATATCTTGTATGATTTTGTATGATTAAACGATGCATGTGAAAATATTTTCATATTCTTTTAACTTACCAGGGCATTCTCCAGGTGTTGGAGTGGATCTAACAAAGTCCATGCACCTTACCCCCAGAGGGCCAAAGAATGGGTCATCTTGTGGTAAACCTATAGCCATACATTCAGGATGAAGAAGACTTGGGTTTTCTATAATATCAGGATGACAACAAGATATAGGAGCTCCTTTGTGACCTGGAGAAAAAAGAATATTACATTTCTCATTTCTTAATATAGTTTCTATTCTTTTAGTCTACCAGATCGGAATAAGATAGGGTAAATTTACGTGTTCGAATATTTAAAAAATTCTTTATTCTAGATTTGAAATCGACTTCATTTTAAAATTAGTTGGTATTATTTGAGATACCTGTTTTGCTGGAAATCCTAATGATGTCATGGTCTAAGAACAATCCAAAATATAGAGTAAGCACAGTACAGTTACACCTTGGCCTTGAATGATGAGTGTATAATTCGTTGCTCAAAACTCTAGCATTTGGAAGTTCTGCTCCAGCTGCAGAAATCCTGGGCGAAGAAGCCCCTGGAAAAAAAAAATCATTTCTCATTTGTAAGATTTTATTAACCAATTTAGCAGACTTGTATTAAGTAAAAATAAAGAAGCATCTTTTTATATTAAAAATAATGAATGAAAAAAAAATTATTTTTCAAAATTACCATCTGCATATTGTGGTCTAACTAGTCTTCGAAATGCAGTTGATGTCATTCCCCAGTCTGGATGTCGAACATTGTTACAACTACCGTTAAATGTCCGGTAAGGATAAGATGCATTGCAAAGATTAGGAGTATCTGGCAGGCAATGATCTGGTAATAGAGCTGTATCAATGCAAAAAAAAAAAAAAAAAAAAAAAAGGATGATTATTATTTATTGTTGGGTATTTTTTAATTAGCCGTATTCAAAATTGTGTAGCATTTATATTAAAATAAACTTCTATAACATATTTAGAAATATTTCGATGTATAAATATAACATTTGAAAAGAGACATAAGCTCTCTATATTATTAACAAATTTAGAATTAATTGTAAACCTTTTCTTTTAAAGTAACTGTATTTTCTTTTATGTAATGTCTATTGTATACCATGCAAACTTTATAAGCAATAATCTTCTCTTAAAATACAGAATTATTAATGTAAATATCATTATTATTAATAATATTCATAAACTTTATTACATATGCAAACAATCAAAAATTTATGATTGAATATTATCAGACGTTCTAAATAACAACTGCAAATTTCATAATTTGGTTACTTTTTTATTGAAAATAAAAACTTTAATTAATGTTTAGATTGTAATGTTATTTTTAAACTTTTACAAGTTTGTGGCAATGATTTTACAGCTTAATTTTCATACCATCCTCCAAGCGCTTTCTTCATATGTTCAACAATAAGAGCACAATCTTGCAGTCCTTGAATATCTACATCACCTTTCTGAAATTTCTGCAACAACGATGACGGTGAACGTTTATTAGGTACCACACCTGAAAAATTCAATGAGATTAGCATTTATTACTTACATCTTGACTTAAATATTAATTTTTGGAAGAAAAGTGGAGAAATAGAACTTTCACATTAATCTAAATATGTGATTAAATTAGCTAATAACTCGTTTCACTTGATATTATTGAAATATGAAGAGTATAAAAAAAATTGGAGGAGTTGGAGTTGTACAATTGTAACTGTGGGAGTTTTATAATTTTAACTGAAATTATATTAAAAGAGCCAAAAATTGTAACTTTAGATTTTCATAGAAAAAGTATTTCTTTTCACTTATTTTTGATTAAAGGAATTTTTTTAGACAAATATATTCAACTTACCATTTTCCACCAACATTTTCTCTAAATTTTTCCTATATGCGACAAGGCCTTCTCCTTCCATCCAAGCCTGCTGAAAATCTTTGCTTTGCATATATATGAGCCCTGAAAAAGCAATTTTCTTTTTATTAGTTTTTTTAATGCACATACATAAATCAAAAGTTTCAAGCACAATGCTAAATTTTGCTGGTGTTTATTTAAAATAAAAAAAAAATTACGTTATCTAACATACCTGTAAATGGTTGGGGTGATGTGGAATATTGCACTAGGAAAGGATCTGGTTCACGAGCTTCTCGAATTGCTTCGGCTACCAGCATTAGTATCATTGCCAATAAAAGTAATCTGTAAAAATATTCAATTGTAAACATAACTTAAAAAAACGAGTTCTAAAAAAGGGAGTTTATTCTTTAAGCAGTAGCCTGTATTGTAAAGGACAACTGCAGTTTATGAAATGATTTGATTTTTACATTAATATTGTAACATTGCTCAGCCTTTAAGAACTCATATATTTCTCATATAATTTGAACAATACAGTGTCAATTAAAAATGTTTTGTAACTGAGGATTATTTAATTAAAAATAAGATGAATTCAAAGATTTCTGTTTATTTTTTAACTAAGTTTAAATAAAAATATTCATTTAAAAGTTAATAAAATATTACAATGGCTACAAATTAACAATTTTTAAATATGAAATACCAAAAAATAATTTTAAAACAATCAACGCTTGAGAAGAAAACTAATTAATGATTATCGCAATCTGGTATGATAATCATTTACTTCATTTAAAATCCATTAACTTTTCGTGTATCTTAATTTTTTTCTGGTTACTAATTGTCTCTTCATATTAAAATTCTAGTTTAGTATAATTGTGCTTTCTTTTGTTATTAAACAATTTAAATTACAGTAAAAATATTTTATCACCTTTATAGAAAAATGTCTAGAAAAGTTTTCTTACAACAGACCATTATCAAATTTGAATTGAAATTAAAAAGAATGCACGACATAAATTATAGATATATAAAATATCATGTTTGTAATGAGTACATTTTGATCACAAAATTTATCTGGGATAATTTCGAAACAATTATTTGCTTTACAAAATCATTTATTCAGAAAGAAGATTAATCAAATACCCTAACAAAATTCCAGTTATGGTCTGTACGCGAGGCACTTTCATTTGTACTTGAATGTATCTCCTCCATGCCGGCGGCCTAGAGTCTCTGAAACCATTTGGATCTATAGGTGCTGTAGGCAGCAGAGGAGTTCTCTCTGGCAGTTCTTCAATAAGACCATCTTCACCATGAGCATAAAACATTTTTTCTGAATTCCTGAAATAAGATTGAATTTATATTTTCATTCATATTTTACATTTCTGAAAATAGATCATAATGTTAGAAGTCAAAAAGCAGATGAATTACAGAGGATTTCAAAAAAATGTAAGACTGACACTATTACAAAAATTTTAAAATTATTTTCACTTTTTTTATTTCTTTATTCAGCAGTATTCAAACTGCATCCCGCAGAACCTGCACTTTAGCATTATTTTAGTTGTTTTTACTAATTTCAAATAATATTATTTGTTCTTTATCTAATATAATTTAAAAAATAATACAATTGATCGTGAAAGAATATAATTAAGAAATGATAATTTGCTTATTGATATTTCATTTAGACATTTACTCAGAATGTTCTGAAACATCTAAGAAATCAATAAAAAAACTTAATACCTATTGTCTTAAATTATTCGTGAAAAAATACTTTTCAATAACGTAGGAACGAAGACAAATACAGTAATAAACTGTATTCTGTTCATGAAATACATTTACAAATAACATCCATAGAACTATATATATATATATAGATATATATATATAATTATTGTAATAAATTCGTGTACTTGTTTAATAAAAGTGTATTAAAAACAAATATTTTTTATATGCATCATAAATTTTTAAAACCACTGATTCATAGTAATATTAATAATTAAAAAATTTTTATCTATGTTTTAAAAGATTTTTAAAACATAAAATTTTTTGAAAATTTTTAATTCCTCAACTATGTTTTATTTTGTTTTTTGAAGGTTTTTAGATTACAATTTTATATGAGTGTGAAATATAATTCAAAATCAAAGTAAAAAAATAAAATGACATTCACATTACATTACAAAACATTTACAAACATTTACATTTACAAAGTTTTTCCCTCGAATGCTAGAAAATATACTTTTTTTCACTTCATTGATTATAAACGTAAAGAATTATTGCATTTCTCTTAAATACCTACATAAGGTGTAAGACTCACAGTTTTGTGAAACAAAATTAAATTTACATAAGTTATGCACTTAGGTTTGTGTATGGAAAGTCTTATCATTCTATTGTATTCTAAATTCTTGCTATCTTGTACACTAATGCGTTGCTGAAATATATATTTTTGCGAAAGTCCTTTTCCTTTTCACGTTGTTTTTTTTAAAGCTTAATACATTATATTTTAAAGCAATAGTTTTATCCCTGTCCACTGAACATGCATATACCATTTTTTAATTTTCTTGTTCAAGCTTTATGAACATCATAATTTCTTCATAACATTATTTCTTCAGGTTATGTTCATGACTCATGCCCATCCCTGTGATTTTTTTTTTTTAAGAATCACATTATGACGATAAAATTACTCGTTTATAATCAATCTTGAATAAACACAAAACACCTGCTACACCGAGAAAAACACCTGCCAATTATCTTTTGTTTTTTCTCTTAGACGTTTTTGCATGAAAGCCTAATTGTATAATTAGGGAAACGATGCTCAAGGTTTTCGTGAAGAAATTTTTTAAAGAAAAAGAACAACAATAATTTTAAAACGTTCTTTTCAAATAAATTGCTGTTTCTTTATTGCAGAAATAAATGATTTCATAGATATCTTCTTTTAATTTAAATAAATACTTAACATATATTCAAGTTTTTGAATTTATGCTAAGAATATTCACGGAAGCATAATCGATTTTTTTTTTCATTTTAATTATAAGGTTTTGTTACATTTAAATATTTATTTATGATCAATCTTTAGCAAGGAACATAGCAAATAACGATGCAGTATAACTCTAAAAATAATGAATTTGTTTGACTCAAGTTAGAAAAGAAAAAAAAATAATAATTTGGGGATAAATCCCAACAAACTTGTAATAGAAATATACATAAAAGAATATATTTAATCAATTTTTTGATAATTTCCTACATTGAATAAAATTATGGTCAAAAGAGAAAAAAAGGGAGATTACAGATGAATTAATCTCTCTCCTTATATCTGTGTATGTTAGTTCTATTAAGTTCTCACTTCTTATTACATTTTTTTAAGTTAACCTTTCTCATTTTTTTGTTTAAAAAATCATTTGTTTGTTCGCAGTTCTCGCAATGTTAAAAAAATATCTTTATTGCCATAAAAATATATATTATATGAATAAATATAAAATCATAAAAGAATGCAATAATTTCGTTTATGAAATAAATAAATAACATAAATGGAATTTCATCAAAATTATATAAAATATTATCAATCTATTTTTTTTTCTTTTTTTTGCGTTTTGATTTTTTAATTATATTAAAGTTTTTTTTTTTTTAAAGGATTTGTTCAAGAACAATGACGACGTTTACACAAAAAAGTTCTTATTTTTTAATAGATAATTTCTAATAATTATGATCATATAATAATAAATGAAAATATTACTAGGAATTATTAAATTTTCCATTAATATATATAAAAACGCTTTTTTTTATTCATTTATTTAAACTTGGAATGTACACAGCCCCGCGGACTACATTTACTTAATGTAATTGGGTTGGGGGACACACCCACAATAAGAAAATTTTGAAAGTTATTATGCATTTAAGTTTAATAAAAAACGACCCCCTGGTCATAGCATTACAGATTTAAAAAAAAAATGACTAACAATGTAGCAAAATATAAACATATAAGGATATACTATAAAAATTCCATTTAGAATGAAAAAAAATGGCTATGTATTTTATCTCTTTACTTCAGAATCTGGTTGTGAGAAATATCTTTAGAAAAATGTAGAAATTAATTCCATACGTAAAAAAAAAAAAAAAAAAAAGAAAGTGAAGGTTAAAATGAAGTAAATAAAGAAAGTCTTATGACTTTTATCATAATGATATCTATAAATAACTCAAGGTTGATCAGTTTGTCAGTAAAACGCTCTGCACATGCGCAGTAAGGCAGATTGTTACCAATTTCAGAACCAAACCATTTATTTTTAGAACAACTTTATATTTAGACGAGAGAAATTTCATCAAAAGGGCTTTAATTTTCGCAAGTGCTACACCGTTGTATTTTAGTATTAAGAAATATGGATAACTTAGCATTGATGGTTATACTTTGCTGAAAATTCATAGGTATGTTCTTTATTATATTTATCAGCATAACAAAAATTACTCTTATTTTTTTATTTACGACTTCTTCTAATGTAATTTTATCTAAATCACATAAAGCCATTTTGTTTTTAAAAACACCTTTGCTTCGGTTTTAGACTGCCTTTTCAAATTTAATCTATATTTTATTTAGGGTTAAAAAATTTATTAAGTATATTTGTAATTAAATAAAGAAAAGCAACATATGATATAATTTTTAAAAATCATAGACATTTTTAAGGTGATTTTATTGTTTGCCATGCAGTGCCTTATTTTTCTGATTTTTATGTATGATTGATAATATTTAAAATTTTATTGAATATACTTATTTTTCGTTTTTAAACTATTATATTAAATATATATGTATTTCTATTGTATAAGAAGTGAATATTATAAAGAAATTAATCGTTATATCATGATAAATTATGATTCTAGATTATTTCAAAGAGTACCATTTATCATTGACTCTATTATACATTATCACCATTCAAAAGCATGATCTCCCTAAATGCTTAAGACATTTATATTTTGTTTTAATATCATTGCATGTTTCTATTTTTAAATTTTCAATATATTTCTATTGATATGATTTATATTTCATAAAATACTTTCTTTAAAAATTAATAACAATTATTTGAATTAACTTTTATTTATATGGATATAAATAATGTTCATTAATTCTGATTTTTTGAAAAATATTTGAGAAAGATTGAAAATTACTTTTTTATTGATGACCATAACTTTTTATATTCTCACTTGTTGCTCCCCTGAAAATTTCCGAGAATTGTTAGGGAACGATGTTTTTTAGCTTATTTTCTGAATTTTATCTATCAATGTTTTAATATCCAAGAATAAGTCAAAATGAAAGTAGTATCGTAATGCTTTGTTGATTTGACTTAATAATAATATTTAACAAAAATATCATTTAAAAACATTGCAAAAATGGATGAATCTATTTTACAAAAATTCATATAAAAAGTCTGTAAGAAAATATATTAAGAAAGAGATACTATAAAATTATGCATGTTATACATGAATACTATTAAAAACTATAAAATCTACATTGATATAGGTTTATTTAAAACTTTTTTCGTTCAATTTTATTGAAAAATAATAATTCGTACACATTTAATTCATTAAAATTACTTTAGCTATTAGATAGTATTTAATGTTTTGCGAATTTTTGAATGCTCAATCACCATCATCAGTTGAAAAGGCAATTTCAGCAAGCAATTCATGATGATTCGTTAATAGATTTAGTTATGGTATTAAAAATTAATTAATTATTATTAATTATTCTATGAAAGAGAATGCAGAGGCCACAGGGCACCGATGCTAGCGATTCGTAGCATTAAACGTGCATTTAGTAATTGTTTTTAAAGATTTTCAGATTTTGATGAAAGGTTAACCTAGGTAACATAATCCAACTTTAAATTAATAAAACAGCAAACATTTAAATTATAGACATTATTTTATTCAATATTTTCTATTTTATTTGAAAACTACGAGATTTGATCGTTTGTAAATAACGACGCAGCCTAGATACAGAATGCATATCTAAGTAATTTTTTTTATCACTTATTTTCCAAAACATCTTCTATTTTAAAATTTCGCAAGGAAAATTAGCATTGGTTGTTATTAAATAATACATTAAAATGTGCAGATTTATTTGGATTAATATAGTTTTGTGAAGAAACATTTTTTGCATGAATATAAAAATATTGATTCAAAAAAAAACAATTTGATGAATTGTTTTTTTGCTCGGTTCCTATAAAAATCGAATCAAATACTCGCGATGTAATGTCTCGCGTCAAATTCTTTGTTTTCTTTTTTATTATACTGAATTATTTACCTTTTATTACATAAGTAATAAAGTATATATCTGAATAATTTTCAAGTTTTTTTTCTCCTTATTCTATATTTTTTATTTGTTTTTTTTTATTATATTGTATTATTTACTTTTTATTGCACTTAAAGTAATGAAGTATATATGGTGAATAATATTTGAGGGTTTGTTTCGTGCTATCTGCGGCTAACTCAGTCAGATGTGGGGCTAACTTGTCAGCAGACTGAGGGGTCACATTGATTACATGTGACCCGCTCAGTCTTCGTAAGTCAGTACATTTTTGTTCAAATCTGATTTTTTTCTCAGGTTCTGAAATTGTAATCAATGATTCATTTCTAAGTTTATTACTATTATTAATATCGTACATAATTTAAAAAAAATTTATATAGCTCACGATATCAAACCCGTTCTTCAAGAATGAAACTGAAAGTGCATTCAGAATTTGTATTATTAGCAAGGAAATGCGTTCGAATTTATTGCAAATTTAAAGACCTTTCTGAATGTAGATGGATTCTAACTCCACTTCATTGTGTTTTTCTACATTTTAAATGATATTTAAAGTTGTGATAAAATTATCACCTCTTTAGACTGTGTTTACTATAAGTACGTGCCTAAGATACGAAACAGAGAAAAATAGGCAAGTTTACATGAAATGTGTACCGCTTAACATCAAAATTGTATAAATAGAGGTCAAATTGTATTAATTTAAATAGAAGTTCAACATAGTTGTGAAAGTGATTCAATGAAAAAGAAAATGTTTTGTTCATTTATTAGCGTTGAAGATTGATTATTTTAATTTAAATTTGCTTCTTCTAAATCCACTATAAATCTTTTATCAATCTTTCAGTTATGGAGCTACTAAAAAATGTTATAACACAAAGAAAAAAAAAAAAAAAAAAAAAAGAAATGACATTTTAAATAATTGTTAAATTTATTAATTAGTGCGGCGATTAGTGTTGTTATACTTTGTTTTCTCATTTAGAAGTTTTAAAAAAAAAATTTATTTAAAAAAAATTCAAATCTTCTATTGAAATAATTTGTTGAAAAAATAACAATAATTAGCCCCCGAATCAAAGTTATTTTTATAGAATTATTAAAATCACTCAAAAACGCTGATTTCCTGATAGAGATGTCTGATTTTTATAACGAAAAAATTGTAAGTTAGAACGTAGAATTGTTAAACGTAGAACGTTAATTAACGTAGAATTGCAGGTTAGAGAAATGGAAAAAAATTGTTTATATAAGTTAAAATTACACACATACTAATTAAATACAATGTTAATAACTTAATTTGCATTGACATTAACTAATATTTAAATAAATTCAAAATTAAATACCATTTTATTATGCATTTATATTTTTTTCTTCATTTGTATTTTTATTTTATTTATTCGAGTTATAAATAACTTATAAATATGTTAATTTATCCATTTTTAATCAATTATTATTTAAAATCCTCTTATATTTATTAATTTATGAAAATACAAAAGTATTTTGACAACTGGAAACTTGACCTGCCTGATAAGTTATTTATATGGTAGATGCGACGTTTATTCAGGGTTGTATTATGTAACTCTAGAGAGAGAGAGAGAGAGAGAGAATGCTACACCCCATCCACAAAAGGGAAAAGAATATAACGTCTTCTTATTCATGTTTTACTCTTTTTCTGTCTCCCATTTACAAGAAAACGCCCTACAGCCAGTCTGATATCAGCGAAGTATGTTGCCGGAGTGCACGTCTTGCTAACGGCCTTCTTGATGAAGAAATTGAATCTTCCTCCGAAGAGCCACGGCCTGACTTTCTCTAATCAACCAAAGTAAAGTTGGAAAATTAAAAAAAACGGGGAAAAATTATGATTCTAGTAATCCTTGATGTAAGATTAATACTTTGGAACAAATCCCCTTCATAGTTTAAAGAGTATCATCTTAAAAATAATATTGTTATGTGACAAGAAGTGATTTTAAAAATAGAACAAAAAATTAAAAAAATGGAGCTTCGTGTAGAGAGTGTTTAATTTAATTGAAATTTTAAAAGCGCAAAACACGTACATAGATAATGAAATGACATAAATTTCCAGCCCTTAGAAATCATAAGCAGATAGTAGTTGTTCATTAAATAATTAAATCAATAATTGATGGAGCCTCTCCTGGATGGCACACGTGTTTGTATTCGGCTAGATAAGGAATAATATTAGAATTCTAATATCATCCTCAAAAGATTTTGCCAGATAATCCTCAACTGTTGCTCCAGATCTTCAATACTTTATAGTGCCTGAATTTTGTGGTCTATGATGTTCACTCATGTTCTACTGATAAAAGAGCTGCTGTCCTTGCTGGTCAAAAGAGAACTTGAATAGCTCAAAAGCATTCCAAAGATATGAGAGTCATATGGAGGTTGGGATTGTCATGCTAGAAAATGGGCTTCAGGCGACGTGCTTTGAAGTGTAATGCAAACAGTCACTGGATGAAATCAATATGTTGTTGAGATGTTAAAGTTGTACACAAAATTACAATAGGTGATCTGCTGGAAGAAATGACACCCGCGTCTGTATGTAAAACAAAATTAGTTTAGAAACGCTAGCCCGACCTCCTTCCCACACAGCCGTTTTATTCAAGATTGAAATCATATTCATAATTGAACACTATGTGATGCCAATCTGCTAAGATGATGAACAGGAATGGCACCACAACAAACAGTTTTCATTACTAGAGGAACAGGGCTGCTAACGCAAAGACAGACGTGGAATTTCCGTCTCAGCCAAACACCATGAAATAATGGAAGGTACCATAGGTGGTATGGTAGACATTGTAGCACATTATGTGATGAATTATGGTGCCATAGGGTATATTCAGGATGTCTCACAATCAGGCAATCTTGTCTCTCTTTAGTACACTTTGATCTTTTGCAGCCTTCATTTTGTAGATGCGTGTATTGCAGAACCATTTCTGCAAAGCTGTGACTAAATTGCGTAAGTGGGGTCCTATTTCTCGGCATAGGTATGGTAGACGTTGTAGCACATTGTATGGTGGATTATGGTGCCATAGGGTATATTCAGGATGTCTCACAATCAGCCAATCTTGTCTCTCGTTAGTACACTTTGATCTTTTGCAGCCTTCATTTTGTAGATGCGTGTATTGCAGAACCATTTCTGCAAAGCTGTGACTAAATTGCATAAGTGGGGTCCTATTTCTCGGCATAGGTATGGTAGACGTTGTAGCACATCGTATGGTGGATTATGGTGCCATAGGGTATATTCAGGATGTCTCACAATCAGCCAATCTTGTCTCTCGTTTGTACATTTTGGTCTTTTACAGCCTTCATTTTGTAGATACGCGTCTTGCAGGACCATTTCTGCAAAGCTGTGACTAAATTGCATAAGTGGGGTCTATTTCTCGGCATAACCAGCCCTTCTTCTAGCTTCAAATTTATTCAATTGCATCTAAGGTCATCAACCGCAAGATAGACCTTTTTAGAAGTGTTTTCAAGAAACAGTAACGGCGGTGATAAAACAAAAATCTGTAACAACATGAAATTGTTTGCTGTTTTATAAGATGCCGGTTCCACAATAGAAACACACATGATGATCGATATTAACATTTCTTGCCACAAAACTGTGCTGCATTGAAGTAAATAAATTTACACATGAAACTTTGAGATGATCACATTAGTTCTTCGAGGTGTTTTGGTTTTCGTTTGCAAATAATAAAAGTGTACACCACCATCCTGACGGTAGAAATGCTTAATCTAATTCAATCAATAATTAAAATCATTGACTTATCAATAAGAATGATGTAACCCTTCCCCATTCCCACAGATGTTATTATATTTACAAAACGTCTTATCAAATAATAATTTTAATCACTTCAGAACTGACATGAATTGAAATTGTTGAGAAAAAAAAATATTATAATAGAAATTAATTTCATAAAAATCGTACATCTTTTTGTATTCTACAAATCGAAACGGAATTCTCATTATGTTGAAAAAAATATCCGAGTGAAAAACAAGTTATTCTGAAAGAATATTGTTACATAATAAGCAACTAATGCGCAACATTTTTAGAATCAGGAAAAAATTGTTTTCGTAATGTGGAAAAATTTTTAGGTAAAGAGTACTGAGAAAATTTTTTTTTATCACTTCAAGATTGTATCAAATATGCTTTTTTTGATGAATAAAACATAAAAAAGATACATATATATATAAAATTCTTTCTTATCTTAAATAGTATAGAAATAAAATGTATTCATTTGTTCCAAGGACACAAACTAAAACTGGTTTCTTTATAGCTTGTTCATTTTGTTCATTTCCTTGCTATCTGTTGAAGGTGAAACCGGATCTTTTTTTTTTTTTTTTTTTTTTTTTTCCTTCTCATTCTTCTTCTTCTTCTTCTTTTTTTTTTTTTTTTCTTTTTTTTCTTTTTTTTCTCCAAAGACATCTTAATATTTTTTTTCTGAAGTTCAAGATAAATGCTTTGCTCGATTTTGTTAAATTGCTGAAGGCTCTTAATTCATGAATATTGGATGTATTATAATAACCATATTTTTTTTTACTTTCTAAACTTCCTTGTTTAATTATATACAATTTGTTGATTTTTTTCTTTATTCGTATAAGAAAATTATACGTCGAATTGACTGCGCAACTTTGATTATTTGTTTGTCGACGTCAACTTTTAGTTTTATATATTGCTTTTAGGCGGACAAATTTTTTAAATTCTTTATTTGTTCTTTACTTATCAAATAAATGAGTTTATTAGTCTCAATAAAATTATAAATTTAGGAATGCAATGAAATTGTTTTTGTATTAAGATTATTTTTATTTTAGATTTTTATTTAAGATCTTATCATGTATGAATTAAATATATTTTTAGAAAAAAACCCATATTTTCTAAGAGTTTAATAATGCTACACTGTTATGAATAATAGCAAGTACTATCTAGAGTAAAGGATTCTATGTTTGACACGACATTAACTTCCGTATTTTTTATTTATTTATTTTTCTTCTTTATTTTACTCCTTATATTTTATATATTAAATAAATTGATGTGAATAAATTAATTGAAGTTTTTATTTTTATTAATCAATATTGATTGATAGCCTTAACACCATTTAGCAGTTATGCTAATAAACAATTGTGCCATAATTTTTATGCAATAAAATTTTAAAAGTCAAAAAAAAAAAGCAATGCTAAATGTTTTCAAATTTTTTTGTGTATATACAATACATGTTTTTAATTATTTGAGTTAAATTTATGCCATTTTAAATTAAATCTCATAGCAAATTTATTACAATTAGTTTTTTTTTGTTGAAATATCCCATTAAGATGCTATGCTAATACTGATGATTTGGAAAGGCACTATATTTTGTAATAACTAATACATTTGAGAATAACTTCAATTTCCTATGTGAATTTTGAAACATTCTTCATCACGTTTCAACGTCATTAGTTTAATCAATTAAATAAAATTCAAATATTTAGTCATCATTTTATTCATGTTGCAAAAATTCAGATGAGTCGAATAAAGTTCACTAATTGACTACAATTTCACAAATTATTAGACTATCAATGGAAACAAATAATAAGTTTATTTAGCAATATCAAAAAAAGGATGAAAAGAACAAATTTTACTTGATGTATTAAATTTCTGATATATTCTACAATTATTTTTAATTATTGTTCATATATGTCCTTAATAGGATAAAAAAATTAGTTTATTTAAGATAGCAAAAAATAAAAATTATTATGTGCCTCTAAGATTCTAAATATTTTTAAAAAAAAATTGTTGTTTTGACTGCATTAAAATTTACGTAAAAGGAATTGAATATTGATAATTAAAAATTTTTTAAAGACCAATAAACATGAAAATATCAGTGCATATTATGTAACTGTAATATTATTCACTTATGTAATTTTTCAGGGTTTCTATATTACTTTATTTATATGATACATCCATATAAATTAAAAATATACAAAAATTTGAAAATTTTGCTGTTGCACTAAGTTTTTGAACATCAAATAAAAGCAATTCAAAATATAAAATCAACATTTCTTAAAAAAGTAAGTTTGATTAATATAAAAATAAATGTATCTTAATAACTAAATATATTCTGCAGGATTATAATATAATATAATATACACATTTATGATCATGTATTATATATATGATGAGTAATAAATAAATAACTGTTTGAGTAAAATTTTTAAAAAATCAATGGAATTAAATTTTGAAGAATGAAACCAATATATCTAATTTTACTTAATATCTTCAATTTAATTAAGTATATAATAAATTATTTGGAAAACATTTACCGTTAACAGTTTACATTACACTAATCACATAACAGAATGTTGAACTAAGTTTTGTCGCGTTGGTAAATCTATTAAAATCACAGTGAAAATACTGCATATCACAAAAATATTGTGTTTGCAAAGTTTATATACTTCAAATATCATTATATTTATTTTAAATTATAAATTTGAAAATTTTTATAATTTGGAATTTGCATATAGTGATTATCAAAACTGCTTACCTGCAATACCTTCCGAAAATTTTCAATGAAATGAACTTATTGGAAAAGTTCTATGCCTACTGAAAAATTTTTTTTAAATATTATTTTCTTGACTTTGTAAAAATTGGACCCCTGCTTGTTCTATGTGTGTTCCCCCTTCACCCTCCTTTATTTCATTTCAACGAATCAGCTCTCTCTATCCCAAGGTATTCTGTGATGTAACGCTTTGGGTCAGAATTAAGTGCATCACACACAAGGTTGGCATCATGTAAAGCCGCCTCAATTATAGAAAACTCGAAATTTTTTTTTAAATAAGATTTAGAAACGTCTACGCGTGTGTCATTATTTTCGTTTCTCCTCCCATTTTTTTGCATTGTAATTTGGCCAATCCCGATCCCGCGTGGTTATATAACGGAATATTTTAACCTTCATATAAAGATATTTTTCTATGCATTGTACATCGTCGCTTGAATGTTTGATCACTTTTTTTTTATATTACGTGTGTCATAATTGAAACGTGATTCATTTATTTATCCATCATTAACAACCTGTTAACGCTCAAGCGTGTATATATTTAATTTATATAATTGAAATGTAAAAGACAGATAGATTTTGAAGAATAAATATTAATTGGTAATAAAACGGATTCCTATAACTATTCTAACGAAGCAATATCTTTTACAAGTTGATAGTCATTAAAACAAAGTATAAAATTGTTTCATAACTGGCATTGATGTTCATTTCAATCAACAAAATTTGCTTTCGAAGCCTTTTTTTTTTTTTCTTTCTATTGTTCTCTCATACTGACTTTTAAAGGCTTCTTGTTTGACAGTAACAGTTTTACAAACTGAATGATGATTGCATGCTCTCCTTCCTAAGAAAACACACACACTAAAACAAGACCTGCTCGGCGTGATTCATAAGCAAATTCCTCAACGTTTATAAATTGCAAATATTTTTTTAAAATTATTGTAATGACTAATTTGCTTACAAATTGTAAACAGAATTAAAATAACTTCATCAAAAAAATGTGAACATATTTGAACATATGTAATAATGTTAATTATTGCATATGTTCAAATTATACATATGCTTATGATTTTCACTGTTCAATATTTTTTTTATAAAAGTTTAAAAAAATAATAAGGTTCTTTTTTATCTTGAAAGGAGAAGATAATTCAAACGTTTTCCATATTTCCATTATATCGCATTTATTATAAATGTTATTAAGTTGAAATTGAATTTTTAACATATTTAAATGTAAACTTTTTTAGTTTTTTCTTTTCAGTAATTTATATAATATTTAGTAATTTATATATTTCTTGTTTCAGTAATTTATATTTTATTTTCCGTATTTTATTTAATTTCAAGGTCACTTTGAGGTAGATTTTATGTTCGTTCTTAATTTATCATTTTATGCTGCTTTGTAGTGTGAGTGTGGTTGGGGGAAGCACAGGTGAAACGCCCAGGTTTTAGAACGCACAGTTTTATTTACACACGCACAAACATCACATATAATTACAGACATACAATATTTAACACATTTAAAGACATATAATTATAGATTCGTGGTAGGATTCCACTTCTAAGCCGAAAATCCTATTAGCCGGTACCTGCGGGATACGTTAAATATACGTATTTCCTCTCGGGATGAGAGATTGTAAACTAATCATTTCTCAGCAAGAGCGCAAGTGCTTCCTCTGGGATGAGAGTCTGGAGTTCAATTGACCATTTCTCCTGAAAGCTACAGGGGGCGCTATTGCAGTGCGTGGAATGAAGTACGGCTACAGCTCTAAAATTTTTAACTTTAAACATAAATTTGAATTGAAAACTTTTCCTTTAAAAAATATTGTATGATGTTAGAATTCTAACAATATTCAAGCAATTACAATATTTGAATTAAAATGACCAATAGAAGCATCATGTTTAGAAATCAGAAAATTTTAGTTTAAAGCATACTTTTTTTAGAGAATCACAGTCGGAGCAAACAAGCCTACGGATTCTTGTCTGATTGAATAATTTTCTTTTTTTAGGCTTCATTCAGTAAAAAAAGAAACCAGAGAAGTCCAAGGAACAAAAATACTTTTTACGATATGAACGAATAACCATATAAATATTTTATTTCGTCCCTATACTATAGCTCTTCTCACGTAAGCTCGCTCCCCCTTGGCTATCAATTTTGTTGCGCAACTAGTGAAAATTTTTTTTAATGAACTATGGAATCTAAAGGAATTATCGATATATTTCAGGTTACATCATTGACAACTTCTTCGGAATGCAGGAGGCTGGGATTAAACCGGGATATTTTTATTGGTGAAATGGCAATGTAATTTTCTTTATTCAAACAAAATTTTAGGTGGTTACAATTAATCGGCTATTTTGTTTTATTTATGGATTGATTTTATAATTTATGTGATAAAATAGTACACATAATATTAAGCATCACATATTTTTGTTGTTGCTAATTGTTTTTAAAATAACTTTATTTTATTTTATTATCATAAGCAGAAATTAAATTTTATTACTATTAAAAAAATTTTCTTAAAGCTAGCAAAAAATTGATACTTTTATATTTTTGTTTTCAATTATTCTTTTAAATGTATTTAAAAATATATTCTAAGACGAAGTCGTTATCAGAAGTTTTTAAAATAAATTTTCAAATTTATTAATAGGCTATTATGTTAAATGATTGGATTAATTATTTAATAAAAACAAATGTTACGATTCTTTGTAATCCTTATCTCACTCTTTATCCATCTTAAAAATTCATTTTTTATTTAAAAAAATTTGCATATGAAGTAGTAAATTATTTCTATTGCGAGAGTTACATAAACATTGCAATTTCCTAGGCATCAATAGTTTATACAGGTGAATTGACTTTTCAATTCCTTCTATTAGCTCACACTCTCCCTATATATATCTTGTTCAAATTTTCAATCGTTAATAAAATACTTTTTATTCATCCTCTCAAGTTCAAATCCATTTTTTTTTAACTTGTAGTGGATGAAACTTGATGTTAAAACAGTTTTTTCAATTATTAATTCAGTAATTAAATTTAATTAATTAATTTTAGTTTTTTTTTCGAGTTAAGTTGCATATAGATGGCGCCAGATAAACTACCAATAGATGGCGCCAGATAAACTTAAAAAAAATTAATGAAAATTATTTATAAGGACTTTCTGCAATATAGTGAAAAAAAAAAAGTAGGAATTGACTTAAAAATTTTTTTTTATGTTACTTGTTTTTCAAAGATTATCTGATTCAATAAGTTTAAAATATACGTTTACAGTCAAAAATAACGTTTCTTTATTTATTATCATGTGTGAACATGATGTTGCCCTGGTTAGGGGTTCGTGGCGCAATCCAAAAAGTGCAGCAGGCAAATAAAGCGATATTCCAAATTTGCAAATTTGGGTGGAAAAATGGCAGTTTGGGCCCCTTAACTCTTAAAACGATTCATGAATAACGTTAATCCTCAGGAGTTTTCTGGAGAATTTGGCTTTTGCTTGAAATGTTTTGTAGCATGGCTTTGAAGCACTTTTCACGTTTTGGCTTGGGATTTTAAACATTTGTATATTCAATGGCTATAAGTACTAATAATGTGTTGATCAATTCCTTCTTCTTGAAGTTTCATATTTATCCCTTTTGGCATTTTCCCATGCCTATCGAGCTGTATAGTGCTTCTTATTGTATTTGGAATACTTCATTCTTCATTTATGCCTAGAATTTTCAAACTTTGATATATTCTCTTGACTATTGAATGTGATAGTAATTCTTGTAAAATTTGGAATACTTTATTCTTTATTTATGCCTAGCAAATTCAAACTTTGATATATTCTTTTGGGTATTGTAAGCGATAATGTTTCTTGTAGAATTTGGAATGCTTCATTCTTCATTTAAGCCTAGAATGTTCAAACTTTGATATATTCTTTTGGGTATTGTATGTGATTACGTTTCTTATAGAATTTGGAATGCTTCATTCTTCATTTACGACTAATATTTTCAAATTGTGATACATTTTTTTGGCTATTGGATGTGATAACGTTTCTAGTAGTATTTGGAATATTTCCTTCTTAATTCGTGACGATATTTATCTTATTTTTGTATATTCTTTTAGAGATTCTTGAACAATTCATTCTTCATGAAGTTTTTGATCTATTCAACATTGCTATATTCATATCGCTATTTGAATTTGGCCATTCTTGTAGTATTTCAATCAATTGTTTCATATATATCATGCATTATAAAACATTAGCATATTCCTGAGTTTATTCATCCTTTCTCAAATGTTCATACATGATAAGTTGAAATTTGTCGAGCAGATTTCAGTTTTTTATATTTTATGTTTTATTTGAAATTTTTTAAATAATCAGAATAATTTTATGTTAAAACATTTTTCAACTTTATTTTGATTTCTTACCAGGAGAAAGCAGTGCTTAGAATTTTATTTCTAATCAACTAAAATATTTTGTATATTTTTAAACAATACATCGTAAATAATAGTAAACAAAAACCCAATTTTGCATACTTTTAGTTCTACAATTTTCATTAAGTAATGAATGGAAAATATAAGAAATGAACAAACGCTTAAAGTAAGTAGTAAAGACTAATGTTTGTAATCTAGTAAGGACTAATAGCTAGAAAACATTTCTCAAAAGATAACGACTTTGTTTATTTACCGACTGTCCAATGACTCTCAAGGTCAGTAGTCGTCACGAAATGCATTTCCATGTATTGCGTGCCTCATAACAGTGAGAAAACATGAAATGCCTTTGAATTGAACATTTCTTCCCTATCTTGGCCGTATCTCATAAATCATTTACTTTGACAGGTTTTTTTTAAATACTTTTTCACTAACCTTTCTAAAAAAACAAGTAAAAGGAGGCAAAATGAGTTCTACACAAAAAGAAATTAAAACTAAAATACTAAGCAAACATACAAAAATGCTATATATCCGTTACGTAAGATTTGTATGCATCGATAGAAACTTCTGTCACAGTGGAATATCGAGCTTCATGACATTAAAGTGTAATCACCACCAGAAAGTCGCCTCCGTTATTTGCTATGCCATACAATTCAACATCAGAAGTGTTTAAGCAAATAAACACAAGTGTAGTTCAAAAACTATTGTTAGAGGTAATGCTAGTTTTGGAATGACAAACGAATCACCTTTACGAGTCAAGGTTACCTTTATAAAGATTAGGCTGAAGTTCTTGGAAAAAGAAAAGTCGAAAAAAAAGTATGAGTGAATGTAACTCATACTTAAACACAAGCTTTTTATAGCTCATTGTATTAAAATTGACAAAAACCCTTTGCTTAAAAATAATTTAACTATATTTTTTTCATTATCGAAAGCCCATTGAGAGAATCGGTTAATAATTTTATCAGCTATAATAATGGTTCCCAAACTTTTCGTCCTCCAGCTCCCTTTAAAGAAAAATAAAATACTCATTCCTCATTTATCATAAAATTATCAACCTCTAAATGAGCAAACAGAAAGGTGTAGATAAAAATTTGTGTTTCTATAAGTGACCTTCACCTTAAAAGCTAGTAAATTAAGATGTACATAAGACACCTTGAAGCTTGAAATTATAAAATTATTCATTAAAATCAACCATAGTAACATTCACAGTAAGCGCAGAAAAACAAGGTAAAGAAGGATGACATGAAATTATGAATAACTTTAATAAACGATGCTAATAAAAGGGAGGAATTTGGTGCACTGCTATCAATGAATTAATCTTCGGCTCTGTATCTTTCAGCGATTTTCTTTAAATCACCGCAATTCACTTGTTTCAGTCGTTTTTTTAAATAGTTTATTTTGAACAATTTGTGATTGCACTAAACCCGTTTCATTAAATATGATAAAAGAAATGCAATTATTCTTATTTCTCGTCCTTTTTTTTTTCTTCATTAAATGCCCCATGCACGTGAGGCTACTGTCATCCATTGATCCGAGGGGCACCACAGTCCACTTTGGAGACCAATGGCTGTAATATAACAACGATTTACATGCTTAGTTTAGGATTGTTAAAGCCCGACTCCTAGCAATGTGCGCCGCTGATGAGCATTAGGGCGGAGGTTCAATCCTCTGGCCTAATGTTGTAGTCTCTCCTTTATTGTAGACACTGTATCAAAAAACGAGGAGATTGATGGCGTTTGTGATGTTCAATCTCTTGCCTCGTTGGTCAGCCTACCTGGTGGAAATTTTCTGGATTTTCTCCCATACGATACACAAATGTGGGGTAAGGAATATCAATGGCATCAAGGGCATTTACTCTGAAAGTCTTCCCGGAAGGCACTGCCCTCCTTCAGCTTCACAGAGCCAAATCAGACTTCAACCTACTGATGCTCTATCGCAACAGAAGCTTTCCCTCATTCCATGAGACCACACGGGTTCATGAACTTGATATAGATGTTGCTGTCGGCAAAGTGGGATAAGAAACAACAACAACAGGATTGTTAAGTAAATGCTGATTAATACCGAATCCGTTTTTTTAAGCCAAAAATCTATTTCTCTTAAATGAATTATTGTATAATATTTTCCACCATTTAGACTTCTTAAAAATGGTATATTTTAAAATATATCCATCTTGATTAAATAAACAAGATGTTTCTTATCCCACTTGGCTGGTCAAGCCCACGAGCCCATACGTACTCATGATTGAAGGGGAAGGAAGCAGCTTCTGTTGTGATGGAGCACCCGTAGGTAGAAGCCTGACTTTTGCTCCGTGACGCTCTTACAGTCATAGGAGACCGGGACCTACGGCTTAAAGTGGATTCCGAACCACTACAAACATCCATGGCACCGCCGGGATTCGAACCCGAAACCTGTGGCACCGAGCGCCAGAGCGCTAGACGCTCGGCCATTCAGGTCCCAAATTTGCCAACGGCACGTGGTGTTCCCAGGTGGTCACCCACCCAAGTACTGACCGCGCCCAATGATGCTTGACTTCGGTGATCTAACGAGAACCGGTATATTCAGCATGGTACGGCCGTTGGCTTAAGAAATATAGTAATATAAAGGAGGCTGCATAATACAGTTTAAAAAAGGAAGTTAAATTGTTTTAATAGATACAAAACCATGAAAATACTTGTTACAAACATTGTATTATCATTTATATTTAAATATGTTTAATACTTATGCATTAGGATAGTAGTCTGAGTTTTTTTTTGCTATTTATAAAATAGTTTTCTACTTATTGAATAATTGTATTGAAATAAATAAATAAGGCATATTATTTATATCGTTTATGTAAAAGTACCCTTTTTTTTTATTTATGTATTTTATTAATTTTATTAGACTTTTTAAATATTTGATATTTTTACTTATGCAATAAGACTGAGGTTTTGGCAAGAACAAAATAATAATAAATAATAGCTTGATGAATATGAAAAAAAAATTTGCAGAACAAAATTCTTCATTAGTAAATTTCAAAGTCATTTTTGAAACATTTTCACTCTTATACCAATTGAATTTATAGTGCAATGCGAGTGAAAGTGTATCAGGCCTTCCATAGTTTATATTGAGCAATGCTGAATTTACTACCATTCCAGTACAGTAGTTAATAACCTCAAATCAAAATGTTCGTTATTTGAAAATAATAAAACCAACTCATTTTTAGTCTACTGATAGCGTAAATTTAAAAAAAAATTCATAATCAGCTCAATTTGATTTATATTAAGACCAAGCAGTGATTCATTAATGAAACTTTATGTGAATTGATAATTTTAATTTTTAGAAAATTTAACGGTATAAAAATGCTAATTGAGTTAACTGAAATTTGTTTGCAACATAGTATGAAAGCAACATATTCTCATTTTCTTGGAAGTAGAGTTTCCACAGGGGCCTGATGGCCAAGTGCTCTGTGCCGCAAGTTTTGGGTTCGAGTACCGGCGGTGCCATGGATGTTTGTAGTGATCCGGAATCCACTTTAAAACGTAGGTCCCAGTCTAATATGACTGTAGAGCGTTGGGTGTAAAGCTGATAACCCTACCCCATAAAAAGAAAACATCTCCTATCTCGAAATCTGGCAGTAGTCAGACGGCCTTGGCGCACCATGGGGCTGTTGCGCCAATGAAGAAGAGTTTCCACATGTACGCGTTATCGAGCTATTGTGTAATTACTCAATCAAGAAATGGCATGGAAATAAAAAGAGCCAAATTATAAAAAGAATGTCATATGAAAGCTTACTTATAATTGTAAGAAGCTTGAGAGATCGAGTGTTGACAGCTTCAACTTATAAAAAAATTATAATTATAAAACAAATTCTACAACATTAAATTATAACCAGTAGGTATAAACTGAAATATATTAAACTGGTTCCAGTAGAAGTTCTCTAATGAAGTGAGAGGGAAGATGGTTTCATAATAAGTTGTATAATGAGAAGGGGGAGCTAATTTACTAGTAAAAAAGTTGGAGGAGGTTGTAATTTAAAAACCGCTGCACTATGCCAATCGCGGCTTTTATAGATGCTTATAAATCTAACTAAACTTACACAACATGAATATTTTAATTGTGCCTGCTTAAACTACTTTGATTTTACGAGTGCAAAATTTATTTAATGCAATTAGTTTTGCATACTTGTATTAGAAGAAATAACTTGTTAATTTAAATAAATTCAAGGTACCTGCACTGCTTTCCAAATTACCAAAGAGTTTTATGTGCTACTTCCTGTTAAGAACAGGAATTGCTTCTTTTAAAACTATTTAATAACATATATTTAAACTTAAAACTATTTATAATGACATGCGTAACTTTATGGTTAAATTACTATCTTGCCGCATGTGGGTTTCGAAATACAAAATTTGAAATAAAAATTCTTTTCCACGCACATTTGACCTCAAAATACGAATTAGATGAGAAGTCTGACAACAAAACATGTAATTTTGTTGAGATATTTTAACTGCGCTTCATTATTTATTTATTATATAATATGACGCGATGCCCAACTTCAATGAAGTAGTATATTTTTTAAATTAATAAATTAAAAATTTATCACTGAGAAATGCACGAAAAACCCCACAAAATTTCATTATTGAAGTCGATGAAAAAGCTATAAGCCACTAATAACCGAATTTGGCTTGGCCGACATTTTAATATCAAAATTTTAATACAGTATAAAAATAAAAGATATCTTTAAAAACAAGCAATTAAAAGAAAAATAAGTAATTAATAGGCCAAATTCAATATATAACATATTATTATTTGATTCTTTTTGCACATTTCTATATATATTAATCGATATGCATAAAAAAACCCCGATAAATAAATTTTGCTCTAAAGTAATATATTTGTGTAAACATGAAGAGAATTTCTTTAATTCTAAAAAATGGACAAAATCCATTTCTTGCTACTTCTTATTCTTTTTCTTAATTTCGTCTTATTCTCTTAATAAAAAAATAAATTTCAATCCTATATAATAGAACATTTGAAAAAGGGCAAAAATGATATTGAAAAACAAATAATATAAAAAAAATTTTTTTGTCAATTCCTACTTTTTTTTTTCACTATATTGTAGAAACATCTGGCATTTCTGCAATAAAAAAATAGTTCAAATTTTGACCACAAGGGAGAATTTTAGCGCCTAAAGAAGGACAAAACATTTGTCAGAACCATTAAAATTTATTTATTAAAGTACAGAATAGGCTCTACGTGTGATCCATTCACATCAATTACGTGTTGAAAGCGCATTATAGCGTGTTCAATCGCGTGCCGTTTGTTTAATGGTAGAACGAAGAAACTCTCGCGGAATTTCAGCAACATGGCATGTAATGCTGGATTTCAACTCAGGTAAAGCCCGAATTCCTCCTACATAAACACGATCTTCTAGAAGTCTCCATAACCAGAAATCACAGGGATTTAAGTTGGGTTAACGAGGAAACCAGTCATTCGGAATATCTCTGGATATTACACGATTCTCCCCAAGTTAGCACGAAGTAGTTCTTTGACTTAGCGCCCAATGTGAGGAATTGCTCCATCTTGCAATGAAGACAGTAGTCTGCAAATATTATCGTTCTTGTAAAGCAGGACTGACCTGTTGTCGAAGGAGTTCACTGTACCGTGCACTCTTGACAGAGCATGTTTTAGGACCTTGAGGAGTGGGAGTTTCTTATACGGATACCATTTTAAGTGGATCTTATATGGATACCACTTTAAAATGGATCGCAGAATTTTTCGTACTGTCGACCACGAAATCACCAACTCACGTGACACCGATCGAGTACTAGCTGAAGAATAGTTGGAAGTGGAGGCTTTTTCAATCACAGCAGTAGCGACTTCTTCTATAGATACTTTCACAACTATCGATAGTTTCATTCTCTTTTCCGCCCTCTTTCTGGCAGCACACCCAAATCTCCAGTCTCTTCAAATTTCATAATATCTTGGTTTGAAGAAGATGATTATAAAATTCTTCGACATGGGCCCTTTTCGCAATCCCTTTAAACGACGATACTCGCGTAGTGCAGCTAAGGTATTGCTACCATTCTGTTAAGGCAGTTTTACCGATAAAGCTCGATCTTTCTTCTGTAAGAGCATGATTAATGATAACAGAGGCACGCAGAATTATTTTCTGGATTTTCCTGCAAATCTCTTTATTGGTTTGACTAATTTGCATAAGAAATTTTTAAAAATTGCCCGCTGTTGGTCAAAATGTGAACTTTTTTTTTTTTTTTTTAGAAATCTTTTTCCCACGGTCCGTATACCGTATATATTAAGTGTCATCAAAATCCGTTAGGCAGAATGGGTTCTAGAGGGATTTGAATGAGGTCACTTTAATTATAACCATCCTGTATATAAATGAAAGAACAGTTCTAAAAAAAAATAATATAATTTTAAATGAATCGAATAAAAAAGTGAAGAGTTTCATATGGAAATACTGCATTCAGAGCAATTATCTCTACAATATGAATGATATTAGTTCTTTCAGAAAATATGTAAAAAAGGTTTAAAAGATTTTTCAAATCTTGGCTGATTAAGAAATATATAGTGATTCCTGGATCATTACAATAAATTTGGATGCTATAAAATTTTAAAAAAAATTTTAAGTGAAGGAAAGTACGTAATAAGAAACTTTTTCTGTGTGCGAGAGAAATAGACATTTATAATCGTCGTTGTTTTTTTTTTTTTTTTTTTTTTCAAAAGATTAAAATTTTTGGAAATTGAAAACTTAATTACATATTTTAATTAATTAATTATTAATTTAATTTTAATGAATTTAATAATTACAAATGTATTTAAAAATTAATTTTTGTATAAGATAATAAGAAGTTGGCTTTCATAATCCAAAATGTTTAAAATGTAATACATTTTTAAGAAGAATGAAAAACATTGACAATAAAGCCGGAGCATGTAGCATTTTTTATTAAAAAAAATTATTAAAGTAAAAGTACACAGTTATTAAAATAAATATTACCACACATGCACGCACGCACGCACGCACGCACGCACACACACACACACACACACACACACACATATATATATATATAATTACATTTCTACTCTTCCTAGAAGTACGTAAATAATACTATGCATTAATAATACTGCTTTATTAGATCGATATTCTGCATTTTATATCCATTCCCAACTCATTTCGTGCACCAACCCCAAAAGTTTTATTTTCGTACAATCCAGGGTTATAAAAAACAAGATGCTAATACTAAAGCTTTAATGAATGATAGTGGTAAATCGTGCTCCATTCCAAAAACTACTTTCCCTCACAGACAACTTTAAAGTATATCAGTTCTAATTTAAAAAAAATAAAACATCAGTGCTTGGAAGTGTGTAAGTTTCCAATATTTAACACTAATTAGCAAATTCAAAAAAATTCTTTTCCGCGCGCATTTTTTACACTATTGAAATTAAGGCTGCAACCGCTCATTTTTTAAACATTCTACATACAAGTTATTTGATAATAATAATTTCATTCGTTAAAGTGGCAGTTGGCAAAAATTTGTAAATTTCTTGAGGAGCACGTAGAATCAGTGGGGAAAAACGAGATTGAAAAAATTTCGTGCGTAATACTTTTAATATATAACAGATATTTTTTTAGGTTATTAGAAGTACATAATTAATACTTTATAACAAATATAAAAGAATGTAATTATGTGCTTCTAATGCGTGCACAGAAGCGTCAAGTATCTTACTGCCAATGAATTTAAATCTAGATAGATCTAGAATATTCGAGTTTCAGGATTTATTATATAATTACTGATAATTTAAAAAATATTTCTTATTAATTTATTTAAAAAATAATAAGAATCTTTGAAACTGCACTTGCTTCCGTGCCAAACGTTTAAGAATTCTTCCTGACCTTGAAACGTAAATTTCCTTTCAAGGTAAAGACATTTATAAGTAATCAGGGCTTGTCGCGACTGTGTTCATTAAAGAACACATAGGAGAAGGTCACCTTGAAGACTACCTTTCTTAACATCAAATGTACGCCTTCGGGATCGATGCACATTCGTTTGGACGAGTTGCCTGATGAATACGGAAACACTGTTATATAATTATGAGTTATTGATGCTTCGTGAAAACTCTGTTTGACAGACAAGGTTAGATGCTCTTGTTATTAATGAAATTCTTCTTGTTTTTAAAAACATTGTTGTAAGTAACGCTGTAAAATTTTTTCTTTTTTTTTTTGGTTCAAGGTTCTTAATAAAGAATTTAACAGTGACATATAGTAACTTTGTATAAGTTTATCATGAACAGTTAACCAAGTTGCAAGAATTTCATTATGGTTTTCTAATAAATTTCTCGATGAGTGTTCAATTTAATACATTTCAATATATTCATCTCTTAGATATCTGTATTATAGCTGACTTTTGGGAAATTGATCAATTTAATTACATTCAATTCCTCCTGTTAATTTGTCCCTTCATTAAAATTTGATTCTTCTGTTTATAATTAATTCTGTTTTAATTTTCACGATAATGAGGATTTATATGATCGTGTTCATGATTTTTTTTTTATGGTTTTTCAAATGATTCTAATGAAGGAAGGAAGGGTTTTTCAAAGGATTCTAATTCAAAGGATTTTTTTTTATATCAGCTAATTACAATAAAACCCAAAATGTTTTAAATTGATGAAGATGAGGCATTAATTCTTGTTTACTGATTTATACACCAAAAATATATATTTAATGTATGCAGTTTAGTAATAAATATGAAGTCAAGGACCTTTCATTAATAAGTACCGTTTTTTCCATTTTAGTATACAATTTCAGTTATTGGTAATTCAAGTTTGTCCGAATTGAAATGACATTTTAATTCAGAATTCATTCCTAACTACTATTGGAGTACCTACCTAAATCAATAAATCTTTTTTTTACGGTATATCGTCTTTCTTCAACGAATTCATTTTTGAAGAGTACATATTTACATCGTTGTCTGATTTAGATGGGGTTTCCCCTTGCTAAATCTTATTAAAAATTTCGCTGAAACTGATTAAAAGGTAAATTCATAATAATAATTACTACGTCTATTGAGTATGGAAATGTCTTATCATCATAGTTTTATGTATTCTTTTCTCTTGTTAACACAAAGCTTTCCATGATGATTTAGGATACGATTTTGTAATTTCAAATTGAAAGAAAACTTTTAATCGGGATATTACCAAATGTTATTCAAAATTTGATGTTTTTTTTCCAAATATATTTGGTTTACAGAGTGTAATTCAATCAGACATTAGTTTGTGATAAGTTTGTTTCTATCTGTCAGCAACATTTTAATAGAATAATCTTTCTATAAGATTTCTTTTAAATACAGTCAACAATATCAGTTTGACGAAAATCTGAATCAGAGCTATTAATTAAAAGATATGAACATATAAAGTGTCATATAATTATTTCTTATTTTCAAGTAAGTATTATTTATTAAACATATGATTTCATTAGCACTACTTCGAACTATTGCGCTCAAAAAGGAAAATCAATTATTTTTGTTTCAAAAACTCTTTATTTATTTTTCCAAATTTATTTCATCGCCTTCAAACTAATCCCCTCAGGACACAATGCACTTATGAAAACTTTTTTTGCAATCCTCAATTCATACTAAAAAGTCATCGGCAGGGATGACTTTTAAAGCGCCCGGCGATTCACGTTCAATCTCTTCAATCGATTCAAAACGGCGACCTCGGAGTGGTCATTTGAGTTTAGGGAATAGCCAGAAGTCGCACGGTGTTAATAGTGTGGTTGTGAAATTATATGGGTTTCATTTTTGGCGAAAAATTCACAAAGAATCAATGCAGTGTGAGCTGACACATTCAGTACCAATCGAGATTTGACGCGTTTGAGGCCCAAAATGGAATTGACCGATCCCTTTGAAATTCCAACATCATTAACAAGGTCTCTAATTGTAAATCGACGGTGTGCAAGCACCAAATCTTTAATTTTTTGGACTTGAGCTTCGTCGGTTGAGGTTGACGGTCGACCAGAATTCTCTTCTTCTTCAACCTGTTCTCTGCCTTATTTGAACTGTTTATACCACTTTTAAAAATTTCTTTCCGATATAGGAATGCTCACCGAATGCCTTCTGCAACATTCTATACGTTTTCGCAAACAAAATTTAATTCAAGTTCTTTGCTCAATTAATTCAGACATTTCAAAAATCGTCGGAATCAGTTTTAGCGTCTCACAAAGCGAAGCGTAACTGAAACAACTAATGAATATTTTGACGGCAAATTTCATACAGATGTCAAGGACAGTGCCAGCAACCTAAAAAAGAAACAAAAATTGAATTTCCATGAGCCCCGGGAATTTTAATTTGAAAACTGATCTTACTTTTTGGACACATTAATATTTTGCCTAGTTTCATTAATTCATCTGTGAAGATAAAATGAATAGTTATAACAAATCTTTTGAAGGCCGCTTTAGTTTCAAAATTAAGAAATGTCTGATATATGATTATTATTCATTATTTTATACTTTAAATACGTATTTAATAAATTTAAGCACGTCGTTATACTATTTTGAAATATTAAGTAGTCTTTTTTCATTAAATATTCTAAAAGAATTAAAAATTTATAATAGGTTTTTTTTGTAAATTTGCGAACGTGACAAAAGTTTATACAATTTCAGAAAATGCAAACAAATAATAAATATGTATAGAAATGATTGGAAAATAATGTATACGAATAAAAAGGTCTCCACTTTTCTAAATGCAAACTTCCATATATCAGTTAAAAGATTATTAAATCCAACTCAAAAATAGTTTTAATATTAGCAGGGCAAAAAAAGAGTTTTATTTCGCAAACAGTCAAATATTCATAAATGCATTACAATATAGAACCATTAAAAGGTAGATTTTATTCTCAAAAACTGAATCATAGTGCCGTCCTCATTGAATTAAAAATTATACTTCTAATTATATGATGCAAGAAAGCAATTAAAAACCTATTTTAATTATGTTTTAGCATTATCTCCTTTGTATATTTTAAATGATGCCATAAATTTATGACAAGTTTTTTGCCGATCAAATCACAATTTTAATGCTTCTGGCTAGGACGGAGCTCTAAATCCAACCGAAGAGCATTGAATAGACAACAATGACAAGAAAATATTATTTGAAAGTTTTCAAATAATAATATTTGATCAATGATCTCTGATGGAAGTAGGAATTTGAAATTCAGAATGTTTTAAGTTTTCAAAATAGCATTGATAATACGAAAGTAGGCAACATCACTTGCGATTATGCATTTTCAAAACTAAAGGATTTCTGATTTTATAAATGCATATGCATCCTCAAATTCTAATGCTTCAAACTGTCTAAAATATACTGAGAAACTAGGCTTTAACAGAGTTGTTCAACTTTCCATGACAATTTTTATCATTACCAAATGAAAATGATTTGCTTTCATTACTTCAAACAATTTTAGATTTTCGCCATTTAATGTTTTTATATATATCTCAGTTCATTTCTGTAGACTCATCTGAGGATTTTTTTTTCCTTTCAAAATCTTACTTTTCAGATCCATTCTGATAGTAGTCTGTTTTTAATTATTGAAGATTTAGAATTATCAATTAATCTAATGGATGAAAATAAGGAGATTTCTATCCATTACATATAACCTTAGGTTTCTCCTACCATGGCAGATTTTCATTTTTTTCATTTTTTCTTTATTTTATGTTCCATTTATTTCATTTTTATAACTATTTTTTACTTTAAATTTAATCTTTTTCCATTTATTTTTCAATTTCATTATTGAGAAAGATAAATGCACAGGATTTACTGATTTTGCATCTGAGATATTCAAAACTTGGCTCCATATCTTTACGATTTCAACTTTCGTCAGTGATATCAAATTATCTGTAATCTCCATAATTTAACTGACCTTTAAAATTCTCAACTTTTCTCTCATTATACTTTAAAAAAAAAATTCTAATTCAGAAAATAAATAAGAAAGTGGAACACAGTACTTTTGCTGCTACTTCGCTTATCTCCAACAGACTATGAAAAGGATTATTTCGTTTCTTTTTTCATTCCATTTTAATTCAGTCCCATTTGAATCAATTTGGTTTGCTTTAAATGAAAATTTTCTCTCCTGCATTAATATCAATTCTTTTTTTATTGAATTTTGTTAGACATTGCATTTTTCTGGAAATATGAACACTTATAAGTAATAAAATAAAGTTTTTTCTCTGCGCAAGTGAAAATGCAAAGTCTGTAAATTTTAGAAAAGTTGCGCAATTGTAAGACAAAGGATTGTAAAGAGCATACTGCATCATCTATCATTGCTGTTTCCCTTTTATTCTCAGTACAAGGAAGTTAATTTATTATAATTAAAAAAGCTGTGCGCAATGTGAATAATTACTTTTTTACAGAAATAGGGAAAATTTTTAAAAATTATCAATTAATTTAATCGAGATAAAAAATATGTTAAATAACATGTTTTCGAAATTTCTTTAAAAAAAGGAGATAAAGCAAAGTTATATCACAAATATTTAGTGAATTAGCTTTTTCTCCTAAAAAGATATGAATAATGTAAGACATAAACTTCATTATTAAGAACGGGATTTTCCTTTGAATAGGACATAAAATGCTAACAGAATTAGTGTTCATATCACTATTAGTTAGTAAATGAATACATTAATTTTTTCTATTGTATTTAAAAAATGAATAGCCAAATAGATATAATTAAATTCAATTTAAACTTATTAGTATGGCATGCGAATATCTTTAGATCGAATGTTTCTAGACTACAAATTTTTTGAGAGAAAAAAAGTAATGATACATTCATGAAATGCCTATATCTCTCGAAAACAGTAAAAAGGTAAAATGAATAACTTAAACCATACTTGTCTAGAATGAAGAAAGAACTGTCTTTGTTAATTTCCTTGTAAATCCCAACTAATTTTTATCACTTAATATTTATATAGTATTCTGTTCTTATAATATGATATCAGATAATTTTCTGTAAAAAAAAATGAAATTTTATAAATGAATTTATTCAACAATTATATTTGCATACAAAAAAATCGTTAATATCATTTAGTACTTCTCATTAATTTACTTAAAAAAAATTCAAATGTTGAAGGTCTATTATATAATTAATATAAATATATCCATCTTTGAAATACTTTACATTTTTTAAAGCTAGGAAAATTATTAATTTACTTTGAAATTTGGTTAGTTTAATTATAATTTCCTAAAAAGTATTTTGAAATATTTTATGCTCTAATAACTGTTTTACAATATTACATTTTCTAACATTATTAATCTAACGTTAAATACAAAATGTATTTGAATACAAAAAGAATTATGATATATATGCCTGAAAGAATATATTATAAAAAGTTAGTAAGGAATAAAAATGCAGTTTTAGGGAATAATATAAATGTTTCACAGTATTCTTGCTGAAATTCTCTTGAGAACACTTTTTCAAAAAATCCAACGCCATCGGCCTCAAAATAATAAAACCAAAAGTAACTTAAGCTGAATTTTATAAGCAAATACATAAAATGTTATTTTATTTACATTGTATCTCATTTATAGATACTATTCCAACATTTAATTTTTTTATCACTCAATTTTTAAATTCTCTCTTTAACCACAAATTCTTCTCTAACTCTTTTTTAATAGAAATGCATAACCATATTGGATCTATTTCTCAACTGTATAAAATCTTTAACACATATAAATGTAATGTAATAGGCTATTGAGAGTGTGCATAGAGATTAAGAAAAAATTTTCATGTAGAGTAGTGGTCTTTGAACACTTTTAGGATTTCTTGTGTGGCGATCTGTTAAAAAAAATTTATGACTTACGGACAGTTCAAAAATTAATTGATTAATCAGCTTAAAAACTAGATTAAATACGGTTATTAATTAAAATAATAGCACATTAAAGGTATAACCAGCTTCATTTAGAAAAGAAAGTCTCATTAAGCTAAAAAAAAGGGGAAGGGGGTTGCGGAAACAAATTGCTCAAAATGTCAACTAAGTGATCACTTCGTGGTTCCTTGATATGAGCCAGTGATTTAAGATTTACTATAGATCTAAGTACAACATGCTCTGAAACTATACTGTTTTAAATTTTTTAACCTAATATTCAATTTTCATATTTATACTTTCGAATGAAAGTTTTAGATATAATAAATTATACTACATTATTTAGAATATAAAATTTTTCTTTAAATGCTGCAATCATTTGAAATTTTTAATAATTCTTACAGCTTTTCTTAAAATTATAATGATAATAATATGTATACGAAAACCGTTATCAGACATTGTAATTCGCAGTGCCTCACAAAACTCTTTTGTATATGCGTTTCATTTATGTAAATTGTTGCATAAAATAATTTGCAAATAAATAAAATGAAATTTTATTGTTTTGGAACAAATAAGATTAAGAAATATTATCATCAAGTTTTTCATTTTATTTGTATTTAATTATAATTATTTAAATAAAATAAAGAATATAATAAAATTAATTAGAATAAAATCGGTTTAAATCCAATGATACATGATAAGAAAAATGGATGGTACTCACCAAAGTTTTCGCATAAGGATACTTAAATCTTTAAAAATCTTTCAACTGCTTATAAAATAATATTTAAAACTTGGTTGGATATCTTTGATTTTTAAGAACACTTTTTAATACTTTTGATATAGATTCGAATTAATTTTTAATAAATTTGGTGCTGCTTTTTTATTATATATTTCTTTCAACAGATTCTAGCTGTTGCATTTTCAAATTCTAACCAAATATGTTTTATAGGGCTTAAATATCACGACTGTTGAAGCATTTTAATGATTTCTTTTCAATTAAATAGCAACCAAAATTTAATATTCAAGGTTATATACTTGGCCTCATATTACCTGAAGTCATTTTGAAGATGAGATTTTCGAATGATAGTTTATCTTTTTATTTAAATTATGAGTATACTTATATTGTTCCATGGTGTTATCATTAAATTTTAACTTATCTACTCAATGGATGACCATACGCACCATAACGCATTCGTATCAATGTTTGACCATCTGAAATATATTCTTTGTTTGAAATTAATTTTTAGAATTTATATCCATTAAGCAACCACAAGCTCTAAATATATTAAATTTGTTTTGATCAGAGTAAAAAGAAAATTTTTCATGTTTCTAACTAATGAAATTCAATTTTTTCAATTATATACACCAATGAATAATTTCTTCTATGCCAGTTTCTTCTATGCTAGTTTTCTTCTATGCCAGTCTTCTATGCCAGAATGATATGCAGCTGATCAAATAATTACATGTATTCCATAATATCGTCAAAGTCTGCTGTAAGTTTTGCAATGGATAATTCTTGATTTGCAGTTATTTTTAGAAAGATGATTTGCTTCCTTCC
The DNA here is from genome assembly GCA_021605075.1 of Caerostris darwini. NCBI lineage: Eukaryota > Metazoa > Arthropoda > Arachnida > Araneae > Araneidae > Caerostris > Caerostris darwini. Next base: position 449,757 of record BPLQ01012852.1, on the reverse strand, counting down.
ACGATAAAGTTTTATTGCTATTCTTCATATTAAAAGACTATTTGTTTGAAGCTTTTTATAACATATTATGGTCGAAAAAACTATTGGATAAATTATACTAATATTTTGTGGAACTTGACTAATAATTACAACCTTTTAAGTGATAATTAGTAACTTATTCACGAATTTGCAGCGAAATATGCCTGCGAGATCAAGTCGCAGAGATGTTCTATTTACATAAATAAATACTTTATAAAAACAATAGAATATTTCAGAGCAGACGATTTATTCAATGTGGCAACCTGTGTCTGAAAAAATTATTATTTGATATGAACGGAAAATATTGTTAAAACGCATGCGAACAATTATATTAGATTTATTTAGGCTTAAAAATATTTTTTTTAATTTTTTCAAAATTTGGAAATTATTATATCTAACAAAATGTAATGTATTACTTGAAGTAAAGCTATTTCCCCGTTTTGCCATTTTTTTTTTATTTTAAATCAAATTTTACTTTTTTTCCTTGGAATTATAAGAGAATCAAATAGGAGCAAAAATATTTATGAGGTACTTTATGTAGATAATATATAGTTGAAATGATCGGGCTTTATACAGATTCAGAGAAATTGCACTCTGATAAATTTAATTAAAACAAGTAATATAAAAACAAATTTTTTAAAGTCAATTCCTTCTTTTTTTTCACTCTATTGCAGAAAGTCCTTTATAAATAATTTCCATTCATTTTTTAAAGTTTATATTGGGCCATCTATTGGTAGATATATGCAACTTAAAACTTAAAAAAATTAAAATTATGTAATTAAATTTAATTATTGAATTAATATTTGAAAAACCTGTATTAACATCAAGTGTCATCCACTACAAGTTAAAAAAATGTATTTGAACTTGAGTGGATGAATAGAAAGAATTTTATGAACGATTGAAAATTTGAATAAGATATATATAGGGAGAGTGTGAGCTAATAGAGGGATTTGAAAAGAAAAAGAACAGCAATCTCGAATTACAGCAAAATAATAAAAGCAAAAATAATAAAAGCAAATATAATAAAAGCAAATACATACGATAAAAATAATAAAAATATATCAGGCTATACTTCAAATTTAATTAAAAACTTTTTGATCATTTAAAATTAAAAAATATAGAATACATTAACAAGAATACTCAAACAAACCCGATCGTTTCAAATTTCAAACGTAAAAAATTAAGAATAATAATATCCAGAAAATTAAGCTAAATTAAAATCAGACGATTTTTTATATTATTTCCAATTTGTAGTTACATTATTTTAAAAATTGAATAATATATATTAAATGAATAAAATGAATGAATAAATGAATGAATAAATTAATTAATAATCATTAATTAATTAATAATTAGTTATGGGAAAAAAGAGATTATTAACTAATTATTAATTACTTAATGATGAGAAAATGCGAAGAAAGAGCAGCGTGAATATATGAATATTTCTCCCATATAAAACTAAAATTAATTAATTAAATTTAATTAATGAATTAATATTTGAAAAAACTGTATTAACATCCAGTGTCATCCACTACAAGTACAAAAAAAAATGTATTTGAACTTGAGTGGATGAATAAGAAGTATTTTATGAACGATTGAAAATTTGAACAAGATATATATAGGGAGAGTGTGAGCTAATAGAAGGAATTTATAAATGTCAGCCTTAAGTGAAAAGAAATATTGAGAAATTATGCTCAACATTTTAACGCAAAATTTTTTCATTTAAGGCAATTGAAAGAGTCATAAAATTATTTTTTAACCGAATATGGAGTTATTAATATTTTAGGAATCCCGCAGCGGAACATAAATATTTTCACTAAGATAATGAACACATAGGTGTACTACGGGTAATAACTCTACCCAACCAGGTGAATTATTGGTCGTTGTTGGTAAACTAATTACTTGCTTAATAGCAATATTAGAGAGTTTTTGCATACCGTACATTAGTTACCGTAGGACGTCCGTTAGCGTTTTCACCCTACCGCGCATGCTCATAGAAAACTGAGCATGCGCGCTAGGGAGAAAAAGCTAACGGACGTCCTACGGTAACTAACGTTACGATATGCAAAAACTCTCTATTATTACTAACTGTCACGCTATTCTATCAAGTGACTTAATTTTTGCCTTATAAAACAGGCTTGTATTGCCAATTCATTTTGTTTCAATGCTAAATCTTGCCCCCTCTAAACGGAAGGCTATTCTTCATGTTATCAGAATACCTCTCTAGATGTGTCTTCGATTTGGCTGCTGTCATCTAGCGAGCAGAAATAATATGGTATATATTGTCTTAAGGGTACATATTCCTTGATAAAGCTATCCTCAGGATGCTATAATTAATTTCCTTAGCAAATACTAATTAATACCAGATTTTACAGATTTATTGGACAGCTGTTTTCGTCCTGTCTCTGCATATTTTGCACAAATTTTTGTTTTCTTACTTAATCTGCCATACAGTTTTTTCCGTTAAACCTTTGGATTTTTATATTTATTAAATGATTTTGTATTTCATTGCTAAAGTTTATGCTCACATCGGGATTTAATCAATTTCTTCCTTTTTTTTAGCAATCTGAATGTAAGGCAAACGGGAGTTTTTGTACTAAGAATGCTATGAGGATTTTGTTATACAATTTTCGTATAGCGAATAACTTATGCAAAATTAAGTGTGTTTCTAAATCATTTCTTGTTTGGTGTTGTGTTCATGTGTTAAGATTAACACATGAACGCAATACCAAACAAGAAGTGAATTAGAAACTCTATATCATAACACACACACACATATGTATATACAGGCTGGAAAGATTGAACCTCCTCCTTACGCACGTAAGCAAAATGTATAATGTGTGCACGATTCAAACTTAGGGTATTCTACCATAAGAGCTAGATTTCATATGTCGCATAGGAGAACAAATGACTCAGGCCATCAAAGATGACAAGGAGTACTATATTCGTTTATGTAATATTTATGTGTGAAGATTTCTCCAAAGAAATACAAGATTATAGCAAAGATCTTGATGTATGCAAATATTGGTCACTTACTGTTAATAAGAAAGATTATTCTGGGGCAATAAAATACCCCAATTTAACAGTGGCTGAATGATGCTTGAGTTTGTCTCATGGCAATTTTAGTTCCCGAAAAGAGGGTTCTCAATCAGTCACCACATTGTTACTGATGCCAGGAGTACGCTCTCTGAAGTTGACATTAAAGCTTTAAGAGTCTGCAAAAGCAGCTTAAAAATTACCCGTCTATATCACAAAATTCTGTTGCGAAAGAAATGATAAACTTTGTGGAAAAAGACCAGGCAGAACATTTATCATATTTTGGTAGAATAAAGGGGGACAAGATAAATGCTGTTGAAAAGAGAAAACTGGAAGAGCAGTCAAAAGATAACTTTTCGAAAAAAAAAGGTAAAACAAGATTTGGGTGAGTAGCTATCAATCCTATCTTCTAGTGAAGAGGATCTTCCGAAAACCAAGAAGCCTCGCATCTAATTCTGAATGAGACAACAACACAAAAAATTGAAGAACAACACAAAAAATTGATACAGAAAAAACTGAATGCTGTAAAAGTTGCACAAATGAAATTAAACACAGCAACCGATTTTTAAGCCTACATCTGAAAAATTGCAACTGTGAGAAGAGAGATGTCAGATATGCATAAAAAGTTGATCAACATTTAATTGGTATTTTTGGTACTCTTTTCTATACATAGAAAAATATATATTATTCTATATTGCTTATTCATTAGTCTACTATTTTTTGAACATGTTTAAGTCGAAAGTCGGAAAATATATGCTAAAATATGAATTTTAAAGTTTAACAAACAACGTTAATTTTACTGATGGAAAAATCGTTTCTTCCTGGCGCTGAATATTTTTTGTTAATTTTTAGTGTATGTATTAAATACTTTTGAGTGTCTAGAAATATTATACAACTGATTTCACTGATGCTACCTAAAAGTATATTTTACCCATCATTAGTTATTTTGCTGGTAGGATGTATATAATTAATATTATGATGTATATCGAGTGATACATGTCAGCCAACCCTGGTGATAAATGGTGCCAAAATTTCCAAATAATGAAGTGCTCAGTTTTGCTAATAGTGTTACAAAAAAAGTGTATATATGGGCATAGCCTGGATTCATTCATGTTTATTATAAAAGAAAAATAATCAAGTTTGACATTTTTTAATAAATTTTGAAGTTCAATATCATGAACTAAACAATTATTGGTCAAAGGAGAAAACTGCATATTCCTGGCTACTTTCATGCTGGAATGGATGTTGCAGTCAACTCATTTCTAGGTAATGTAGCTGGTCAATGGGAAATTTCATTTTATTATAAAAGGAAAAGTCTCATTTTAAGTTCAGAGAGCCATTCCATATTATAAGCAATGCTTATAAATTTTTTTTTATTTAACCTTTATTTATGTTAAGACAGCGGCCCAGAGTCTAGGTCAAGTTGCAAAGTGGTTCTAAATATTTGGTCAAAAAAAAAAAAAAAAAAAAAAAAGGTATTTCCAGCTTTGGACTAGTTTTTTTTACTAACAACATAGGCCAGGCTTTGACTGCAACACATTCAGGCTTTGCCTGCATCATATATACCTTTACAATAAGTTGCATATGTTTTGAAATATTTAAATGATGGAAATTCCAGAAAATGAAGGAAATAACTTTTAATTATTGAAATATAAAATTAAAGTTGCTGATAACTAGGATGCTAGAAGTAGAAGAAGAATCTTTAAATACTTGATAAAATCAATATGGTTTTTGTGTTTTCCTTAATAACATTTAAGGATAATATAATTTTAAATTGAGTGCAACTAAGGAAGTTAATGTTTAAATAAATAAAAGAGTAAAATTGTACTCGATGTGTAATTTTTTTTTGTTTTGTTTATATGTTTTGATATATTTCTAAGTATGAACAAGCTAGAGAAACTCATGAAAATACCCTTGTTTCCCCAAAAAAACATTTTTACAACATTGTTTTTTACTGTAAAACTAGTTCAAAACAATAATGAAAAGGTAAGTAAAATTTGATCATTGTAAATATCAGGAAAAACAAAATAGCAAATGAATAATTGTTAAAATATATGTATTAAAAGTATTCAACAGTAGCTCGTTAACTATGGGTTTTAACGGGTGTATAACTAATGAACATTTGCACTAAATAACTATTTATTCAGGGCCTGCACTAATTGTGAATAAAGTAAATTAAAAAAAAATATTTGTAGTAATAATCGCGTTTGAAATTTTCGTTGAGATTATTTTAACATTTTTTTATTTTTTAAGATAATAATGACAGAATAAAAAATTACAAAACAAAATACTTTATTTTATTTTTATAAAAGACGATATTTAAAACTTATGAAGGTGCATTAAATGATCATGCAGATGTAAGGGGATGTACCTAAATACGAGCAATATAGTAGCAGCAATGATACTACATCATTTTATTTCCTCAATGCAAAACAAATGTCAATATGTTGTCTGGAATCTTTCCTAACAATTTACATGATATTACAGAATATAGCAATAAAATTATGAATTCAAACGAAAATTGGAAGCATTGAAAACGTTTAGAAAACCTAACTCAAATTTTATTTATTTATTTATTTATTATTAGAGAAGTAAAAGTAGTTTTAGTTTTCTTGTTTACAAAGATTTAGTTAAATTGTCTATTCGTGGATTAATAATAAAATGTATTGTAAATATTGCTTTCTATTTTCGTTAACTGAAGTAGGAAAAAGTGGTTCCATTAGATATTTGGTTGCAAAAGAATATTGACAATTGAAAACATGCATTAGCAATTTTCTAAGAACCAGGAAACCAACCATATTAATTATCTTTCATCTTCTGAAAATCTTGGTGCAATAAAAAATTAAATAAATAAACCAGTCGTTCAAATTATTGATTATTTGGTACTTCTCAAGCTACCGAAAATAGAAGGAAACTTATTCAAATCATTAAGACAATTATTCTTTATGGTTTTCAAGATATTGTTTTAGGGGCACATGCAGAGTTTGAAGAATTTTCAATAGAAAATGCACCGCTTGCAAATGAAGAGAATTTTCATGCTCTATTAAGAGAAAAAATTGACACCTGTGATACAGTTTTGATTAATCATTTTCAACACTCTGTCTAGAATGCTATTTATATTAGTTGGAATTTTCTGGACCAAATATAGATCACCATAAAATATAAATCTAGACCCAGCATATCTGCTGGTAATAAATTAATTCTAATAATAAATTCCTCCGAGTATTTTCTACATTAGTTGTTGAAACTTGTGATATATAAAACATTTGACAGTTTTCTTTGTCGCTCGTTTTGCAAATGATCAATAAAATAAAACATTCCAACAATCTTTGCAATTCGTGTTTTAAATGGGGCAAGGTTATATGCTGTGAATGGTATGGTATGCATATGAACAAGGTTATTATGGTACAGGAATGGAAAATTTAATGGAATACAAGCAATCATTTCAACATTATATCCTTAATAATAAATTATCATAAATTATTCTTTAATATTATTAATAAATTATCATACATTATTCTTTAATATTATTAATAAATTATTGTTGATAGCACTATTTTGAATTTGCCAATAGGAAATGCTATAAAAGTGAAGGATATTGAAAATTTAATTGACAAAATTTATAATTTTTTTCACACTCCAAAAAGACAAAACAGATTGATAGCTAACATTTATTATGCTTCAGAATCTAACAGGAAAAAATTACATCCGTTATTCCCTACTAGAAATCGAAAGACATGAGCCAGCGACACAAATGCTAGAAATCTTCAACCCAAAATTCACAGGTAAAATTATTTGAAGAACTTTTTGAAGAATGTTTTGAACATTCATTGAAAGATACATTATTTGAAGAATATTTTGACACCTTTCACCTAACATGACCACCTACATGTTGTAGGAACTAGCGAAAGACTGAGAGCGTTTTTAAGTGTTTGGAATGGGCCCTGGTGTCTGGAAGACCCTGGTGTCTTGGAATGACGGAGGGAACTCGTCTACTGCTAATATGTTATTACATACCTTGAGCCAAACAAATTATCGTTGCATGCATTGTATTATTGGAATAGTGTCTTGGAATGACGGAGAGAACTCGTCTACTGCTAATATGTTATTACATACCTTAAGCCAAACAAATATATTAGTATCGTTGCATGCATTGCATTATTGGAATTTACGCGGGATTAAAATTTTATTGATGACATTATTAATCAAATTAGTTGTATTCGCAAAGATTTCGAAATTCGATAAAAAGAGTTTACTGATGTTAGTGATTTAATTCAAATCTTCAGTTTTAAAATAAAAACTTGAGAATTACATTCTAGTAAATACTATCCTCTTCAATAGAAGATTTTTTTCCCAAAAATGATATTTAAACCATTTTTATACCAATTGTTGAGCCAATTGAAAGAGAGGTTTATTAATTACAAAACTGTATTACAAAATTTTGATGTATTTTTTTCAAGTAAAATTGATAGAAACAAAATTACACAATTTTATAGATTTGTGTAAATTTTATAATATTTTAACTAGCTTCTCCATTTTAGAAAGGGAATTTAAATTGTGATTCCATAAATTTTTTAAATATATTATATGCAAAATCGCAATTGAAGTATTAGAAGAATGCAACCGGAATATATATCCAGTTGCATTAGTTATTTTATTTGTGCCACTTTACTAGTGAGACATCGTGTATGAATGAAAAATCTTTTTCAACATTATGAAGTTTGAAAACCTACGTATTACAGAAACACTGTAATTCAAGAACATGTAATTGATTTAGCTTTGTTAAATAATCATCGAAATATTGAAATTGACATAAACAATGAGCTAGCAAAAGAGTCAAAAAGTTTATATTTTTAGGCAATTTTTTAATAAATTTTTTTGTGCAGCACTTTTTAGTTTAATGTGTTAAACTAAAATGTGTTATTTTTAATGTATTTTTGTTATTTTTATGTTATTTTTAATGTATTTGAATTAAAATTAATATAATGGAAAAATTATTAATAAATATTAATTAAAATTGTAATTTTGACTTTAGATATGTTTTTTATTACTTATAGTTTAGTATGACCGATTGAGTTTTCGCGGTTACAGTTTGTTTAATTGAGCACACTGAAGAAAAATCCAAAGTACGCGCCTATATATATAGCACTTTTAAAAAGCAGGGTATTAAAAAATAGTACAATCCCTGGCCAAATTATTAGACGCACCTGTTTATTTTTAGGTATACCATTAATTAAAGGTAATGCATATAATATAAAGCAAATCTGATAAATATAATATAAAACAAATATTCTGATTGGGTTTGTAATGCCAATACTTTGTGGCGAGAAAGCATTATTTGAAGAATGTTTTGGCACCTTTCACCTAACATGACCACCTACATGTTGTAGGAACCAGCGAAAGAGAGCGTTTTTAAGTTGAACCTGTGTTATGGATGACAATGACAATGTTCTTTTCTCTAATTTCATTTCTCAAAAAAGGTTTAGGAATAATTTGTGTAGCGGTAAGTGTACTTTCTTCTATAAATAAATAAAGTCGTTTACTTTTATAATGGGTAGAACAAGTTATTTAATCCACTGAAAGCTCTTGCTGAGTCGGAAAATATTGAAATGAATTTCTCCATCGAAATTTGAGTGAAATGTGTAGAAGATCGCAAGTTTCAGAATCATCTGCGAGATGCATAAAAATATAGAATTAAGGGATATGTTGTTTCCTAAAAATAAGGCTCATTGTTTGAAGAAAAGTTTTAATGAAAATCGGTTTAATAAAGCAAATAAAATCTGATATTAAAAACATTGGTATTTCAGCATTAAAAGGAAACAATAAGACGAGAACTGGTAAATTTGAACTTTTAATCAGACTACCTCATAAACCCAAGTTGATCGCATACATTAAATCCAAAATGGAAGAGGACCACCAGGGCAAAGATCTGTAATTGTGTGAATCAATAATTGTTATTTAAGATTCATGCTTAGTTTTATGAATAATGTTGTTCATTTGTTCCTGGAATTATTTTAGATATTTTTAATTTTTATCTTTTATTTTGGATCTGCTTCACCAATGAAAGCACAATTGAAATTATGAGCAACAAGGCCTAGAGTTTGTCTGAACCATCAGTTTGTGAGTTTGTCCCTGGTGAAAAATAATTTCAAAACTCTATTATTCCGGCATTGAAACATTTAGAAACGTAATGATATGTAATAATATTTTAGTGACAAGGGTATTGGGCGCCTTTTATGTAGTTGATGGTATTATACGACAAGTACAAGCAAATTTTATAAAGCAGGCATTTACCTCAGCTGAGGATTGGTTCCCATGTGTTTTTATGCAGGATGAATCATGCTGCCATACTGCTTGTACTGTAAAGCTGTTTTTACAACAAGAGAATTTCCATGTATTTATCTTGGTCTGGAAATTCATCGGATATGAATCCAATTGAGAATGTGTAAGAATTTGTAAAGAGAGAAATGGGAAAGGAGATGAAACCCTCTAAAGCTAAGTTAGTTGAAAGGATTATTTACATCTGCAATCCTCATAAGCAATCAACAATCTAGTTTCAACAACATGCCAAAAAGAATAAAGTCATAAATGTGGCGAAAGACGATCCGCCTTATTATTAAAAAAGAAAGAAATTTATTTATTACATTATTTGTATTTGCTTATAAAAATAATAACAAATAGTGTTTAACATTTAATTTTTTTTTTTGTTATTTAAAATTATGATTTCAAAAGCAACGAAATGGACGCTTCAATTAAAAACATCTTAAAATGTGTGGTGAATCTAATAATTTGGCCAGGAACTGCAAAAAAAAAAAAAAATAGCCATAAGCAAAAATTTAGAAAATATGCAAACCGTGTGAAATCAAAAATCATTTGGTTTTTCATTGAGTGTAAATTGCCGTATATTAATCGATTAAATAAAAATAAATATTATTTCTAATTAACGAAAACTTTAAATAAATTTTAAAATTAAAATATCCGTGTAAACTGGTATAAGCTTTTCTTATTTTTTTATAATTGATGAAAAGCAAATCAACAGATTGACGACAGAAGCAACACAAACAAATATATTATTTGCTTTGTTATAGAAATAAAAATATAATGAATAAAAATAAAAAATAATAAAAATAAAAAAAAATAAAAATAATAATTTAAAGTCTATATAATAGAACTTTTGAAACAAACAAAATTATATTAAAAAAAATGTCATGAAGACTTCAAACATTTACCATTTTAATTTTTATGCATTTTTAAAAGCAATTCTTAATGCTGTTCAATCAAATGTTTATTATTATTAAATTATTTATTGATGCAAAAACCAAAGAATAAAATTGTAAAATATGGATAAATTACAACGTTAATAAATAGGAAAGCGTAAAGAGCTATGATGACATTTTCTAACATAATTCTTTTGCAGTTAATATTTCAACTAAATAGTTTGAAAGTCCAATTTCACATAAAAAACAATGTTTTAATTAAAAAATAACAATTTCTCAATGAATTTTCGTTCTACACAAGAAAAAAATAAATAAAGCCGAGAAAATTGATCTTTTAAGCATTATAGTTTTTAAACATAAAGAAATACACACACATACTATAAGTCTTGCATAGAAATTACGATATATATTATTTTCAGTAGTACTAAGTGTAAATCAAATTTTTATTTCACGGTAAGAAATGTCTATTCTTAAATGGCTTGTATGTTTTTTTAAATACCAATATTATTAATATCTGGACTCAAATGAATTGGATGGATTGTATCTGTCATATTTTTTATTTTAAATTGACAATTACTCAAAAATTATTCGTGTTTTAACAGCAAAAGGATAACTTTTTTACATAACAGACAGTTAGCGTATATTCGAATTTTAGAGTAATTAAAGCACTGCAGAAGAGTAGAAGAGAGAAGTGGACATTTGAATTATTGACTTGGAAAGTGTCTGGGATATCGTTTCAGAAACAAATATTTCAATTAAGTGTTTGAAAATAATTTTCTCAGTTTATTATGATTCGTATTACATATCTTGATTAATATTGAGAGGAACTGAGTATTAAATCATTGTAAGGAAATTATCGTTAAATCGTTGCACGTTACACGAAACGTTTTCCTTTAGTACTTGTACTAGTTTTTCGTTTTCATTCACTTTACACAAACATTTTAGTTTCGGTACATGAAATTATCATTAAATCATTACATGAGTTCAAAGGTCGATAAGAGGTAACCGAAATAGGCAGATCATGAAAAGTATTTGAAAGGAGAAATCATTTAATGTATAGAGTATTCTGCTTTATAAGTTGGCAATTAGAATATAATTCTTAATAGGATTTCATATAATCTTTGGAGACTCTTTATATAGTGAACGTAGACTCCATAGAAAATTCCTTTTTCCGGAAGCAAATAATTAAAAATCAAACTTCGATAAGTACAATAGGTAATTCGCATTAATCATATGATCGCTCCAATTATCTTAAGAGCATATTAAGGAAATCTCCAGTAAATCTGTTTATCGAGCTGTTTATCTTGGCTGTAATTCACCGACAGTATGTGGTTAATACTAAAGTGCTGAATTATATTTATGTGTTATTGTTCCACAATCATTGATGTGAAAAAACACAATAAACCGACTTTATTAAAATTGCATTATCTAATTTGCAGATAATATATGCAGGTACATGAACATTCCAAAATAGAAGTTGTATTATATGAGTAATATATTATTGTTGAAATGTAGAGTTATATGATAGTATATAAGATATGACAGTAAAATATACTAAGCTAAAATTACTCAATCTTTAACATATATTAGAAATATATTTCATTATTCATACAATTACATATGTGAAGGAGGGTCAAGTGTCTAAAAGAGTACACATTAACATTATATAACATTTCTGTTTTACATAAAAAATGAATAAATATGGTTATTAATATTTAGGCAGATTATTTATATAATATTTTCTGCATTATTTTCAAAATATCTACAAATAATTTAGTGTAACTTTTCTATTTTAGGATTTTTAATATCAAAAATATGAATTATAAATGTTTTCAGGTTTTTTTTTTTTTACCATAAACATTTAACATAAAAAATGAAACTGTTTTAAAATCTGTTTTAAATAGCAATTGATGTGATAGCGTTTTTACAGATAGCAAAAAGTTTCTTTTTTTCAACAGTTCGTCGTATTGAAGTGATTTGAAGTATTAGCATGAGAAGCATTTCCTGTTATTACAACAAATCGCACAGGCTGAAAATCTAAAATAACTTTAATTTATTTACTACTAGCAATACGGGTAAAAATTTTGAATTCTGTGTCCTTTATGCCAAATCAAGTGCCAGGATGCCAACAAACATAATGAATAAAGCAATTGATATTCACGGTAAAAAAATATTACGTCAAAAATCATCACTAGGATGCAAAATCGCCAAGTAAACAAACAAAATTGCTGCCGGTTAGGTGCCGTTGTAAAACAATATTTTTCCAACATCCATCGCCAAATATCACTATTACGCCAACATTAGTTGCCAAACAGCTATTTTATTTTATTAATTAAATTGCTTTACTTCAAATTTTATTACTATTATGGCAAAAATGCATTCTTAAAGTACTTTTACTCCAAAATGTATTGCTTTATCGCCAAATTTTATCACTAAGTAAAAATTTATTCTTAAAATCTTTTTTCGCCAAATTTTAAAATTTCATTGCCAAATTTTTACCACCATGATGGCAAAATTTTAATGATTTGCTTTCTACGCCAAATTTTATCTCTTTAACACCAAATTAATAAATCGATTTTTTTCCCCTAACTTACAAAAATGTATCATTTTAACAAATTAACGATAATAATTGATATTACGCTAAAATTACGCCGAATCTTTCGCTAATAGCCATATGTTATTTTGATATTACGCCGAAAAAAAATATATATATATATATTTTACAACTCCGAATTCGAATGATAAAGCAATAATAAGGAAAAAAAATAAATAAATAGAAATAAACTAACCCATCCCAGAGAATAACTTACTTTTTATCTTGATATATTCTTTGTCGGAGGCGGAAATGATCTTTTTATTGCCTCGCTAAAACTTTTCTTTGCATAGCCATATCAAATGGATGAAGAAAACAAGAACAAGAACAGTATCACAAATCTACAGAAACATTGAATATGTTCAAGCGGACTTTTAATCCGTGAACTAACGTTTAAAATTAAAAAGTGGCATTTTTCCGCGCAAATTCAAATAACCAAACTATGTCAACAGCATTCAAAAGAAATTAATTATTTGGTAACTAATTATAAGTTATTAATAAAGTAAAAAATCGTTTTTGTTGTTTGTTTCTTTTTTCATGAGTGGTAATAGCATAACAATTGCTTAGATTCTATATCAGTGGCCAACATTTCGTTATATGATTTTTCTCGGAATAATTTATAATATCTTGGAATAATTATTTAAAAAAAGTAAATATTTATGTACCGTTTTATTTTAAATAAAATATCTGCTAATAATAATCAAAGTAACAATAAAATATTCATTATATTGTTCGGAGAAAAAAAAAAGAAATAACGAATTCCTCTTATTAAACGATTGTAACCCTAAAGAAATTTATGGAACATTGACGAGATATTTCGGTTTGCATGATTGGTGACTATCTCAGGGCTGAAATATTCTATATTTCAGCCCTGTATCTTTTCACCACCAATATTAATTGTTATTACATGAAAATTATTCGCTTATACCCAAAATTTACTGTTATTATACCAAAATGTTTTGTGTTTTTTATGACGCTGAATTCGAATGATAAAACAATAATAGTTTAAAAAAAGAAGAAACCAGATAATAACTTACATTTATGCAGATATATCCTTTGTTGCAGGTAGAAAAGTTTCTTTATCGCCTTACTAAAATCCAGAAAAATTCTACTGATATCAAATTTGTGCTGTCGCAGCCACATGTACTCTGTCACAAAAACACATAAAAATTTAAGAATTTCAAGCGCCGTTTCCATCCGTGAACTAACGTTCTAAAAATTAAAAAAAGTAACAATTTTCCGGCGCGATTTGAAATAACGGTTGCCACAAAAACCTTAACTATATCAACAGTATTAAAGAGAAAATAATTATTTGATTATCAAATGTAAGTTATTAATAAAGAAAAAAAATCGTTTTTGTTGTTCGTTTTGTGTTTTATGAGTGGCAACATTATTCTGTGTTAGTGGCCGACATATGTTATAAGAACAATCTCGGAATAATCAATAATTTCACGAAATAATTATTTAAAAGAATATATATTTCTATTCTATTAATTAAAATTCTACAAATATCGATCAAAGTAACATTAAAATAGTCATTATATTGCTCGGAGAAAGAAGAAATAACGAATTCCTCTAATTAAAATATTGTAACCCTAAAGAAATTGACGATATATTCCGGGGTTTAAGATTGGTAACTTTCTCAAAAGGTACAGGATTCTAGATTTCAACCGCAGTATAAACCAACATTGCCAAAATAATGATAATTCAGTAAATAAAAAAAAAAATCCTTTTTGGTTTCCCAAGTTTTGTCGAAAATAAAGAAAATATTCAATTAGTTCATGTTACAAATAAAAAAAGTTATTAAATGAGAATTATGGTAAAATGGGTGGAATTTGAGGAACAAAAAATGTTCCAAGTAACGAATTGTTAATTGCAATCCTACAAAGTTAACTCGATTGCGCGAAGTAGAGTTTGAATGGAAATATAAAAAAATGCTGAAAATTTCTGGAATTTTAAGAATAAAAAATTGAAAAAAAGAGAAAAATGAAAGGATTCATTTATGTAAAGAAAAAAATTGTTCATTCACTTATAGAATAATAGAAAGCTTTGGTGCACATTTGGAAGCAGATAATGGAATTTCTTAAATTATTATATTTGAAAATCTCAATGGCAAATACTCAGCCATTTATGTGAAAATTTTATCCGTCTTAGTGCAAAACTGATTTTGCACCAAATTTTATCGCTTTATCGCTAAATTGTTAATTTGATATTATGCCAAATTTTATGGTTTTTACGCCAATTTGATCGCTTTATTGCCAAATTTATTTGTTAATTTGCTATTAAGCAAATTTTTGCTTTAACACCAAATTGTATTGCTATTATTCGAAAATTTATTGCAAAATTGCTTTTACGTCACATTTTATAGCTTTTACTCCAATTTTTATCGCTTCATCAGTAAATTGTTAATTTGCTATTATGGCCAATGTTATCACTTTAACACTAAATTTTATTGCTTTATAGCAAAAATTTTGTATGTTGTTTATGATGCCGAAATAGAATAATAAACAATATTATTTAAAAAAAAAAAAGGCAGATAATTACTTACAACAATACAATTGCATTCAACAATATCCATTTTTGGAAGCGCTAATGATCTCTTTATAGCTTCAAGAAAGTCATTTAAAATTCTTTTAATGTCGATTTTTTGATGTCACCGTTAAATGTACTTGATGAGATAATTGTTGAACATTGCGCTATAAGTTTATAATAATTGCGATGCAGTTTGGCATTAAAACAATTTTGCAATAAATTTTCGAATAGCAGTCGTAAATCCTTAAGAAATTAATTAAAATTTTAATAAATTTGGCGTTAAAGCGATAAAATTTGCAAAAAAAAAAAAAAAAAAAAAAAAAAAGTGCTGATACAATTAGGCGTTAAGCGATAAAATTTGGTGTAATATTAGTTAGTAATATGACAACCTAAAACATCTAGAAACTATTAGAAGTAACATAAATATTCACAAAAAAAATTCTACTACACAATTTGAACATTCTGTAATCATTGTTTGTGCGAAATTGAGTTAGCCTTAGCTATTAGCCAAAGATGTGCTTTAGATTTCTGGATCGAAATATAGTTGACCGAGAAATCTAAGATTAATCCAGATTAATCGAAGATTATTCTTACAATGATATGTCTGCAATTGATACAGAATAAACGCAATTATTGTAGTATTGCCACTCATGAAAATACGAAAACAACAACAACAACAACAAAAAACTTTTTTTAATTATATTATTACCTTCCGTTTGATTATCAAACAATTAATTTCTTTTTAATGCTGTTGATATAGTTAAGGTTTTGTAGCAACCGTTATGTCCAAAGCGCAATAGCATTAAATTGTGGCGTATTAGCGAATAATTTTGGCGTAATAGCGATTAATTTCGGTGTTCTAAAAATGTATTTTGGTGATTTAACAGAAAAAAAAAAAAAAAAAAAAAAAAAAAAAATCCACATATTAATTTGGTGTTAAAGCGATAAAATTTGGCATAAAAGCAAATTTAAGAATAAAAGTTGACTTAAAGACGATTTGGTAATCAGTGTTAGCCTAATAGCTATTCTTAGTGATGAGTTTTGGAATAATACCGTCTTACCTCAAAAACTAGCTGCGGCAGCCATATTGCTTATTTACTTGGTGTATTGGCATCCTGAAGATGTATTTGGCACAAGGAGTACAGAATTCTAGATTTCTACCTACAAATCTAAAATCTTGTACCCCTTGTGCCTAATACATTGTCACGATACCAAATCTCTAAGAAAACAAACAAAATGGCTGTCACAGTTAGTTTTCGTGGTTAAGAGATAGTACGCCAAAACACATCACAAGGAGGCTAACTCGCGAAAAAAAACGTAGTTAGTTTTTGTGGTGAAACGCTATTACACCATAATTCATCTCCTATAATCGCTAATACTGCAACATTGATTGCTAGATCGATTTTACGTCAACTTTTATCAATAAATTGCTTTTACGCAAAATTATATCCCTTTAACGCAAATTTAATCACTAT
Organism: Caerostris darwini; assembly: GCA_021605075.1. NCBI lineage: Eukaryota > Metazoa > Arthropoda > Arachnida > Araneae > Araneidae > Caerostris > Caerostris darwini. The sequence continues at coordinate 432,886 of BPLQ01012852.1, read as the reverse complement.
TATGCCAAAATTTATTGCTAAATTGGTTGTGCGCAAAATTTTACCGCTTTGAAGACAAATTATTAAGTGGAATTCTTTCTGTTAATTTACCAAAAATGTAATCACTAAAATACCGAAATTAATCGTTTTTATGCCAAAGTTATTCGGTACTACACTAAAAATTTTGCTACATTTTCTCATAATATTGATAAAATTTGTTAAAACGATAAAATTTGCTAAAACGGTAAAATTTGGTATTAAAGCGATAAAATTTGGTTTTATAGTGATAAAATTTGGCGTAATTGCAATGTAGTCATAAATATCCTCATAGTGAAATATTTGGTGTGACGCGATGGTTGGTTTACAGTTTATATTTTTGTTATTGGTTTACAGTTAGTTAGATTTTGATTTAAAACGATAAAAGTAGGAATAACAGAAATTAAGTAATAAAAGTTCAGTAATAACGATTTAGCAATCAATGTTGGTCTAATAGCGATTTTTTGGCGATGTATTTTGGCATAATGGCGTTTTACCACGAAAACTGTTACTACGGCAGCCATGTTGCTTGTTTCCTTGGTGATTTGACAACCTAACGATGAATTTGGCACAAACAGGTACAACAAAGGGGTACAGGATTCTAATTTTCTAAGAAATAGTTTCTAGTTTTAAAATAAAAATTTCTACATAATTTTAAAACAATATATTACATTATAATAATTGAATAATAATTTCTAAATAATTTTTAATTTATAATTTTTTTATTTGTATAATTTATTTCTAATACTTTTGATACAGTTAAAGCTTTGTTGAATCCATTATTTGAATTCGCTCAGAAAACCGTTATTTTGACTTTTCCAACTGGTTATTGCGTTTCATATCAGTTGACGAATTATCCGCAATTTATTGTATCTTTGAAAAAAAATTTTTTTTTTCTGCTGTTGTCTACATTTTCTTCATTCATTTGATTTGGCCGTGCAAGGAAGCAGTGAATGATAAATTATTGAAATGATGTGTGTTATTATCAGTTGAAAGAATGAATAGAAGGACCTCTGAATTCTTTGGTAAAAACCGCAATTTGAGTTTTTTTTTTTTAATTTTGGCACCAAACCAAGATTTCTGTTTCTAACTCAAATTTAACCCTACCATGAATATATCTCAATTTCGCGGAGCCGAATTTAATTAAAACCGAAGAATTATTAAAAAACGAGAACAGCAGTATTTTGCGAAATAAATAAAAAAAAAAGATGAAAGAAAATGAAATGCTGTTAATTTAAAGAAGAAGTAATTTTAATAAAAAGCGGCGTTTTCTCTCATTTCCATGTAACATAATTTTTAAAAAAGAATTAAAAGAATAATAGATTTTTTTTTTTTTTTGAGAAGAGAAAAAAAATACTGAAATATATAAATTTTACAGAATTGTAAGGAAAACGAAGCAATTTTAAGTAACAAAAAAATAATATTTTCGTTGAATTCCGTGCAACAAAAAAAGAAAAAGTCATGGGTTTTTTTATGAAACAAAAAAATGGCGAAACGAAAAAACTACCAATTTTTCTCAGAGAAGTAGAATTTGAGTCGCCATCAAATTTCGCTCTTCATCTCCGCATATACCCATCAAACTTTATCAGTCCTAGTAGACAGAATCATATCATTACTCCAAGTTGGACACAGGACATTCTTAGCAATCAAATATATGCCATTCAATTACTTTCAACTTATTTTGGCATTCCAAATATATAAATAAATCCCTATTATAGCACCCAGTCTGAACCATAAATAATGCCTGGACCCCTAGTCGAATAGAAATCATCTAAAATCTAAATCTCTAATTACCCAAAATAGAAATATTTAAAAAAAATTTTTTTTTCTTTTAAAACCAAGCATCGCGTTAAAAGATTTTGGTATCACACAATAAAACGAATGAAAAGAATTAAGCCTAAAAAATGTCAGGTTTTCAAAACAAATTTACGGAATTAAATTTGTTTCTACTGTTGCTTTCTATGATAAAGTTTAAAAATGTAGTAACTGATTTAACAGTAATAATAATAATAGTGATGTAAGTAACTTTTTTGTTACCTTTTTTGAAAAATATTACCATAAATAATGAATGCACCCTACAAATAAATTTTAATCTAAAATAAATTGTTTATTGATAAGAAGAAAATAAATTAATTTAATATTAATTAAGTAAATATTAATAGATAAATGGACAAAAGTTATTAATTATTATAAAAAATAATTAAGTTCCATCGAGTCCTGATGCACAAGAAACAATCTGCAGAAAATTCGAGTTAACATATTTTGCGATTTATTACCCATTTAGCGAAACAAAGTCACCAAATTAAAGCAACTCCTCCCAAATTGCGATTACGCCAATTCTTTTTATTTTTATGGATTGGATAAATTGGGTGTGAATACAGTGCTAAGTATTGTATACAAAATGGATTGAATTCTAATAACCGGAATGTAATTAGACATAAATCAATTCGACATTCGCAATAAAAAGATAATTTCTGCATTCAAAAAAGGATATTTTTGAATAAAATGTAAATTGTTCTCTGCTTTCCTCTTTTTTTTTTTCTTTTTAAATAACATTGTTTCATCATTCGATTTCGGCATCATAAACAACATACAAAATTTTACCATAATAGTAATAAATTTTGATGTAATAGTGATTAATTTCGGCGTTATACATTTCGTGATTTAATAAAAATTCCCCATAATTTGCCGTTAAGGCGAGAAAATTTGGTGTAATAGCAATTTAGGAATAAATTTTCGTACAATAGTGATAAAATTTTGCGTTAAAACGATAAAAGATTATGATTATTGATAGCAGTTTAACAATAAAATAATAGCGATTTAATAATCCATGTTGCCATAATAATAATTTAGCAATATGAGGTGGATCAATCGCTGATGGATTTTGGCGTAATAGACTTATAAGCACGAACACTGTAACTGCTGCGGCCAATTTGTTTGTTTATAGTACTTGGCGATTTGGCAACCTGACGATCAATTTGGCAGAAGAAATACAGTATTCTATCATTAATTTGTTTTATATCGCTTTCTCGGGAAAAAATTATTTGTATTTGTTTATTAAATTTTTAAAAGACATGAAAATTAAATTCTTAATTCTAAATAAATATAAATAATGCTATTTTTTAATAATTTTTTAAAATTTTAATGAATTTTTTATTTATAATATTGAAATTCGAATTTCTAATTCGCCCGAAAAAAATCGTTATTTCACAATTGTCCAACGACTGGCTGTTGTGTTTTACATCAGTTGAAGAGAATTCCTGGAATATTCTATATTTTTTGAAATTTACAGCCTAAATAGTGAATAAAAGGTCTTTTGACTTCATTTTTATTTTTATAAATTCGACAAATTTTGTGTGACTGCAGGGATCACCAGATTGCCAAATCGCCAAGTAAATAAGCAAAATGGTTACTGCAGTTATAATTTCATACCAAACTTTCTATTACACCAAGAATGATCACTAAATTATCAAAAATTGGTAGCTATAATACTAAAATGTTCCGTTATTAAGCAGAAATTTTGTATGTTGTTTACGATAATTGCCCAATTCTTAAAAATAAAAAATAAAAAAGTTAAATTACCTTCGTCCACTCTGTCGGCTAATAATAGTGCACACCATCAAAATGATGAACAAAATGAACAAAACGTAGATAATATCATGAATTTAAATTTTAAAAAATATAAATTATTCCAGAAATTCTCATCAACTGATGTGAAACACAATAAGCAATAATCTTCGAACAACTACGAAATAAAAGTTTTTCGCTCGAATTAGAATATAGAATGCCCGAATAGATAGTTTTTATCACGAATAGAAATATACCCTAACTGTATCAGTCATACTAAAAAAATAATAAATAAATAAAATAAAATAATAATCAAAAAATTAATGAAATTTTTTTATATATTCTAAAAGGAAAAAAATGAAACGTTATTTAATTTGACTTTACATTAGAATCCAATTTTCATGTCGTTAAATAATTTAATGGGCAAATGTAATTTTTTTTTTTACTAGAAAACGATATAAAATAACATCTATTATTTCAAGTGGCAATTTCATAAGCAAATGATTATGTTCTTTATCAATATGTGACATTTTAATTTTTCTGGTAACTTTTTATATTTGTTTTAGTTTTCATATACATCTTTGGTAAGTCACCTATTTAGTTATAATTTTTTTTTCTTTCTTCACGTCCTACTTTATTTTCTTGCAAAAGTTTAGTTTTTATTTGTTGTTCTACGTAATAATGAAAGGTTCTACATTTTAAGTAGCGTATACAGAACCAATTTTTGTAACTCGTACGCAGTGTTTAGCTACGAAGATATATTTCTTTTCAGTTTTTGAAGTACTTGTAAAATAAAGTTTTAATATTATCTTAGTAATAACTTGAAAACGCTTTAAATCTGTCTTTTTTTTCTGCTGTTATTTTTATAGAAAATATTGTCATTGTATATTTGTGCGGAATATATATATATATATATGTTATGAAATATTATCTGAAATATGCGTATTTGAGTACGATGTATAGTTATGAATTTAAGTTGTAGAATAAATAATTTTTTATTGCTTAAATTGCCTTTTTCATATTTTAATACAGAGTTTTTATTTAATAAATATTATTTAAATCAATAATCAATGATTAAATAATATTTATTAAACATATTAAAATTAATCTTTTCAATAAATTAATATTTTCTTGTATTAAGTTTGTTTTTGTCATGTTAATTTTATTATCATTTCATACGGAAAATTTCTAAAAATTCTTGCGATTGAAATGCTCAGTGTATAAACCTTCAATAACTGTTATTATTAATTACTGAAAAGTTGTTAAGAACATAATAAAGATAAAAATATTAATATTAGTAGATTACACAATATTTAAATAAATAACTAATTAAATTTTTATAATTTATAGTATGATTTCATAGATTAAAAATTTAAAGCCGTGAATAAGATCAGTATTTTTAAATAAAAATAAGCGACTATAATTTTATCAATTTACATTATACGATCATAAAAGAAAATATTCGATCTATTGGAAATATTGTTTGATAAATATAATAGTTGAAAGGTATTTTTTACTGTATTTTTACTTTTGATTAAAATAAAAAAAATATTTTACTAAGCACCTACTGTACTACTCGATAAATATTTTCACTGTTTTGAGATTATTCAAAATCTAACTTCATGTTCTAGCTAAATCAGGGATGAGGAATCAGTCAAAAAATTTCCTACTCCTGAATAGAATTTTTTATTCCGATTTCTGATTCTTTATAACAATTTTATTTATTAAGATCTTTACTACAGGATTTAGAAAAAATTGTGAAATAAATTCAATGATTTTAGTGGAATCCTATATCTATAAAACAGTTTTTGTATAGCGAAGTATTTTCTTACAACTTTAAAGTACGCTAAAATACTAAAGACGGATCACAAATTGACTTTATAGAGAAAATTAAATGGGAGTGGACGCCAAGTGAGAAAAAAAAATAATGTTGTCAAACTGTTCAAACATTATAATAAATATTTTTTTATTTTATAAACCGACTCCTGACTCTCAAAAATGCTCGACTTCCCACCTCTGGTTGTATTTATATAATTTACATCATTATTCAATTTATATCACTTACATGCTGTACAATTTTTTTAAAAAAAATTAGTAGTTAAGGAAAACATATTTCAATAATTTTTTTGTTTATTTCTTATTTAAAATTAATGGATTATTTAAAAGGATTTTTTTTTATCATGTGTGAACATGATGTTGTCCTGGTTAGGGGCCCGAGATGTTATCCGAAAATGAGGGCCAAGTAAATAAAACTCCATTGAAAATTTTGGTGGAAAATGATACTTTGGGTCCCTTAACTCTTGAAATAATTCATGAATAACGTTAGTCTTAAGGAATTTTCTGTAGAATTTGGCTTTTGTTTGAAGTATTTTGTATTACGGTTTTCAAGCACTTTTCATGATTTTAAACATTTGTATATCTAATGGCTATAAGTACTCGTAGTGCGTTGATCAACTCCGTCTTCTTTAAGTTTTATATTTATCACTTTTGGTATTTTCCCATGCCTATTGAGCTGTATAGTGCTTTTTATTGTATTTTGAATATTTCATTCTTCATTTATGCCTAGAATTTTCAAACTTTGATATATTCTTTTGTTTATTGAATGTAATAACGTTTCTTGTAAAATTGGGAATACTTCATTCTTCATTTACGACTAAAATTTTGAAACATTCTTTTAGTTATTGCATGTGATAATGTTTCTTTTACAATTTGGAATACTTCATTCTTCATTTATGATTACATTTATTTTTGTATATTCTTTTAGAGATTCTTGAACAATTTATTCTTCATGAAGTTCTTGATCTATTAAACATTACTATATTCATGTGGCTATTGAATTTGGCCATTCTTATAGTATTCCAATCAATTGCTTCATATATCTCTTGCATATATATCTTATATATCTCATATATATCTTATTAAACATTGGCATATTCCCGAATTTGTCCATCCGTTCTCGAATGTTCACACACGACAAGTTGAAATTTGCCGAGCAGATTTAATTACTTTTATAATTAATATTATATAGTCATGGTTTTTATTTTATTTATTTTTTTATGCATTTTGAAATTTTCAATTAACGATTTCTTGATTACTATGTTATTTTGGAAATGTACATTTCAATTACAGTATAATACTGATTCAAATGTTGACATTGTTACCATACTCCAAATTGCAACATCAAAAGGTGATTTTTAGTAGTACACTTATAATTAATTCCCAAGGATTGAGGATTAAATTATTTTGAGGATTTAAATTAACTAGTGTCAAAAAGGAAAAAAAAATGATTATAAGACTAAAACACCCTCGTAAACTTTTTCATTTCAAATTAATTCCTTTTGGTATTCTAGATTATTATCATAATTTCTTTAAAAGTTTTCAGTCATTATCCACATATTTATTTAGCATTTTTGGTGTATAAGTATGCAGTTGAATTTTTTACATTTTGCTTTCCTTTATTTTTTAAATAGTTTACATTTTTTTTTCAAATATACGATTTAAATTATCAATTTGGTAATTTTGCGAATTCGAAAAGTTTCTGGGATTTTTATTCATCAAATTCACATCATTTTATTGATATGTTTTATGTCTGCTAAGTCTATTAGTCTATTATAAGGCAATGAATGGTGTTTAGTTAAAATAATAAATACATACTTAAGAAATATTTTTGCTTCAACTTTTAAAATTATTTTATATGAATTCCTGTTGAAAACAACTTTCGCATATGACTTGTGTTTTATTGAAAGTCTTTTTTCCCCTATTGCACAGAGAATTAATGGATAATATTTACCAAAAAATCCAGTGTAATATAATACTTAAGAAATCTAATAACTTTGACATTTTGAATTATTTTACATAGAATTATCAGACTTTTAGCTTAGTCCTACATGACTCCCTAACTGACTAAATAATTATATGGCTTTCACTGGAAATTGTCGTTAATCGTTTAACAAATTATCAAACTTTTGAAAAATAACGATGATTGATAATAAAGTTTTTGTAAAAAGGAAGGGAGGGACAAAATTGGTTGTTCAGAAAAAAAAAATCTAGAAAAAATTTAATTTTTTAACAGAGTTAGTATTCTTCCTTTCTTCCCACGTCTGTTTGTACTTCGCTGACCTTGATTGGCGCGGGAAAAAAAGCTTTAAGGCTTACGTGATCGAATGCGTATAAATTTATACAAGCTCTGTTCTGAAGGACATATAGAAGGCACGTTTTTTTTTGTTGTTTTTGGGATCTGATTGTCAAAGAATTTAGTTTTATAATGATCCCTAAAAGAATGTAGTTCATTTTTTTTTCTGGTTGAATATATTTAGTGAGATCAGATTGTTGTACTTTTGGGTGTAATCAATATGAGAGTAGATAATGTACTTCTATCAAACCTTTAATTTATATTCATTTTCATTTTGGCTATTTTTTTTTATAGGGCTTCAAATCCATAAATCTAATAATAATTAATTTTTTATTTTATATTCTGGAAGAATTTTATACTGCTTAAAGCATTATTTATGTCCATATGAGAATATTTTATTTAACAGCTTCGATATGCATCTAAAAGTATGAGGCATTCTTAAAATTACATTTATTTTAAACAATTTTTAAATAAAAAAAATTTATAATGGTTCACGAAAAAATTAAACGCAAACACCTTTCGCATACGACTTTAAAATTAATTTTATTATTTTTACTTTTTACATACATAATTGAGCGAAAGAATATTTTCATTTGTTTTATGCAGTATGCTTTACAGAAGAGAATTCAATTTGAATATCAAAAGTTTTTAGTCTTGTAGAAGATAAATTATGGTGTTAGATCAATCTTGAAAATTACAATTTTTAATTCATAAATTTCAAAATTTTTAGTGTTTGGCATAAAAATTCTATCTAAATGTAAAAGATGTACATCGAATTAACGTATTACGTGAGGAGCTGTGCGCGTATTACATTTTTATATTACACGAGCAGAAAATTTCTATTAAGCTAGCCAAAAGACTGATGTTTACAATGGGCAACTATTTGGATTCGAAAATCTAAAAACAAAAACTTTATTTAAGTCGGCTTCTGAGCTGCCTAAGATTAGAAGACTAAATCATACAAGAACATTAAGAAGTATATTTTCAAAAGTTTGCCCAAAAAGTTATAAGACCAGAAAAAAATTGCGACTTTTCTAAAAACAAAGTTGTAATGTCAAAAGAGGCTTTAGCCAACATACATTTTGCAGTGTGAGAATTATTCAAAGTTCTGACTTGCGATAATATATTCAAATAAATTTCATCGTGATTCACATCAAAATTATGCAATAGTTCTTCTGTGCTAATAAGTCTTTAAAAAAATTATTTCTACTGTATTTGAACACCTGGTGCGTTCTACGGAAATTATGAATAGAAATTCATAATGTGTTTATAATCTCAAAATATATAAAAAAGTACATTTATTTGGTGCTGTTTGGCATCCTATGATGGTGGAAGAATTTTATTTGTAAAAATCAAATGAATTGTCAAATGTGCATCAAATTACTTACAGAGACACTAAGAATGTGAATTTTAAAATATGCAGCAACAATAAACAGAAAAATTTTAAATTTCAATGACATAATACAGCAAGTTATAGTATATCACTGGCTTTAAAGTTATAGACATAAGATAATAACTAATTTTAGAATAACTACTATAGCTTCCAAATCTAAATCAGATAAAACCTTTTGAAACCATTTAAAAATGATAACTTAAACATTCGATAACATATAAAAATTCCTTTATGAATATTCTCCTAGGAGTAAGTTTAAACTGTAATTTTGACTGTAACTTAGCCCAAACTGTCCCAATTATTGATAACATAAAATCAGTTCGATCTAAAATACTTTTCCCAAAAGTTTAATCACAAAAATGCAACAAATTTATTAAAACAAATGTAAACATTAAGATGTTAATATTATATACAACATAGATGTAAATATTAACATTTGATTCAAAAAATAAAATAATGATATTGTAAGTAAAAAGTATGACAGTGATTCAGATTTTGATTTAAATTTAACGCTTTTAATATATGGTTAAGTTTAATATATTAATATATGGCTTACACGAATAGTGTTAATCTGAATTGTAATTTATAGTATATTTATCGGGAGCTATAACAAAAGAAATGGGTTGAAATCCAGAACACCCCACCTTTGAGGTAATCGTCAATCCTGCAACCCAGAATATTTCTCCAAATTTATGTGCATTTCTTTAGGGTTATAATATTGTAATTAGAGGAATTCATAACATCTATTTTTTTCCATACAATATAACGACTATTTTAATATTACTTTGATTGTTATTTTCAGAATTTTTATTTAAAATAAATAAGAAAAGAAACTACTTTTTAAAATAATTATTCCTAGATATTATAGATTATTACAAGAATATTCTTATGATTTAATTATCTATTTTGCTTATTAACTCAAAGGGCATGAGACCACCGCTATGTTTCAACATTTTACAATGAAGGTGCTAGTGGCCACTACGCGGCCAAGGATCTCCATAATAATCTACAATAAGAATAAGAAGAATATTCTTATATTGTAATGCCTAAAAGTGATATAGAATGTAAATAATTGTTATGGTGTTGCCACTCGTGAAAAAAACAACAACACCAAAAACGATTTTTTACTTTATTATTAATTTACATTGATTATCAAATAATTATTTTCTTTTAAATTCTGTTGTCATAGTTAAGGTTTTGTGGCAATCGTTATTTGAATTCGCGCAAAAAAATGTAACTTTTTAATTTTAAAAACGTTAATTAAAGGAAGGAAAAGGCCACTGGAACGTATTAAATTTTTCTATAGTTTTCCGATGTTGTTCTTGTATTTATTTTATTAATTTGATATGGTTATGCAAGGAAAGATTTTAGTGCGGCAATAAAAAGGTCATTTTCGTCTCCAACAATGGATATATCAGAATAAAATGTCAGTTATTCTCTGATTATTTCTTCTTTTTTATTAATATTGTTTTATCATTTGAATTCGGCATCGTAAATAACATGAAATATTTTTTGACATAATTGAAAAAAAATATATTTGCGAATGATTTCGGCGTAATTTTATCGTAACATCGATTATTATCGTTGTTAAAATGATACATTTTTGTGAATTAGCAAAACAAAATTTCACACAAAAGCGATAAAATTTGGTGTAAAAGCGTTTTTAGCAATACATTTTTGGCAGAATAGTGATATATTTTAGTGTTAAAGCGGTAGCATTTGGCGTAGCAGCAAATCATTAAAATTTTGTCATAATAGCAATAAAATTTTGGCGAGAAAGCAATATAATTTGGCGAAAAAGCATTTAGAAAATAAAATTTCTGTGAGCGATAAAGCAATATTATTTTACCGTAAAAGTAATTTTAAAATAAAATTTCATTTAGTGAAAATATTTGGCGGTAAAACAATAAATTTTGCGTAAACGCATTTCAGGAATAAAATTTTGGCAAGATAGTGATAATATTTCGCGTTAAAGCGATAAAACTAGATGTAAAAGCAATTTAAGGAATAAAATTTGACGTAATAGCTGTTTGTCTATTGATGTTGGAGTAACAGTGATTTATAGTGATGAATTTTGGCGAAATAACATTTTACAACGACACCAAGCTTCGGTAGCCATTTTTTTTGTTTACTTGGCGACTAGCCATCCTAGCGATGCATTTGGCACAAAGGGTAAATGATTCTAGATTTTTCCCGAGAAATGTAATATTTGATGTATTGCACTAATATTTGTGTAAGAAAATGTAGAATCATGTATTTTTTCTGCCAAATCAATTCACAGGATTCCTAATCGCTAAGTAAACAGACATATTCCACAGGTAGTTTTTGCGTAAAATGATACTACGCCAAAATCCATCACTAGGATGCCAAGTTGCAAAGAAAACAAACAAACAAACTGCCTAAGTTCGCTGTCTTGCAAGACGTTATTTCGCCAAATTCCATCGCTCAAAATCGCTATAGTTATTATATTAGCATTACTAGTTGCCAAATAGTTATTACGTCAAATTTAATTCTTCAAATTGCTTTGACGTCAAATTTTATCGCTTTAATGTTAAATTTTATCATTATTATAGAAAAAATTTATTCCTAAATTGCTTTTAAGCCAAAATTAATAGGTTTATCGCCAAATTTTATCACTCAGCAATCACTTATTCTTACAATACTTTTACGCCAAATTTTAGCACTATTTTGCTTATATTGCCTTTATTTTAAAATTTATGCCTAATTGCCGAATTTTATCGTTTTATCGGCAAATTTTTTTACTATTATGGCAAAATTTTAATGATTTGCTTTTACGCCAAATTTTAACACTTTAACGGCAAGTTAATATGTGGAATTTGGTTTTGCTAATTCCCAAAAATTTAATATTTTAACAACAATAATAATCGCTAAAATTACGCCCAAATTTTTCGCATACAATTATATATTTTTTTATTCTGCTATTATGCCAAAAAAATGTTTCATGTTTCTTACGATGCCGAATTTGAATGATTAAACAATGTAAAAAAAAAAAAAATACACCCCCGGTGATTAATTTACTTTTTATTTTGTTATATCATTTGTTGGGGGAAGAAATAATTTTTTTAATCGCTCACTAAAACCTTTCCTTATATAGTTATATCAAATGAATGTAAAAAAACAAGAACAACATCACGAAACAACAGAAAAATTTAGTACTTTTGAACTGACTTTTCGTCCGTGAACTAACGTTCTACAATTAAAAGGTAAAATTTTTCCGCTCGAATTCAAATAACGATCACCACAAAATGTTAACTATGTCAACACCATTAAAAATTAATTATTTGATAATTAAATATAAGTTTTCAATAAAGTAAAAAATGATTTTTGTTGTTTGTTTCATATTTTCATGAATAGCAACATCATAACAATTGTTTATATTCTGTATCAGTGGCAGACATTTCTTTAATATTCTTGCAATAATTTATAATATTTCGGAAGAATTATTTTTAAAAAAGTATATATTTCTTTTCCTATTTATTTTAAGTAAAATTATACATATAACAATCAAAGTAACAATGAAATAGTCATTATATTGATTGAAAAAGAAGAAATAAATTCCTCTAATTAAACTATTGAAACCTTAAAGAAATTTGTGGAACATTGGCGAAATATTTCGGGTGCAAGATTGTGACTTTCTCAAGGGTACAGTATTCTACATTTCAACCATTTTTTTTTTTTTTTTTCATTTATAGAAAATTTAATTTTTCAATTGAATATATTGAACTAAAATAATTATATATATGTATTTTGATTTAGTTTCTTTTCTTAAAGTTTTATATTAAAAGAGGTATTTTTAGAAAATATTTGTAGCAAAAAATTTTAATGAATATGTTGATTAATTAAATGAAGTAAAAGATTTATGATTATAAAAAGATATAGAGATTCTTAAAGAAAAAAAAAAATAAAATACACATAGGAATTGAATTATGAATTTGAATATATGGTTTGAATATTTTTTCATTCTTAAATATTAATACCTTTTTTTTTAAATGCATTTCTGAAAAGATGGCAGTCATAAAGTTATCCATAAAAATTGATTTATTGATCCACATACGAAATATATTTTAGTATTCTTGATTAATAATAGATTTCTTTAAAACAATTTTTTTTTGTCCGGTATTATTTGAAATGTCAAATAGTTACGAACTAAGAAGATTCTGTTCTTTCTATGTAAAAGTAGCATAAATATACATATTTTTATATATATTTATATATATATTCCGACATTCAATATTTTTATTTTAAAGTTAATCACTCAATTCGGGTAAAATTGCATTCATACTATACGTAAAGATACATTTATCACGCACTCGTACAGCCATTTCCATCTTGCAAACTGCTTTTATATCCTACAGATTTTGCATAATCCACATAAGCTGACGATTACAATAAAACACAATCCTTTATCCCGAACAGTTTTGGGTTTTTCTTTTGAATTTGAGTACCGAACTAATCTTCAAACAGATCATCATTGCTTGCTTTCAGTTTTACATTTTTTTTTTTTTTAAGAAGCTTTGTTGATAAAAATAAAATTGAATAAAATTGATAAATTAAAATTAAGAAAAATATAAAATAATATATCTTGTATGAACTATGAGATATCATCGGAACCTAACATATCTTTAAGCGATTAGAGCAGTCTCATATGCAAAATATTCACTATATAATATGTATTTATAATTTCACCACGCAAAAACAATAAAATACAAAAAAAAAAAAAAAAACCCTAAACAATAAATAAATAAATAATAACTATTAAGTGATACAAATGTTCAATAAGAATGCTGGAAATTTTAAATATGCTGAACTTATGAGGAGTTAAAAGATAATGTAGCCCCAAGTACGAGAGTTGAATTCAACTGCTGTTAAATTTAACGCAACTCTGTCTGAAACGCTAATCAGCCATTCCTTGTCGAAAGAATGGAATTTTTTAGCAGACGTTAAAATCAATTGCTAATATCAAACCCTTGCTATCCGAAGAGTTGAATCGAGTGGTATTAAAATTCGTGCTACTCTTAACTTCATCTAGTGCCGAGGCTGTGAAGCACTGTTAAATAGCTTCTGAACAACTTCCTTGTCCGAAAAATTGAATTCAAGCGTCAAAAGTAGCTTACCTTAAACCATTTAGCGTCGAAGTCGAGTACCACTGCTAAAAGTAACCAATAATTCTTTGTTTCATCAACTGGAGTTGACCGCTAATTCTCGCCAACGCAGTTAAACTAACAATTATTAATATTTGCACGAGCCTAGATGCAATGCATACTGTAAGTAATAAAAAAATTTAGTCATACCTTATGACTCTAGCTCAAATTCCTTTTTATATCCTGGAAAATCGTATTGTCATCATTATCACGATTTTTATAGTCTACTGAATCCTGATAGTGTGGAATGCGATTTTTGAAATCTTTTCTCATCAAATACTATATACTGTGATTTTTTTATTTATTATTATCTGGGTTTTTTCTCGACTAAGTGATCTTTTCAATTTTATTTGGTTTTGCTAATAGTTCAGGTGTTATGAGACTCAAAAGTTTTAAAAGAAACAGAGACAATGGCGAAGATACAGACAGTATTGGCAGTAGCAAATCTGGATTGCTTAGGTTGTGCTGAAAATAATCTTTAAGTTTTTGGAATGGTTTAGTTATACTGTTGTCAATAATCACAAAAACGGATAATGTGTGTCAAACAAAACGGATTTATTGCATTAGCTGTATTGTTTTTTCCTAGGCTATTTCAGCATAAGAAAAAGTTGGACAGGTATTGGTTGGATTGGTATGAAGTCTCCTTTTTCTATGTTGAAGGACATGTAATAAATCTCTAGAAGTGTAAGTCAAAAATAAGTTGTTAAGCTAAACTAGGATTCCTCAGGGAATATAATGGCTCTCCACTGATTTCTAAAACAAAGTCTATATTCTCCATAGAATAAAAACGATATTCTCCATAGAATACTGCCTTGTAAAAGTATATAACAAATAAGGCCTTCTCGATATTCTCCATAGAAAATAATTCACATAAAAGAGAAAATTGTCCATTGCACAAAAGTGAGCAGGACGAAAACAGATCTCATCTATCCTTCTAGAAACAATAGTTGAAACTCGGGTTCCCATGAAGAGATTTGAGAAGCTATTGAAGTCTTGCTATGCATCTCCAGGGCCGGATTTAAATGAAAAGAGGCCCTTGGCTATTTCACTTATGAGGCCCTTTCACCTCCCATTTTTAAGTTTGTAAATTACATGAGAGATAATAAAATACATCATTACTGTGATATATATCAATATGTTAAATAAAACATGTTGTGATTGGTACTAATCTTTATAAAAAATGTGGCACGGATAATAAATAAAAAAAAAAGTCCAGAACACTTATTTGGACATTTATTCTCAGCACCATATATAGTACTTGTAACAATAACTAATCAAACATAATACACAAACATTTACAAAGAAAAAAATTCAAATAAAAATAAAAACTTTTGATTATGAAAATAAAATATGCAATAAAAATTATCATATTTTCTATCAAATTAAATTAAATATTTTCAATACATTGAAGATTAAAGCAAATTCAATTCAGATCAATTTATTTCATAATAATTCGCTTTTAAAGTTTAAGTATGAATTATTGTGAATTTTAAGTTTTAAACTAAACCAAAAACGAAACTTTATTCAAACAAAATGCAGATCACAAAAAAGAAAATATAAAAGTACATCATATTACATTTTATGTTAACAGTTATTTTATTTAAGAACTGATTCAATCCAATACATTTTTATGTTTGTTTATTAGTCATATGTGTAGAATTTCTCCTTATTTTCGATTCAGTATTTTAGTGTTTAATGTTTTTAGAATAGGGTAATTCTAATTTTGCTAACAATTTTAATGTAAGCCCCTCTAGATCTTGAGGTCCTAGGCTGAAGCCTAGTTAGCCTATAGGAAAATCTGGCCCTGTGCAACTCTGTGACGGATGAATGTAAAACTTCATTTGCTGTCTGTCGGGGCTCTGGAACAATGGTTGTCAAACTTTTTGAAGTCAGAGTGCATTTTAAAATCCTACAAGTAATTGTAGGCGCACTATATACAAATTTCTGAGAAATATGTTATATTGGTTAAGTCAAATATTACAGAAAAATAATGTGATAAAAAATAAAATGAAACGCACCTTAAGTTTATTATGAGAAACAAGAGTCTTAAGTGTTCTAGCGATTTCTTTAATGTTTAGTTCTTGTACTTGAAAAGCAACTTTCGTCAATACACTGAAGATTTTCTCTCTTTTTACACTTAATTGTGGTGAGGGTAGAAAATCCTAATTCACATAAATAAAACGCTGAAAATTGATGTAAAGTTTTAAAAACTTTGTGAGATATTGACACGCATTCTTTAAAAGGAGATTCCAAGAGATAATTCCTTATGTTTATTCCACGATTAGTGGATATAACTGCTAGTTTTTCTTCTTTAGTTAATATTAAATTATCAACTCCACAACTTGCAGATGGCGGAGATTCATAGGCTGCAATGGAAATTTTTTTAATAATGAAAATCAAATAGACGCTAGTATGTTAGCGTCTATTTGATTTTCATGGAAGTTACTGGTCCTAGTTTGTCGAAAACATTCTTTGGTATATTATCGCTGTATCTGATGGCCGAATGATTATTGCTCTGGCTCTCGGTGCCACAGGTTTCGGGTTCGAGTCCTGGTGATGCCTTGGATTTTTAAATGCCTCGAAATCCACTTTAAACCGTAGGTCCTGGCCTAATATGACTGACTGCAGGGTGTAAGGATAACAACTCTACCTCATAAAAGAAAACATCTCTTGTCACGAAATTTGCCAGCATACAGACGGTCTTGACTCACCATGGGGCCTTTGCGCCACTGAAGAAGAGAAAGATCCCACAATCACAAAAAAATTTATTTAGTTATCTTTTTAAGAAAATGTTTCATTTTCGAATAAAATGTGAAATATAAACGCTTTTCCAAGGTGGCTAGCCTCCAAAGCAAAATTCCCTAAATTTTCCAAGTGAAATTTAGATATATTCCTGATCATTCGTGTAAAACCAAGACATTGTATTAGCTACTTTAAAAATCCCATGAATATGAAAATTATACTACATCAGTGATTAATAACATTTATGTTTAAAACCTTGTAAAAAGTAAAGAACTTAACAAATATTTTCAAAATTTGACCATCCGCATGCTGGAAAATAAGTTCTTGTACTTTTTAGTATTAGTTTTCAATTTCGTAGACATTGTTATCAGTTATTTAATGCTGAACATGTTCTTCATTCAACTCCGATTGCCATTTCTATATTTTCATTTGCGCCAACTATTGATTCCATAACTTAAATATAGATGAAAGTCTTAGCGTCAGGCTCATCAGGCTCTTGCAATTCATTAAACAGCATCCTTTACAATAATGCATCTTAATTATTCCATCACGCACTGATGTTGAAAATCTCTTCGAATAATGCGTTTTTGTTTAAAGATAAAAGCAAGACTTAACTGTATTTTTACATAACATAATTTTAAAAAAATATCACACCATTAAACCATGAAGGAAAAGTGTTTAATCAGACCCTAACGTATGGAAGATATGTCGTATAATGTATTCTACTAAAATATGTTCCAAAGGAAGCACAGAAAAGTAAATAATGATTTTAAAGAAACTTAACAGTTTAAATTATTGTAAAAAATTAGATAAATATTTATCAACTTATGTTAATTTTACGAAAATATTTTAATGCTACATCTAAATTACTAAGCTGTAGCATAATATCGAAATTATTCAAAATTAATTTTGTTAATAAACATCAAATAAAGTACCATTGAATAATATCATGCAAATAATAGCAACCACATTAAGTATGTTCCTTCTTTTAGTAAAGATTTAATATTATACGTTTGTTAGAGTGAAACATAACTGGTATAGGAATTTAAAACTTTTGGGTTTACCCAGTATAAACTTGTAAATCCCAGAATTTGTCCCGAAAAATAACTAACTAACTAACGGGATCCCAAATAACAATCCTTAATTCTAGTATCTAAAGAATACCTTTCATTTTTAGTCATTCATTTTTAGATTCATAGATTTAAAATATTTTTACAACCTAAAACACAAACAACTCTCCCATTTAAAAATATTTAACCACACCCTATAATTATTTAGTAATCTTACTATTATCTGTAACGTATTTAATTGCTATTCTAATTTTTCATGTTAATTTGTTTTTAATTTGGTATTGCTATTTAACCAATGTTTACAATGTTAGACTTGACGACCATGACCCAATATATGTTCGAGAAGAACAAGTCAAACCTATAAAGTTTAAAAAAGATTTAGCAAAAAATAAAATAAAATAATAATAATTTTAGTTCTGCAGGTGCAAGATCCGGCATATCACCTTGTAAATTTCTAAAAAAGGTTCAAGAAATTCTTGCCAAACATTCATAAGTAAGAGTCTAATCGTATTTAATGCAGTAATTCTTTATCTCAAAGATCAAAGTGGTTTTTTGCTGAACATCAGGAAGCAGTTTTTGTTTTATGCTCTGCAATTCCTTTAGTTGCTCAGCTTCTCTTTTCCTTTTGGATTAAACCTTTTGTTTTCTTGCCACTGATTCAACGTGCTTGTAGTGAGAAGATTTCAAATGGCTCTGCATTGTTTTTGTTATTTTGGTGTTTAAAATGCCTCCAGCTGCTTATACTCCCACAAAAATTCGTTTCATTTCAAAAGGTTTTCTTCAGGTTGATTCTACAACATGCATTTTGAATTTATAGAAAAACCCTGTTCAACAAAAGCATTTTTAAAGGAAAATGTTAAAAGCAGTTGAACAAATTTCTGCAAATCAGGGACTTCCAAGCTACTAATAATGTTTGACCAATAGTTATCTAATCTGCTTTCACTTTGTTTATATGCAATCATACTGGCTTGTACTGAAGGGGATCACTAACTTCTCTACAATTTTCATATATCCTTTTTTTAACAGATATCCAATTGTTTGATATGAAATTTTGAATCACAGATATAATAATTTGAGAGCTACTTTGGTATTACATGCAATTGCTGCATCCAGGTAAATATCACTTTGGTTAATAGGAAATTTAAGGGAAAGAGTTTTGATATTTTTAAACAGAACTTTCTAAAAGCACTCACACAATCCTTGTAATAAAAATTTATTCAACACTTACATATATGCTTTTACCTTTTTTAATTGCTCTTTGGCTGAAAAGCCTAAATTTACATTTTTGTTGAGCAATAAATTTTCTTTCTTCATTACATCGATTTTCTGTAAATTGGAACCCTTATCACCCAAAACGCAAGGCTTGGTGAATTTTTGCATTACTCTTTGCAATATGGACATAGAAGATGAGTACAGAAAGGGACCCATAGGAGTGTCACTTTGAAAATCAGTTTGAAATGGATTAACTGTTAAAGCTAGAAATAATAAAAAAAAAAAAAAAGTCTAATTTTGAACTTAAGCTTTTATTTTTGATGCACTTTGAAACCAGAAGAAAATTCTTAATAATTGACTTTTTATCTTTAAGGAATGACTCAAGAATCTCAGCAATGTAAATTAAAAAGTTTTTCCAGCTAGTGATTAGTTTTCGAGCCATCGTGCGGATCACAATTTGGAGGGGATTTTACAATTCTTACGATCTGTGAAATGTGTGAAGTCGGCTCTTCATGCTGTAACGTCCTTGTGTAAATAATAGAAGCTTCTAAAATATTCTATAATTTCCCTCCTCGTTTACTTGATCCCAGCTTAAAGGCACAATGAATTGTATGCAATCCACAGTTTGCATTGTGACAATGACATTGTATGCAATGACTAAATACTTATCATCTGGTGACGATTCTTCTTTTAACTCTTTTCAAAATTTTAAGTTAACATTGATCCCATCCGTAGATATTATGTACTATATTTTTTTTTCAGACCAACAGGTAGGGATGCAAAAGCATCCTTGAAATTTTACAGCAAGTCTTTAGCACAAGGGGCTGTAAAAATACGGATTTCAAATATCTTAAAACGACTTGATTTTTTTCATTACAAATCGTTATAACTCCTGCAACTGAATACTGGCAATTTTTATATTTTTCAAGAAACTGATTAAAAAAATATGGAATAAGTTCATAAATGGTGAAATAAACAAATTTTATTCTATGCAGAGAATAATAGTCATCTATTTAAAAACTAGAGTCATCTAAAATTTTTTTTAATAGAGTCATCTATTTAAAAACATGATTTTTAAAAAGAGTATAGCTGTTGAACTTGATCTTAAATGATGAGTGTTCTGTTAAATAGTGCAAAATCCGTAGAATTTCTGCCTCAGTGACCTTTCCAGATTTTAAAAAATTCTGCACAAATTGATTTTTACCTTTTGAAGTAGATAAATTATTATTCTATCAAGTACTTTAATCAGGTATCTTAAAAATTGATTTTATACTGATTGATTCATTTTTACTTAAAATAATTTATTGAATTTCATATGCTTGCTTACCTATATTACTTAGAGAACAAAGTATTGCAATACTATAA
The DNA here is from genome assembly GCA_021605075.1 of Caerostris darwini. Classification (NCBI taxonomy): domain Eukaryota; kingdom Metazoa; phylum Arthropoda; class Arachnida; order Araneae; family Araneidae; genus Caerostris; species Caerostris darwini. The sequence goes on along the minus strand of BPLQ01012852.1, from coordinate 412,228 downwards.
ATATACATTGCAGAAAATTTATCAATTTTTACTTCTTGTAACAAATGACAGGATTCAAGAACTTCAATCCAAATTTTTGGAAATGCTGTTCTTTTGATCATTAGGAATCAGTGTTTTAAAGCTAAAAAATTGAAAATTGTAACTTAACATTAATGTTTTTAGCTATTGCAAATCTTTAATCGCTAATTAAAATTTGCAACAGATGTTATTAAGTTTTGCAATCTTACTTAATAGCTATGAAAATAGTTGAAAAATGTTTAATTTTTTTTTTATCTCTATATGAAATTAAATTAATGCATAATTACATATCACATTAATACATATTTCGTCACGTATTTTATATATATATCGTCATATTTTGTAAAACAGCAGTAATTTACGTTTCTTTTCTCCAAACTTTTAAGAACAGTGGCCATATTTTCAAGAATATCGTCCAGCAAAATGGATTTTTAATTGGTCACAAAAAAAGATTTTTCTCAGTGTCACCTAGTTTTGAAGTCCAGATTTTCAATAGAGACAGTCATTTTTGATAAATCATCATTGATACATGAAATTCGAGTTTTATTGTATTAATTTATTTTTATTATTTTTTTTTTTTGTCTCTCGTATTATAACATTTGGATAAATTGAGATAAAGCAGCATCCGCTGGCATAAATCTCATATTTACAAGTTCAATACAGATTTCCTGGACAGTCAAGCATACATCTCAAAGCACCAAGTCAAGTCCTGGACAGTACGGTATAATTTTCAAGTGATTAACAAAATGCTGAAAAGTTTTAGCCACGCCTCACATTAACATAGAAATTTAGTTTTTCTTAAATATTTAGCAGTTTTGAAGAAGGTTGATGCTTGGAGAACCCTGCATGACATGGTGCAGTCATTCAATAAAAAGGACTATATAAAGGAAAAGTAAATATCAGAGAAAAACTTTCTTTGTGAACAAATTGAAAAAAAAAAATCGCATCTTCCATTAACGCTTTTCAATGCTAAAAGCAGAAATCTCAAACAAGCGAAATTTGATACGTTAAAACGCAAACTATGTATATTAAAATATATTGACAATTAGAAATTTATATAAATCCTAGGTAAAAATCCATATAAAAAAAAGAAATAGGCTACAACTTGCCTGTCTTATACACAGAAAAAACTGTTATTCCAAAATTGATGAATTAAAATGCATCTAGAAAGCTAAAAATTTTACCGGAATGACGACTTGGGCTCATCCTATTTCACTTGTAGTTCAGAATACGCCAAGGAGAAAAACACAACAATTTTTGTGATTGTAACCAGGTACTTCGGATCCTAGTATTTTAAAAAATATCATCCTAGGACTAATTAAAAGACACAAACATCTTTCATGTATTTAGCTCCTGCTTGAAAAGCCTGGCACCAGATTATATATTTTTTTACGTAAATGTGGTGACAGCACTGAATTTCCATAATTTGGCAAGTTTACTTCTATTTGGTTCTAGAATTTTTCATTTAATTTTTTCCGTTTTGTTTTCACAAATTATTTTTCAGGTTTCTTCAAAAAATTCTTTGACTTTACCAGTTTTCCCTCACCTTTCATCAAATTCCCTGATTTTTCCTAGTTGAGTGGCTATCCCGTATTTATGTAATTAATATATATAAATAAAAAAATTGAATGATTGTATTTCCCATAATAATTTAAAATCTATCATTAAAAATCTTATTTTTACTCTTTTTTTCTTTTATTAGTTCACTTTGCTCACAATGCAGAAAAACCAACTATCAAATTTTTTGTGTTTAATCATTAAAAATTGTAAATCTTGCATTCGAAAATAATGAAATAATTGTATTCATAATCTTATTTTGATGGGATTTTATCATGGAAAGTGGATAAAATTACTCTTTCTACTGCCGAATTAAAAATATTAATTGTGTATTATAAAATATAAAAGACTTTATTTATAATATATAATTTGCTTTTCCCATTGGAAAAATCATTTTTTAACACCTCAAATTTTATTTAAATCTTTAAGCATTTAATAAATCCCTCAAAATATTTTTTTAATGAGAATTGATTATATTTAAAAATCTGGTTCTGTAAAGGAAAAAATTGATTCTGAATTGAAAAATGATTAGTTCATTATTTATTTAGCAGTTAATTAATTTTGTAAATCAATCACACACAAAAGTTGGCAAACATACAAAGTTTAGAAAAAGCAGTTGATTACTTGCTATGCAAGATATGTTTCATGCAGAAAATAATTTCAATAAAAAAATCTCTTGGTATGGAGGTTAAGAAAATCTTTATCACTTCTACAATTATAGTTAAAGAATTTAAAAATTAATTAATTTAAAGAAAAAGATATTAAAGATTTTTAAAATTAATTAGTTGTATTTATTGTATATGAAACAAAAATAATGTACCGGATATCAATTAATCTTTTCAGTTAATTCATCACTATTGAAATAGTTAAACCTATGCATTAAATGAATGGTTCTCACTTTTTACCCTTTATAACCCACATGAAATAAAATCAAGGTCCTGCCTCCTCCTTTTCCAACCCTATTTTTGTTATTAAATGTCATGATATCTATATAATTTCATTGAAAGTAAATATGAATGTCCTCATTTTTTAGTTCAATATTTATTATAAACAATATTTTAGTCAGAAAACAGTTATTGGTACCTTTAAAATTCATGTTTGTATTCATCCAAACTATTTTTTTTTTTTTTGTAATTTTCTTTTAAGGTAAGTACTAAAATTTTTATATATAAAAGTATCTCGCAGTTTGAGAACCACTGCATTAAGTGATAATGCAATATTTATAATTAGTTCATTATTTATTTAACGATTTATCTTTAAAACTTATACAATACTTTAGTTATATAATTAATTAGATTTAAAAACTTAATTTAACAGACTGTTGAAATGTACAAATGAATATTAATTTAGTAAAAATCCATTATTTATTTTAAAATGTACATGTTATTTTATATCAATTCCAGGAAATTTTACAAACTGAAAGTCTTCATTCATCGTACAGCATCACAGATTTGTCGAAACATCATTGAGCAGGAAGTAATATTTGAATTCATTAATGTATCATTCATGTAAAGCAGGATTTTCTTCCAATTTAAGCAATTGTCTTTAAATTCTTCTTTCACACTGAAATCTTTTTCAAACAGTCTAATAATCGAAGTTAAATTCTTTTCTCCTTCTGAACTCAGGAACATTTTAATAAGTCCATTTCTTGAATCTATACCCATACATTTGTACAACCATAAAGGCAGTTCTTTGGAATAAAATAGAGAGTTTTCGTTATTTTTCAATATTAATTCTAATATATTGTTGAAATATTTTATTTGTTTGTTGTATATTGATTCAGGGACATTTTCTCCTAATAATGGTTCCCAAAATATTATAATTTTGGCTAAAATAAGAAAAGTTTCTTTAATATTTAGTACTTCCGTTAAATCCTTTCCTTCTTCAGTATTCATTTCTTGTTTTGATTCTAATTTTTCTACCAAGGATTTCCACAGTTTATAAAGGTCTTCAACATTTTCTTCTGAAAGTTTGATATTAGACCAGAGAGAATTATCTGAATTTTTCATAGTTGTTAGAGATTTCAGTAATGCTGACAGCAAAGTCTTAATACTACCAATATCTAAAAATCTAAAAAATAAAATAAAATAATTAAATATAAAAAAAGTTAAGAGAACATAACTTTTTGTTTTTTGTATGATGCAATATTTTATAAATTATTTTAAAATAATCTTATAATGGCAACATTCTTAAGGATTTTAATTCTCTTTCTGAGAAAAAGTATAATTAATCTTAACTATACAATCAAGTTTTAGATTTCATTAAAAAAATTACAATAAGTTAAATTTACAGAACGAAATTTATAATGAAAGGAAAATATTCATCACATTATCAATCAACACCTAAAATTTGTGCAACGCAACTTACTTTATTTTTGCTATTAGACTCCATAAAATAACAGTAAAATGGAAGTTATCTGGGACATTAACTTCAAGATTTTTCATGATTTCACAAATATGTTTCAGTATTTCTGTATGAGACCAATCACTAAAATTAGGAAAAAGGAAACATATTATTTATGACAGGAATGCCAGTTCTTAAAAACTTTACGCTGTCAATAAATTGTATACATATAAGAAAACAAAGGGGTAATTTTTTTAAAATATGAAAACAAATTATCAACTCAGTAATTTTCATGAGAAATCTTTGCTAAGAAATGCAAATAGATATCTTTATAGAAGGATATCTATCTCAATATATTACTTTATGAAATTCATAATTTTAATAACACTCTTAAAACTACTACATAAAATTTTTTATAATTATACATAATTTTTTCTCAATTTTAATTTTACTCAGTAGAAAATAAGGCATAATTAGCTGTACAATTTTAATTTTAAAAAATAAACATTGTATTGATAAAGCTAAGCTGCTATTCTTTATATTTTTGTGAATTTTTTTTTGTTAGAAGATATAACATTGCTTTATTAATAGTATGCAATATAATTTATTATATAATTTTAGAAAATATTAAGAATATTCTTTTATAGCTGAAATGCAGCTTTTTTTTTATTCCCATATTTCAATGTTTTGCTTAAAACTCAAGTGTGTATTATTCATGTCTGAATATTTTTATAATAAATCATTTTCACTGAAAAATTTATGATGTTCTGTTTTATTCCCTTATTTCTATTTCTAAAAATCATCTATTACTAAAATGACAGATGGAAAAAATAACACCACAAACTCTTCATAAAACAGTAGGCTATAATAATGTTTTAAACATCATTAAAATAAAAATTTAAGATGTGAAATTTACATTGCATTTATGCACAGTCCGGTCACATTAATGTGACCACCTGTCAAAAGTCAGAATATACACTCTTGTATATTCTGGCTTTAAGTGGAGGGTGGTATTAAGTGGTAATTAATTGGTATTAAGTGGAATTTTTTATATACACTCCACTGCAATGTGGTGCCATCTGCCTTTTGTGATTGGTTATTTCACATTGACGTCGAAAGTAGGTGGTGGTCACATTAATGTGACTGGACTGTGTAATATTGAGAAATTACACATAAATGCTTCTTATAATTTTTTTGTTTTTTAACAGAAACAATCTAAGGAAATAAGCAATTATATATTTAATTTGAAATAAATGCTGAAATTTATTCAAAAATGTTATAGAAAGTTACCATTCTTCTATGGAATTATGAAGCCAAGTCAGCAAAGCTTTTTGGCATAGAGTACGTGCAGACGATTCAATTTTTACTGCAGAATTCACAGTCTGAAGAATTGAAACCTAAATATCATGGTAGATATTAATATAAATTTTTAAATACAAAATTTTAAAAATGTTTCAAACATTATTACTAAATAAAAATGGTGTATAACCCTATACCCTATCAGTACATGCATTAACAGTGTCACTATTACAAAGTCTTATATTACTCTTTATGATCCAGCAGTATCAAAGTATTACTTGAATTTTTTTTAAATATAAATTAAGGATTTTAATTAATATTTATAATCATGAAAAAAAAAAAAATTATTTGCATGAAAAGCAAATAAAACAATGCAAAATAAAAAATTAGTTGGCATTGAACTTATTAGTTTATGTATTAAGACACTAAATATATAATTTTAAAGAAGAGACAATTGATCTGCTTTCTAAATTTAATGTTTAAAGTCTAATAAAAGAATTCAAAGGAATTGCAAATTATAAAAAATATAACAACAAAAATTACTTTACAAATTTTAAGTAAATGTTTGATATTAAAAATTTTTTGATAGCATACCCTTTCTTGACTTGTAGATAAGCAACTAGTATAATGTAGTAACAAAGTACTGAAAATGTATCGCTTTTCACATATATGGAAGTCTAGAGAAGATCTCAATCCATCAGCTAATAGATTTAATAGCCATTGTCTGTGTATCCGATGCTAGAAAGAGTATATTCCTTGTTAATAAAGATACACAAAGCTTTGTAAACAAATATACACACACTATGTTCAGAAAAAGAATGACCCCTCAATACTAAAGTAAATTATAAGATCTTCTAATTAACAGAAATTCAAATGAATTACATGTGTAAATAAAATGAACATTAAAAAGATTTACAATTACAATATAGTTGATAATTTAGATTTTCCCATCTGTTTTAATTGCATTATATAAATAAAAAATGAAAAATTTTATGCATTCAACATTTGGGTCTTCTCTAAGATTACAAAAGCAAGTGATACAAATATCAAATAATTTCAAATCAAACAATTTTAAAAGAAAATATTTTTTTTTAAAACTCAATAAATATAACAAAAAAAAAAAAAAAAAAAAAATTTTAAACTGCTGCTCCAAATTCTTGGGGTTGTATCTGTTGGCATCTCATCAAATTAATCAACTGATTAATATGTAGCATGCTTGAATAAAGATAACATATTTTCAAATCAATAAACAGTAATGACTTACAAACTCTTAATGCTATACATATCACAATTACCTTCTTAAATTGACCCAATTTTCATTTTCATAAAGAAATAGACCAACTCTTTCTACACCTGAGACAATTAATGCTCTAAGAACGGTTCTATTTGAAAAGTTATTTCTTCTGATAAATATTCTTTTTCTAAATGTCTTAAACCCAACCACTCAGTTCCATGTTTGAAGCATCCAATCTCCTTACAGATACAAACCATCTGACAATCTACATATTCCAATATTCTCTGTATACTTAAACTCACCTCCAACCGAAAAATATCCTATTTTCACCTTCCATCTACCTTGCTTTTAAAATAAAGTAATTGCCTGCTTACCATATTAAAAATATCTGAAAATATATTATCAACTTTGGGACACATTCCATACATTTTCTATAACTTTCTCTTCAATAATCAAAATTAAGTAATTTGTTATGTCCCTATTTTAATTACTTAAACATAGTGGTACATATTTTGATCCCATAAAATTATATGATAAACAAAGTAACAAACCCCAGGACAATTTTGAATTATTTTTTGTTATAACAAAAAAATATAATAATTTGAAATTTCTTGCAACATGAACAGCAATTTTGAAAGCAATATGTTAATCTCTTTTGTAATTTATTCAAGCATTGCTTTTCCTTATTTAGATATTTAAATTGTAACAAACAGTTCTCAATGCATAATTATTATTTTCCTTAAATTCCTAATTTTTTATGACTGGCAATATAATATAACCAATTAAGTGTTAATATAAATTTTATATGAAGAAAAAACAACAATTATAATTATTGAATCAATTAATATGTACACACATACACACAAAGAAAAGAAACTGTAAAACTAGAAAAGTAGATTTTGCTTTCTTTAAAAAAAATTTCTAATATTAAAAGTTACTTACCTCAATGTAAGTACTGTTAAATAAATTGTAAAATTCTGGAACTTGTGCTATATCTAAACAAGGCTTCCTCAAGATAAAAGCATAGAGAGGGCGATATAACTTATGTTCTAGAAACAAATTTAATCAAGTTATTTAAAATACAAACAGATTCATTAAAATTAATTAAATAAAAATTCACAGTACTCATTAAACTTCAAATTGTTACATATATTTAAAAGCAAAATAAAATTTTCCAATGTGTAATTAATATTTTAATTACTTAAATTATATTCATGAAATAGCAAATTACTTGAGATTAAATAAAATAGTACAACATTCACAGTTACTCAATAATATCAATAATTGTTGATAATTATTTAATAATTCAACATGGAAATAAAAAAATAAAAATTTTAGAAACAGATGCAAAATATGATTAATTCACTATACATATAGCTTAATAGAAATTACATAAAAGAATTTATCTAAATCCATTTTTAATTCAGAAAAGTTTGGAATTTTAAGCCAATATTATTATATAATAACATACTTTATCTTCTTATTTCAGAATTAAACTTTTTCTGTTTTAATAACAAAATGCATAAAAAATGGCATTTTTCAAATTGTATGCAACCAAAAACTTTGAATAATAAAAACAATGAAATCACTACAATAAAAGAATCTAAATTTATATTAAAAAACACCTGATAAGACTTATCTTCTATTCAGGATAAAAAAAAAAAATATTTAAAATTCAATACATTTTAATTAGAAACAATACAAAACATCATTAATTCTTATAACAAACTAAATTCAATATTATTAAAATAAGTTGAAACCTTACATTTAAATAACATAGCAGATGTAGACGTACACTTAGAATAACAATGAGCAAAAATTATTAATTAGAATTTAAAATAATATAATTAATATTTCAAGTACTCCTCCAGGTAATATATGAAACATAACGTTACAGTTTTTAAAAGGTACCACATATATTAAATCAACAAATGTATAATAAAAATAAAACATACCAGGTTTGGTAAAAATATCCACTGCTCTTGCCAAAAATAGAGTAATTATATTAGGAATTTTAGGGTTTGTTGAAACTATAGAATTACACAAAGAGTCCAACAGACAAAGCCAAATTCCTTTTTCTCTAAAATTAGATCCTTCTAAATGTTGATAAAATTGAGTTAGACAGTAATATCCTAAAGCTCTCACAGGTGCTTCAAGACTACTTAGAGAAATGAAGATGAGCATAAGTACTTTTGATTGAATGAATTGTGTACAATGTACAAAGGCACCTATTTAAAGCAAAAAAAGGAAAGTTAACAAGATCAGATAATATTCATGACAAAAATTCAATAATTATTAAATATATATATTTTTTATTTTCTATTAATATTACAAAATTCAGTTTAAATTGTATATTTAAAAACACATTTAATATTAAATATTCAATTTTAATAGTGAAAATTATTTCAGAAATTTTTTTAAATATATTTTTACCAATTATTTTTAATACATATCAGATAAGGAAAAAGAGGATTAAAGCAATGAATTAAAACAGTATTCGTTAAGAAATTAATTAACTTATATCAATAACACAAAAGTCAAGTGTGAAATAATTTTTTTATACAAATAATAAGAACAGAAGCTAATCTAAGTAAAAAAAAAAAAAAAAAAAAAAAAAAATTATTTGTAATTTAACTAAAATCATATTTAGAATAGAATTTATATATATATATATATATGTACATATAAAACTACTTAAAAAAACTAAAGTTATATAAATTGCAGCTAAAATTTTCTATACAGAAAAAATAAATTATATCATTTATATATTTTAACAATACATATAATTTTTTCATTCGCTTTAGATATTCAAGAAAAAATAATAAACATTCATAAAAAGTTTTTATAATATATAAATTATTGAAAAATATTTTGAAAATACTTACCAGGTGATAATAAATAAGAAAACAAAGGTAAACAGAATCTCAAATCATACATTTTATGAGCTAAATGATCATCTACTTTTACCAATTCTGATATGGGCTAAAGATAAAAAAGAAAAGAAAAAAAGTTATGCTTAAAATAAAATTTAATTAATTTAAATGTGAAGAAGAACAATGGATTTATAAAGTAAAGTTTAATATTACTTATGATAAACAAAAAAAAAATATTTTAGTTTTAAGAAAATAACAAAACAAAAAAAAAAAAAAATGTATTTTTTAAACATTAAAAAATTTATACTAATAAAATTTTCTACTAATACAAGGTCATCAGAAAAGGTTGGACACATTTTAAAGAATCAAAACATAAGTTATAGATAAAACATAATATATATATATATATTTTTTTTTTTTGCATTACTTGACAATCTCCAGGTTTTTTTAAAAGTAATTTTTTTGCAGCCATGACCTTCAGATAATGAGCAGAATTAAAATGTGAAGACAAATACATGTGCGATGCATGTTATGGCTGGCAGAGTACAAATCGGTAAAAACTGTTCAACAAATTTTTTAGTGTGCTTATTACAGAATACACATGAGAATAGCATAAAATTGTGGTACAAACAGTTGTAAAGAAGCAGAAAATATATATTTGATGACCAAAACAAACTATGCAAATGCTGAGTTGATTCTTCAGAGCTGTGTGCATAGTCCCATGAAAATCAATTATTAAGGATAGTTTGCAAGTTTCATTTTAAATGTATTTCATTTTTAAAGTTTATATTATGTGTTTGATACAGACAAAGCAGCATTCAACATGAATAGTTGTGTTAATCTGTATAACTATCATACATGATGGTCTGGGAAAATGAAATTGTAAAATATTTTGCACAGATTAACACATGACCAATTGGTAGGACCTTAATTTTTGTGGAGCACACAATTACAGGAAATGGTTATAGATGTGGTAAAACAATATGTTTTCTTGCAAACTGAATTCAAAAAGGATAACAGTGTCATATATTTCCTACATGTATGACTAGCTATAAACTGTCACTTTCACAGCAGGCAGATTGGTATGGCCAGCCCAAATTTATAACATTTGAGAATTCCTGATTTGACACCATTAGACTTCTGTTAGAGGGAATGTATAAGAATATTTTTTACAGTGAAAAAATATGGACATATCCTATTTATGAAAAACTGTTGCCACAATGATGCTGGACATGATTCCCAGCATCCTCATACAGATTAGCTACATGTACAGGGCAACTAATGGCATTTACATAGAAACTTATTAAGATAAAACTATTAGTTTCTGACCATTAAAGGGGGAGGATATTAGTTTATTTTAAATAATTCATTATGTATGATTTTTTTAAAATGTGTACAAAGTTTTTCAATGACTAAGTATTTAAAAATCCAGCTAAATTTATCAAAAATTTTCAAGAATTTATTTTTATCAGATTAATATATACATAAATATATAATAAGAGATACATATAGAGATGATAAATTTTAAGAAATAATAACAATTACTCATACAAAAATTTACTTAATCATGATTTTTTTTATTGATATTATTTCAAATTATCAAAAGTAGTTCATCTATCACTTTTATAATGAGATTTTACATATTAACTAACTAATGTAATTCATACTTTAAAAAGACAAAAGTTTAAGTACCTAAATAAAATATTTAAAAAATGGACACAATGTTAAAAAATAGTTTTATTTCTAAACACTATTAACATACATTCACTGTTATATTTATACTATTATATATTCATGCATTACTAGCATAATTCCTTAAAAAAATTTTGGTCTATATCAATACATACAAGAAAAATAATATAATATATACCTCTAATTTCATATCTAAAGGCCAATTCAAAAGAGTATTTTCAATCTTTTCAGGTAAATAGAGACTTAGAATATCTTGTAATTTAGGTTGTTTCCATAAATAATTTTGAGACATTTTCATAATTGAATAATGAGATATGGCTACTTTTCCCCAAAGAAATGGACTAAAAAATAATAAATAAAAAAAAATATTAAAAATATGTTAAAATAATATCAACATATCTAATAAAAGACTATAATTATTTTTGCCGTTTTATTAACCTTATTATTAAAAAATAAATATTTTAGCAATGAAATAACCAAGTGTGGAGAGTTAGCAAAAAAATTATGAATTATTTTTTTTTTCCACAGGCACTTTCTGAAAAATGAATTGACTATTTTGACCAATTTTATATACTATGATCTTTACTAATGGATATAGAAGAATTTGTGAAATGAATTCAATGACTTTTATTGAACTTAAAAAAAAAAAAAAAAAAAAAGTAATAGGTAAAAACTATAAAAACCTTTTTTTTTTATATATATAATAGAGTATTTTTTATAACTTTAAAAGTGTAGCATTTGCATTCACTTAAAATGTATTCTTGCCAAAACCAAATTAAATCCAAATTAACTTGTAGTAAAGTACTATAGAATAGCTTAAGATAAGGAAAATAAAATGGGATATTTTAAGGACAAAGATGCTCTATTTGTAATACATTAAATATTTTTCCTAAATGAAAGAATAGTTTCTACATGATCTTTTCTTTCATTGTTGATCCAAGATAAATTTTTATGAGCTTCAATGCTGAGAAAAAAATCTCAACATATTTTATATGCTGTTAAAGCAATAACAGTCTTTGCTACTCGTTGTATCATTTAAGCATACATTGGATTCTCTTTAATATTTAACTTTAACCTTTATTCCTGGAATTCCAGAAAAATTAAAAATTATTATTTTAATATAATAATAACTTTTATTATTTAATAATATAATTATTAATAATAATTATAATAATATTATTTTAATATTTAATAAAAGAATCAAGATCTTGGATATTTAAACTGACCCCTACAAAAATGCTTGACTCACGAATTATATTCCCACCTCTGGAGTTAACTAGACAAGAGCAATAAATGTTTTTTATCTATTACTTAAAAATTGCAACTTCATGTTATGCATATTTGTATAATTTATTATTTTCAAAATTAAATATTTATAAAGTGATTCAAAAATGAAAAATAAGAAAGGAAATTAAAATAAAAATATCAAAATTATTTTACATAACAAATAAATTTCTTAAATAATTTCAATCAATTCTTAAATATATTATAATTTTTTTTCAAAAATAATTAAATGATTATGTATAATTTAAAAATGTACAAAGGTAAAAAAACATAGCAATAAACCTTAAAATATATTTCAATAATAATCAATTAGTAATAATAATAAAAAAATTAGCCTTATTTTATCTAATTTTACTGGATAAAAAAAGACAAAAAATAAAAAAAAACCCCTAGGATTAACCATTTGGATTGTTTTATCAGAAAATGATACAGAAATTTTAGATTAATCTAAAGTTATTTATCAATGGAATACGACAAAAATTAAATAATAAAAATATAATTTTACAAATATCTAACATCACAAAAATGTATTGAGTAAAATAATTACACAAACATAAATAAATTATTACCTGTATTGAGACATATCAATATTATTATCTGCATATACTTTTAGGAGATATAACAATTTCTGATCTAAAAATGAAATTCTGTCATTACATGAAACTAACAACACTTTTCTTAAATATTTTATGAATATACTTAATCTAAACAATTTCATAACATATTTACAACATAAAAAATATATATTTTGTTGCATGGCATATACAATTCTGATTCTATGATTACTGAAGGTCTGACTTGTTGCTAAAGAACTTTTTTAATAATTATGAAGCATTATGAAAGAGTAGACTTTAAATAAAAATTCAATAAAATAGTGATAGCAACAAAGAATCAAAGTTGGTAAACTATAAAATATTTTATTTGGTTCATAAGGAATCATAAAAATATATAATTGACTATACTTTTCACTATACGCAAATACCAAATGAAAGCTATTTTTTTAAAAACTAGAACTTTAGTAATCAACTGTTTGTTTACTGTGTATATAACAATTTTCTAATATTGAAAAAAAAGAAGAAGTTTTTTGAGTAAATGGCATAATTTGATTTAAAATATTTGGCATGAATTAGATATTAAAAATTATTTAAATATTTCTTAAATTTTATATCACCATACTCAGTAAAACTACAATAATAAAATAGTAGACATGAATGAACTGATTGGATAAATTAAAAATACTTACCTACAGTAGTCATTGAAGCACTATAAGCTGACAATATAAGACCTACATGATTTTCTTTGCAGACTGAACTATCCAATTTTGTAAGAATAATTAGCAGATCAATTAAGCATTCTATAAATAAGTAGGAAAAAAAAATGTCAATTTTAACAGTACTTTTTGCAACATCATATGGAAAATAATCAATAGGTTATATTAAACAAGTATTTTCTTTAAATATATTACGTAATTATGATAAGGAATTAAAAAACAATTAAGTAAAAGATTGCAATTTCAAGATGAAAGAGCAAAATTTTTATATTAAAATTAATTTCTATAAGAATCTAACAGCATATATATATATAACAGTGTGTTTTTTAGGCAAAATGGCTAAGAACATCAGGCAGGTTAAATATACAGAAATCAGTAATTAGGAACCAAAACATTGAAAGAAAAATTTAAGGAATACTTACAGAAATATTCTCAGAATATTTTAAAATTCTATTTAATTATATACTCAGGAAAACAAAATCCATGCCTTTTATTAGGTATATTAATAATATTTATAGTAAAAAATATTAAATGAAAACGATTTTGCATCTTTTATAAATCACCATATACATTTTGCTTGCCATACTAAAATAAATAAAATTTATTTAAAAAAAAAAACTTATTATCAAAGAATATTGACAATAATTTATTTGCCTACAATATCTCTACTTTAGAAATAGAATTATTAATTATTTCAAATCATCAAATAGGTTATTTTATCTATTAAAGTATTACTCAGAATGATGACCAGTAAATAGCACACAAGCATGCTATTGATAAAATATATACTTTTTAATATATTTTTATATTAGATACATATTTAGATGTTTTTTAGTATATTCATTATATTTTTTATAATAAATTTTCAATATATTGATGGCAATGATGATGTTGGATGATACATTATCATTTACTTTAAATAATATTAAAAATAATAAAGCTTTTTAAAGCACGAGACAACGAACATTTCCTATTTACAATTGATAAAATATTAAACACAAAAAAATATTTACCTTAAATTTATAAAGCTTTTAAATAACAAGATTACAGTAATTTAAGCTATAAATGATATACAAAATTCAACATGGTTTTAAAGAATCTACCCCCTACTTGAAGACCCGCCAGTGGCATGAATGTTTATTAGTGGTTCGGAATCCATGTTAAACTGCAAGTCCCTGTCTAATTAGTCAAACGCGCAAAAAATGACCACAGAGTGATAAACCAAACCCTACTTGAAGAAGAAAAAAAAGCTAACCTGATGAATTAAAATGTTAAGTATATAATATAAGTAATAGCCTATTACATTTATTTTGCAGGAAACAAAATGTTTTACTATTTTTCAATAGTATCTGAATGTAAATTGAAAACTAAAAATAGAATTTAATTTTAGAATTAAAATCTTCAATGCATATTAAGATAACATTAATTGTAAATAAAAAATATAAATGATGTCTTACCTTTTAAACCGCTTTTCTCCTTTTCCTCAGAGAGCATTAATTCAAAAAATCGAGAATGGCCAGTAAGTAAACCATAAATAGACAACACTGGCAAATTTTCTCCTTTTGACTTTTCAGATAAAAGACAGAGGACTTCAAGGATGTCTTTGCCATTATCTTCAGATCTTTAATAAATAAATTTTATGAATAAACTTAATAAAAGAAAAAAAATGGACTACAGGGAAAAAAAAAATGTGAAAGGATACACACAGATTATTCAATTTTTACTAGAAATGAACAAATATTTAATATTTAAGTGGAAAATAAATATTTACGAAAAATACTTCAGGATTTTCAGAGATTTGTCTAATAATAATAATAATAAAAAACAAACTAAATCTTTGATAATGATTTTATTAAAATTTAAAACCTTTCAGTTTTTTGATAAATTATAATATTCATATATTCTTTTACTTCCTTAATGAAAGTTTATTTTTCTTTATAATTAAAATTAGATTTTTACTGTATTTAATGCTTTTTTTTTTTTTTTTTTAAACCTTTTTAAAAATAATTTTACTTACTTCAAAGCAAATTTTAATGCGTTTGAGAAAAAATCCTGTCCAAATATGTCTACAACACTGTCTATTTCAGAATCATTCATACTCTAAAATAAAATGACAATATAAACTGTGAGAAACTTATGAAAAAGATATCAGATATAAAATAAGAATAGAATAGGTAAATATTGAGAAAAATCTTACAATGAAAATTTTTAATAATAATTATAATTTAAAATTTTTTATTTTATTAATTACTTAAAAACTATTTTTAACAATAAAAATTAACATACCATCAATATTTCTTTAATGAAGCTGGTCAATTCAAAAATCTTGTGAGTATTAGAAAGTCCAGAAGAAAGCCAAAGACAGCATATTTTCAAAATCTGAAATCTAACCTTATTTGTTTCAAGAGAATAAAATTTCCAGGATTCAAATACCTGTAATACTACAAGCATCTTTTCTGGACTTGGTATTATGTTGTCTGATTCTTTTAAAATATGTTTACAGAAATGAAGCAGTTTTTTAGGATCTATAAAGAAAAAAATTGTAGTGAATAGAAATAATAATAAAAAAATTAATAATTTATTCAAGTATTACATGATGAAATTCGGTCCTAACTGATATTTTGTATGCATAATTTTAAGAAGAATAAAAAATAGTCTGTACATAAAATAAAAATTTTTTAGCCCTTAAAACAAGAATCTCAAATGTATAATAAAGTAATAAATTTTTAGTAATAAACCAAAACTTTGTACACAATTTAAGCAGCATGCCAACTCAATGCTATGAGATTATAATAATAATTATAATTCCATTAAAACTATTATTTAATTTCTTGCGAAGGCTGGACATTTTTTTCTGAATCACCCACTCAGTACCCTTTATATAATTCACCTAATTACTATGATATCCAAAGTATACTGGTTTCAAAATTATGAGAGTTTGCATATTTTTTTAATTTTAAGAAAAGCATTGAACCAAAGTAACTAAAACTACTGCATCGAAACGTTACGAATCTTGTATGCCTCATACGCAAGCATATATAAACGTGAGCGAAACTAGCTGAGGAACAAGCTTTATAAATGCGCATGGCAAAAACCGCATTTCGTTCTCTCTCACACTTCGCCGAATTTCTTGGAATTTTTTTGCACAATCGGTTCAATTCAAATTAAAACAATGAAAATGAGTAACCACCAAAGTTTAGATGATGGAATGAGATGGAAAATCATAGAGGGGGAAGGGGCTAAATGCAGGAAAGTCGCAAGTCCTGATTTATAGCGATTCCAACCTAAAAGTGTCGAACGTATGGAAACAGTTTCAAGATACCAAATCCATCGAGATAAAGCCTGGGCAAGATCGTCCAAGATCCACGGCGGCCAAAGATGATCGCTGTTTATCCATTATAGTGAGGCTTAACTGGAATTCTATAGCTTCTCAATTCTCTTATGACTTCTATACAGCCACAAGAAGGTGAGTTTCAAGGATTACTATGAGGCACCATGAGAGAGTGCTGTTTGCAGTAAGACCTGCTTTTTGAGTCTTGCTCACTTTTGTAAGCAGGAGAGTTCTTTTAGCATGATACAAAGATCATGAAGATTAGAGCATGGATTAATAGGCGACAGTTCTTTTCACTGATGAGTCGCAGTTCAGCCTAACCGCTGATTCTCAACGACGAAGCAAGGAGCCGCTACCTCCTCTTTAATGCCCCAGAATTCGACCATTATGGTAACGTAGGTTTGAAGCTCTAGCCAGGCATCATATTGCATGGTTGCACACCTCTTCACTCTTTGACAAAAGCACTGTGACTGGTGTAAGATCTTGAAGCCCTGTTTTAACTTTTTAGGGCTGCAGTTGGACCCAATTTTATTTTAATGGACAATAATGAGTGGCCACATAGAGCCATTTGGGGAACAATTTTTTGGAAAGTGAAAATATAAGCTGAATGGATTGGCCAGCCAGATCTCCACTCTATAGAACATGTTTGGGACACTATGGAGAGGGCAATTGTAACTTGCAACCCCCTTCCGAGAACCATACAGGGTCTGAAAAAAGCATTGGTGAACGAGCAGGATCAATTGCTCATAAACAGCCTTATTTACTCGATGAAATCTTAGTGTAAGGTCTGTATATATGTAAAAGGGCGCCAAAATCCCTATTAATTATTTTTTTTATTTGATTCTGTGACCACTGTTTCATGCCTTCCAACTCTGATGAGCATTACACATAATAAACATGTGTATTAAATTGTTGGATGATTATTTTTTATTTATTATTTTATTAACTTATATTCAAACTAAATTAAATTAAAATTTGTTCAATAGTTCTGGAGATAAACTACCAGATCTAAAAATTCTCTTAATCTTGAACATGGGTGTAGAAACTGCTACAAAATGTTTTGATTCTAGTTGTTTAATAATAATCAATGTATAATTTAATAATAAATTTTACTTATTTTTAATAGTTTAAATAAAATTATAAATAATTAATTTATATAACAAAATACATTTTGTATCAATACTGAAATACTAATGCAAAATTGCAATCATTAATATTTTTCAAGTAAATAAAATTAAATTATCACAGAGTAGGCAGAATAATAAAATGTTTTATGTAATGTTTAAAAAACAATTGTTACAATGTGCATTAAAAAGAATTAAAATAAAAATCACTAAAAAAAAAGCAAATTGAATTTAGTTTTACTATATAGGTGAAGATATTGCATGTTTTAGAAAATAAGAAGTTTAAAATTTTTTAATAAAATGTCAAATTGAGCTCTTATAAAACTCAGCATTTGTTATTAATTTTATTATTTGAGATAATTTATTTTTAAAATTTTATTAATAATACACGCCTTTATTAAAATTTAACTTACTAGAAAATTTCTCTTTTAAAAGTAGTTGCAGTGCTTTCCCAACAGCACATTCTGGCAAAATATCCATATCAGCAGAAATTTCCTGAAGTACCAATTTCTCAAATGAAGCTAAGAAATTAGATGATATTACATCTTTAAAACAATTATCTTCCTCATTTTCTTTAGAACTGTTACAGAGGCATTTACTAACAATGTACAGAAACTCTATGCTGTCGGATTCATGAAGTTTGTCACTGATAAAAGCTTGTGCTACTTGTCTAAACTTGTCATTATGATCAATCATTTCTCCCAAAATTGGCAAATCTTTTACACATTTAGCTTGCAGCAATAGAAGAGATGAATCTGAAATACATAATCATTTAATTATAGGCATGTTATTTAAATATAATAAAAAAGACACAACACAGCAACAATAACTTACCTTCAGTAACTAGGAGAGCATAGATTGGATGTTTTTGAAGAAGCTGAAGTATATATTGTCTAAAAAGTTTTTTCTTTTTCTTAGACATAGAAACAAATGCTACGATTAATGAATTAATACAATTAGAAGACAAAAGAATTAATTCCTTTCTCTCAAGGAATGTCTGTAAAAGTAAACATAAGGTTGTAAAATATGAATCCAAATCAGAAATGCTATCATTTTTAACATTCAACAAATTCTCTAAAAGAATTTGCACATCATTAATGCTAAATAATGGGGAAAATGTACCAATAATAGAAATTAGCTGTATGCTATCTTCATTATCATGTTTTCTATGCTTCTGCAGATATTTAAAAACTTTCTTTTTAAAAGGCGAGAAAGATGGATATAATTTTTCATTTGCTGAACTTAATACCTTTTGAACAACATCCAAGACAAGTTTAGTGACAGTAACAACAGCAATGCTTAAACAATTAGAACCTTTTTCAGAATTTTTTGTATAAAAAAGAAATAGTTTGAGCACTATGGGATGATTTAAAAAATCTTTCACAATTTCCACAACTGGCATTGCAGGTGAAATACTGTCATTTTCAACTTTTATAACTTCATCATTACAGTCAATGTCCATGACATCCTTTGTTGCCAGTATAGGCAAAGAACTAAGAAGTTTATCTAGTAATTTAATGTATGTTGAAATAATTGCATCATCTGTTCCATCTTTCTGAAATATAAAATAAATTCATAAGTAAAAAATATATACATTAATAAATAAAAATCTAGGGGAAAAAAAAGCAAATTAACTTTTTAATAATCATTTTAACTCATATTATTTACATTTGTATTTAAAATTTTATAATATTTCGACAAAGAAAAGTACATTAACAATAGCTATGAATTAAATAATTAAGTTAGAATACATTTTGTGACAAAAAACATTATATTAAATTAAAATGTCAATCATTGTGCATTGAATACTTGGAGAAAAAGTTTGAAAATACAAATAAATTAAAAGACAAAATTGTGTTGAAATAATGTGTTGGTTTTAGTGATATATATGTAAAGAAAAAAATAAAGGCATATGAAATGTGAAAATAAATAATAATAAAAATCTCATAACAAATAATGAATGATTTGTCTAAATTTTTCTCAAAGTCAATTTTTTATGTAGAATTAAAGCAGGACGTAAATGCAATACATTTAAATTAAAATACAAATTTAATAGGACAGAAATTTTTTTTAAAAATGAATTTGAATTTAAACTTAAAGAATACTTTTTTTAAATACTATACAATAAATATAACATTCACTTACTAAAGTTGTTTTGATTTCAAAATCTATGTACATAAGAACTTGCCAAAGAGCTTTTCTAATAGATTTTCCATCTAAATTATCAAACAGCTCATTTATATTACATGAGATGGATTTGACAACTTTTGAATGAGATGAGATGAAATTTTGCCCTAAATGCTCACTAAAATCCAAACTGCATAAAGAATTTCCAGTACAGGTATTTTCAATACAAATCTGAAATAAAATATACTGTTAAAAACCATTTTATTTATTATTATATGCATTTAATTAGAACACAAAATCATGCATTTAAAAATCCCAAATTTTATATGAAAACATTTAAGGAAATTCATTCTTTTATACATTTTTATTTCTAATACATTCTATTTCTGAATGTTGGAGTTTAAAATATACTTAAAAAAAATTAATTTTTTTATGAAGCAACTGAGCATTGATTAAAAACTAAAATTGTAAGATTAAAAATTAAGCTACAAAATGTTGCTATTATAAAAAACTGTTACAAAACATTGATATTTCATTCACTTTTTAAAGTACTAAATCACATACCACACACTTGCTTTTATTTCTTCACCTTACAATATTTCACAAAATGTGCCGTAAAGGATAAAAAATATTAATAACTCAATTTTTTTTCTTTATAATATTAAAACAGACAGGTAGTTCCCAGAAGATGTATACAGAATAATTAAAAGAAATATATAAATTTAATTTTAAATTTATATTACCATGTAATTTTATAATTTATTCAGAAAAATTTAAAAGCTATTTCTACTTCTCACATTCAATTTATATTATAATTAAAAGAGGAAAAAAAAAGGAACAAGAATATTAATTAGACAAAAATTGATTATCTCTTAAAAATAGAATTGTAGCAATGTCACAAAAAAATCTCTTTTATGCATCTTAAAAGATAAATTTTTACAAAGAATGAATGAAATACGTAAATATTTGCGAAACTAAATATATATATATATATATATATAATGATACATTTTAATAATGTACTAAGAAGTTGACAAAGACATTATCAACTATATATATATATATTTAAACAACTATGCAAAATTTCAATTAAGCAAATTTATAAAATAATTAAAAGAGAAGGGACAAAAATAGTATAACAATAAAAATGTATTTTTTTCCCGTTCTGAAGAATTTTTATTAAAAAAAATAATTATTATTATTTTTTCCCACTTTTTTACTTAATATATATATATATATATATATTTGTTAATTTAAATAAAGCAAAAATACTAGACATATAAATTTAGCATTTGTCAGTTTTGTATTCTTAACAGATTGTGTTTACCAGATCTAATTTTTTAACATGGTATTTAATATCAGTAATTAAATATAAATTTGCAAGAAATTTTCAGATCTACAATATCATAAAAGACATACTTTTTATTCGAAAATATTTTTTTCAATTGTAAATAAATTTAGATAAAATATTTATGACACATAGTTGAAAATTTTAGCTCAAATAGGAAATATTTTAAAACCATTATTAATTCCAACTTTTGTTTTAAAAAAAAATGATAAATTTGAGCAATGTTGTCCTCATTTGTAAAGGATTGTTTATCTAACAGGTTTTATAATTACCTTAAATGTATATCATTTATATATTAAATTACAAAAAAATGACACTCGTTCTAATAAAATTTTCTCTTTTTATTCCAAACAATAAAAAATAATACCAAAAACATAACAATGCACCAATTTTTAGAATAACTCATTCCACATTTTAAATTGCAAAACAAGTTGACAAACTATGAACTTTGTTTTAAAAGAACAAAGAACTACAACTCATAGTTATAATTATTAATCTATGAAACAAGAAGTATAACAATTCATGGATAAAAACCCAATTAAGTTAAAATAAATATATAGAAAAATTATATTAATTGAGAACAATTCAATAAATCTATCAAGCATTTTGAATTACAATACTCTATTTTTCAAACAATAACATCTCAAATATACTAAAAATAAAAATTAATTACCAAAAATTACAATTAATAATAAATTGTGTTTTATTTATTTAGTTATATTTAATATCAGTACAAAATACCAAAAGGGATATCTTCAATTATTACAATTTAAGTTTAGCTATTTTATACATTATAAATTGAAAGTAAAATTCAAATTCAATTTTACTAAACTAAACGTTAATAATATTTTGAAGTACCTTAATATCAGGTGACAATGTAAGAAACTGCCAATATGCAAATAAATCTGGATCTATCAAAGTTCTATAGTTTTCAACAGCAGCCAAGAAACTTCTTGCTGAATACTGATGATGCATCAAATGCCTAATGGATTTTTGTACAAATATTTGAACACCTGCAAGATTAAAGAAAAAAAAAAAAATTATAACATTAAAATTCAAAAATAACAACTTCATATTTAAATATTAATAAGTGTCTAAGACATGTTTTAATTTTATTTTTAGTAACACAATTGTGATATTTTGTACTGAAAAAGATTTTTTTTTCATTGAAAATACCATGGAAAGATTTCATTCCTCATTTAGAACATTTAATCCATAAATGATAATCTTGAACTGGTCACAGTTTAAGATAATCTCATGGGAAAAAAAATAATAAAGATTAAGTGATACATTATTGTCAATTAACAAAAGTTTACAACGATATATCATAAATAGAGATTGAAACATCCTGTGAGGAAAAAAAATAATTTTATAATTTATAAGTTAATTAGATATGCAAGATAAAGCATATTCTTCTTTACAATTTTTAATTCCATATATTCTTTACATATGAGAAGAATTAAGACAAAAAAATTATTTATAGAAAAAACATTCAACTTCAGACAAAAGAAAAATATTAATAATTTTTTTATGAAATTTTAAAACAAATATTTTATTTATTAGTTTTTTATAGAAGGAAAAAAAGACATGAATTAAATGAAAATCTTTCCCAAGAAACTACTTGTAAAAGAAACCCGAGAAACTTTTAAAAAATAATAATAATGATAAATTTTTTTTAAAAAACCCTTCAATATTAATAACTCAGGGAGAGGGGAGCTATAAGATTGGGCTGATTGTAGGTACTGTTGAAATTTTGGAGTTATATATCAAGTTTTCAGAAACTGTACGCAACACAAATAAGAGAATGGATTCGAAGTATTGAACCCATACAACATTCATATCTTCCAATAAAATATATGAAAACCATATTAAACATAAATATCTTTAGATTAATACATGCTAACTTAGATGCAAAATAAGCATTCTTCGCAAGAAAATGTCATTAAATATATTGTATTTTATGATAGCCTAAAGATATATGAACTTTTTAGGCATACATATTTCATTAGAGAAGTAAGTATTTTTGAAAAAGAAGAGATTTCCGAACAGTGTCTCAAGGAAGTTTCAAAGTATTAAATTTTTGAAATTTATTTGAAATTTTGGAACACAATCGCCATATTTTAACACAATCACTAACAGCTCTCAGACATTATTGTGCCTTGTCTGAGAAGCTGGGGAAGTCAAAAGATAGGTTTCCTCAGAGTAAGTTTATCAGGTTAATTTTATATTTAGGCTGAAGACATGAATTAGTATAAGCTGTCATAAGTGTTGCAAGACAAATTTATTTTACTAACAGGGACTAAAAATGCTAGTAGTTGGGAGTTAAAAGACATGTTGCTTTGATCAGATTAATTAGTAGATCAATTTGGTTAAGTTAATTTCAATGTGATTATTTTGCTCACAGCAATCAAATACCTATATTGTTTGCAGATGTACATTCAGAAATGATTTTTTGAAAAGTAAATAATCTTGTTTGGTTTATAATTTTTTTTCATTAATCAAGTAGATAATTTAAACTATTTGCTATAAAATCCTTAAAAGAGTCATGGATAAGTTAATTCATTAAGTACAAATATTGATATTGCTTGTGTGTATATGTTTACCATCTAACAACATTGCCTGGTACAGAAAATAAAACATCTTTAGTTTTGGTAAATTTAATTAGAAAAAAAAATATTGGGATAAAATTAAAAGTATAAGATTTTAAATAACTTGCCTTAACT
Organism: Caerostris darwini; assembly: GCA_021605075.1. NCBI lineage: Eukaryota > Metazoa > Arthropoda > Arachnida > Araneae > Araneidae > Caerostris > Caerostris darwini. Next base: position 388,005 of record BPLQ01012852.1, on the reverse strand, counting down.
ATTATAAACACCTTAATACAAACAGAAGAGGAAAAATTTCTATCTTATTTTTTTAAAAAATAATTTAATTAATAAGGCCACCAAATGATGTCACTATTTATTATTATTTTTTTTTTACTATTACCTGATATCATCTATTGGCTTGGCAATTTGGTGGTGAAAAAAAAAAATTTTTTTTTTTTTTAGTTAATTAAACAACAAAAATAAATTTTTTTTGGTAATTTTTAGCTATGCATCAAACAAAAAATTTAAAGAAAAAAATAATTCTATTCAACTGTTCTCAAAGATCCTTAGTTGAGATGATATTTAATTATGGATTGTGTTATCTTTATATTTTAGAATATGATCGCCTGCATTAAAATCATGTGATACATGGTTTCCTATTAAGTTTTGTATAAGTATTAAGATAGGTATCAAATATTCAGAGAACACATTTATTAATAAATTATGTAAATTTTGTCTGATTATAATGCTTATCTAATAATTAATGAATATCATTCATTCCAATGGTTTCATGATTTTTAAATTAATTTTAAAAAAGAAAAAGCAATGTACAGTAAAAGCATAGTTGAAATAAACTTAGTTGTTTGTTAAAAATTTAAGCAACATTTTTTGATAAAAAATTATATCTTACTTTTCTTTTTGTTTTCTTCTAAACTCAGAAGACAATCAAAAACAGCAGCAGTAAAATTGCTAAACTTTTGCCTATAAGAAAGAATTATTAAATTTTAGTCATAAAAGAAGTTACAAAATATATTACAAAAAATAATGAAAATATTTTCACATTATAAAGAAAAATAATGCTATTAAATTTACTCATATAAAATTTATTATTTTATTATGGTTTGATTTTACTATGCAATTTTTATTACAATCCAAAATATGCACATAAATATTAAAAACAATTTTTCAAATAAATTTTAATTTATTTTCATTTAAAACAAAGTAGTGAAATAGTTCAATGTATTAATTCTATTAAAATTTGTTTAAATATTTAAAAGAAAATTATTACAAAAAGATATATACTTTTCATCAGGTTGAAGACAAATAATTTCATTTTCATCTGTTTCATTACTTTCAACATTTTCTAAAAATAAAAGCATTCTGAATTAAATATAATGCCAATAAATAGATTGATTATAGATGCTCTAAATAGAACATTATAGAATAGAATGATGTATTATATTGAAGCTTGGTAATTCATTAAACATTATCATCAATTTAAAATATTTCTTTAAAGCTCATTTCAAATAATAAATGAAAGCATAAATAAAAAACTTACCATTTTTTACTTTTGACATATTCTTAACATCAGCTATACTATTGGATTGCATGAGTAAAACACGAATAGCTTCACTAATCAGTTCAAATACAAAAGGAATGTGCCTTGATTTAACATATTCTATTGAATCCAACCAAATATCAATTTCCCATTCACAATGATCAAATATTTGAGTTTGTATAAGAATCTGAAAAACGGACATTAAGATTCAGTAATTCATATAAAGATTGAATAACATGCTTCAAACAAAGAAATTTAATAAACAATGCACATCAAAACTTTTCAGCTAGATAACCCAATACAAAAATATTCATCCAAATATGTAAAATACAAATAATAAATTAATTATTCATATGAGTGCATGTATGTAAATAGGCATGTGGTATGTAAATTAAATAAGCAAACTTGAATTATGTTAATTATATAAAAAAAACTAACAAAATTAAATTTCATAACCAACAATACAGGTTTCTAAAATGAACTTTAGAAACTTGTAGAAGTAAGTGGAATAATGTAAGGGGTTGTCAATAGCCTTGGGTAGGAAAGGTGTTAAAAAAAAAATAAGAAGGCTGTGGAAGGAAATTTAGAAAAACCATTTGTCAACATAGTAAAGATGGCTATCATCTGCTCTGGCTGTAAAAGCAGTTCTTTAAAGTTCTTACAGCATGGACTGCAATCCAAAATTTTTAATTGGATAATTTCCTTCTTAATATTTAGTGGAACATGATATAAGAATATGAATGCAATCTCCAATTTGTAAAGGAGGAGGGGAGAAAGAAACTAACTGTAAATAACGAATCACAGATTTAATAATATTGCTGACAAGAATAGAGTCGAGGATTAATTCATTGACAGCAATGTAGTTGGTTTATCCTTTTCTTAAGGATAATTTTTAATGTTACTTGTTATTTTCTTATTATCCTTTAATATCTTAATTCTCTACATGTAATGTAAATGCTATTATGGTTGATTTTAATAAATAATTTTATATTTCCAATTTCAAGGTGTTTTATTTAACTACATTTTAAAACATAGGCAGATATATACATATATAAAAGGTAAATTTTTACTTCATCCAAATTCTTTCAATTAATCTCCATGGAGTGAAATAAATGAGGGATGATAGGGCAAATAAGTTTGGGAACTATTAAGCTAAAATATGGACAGCCAAAAAGCAAATATGGATAAAATTAAATTGTTAATTTCTTACAGGAACTAAAAATAATAATTAGTGATAAAATGTACTAATTAGAGAAGACATTTCATTATAACTTCATTGTAATACATTAAAGTTATAAATTGAGTAACAGACAAGTACAAGTATATTACAACATTTTAAATACACCATTTAAAGAAACAGAAAATAAAATCATATAAATTAATGATTTTTTTAATTGAATAGATATGTCAAAATAAAGGTTAAGATAACAGTGCAAGAAAATTGTTTACCATTTTGTAGCTTCCAATAAATAAATTTAGATTGTAGTCAATTTAGTATGAAATTTGAAAACTTTTTTTTTATTATTTAATTTTCAATTATAAATTTTAAGAGATAGAGATTTTTAAGTAACTGCAATCAGTTACATACATATTATTTCAAAATCAATCTTTCTTAAAATCAAATTCTGCTAGTTCTGTTGATGATCAGATTAAGAAACAAAGCAGGATACAATAATCGCAGAAGTAACATATTTCATAAAATAATTTCAGTTAAGAATATTTACAATCTAAGCAACATTTCTATGACTAATTTAAAAGAAAATTGTATAATTAAATCATAAACAAGCAAGAAATGATATCAGGCATAAATACTAAAATATAATTAAATATAAAAAGGAAATAAGTACAAAATATATCAAAATGGAGACTTGCCTTATATACAATATCTCTAGCCATAAAAGTTTCTTTTGATTTATGTGCTGCCAAATATACATCTAAAACAAGCATTAATGGTGATTCAGATGGTTGATGCTGTAAATAAATTTTTAAAAAAGGTCAGACATTGAAATAAAAACTGTAATACAATATAGATAAAATCAATTTAAGAGTTTAAGAAAGATTATATATTTATCACCTCAAATATGTTAAAAGAGCATTTTATAATTGCTATTTAAAAAAAAAAAATTCTTTTGAAATAAAGCTTTAAATATAACCTTTTATTGTAAAAAAATTAAATTCCAAAAATTAGTCAAATTTAATATGTTTTGAATTAATTAAAACAACAACTTCAGTAATATCAAAACAAATTACCTTTTTCCACAGAGAAACTGAATACTGCTCAGATAAAAGGTCCATTAAAGTTATATAAATTTTGCTAAGATCCGACCAAGGCACATGAATGTTACATATCTTCAAGTCATTAAGCATCTGAAGTAAATCAAGATCAAATTCTTTATGCAGTTCATTAGCTAGGGTTTTATAAATTTTAAGTACATCAATCAGTGTAAGAAGTTCTTCAGCAAAAGTAGGTAACAATATATCTGAAAAATATTTATTTTAAATACATATTTATATAATATTTTTATAAGTCAATAAAATTAAACTATCAGTCATTTATTTTTTCAAAAATATGAAAAGTAATAATTATTAAAAAAATTACAAGCACATAGAATTATTACAATAATCTACAGGAATAGAATTTAAAAAATAAACTGTAATAGAGATAAAATAATCATTAAAAAACAAACTTTTGTACAATAAACAGAGGTTTACAAATAATTAATTTCTACATAAAATTAATACACATATATAAATTTGCAGCATATAAACACAGTATAAATTACATTTGATATCAATACAATAGTACAAATGTGTGAGTGCCCTTGAAATTCTATAACAGCATAGATTGAAAAAAAAAAGTCATGAAACATTTTGTATTATTGATATATTTCTCAATTTAGACATTCCACATCAAATTTTGAGTAATTTTTATCAAATGTGCATATTTTGTTAAGACTAATAGTAATTGATAGCATTTTTGCTTATTATAAGTGATATTGATAAGTTCTTAAATAATAAGCTATAACTAAGTGGCATTAAAAATATAGGTTATGCTATTTTGTTTCCAATAATTTTAATGCATACATGATAAATAATATACTTTTACCAACAATATTTACTTATTTCTTAATAGTTTTGAATTATATTATATAGAAGAACTTCATTCAAAATATTCACCACATTTAGAGGTTTTTGTGCAATCTAAAAAATAATACAACCAGTTTCATATCCATTACATATTTCTGAAATATTTTCAATCAATCTGTTATAAATTGGTAACATATAAATATTCCAGAAGTTTTGACATTTTAATTTAAAAAAAAAAAAATCTTATAACCTAAATATTTGATTGTTTCTTCCTAGCTGATCAATATAAAGAATAATAATAAATACATTATAAGAAGTATTATACTTCATCTATCACCTTTGAATAAATCATATATCAAAATTGAAAAACTATAAAGTTGCAGATCTTTTGCAATATGAAATATTTTGGGGTAAAAATTTTTTAACAATGGATGTCGATGCATGCTAATAATCTGAATGAATAAAATCCTATTTCATGCTCATTCATAAATGGCTAATAACTTCATGTTTTTACACTATGTACAGAAAATAAGGAATTCAAAAATTAATACTGATATTTGGTTCTAACTAGGCAATTTCTATTTAAAATTTCATATTTTAGAAAATTTATAATTAAAAAAAATATTTGGTTAGTAATATTTTATATCAATATAATAAAAAATTTGTTAATGATATTTTCACAGTAGCCAAAATAATTTTTTTTGCAAATGGGAAAAAAAATGTATTACAATAGTCGTGATTACATGTATACCTTAATTAAAAGAGTTATTGAATGAAAAAAAAAAAAAAAAAAAAAAATATGCCACTTTTTTCTATTCTGACCAGAAATTTTTTAAAGAATTCTCTTTCATCTCCCATTCCAGTATTAAGTAATACATATTCATTTGGAAATCAGAATAGCATTCTCTCAACCCATAAATGAGAATTTTGGAATTAGAAATTGGTTACTTTTTATTCACAAATTTTAGGAGGAGGAGAGTGTCACAAAGTAATAAAAATATCAGAGATAAAGAGGTATTGTATTTGTACCGGAAGACATCATTTTGGATCGTGAGTGTTTTTTGTCCTATTTCATTCGAGACATCACAAGATAGTATCTTTCACACCAGAGCAGCCAAATGATGAAAATGAAACTAGAAATCATGAATCTTTATTGAGCCTAGCACAAAGACTATTTTTCTTCTAAGATCATAATATCTTACTGAAGACAATATTGCCAATGGGACAAAAACAGATGAATGCCAGAAAATGACAGATCGCATAACAAACAACAGAGGAATGATAATGAAAACAATATTTGTCAAAAGAAAATGACTTTCGAAAGTTTAAGTTTGATTGAAAAGAAAAATTACATACATTGAGCAGCAAGAAGAGATTACATCTACAATTCTGATGACTTTCTACATTGGAATTCTAAATGATTTTTGAATGGCATAACATTGCAAAAAGAAGTTTTCTTATAAAAAAAATATGAAGGACTTTACCAAATGAACAATTTCATGCCTCATTTTTATGAAATTACTTGAAGTGTGCATCATAACTACCATAAGTACATGTAGTATGTTAAAAAGTAATAAATTGTGTGTAAAATTTATGTCAGTTGTTTTTGCTTATACAAGTCTAATTTGGTCAATAATTACTAATACGGATTATAAGATCAATAACCTTTAAATTTAAAAGAAAAAAAATCTATCAAAGTCTTTATCAATGGATATGTATATTAAGCATTAGAATAGAGTAATTTTAATGTTATGAAAATTTTGAGCATGCATTATTTAATTTTATATATAAATCATTTTGTTTTATAATGTTTTCAGATTAAATTAATATATATATATATACCTTTTAGAGCAACATCTTCACTAGCTTCAATTGGCTCAGAAGTTATTTTTTCCCAATAACGCTGTAATTTATTCACATCAGGTAAACACTATAATATATAAAAATAATTACATTTTTAAAAAATTAACACAAATATCTTTCGAACATGATTTTTTTTTTTACTATTTTAAATTTAAATAAACTTAATTAATTAAGAAATTTTAGCAAACTTACCGGAAATACTAATGATAGAAAAGTCAATTTGAAATTGGATATTTCAAAAGAATCATAAGGCATATCTATAACATCTGGATGGTTACAGAAGTCTAGAATAGTTTTCACTTGAGACAAAATGCATAGTAGAAAATTACACAAATAAATGCACAAAATACGATGCCCATTCTAAAATGAAAAAAAGAATGAATAATAGAAAATCAGTAAAAATAATTTTAATTTAAGATATAGATGACAAAAAAAAAAAAAAAAAAAAAAAAAAAAAAAAAAGTAAAACAGCAAAATTATTTTAGTTTTTGAATATATTAAAAAAGAATATTTCATTTTTATTAAAACACAAAAAATATATAAGCAATTAGATCAAATAAACTCACCATGAAGATTTCAGAAAAATCTGATATCCTTAAGAGATCCAAAAAACAAAATGATTTAGCTATGCTGACAAGTGTCATAACTGGCCGCTTAATCTGCATTTTAAATAATACTGAGACAGAATTTTGTGACTTTATAACCTAAGTAAAAACAATATAATTTAATCATTTTTTATATATTGCACAAACACAAAATTAACTTAAGAAAAGTAAATAAAATAGTAAAAATGTGCAAAGCCAATTCTTCTTATACATGGTTTATTAAAAAATCGGATACATACATGCAGTATACAATAAATATAAAATAGGTGAGTGGTTTTTGATTCTCAGCAACATAGTTATTGTCATATTCTAACAAACATATTTTGGGAATTAGCAAATGATTTCTTTGAGTTTAATATGAATAAAAAAAATATAGAAGATAATAAAAGGTGTAACTTAATAAATTCATTGCTTAATTTAAAAAGAAATTCATTCATAAGAAATTGAGATTGCAAAAAGAAAAGTTTTGTGATGTCTCACTAAGGAAAAACATATTCTCAAGGCAATATAATTATTAATTCCTTAAGCTCCTCAGCTTTATATAGCTTCTGATATGGAGTTTATTTCTAATCAAATGTTAAAATATCTCCTCTATCACTATATTTTTTTAATAACCTATCTTTAATCAGATTATCTATTTCACTGAGAAATGTTATTTTCCCAAGAGCTGGAAAACTGCCGTAGTCATTCATATTCCAAAGTCTGACTGTAACTTAGCATATTTTTAAAATTATCATAATATCTAATTGCTTAGCAGCAGAAGCAAAATATTCACTTATTCGGTTCAAGTAAATTTGAGTACCAACCACCAATTCTTACATGTTGAACCACAGAGACTTCATCAATTGAAAATCTATATGAGTATTATTTTGATATGTAACCAGAGCTTTTGACAAAATTTGGCATAATGGTTTGATTGCCAAGCTTCTGCGACTTGGTTTTTCTGATCATTTAATTAAACTAATTCACTCATGTTCTTCTTCTTGTAAATTCCAAGTAAATGTGAGTAACTTTATCTCTAGACCTTGTCACGTTAGGAGCTGTGCACCACAGTAATCTTTACTTGGGCCCTGTTTATTTTTAATTCTTCTTTCTAGGCAGGCCAAGTACCAGCTAGAGATGTTTGTAGACAACACAGAAATAATTAATCAGCATAAATTCTTGAAAATTATTTAACCACCTGAAAAATTAATGCCAATCATAGCAAAAGTGCTTGCCTCATTTGCTTAAAAATATAATATTGTTAATCTCAACATCTTTGGATCCTTCAACCAATTCTCCTCAATAAGCCTCATTGTAAAATGTAGTTCTGTTTTTCAGAACAAGAAGGTAGCCAATAGTGGTAATGCTGAGAAGGAAGCAGATCCACAAAGACCTTGATCTAGATTCCATTAAGACTTACATTACCAAAATTCCTACATATTTACATGAGAAATGCTCAGAAATTTATAATGATGCTATTCAAAATGGGCAACTGGAGTTGCTAGCTTCCAAGAAGAGGTCACTTGCAATTTATGACTTAACCTAGAAAATCTTTCCATGTCTCAAAGAGTATGCAACTTTATAGGTAACTGAATAGCTGAAATTACTAATTTGAAAAGATATTTTTTGACACTTAATTTTAATTTTTTCTTTTTGGTATGATAACAAATTTAAAATTTTTTAAATGCTGGTTATCTTTTATTTATTTATTTAACAATTTTAAAAGCATAATTTCTTTTAAAATTTATTAAGTGAAGGATGGCATCATCTAGTGGTCGTATTTACTGACTGAATTTTGACTTTATGTTAAAAGATTTTTATTATGCTGCTATTTTTTGCAACTATCTTTCAAATAATTAGCAATTAAAATGGTGAAGTGCAATTAAAATATGAAGAAAGCAGATGATTTCCATGCTTTATACTACAAGCTTTAAATAAAATTATAAAAAAGTTTTTCACTGCTACAGTTTGTTTTATACTACTATCCTAAATTATAATGTGCATATTTTCCCAGCCACCTTTTATAAAGTACCCACCTTAAATCAGACAGTGTAAAGAACATGCCCCGATTACAAACAATGATCATGTTTTGTTTTCAAGAATTAGAAAGAAATAAGTAAAATCAAAAATATTACACTATGACTCTATTAAATATAAACAACATATTGACAAATCTTCAAAAATGACGATAGAAAAAAAAAATACTTCATATGGAAATACATACATTTTTTAAACTATTTTTCTTATAAATGAACTTTGCATAATGGTAATTGTATAACAATGTGAAATTAATATTTTATACATAAAAAAGTAGCCCAACCTGTTTTAAGAAATCAACAGCTTTCAGCCAAGACATGGAAATTCTTGGAACAAAGTTATCTTTAAATATTGGCAAGTAAAGTTGAATCTGATCTGGACAAGCTTTTAAGATAGAGACTACCAATTCTGACATCAAAGGCTCAGAATAGGGTTTTGGGATTGATTTCAAGATGTTTGTTATGACATTGTTATAATTTCTGAAAATAAAGAAAAAAAAAGTATAACCTATTATAAATTCCTTCTTTATTTTGATTATGTTTAAATTTTCATTTATGAAAACTAATAAGATAAACGTACCAATTATTGGATAAATCAAATACAAAATATTTTGTTTAAAAAATATTTTCTTAAAACGAATGACAATTTAAAAACAAATAAAAAAAATCCAACAAATTTACAGGAAATAAAGATATTATTTAAGCAATAAAGCAAACAACAGATTAAATGATTTCAGAAGAAAATTAGACAACAAAATAAATGTCATTAACTTTTTTTAACATAAAAAAGAAAATTAAATATATATATATATATTTTAATTTTACATTTACTTTCATAAAGAATATTTGTTTTGAATATAAAGAATGTTTGATTAAATTTATAAATGCCTAGTGAATTACTTTCAATATATTTTCCTCTATGAATAATAAATTAAAAAAAAAAAAAAAAATAGTATAACTGTAACTTAGAAATAATATTGCTTACTTTGCTGAAGTACCACAAGATAAATCTGCAAATATGATTCCATTCTTGGTTGAACAACAAAGAGCTAACATAAATTCATGAGCACATGATCGAACTTCAGCTATTTCTTCTTCAGATACCTCCTGTTAAAAATATAAGTTTTTATAAATGTTATAAGTATTTATAACATTCAGATTTTTGTATATTAATTCACCCAAAGAAAACAGAATGATAATCCATATAAAATTAATCACTTACATAGGCTACTGTGTACTGGTCTTCGCCTAATTTTCTTTTTCCATGTTTCTTTGTTCTAATAGGGCCTTTCCAGGAATACAATTGAATTACTGATTTCAATGTATAATCATTAAATAGACGAAGCTTTGTGGTTTTTGGAATGTTTGAATTTTCAATAATCTAGAAAAAAATTATCAAGTATAACTTTATTTGAAAAATTTATCTTTCACAATCTTGCAAGATTATAGCTTAAATAATAATCAAAATAGATTTGAAGAATAATTAATGTAACATTTATAATTTAAATAAAAACAATGAATTTAATGCAATATATAAGACAGATAATTAATAAGGGATCATTTGATCCTTTAAAATATATATATAAAGAACAATTAATTTTAAAATATAATGTGAAATTTTCTAAAATTAATTACTTAACTAAAGTACAAAAAATTAAGAAAATATAAAATACATACATGTTGACGAAATGCATTCAATACAAGAATAATTGTGGAAACACGATCTGATATCAATCCAGGCAATATACTATTCAGGAAACCTGAATAAAAAAATAAAAAAATGAATTCATAAAAACTTTAGAAGAAAATGGTAATAAATATTATATAACATATATTTTTGTTTCATTCATTGTTAAGATTAAATGATTTTGATTTTATCTGCTGAATACATTTCAAAATAAAGATTTCGATATAATTAAGTGAAATATACAAAAAATTTGATTAAAAAACAGAAAATAAAACTATCAATTTGTAGCATTTACTAAAATTTATTATACTAGAAAAATGAACCTTAGCTTATTAGTTTTTAAAAACAATTACAAATCGAACATTAGTAATTAAATAGTATTATAATATAAGAGCTAAATAAAAAATATAATCTTCTTGATTTTACAATTTGTGAGATATTTAAAAATAATACAAAATAAAATGTAAATCAATATATTATAATGATTGTTTGTTATAATTTATGAAGTAAGATATAATAAACATAAAATACAGAGAAAACTTCATTATAAATACAGAATAAAATATTCTTTCAATAATAAAACAATATTCTAATTTGGCCAGTCTACATTTTGACTACTACTGATGTTGATTTAGACATCTAAAGCAAATCTTTCATTTGAAAACTACTAAAACATTATGATAAAAATATTTCCTTAAAAGATATGCAAAAATGAAATAATTATTTTAAATAGTCAGAAAAATTATCAAAATCATTTATATAAATAAGCAAAAATATTACCTTTTACTTCTACAATTTGTCGTATTGTGTTGTTGTTAGATACCGTAATAATCAAAACAATCAGATTTAAAAATGCAGTTCTAACATCTTCATCTTCCTATTTATAAAAAAGCAAAATAAATTTAGTAGATCATTAAAGACTAACGTCAGTAAATCTAAACTTTTTTTTAGATAACTTAAAAATTTAATACATTAAATTTTTTTAATTTTAATACGTTAAATACTAGGTGCAATTATCTTCGTTTAAGCCCCAAGGTTTAAACTACACAAGATTAAAATCTCAAGCATTACACAATACATATAATATAACAGTATAATTACAAAAATTTATTACATTTTTTTCAAACAATCTAGAAAATTTTTAAAAGGCAATTTTTAAAGATATATATTTTAAAAAAACAGTACTGGCATAAGGAATAAATACATTTTTTTATCACTGTGTTTTCCTCAATACACAAAAGAAAAATTTTGTTTGATTTTATAATATAATTCATTTTATTGACTAATACAAACCATGATTACCTAAATACTATAGATTGGAGGAGCCTGATAGATAGTGATAGTGCTAGATTTGAAACTCAATACACAGAAAGCTATGTTTATGTTAAGGATGGCAGGCTAAATTTGTATGTTGCATTGCCTTTTCCTTGGACTCAAGGAGGAGCATGTATATGGCTAGGTGCTATTTTTGGGGTGTTCATTCAAAAGTATGTTATCCCACTGTATGTACAATACAGCAAAAATATTTTTTACTACTTCAGCATTAAATGAGAATTTTTTTTTGAAAACAATTTAATGAAAAACAGAATGGTTAAAATAGGAATAAAGGCAATACTAATGTAGATATTGTGCAATGGATGCCATCCGTACATTATAAATAAAAACAATCATGAAGCTTATGAACTAGAGTAGCATTAACACAAAGAAATAAATGTTAGAAGTTCAATGAAGAAAATTCTAAAACAAATTATAAGTATTTGTTATTGAAACAACTTATAAATACAAAATCAATCACATATGTAAATTAGCAAATCAACACAAATATGTAAATTTTATTCTGTATAAGTTAATATGTATGTAGTTATTGAGTAACTGATTATAAAAAGAAAATTTGAGTTGAACTATTAAATAAGATGATTTTTATTGAAGATAATTAATTTCTCTTAAAAGGTTGAAAATATGAAAAAAAAAAAAAAAATACTGCAAAATATAATAGACTTACTGAAAAATTTGTCCTGTTCAAAAGACGACTAAACTCTGGATTAGAAAAATTTAACTTGGAAACAACTTGAAGAGCTATTGGGTTTCCTAAGGCAATCATTGAAGTTAAGAGATGTAGAGCTGACTTAGTTCTTGATGCTTTTTGTTTCATTTTTAGAAAATTATATATAGTTTTCATTCCATATGATAAAATGTCATTTACTATAGATGTTCCTGCTGCAATAAACATATGTAAATCACTTGCTAAGCGTATAAAAATATGGCATACAGCATTCAGAAGACTCATAGCCTGTAAGATAAACAAAAATAGATTTTAATTAAGTATTAGATTAACAATAAGCATTTAGGGATTAAGAAAAGCAAGTATCTTATGACAGTTCCATAAAATGTTTCATTCAGATTTTATTCCATTATATAGTACAAAATATATTTTTTACATATTTCTAAATACATTTACTACATTTAATAACAAAAACATTTGCTTTAAATAAATAGAAAATTTTAAATTATTAATTTAAAAACAACAATTTCAGTTAGAAAATGGAGGGCAGTAACAATTTACTATAAAAATTAATAAATACAAGTTATTAGTAATATTGCACACTTACCAAAGTTCATTTAAAATAAATATTATTTATAAATATATCTACAGATTTATTTTAGGTCAATTTAAATATAAAAACTGTGTTACACAATAGTTTGTTTTGTTTATCCAAAAATATTTTGTGCAGTGTAATCTTAAAAATCAAAACTATTAAAATATGATTTAAAAAAAAATTAATTAAAATTTTTAATTTAAAATTACTAACATAATGTGAATCACATGTAGATAATTCCTTGATATAGGGTATTAATTCTTGGCAATTTCCTGATAACTGCATATATTCTTTAATAATGTCATAATCTGAATTTTTAGCATGAAATTCTTCAGCTTGAAGAACCAATTTTTGTAATTCTGAAAATAAATGAAAATGAAAATAAAAGTACTGATTTAAATTATTAAAATGAATGCATTATAAATAAATCACTTCCTGGAATAAATATTAAATGAAACATTTAAAAATATACATGATGCATTTTTTTTTTTTTTTTTTTTTACAAAAACCGATTTTATTTTAATGTTTATAATATATATTTATAATGCAAAAAAATTACAATTTTTTTATGATGAAATTAACAACTATTTCTTTATTTTTAATAATTTTCTAGTTTGTTCAGTATTTTATGGTCAATTTTATTCTTCTGTTTGTAATTAAAAGTAAATACAGTAATGTAGTGTAAAATTAGCTGAGCTAATCAAATCAAGCTATTGACAATAATAAATATCATGGTGAAATTTTAGAGTCACATTAATTAATAAAATTTAGTATTGTTCGACACTACCACTATTAATTTTAAAAACTATAACATAAAAAAAGTATAGAAGTATTTTAAATTAAAACCTACTTGATGCTACACATATCTATTGATGTTTGTTTAAAAATATGAATGAAAAGTCTTTTTTTTTTCTGTTTTACTTAAAACTATAAAAGATCTTTGGAAGCTTTTCTTTTTCTTTTTATTGTTCAATTGATATACTTCAATAAATTAATTACTTGAGTTGTTATTTATATTTTCACTAATTCACTTGATATAACGCAAAAATAAAAATGAGTGAAAGATTAGGTGTAATAATAGCTGAAATACGTATGGAATAGATTTCTCTTTATAAGCTCAAATAAATTGCATTATATACAATTATAAACAGAATAATATGAATGTCTTAAGAGTGATTGTAATAAAAAATTGGTTGATTATTACATGAGTTATACACACAGTTGCTGAAATTTTTTTAATTACAAAATTCTACTCAAAAGCACCTTTTACTTATGCATTAAGATTATATTTTTAGATTTGTTGCTCCCTAATTTGAATAGCTGCTTTTACAGCTGTCACTTATTTTTAGGGGGATTAATGGTACATCTTTGAATTTTTCCAAATTTATTGACTTTATTGGTACTAATTTGTTATAGCAATATAACGAATAATGCAATGGGCAGTTTATATAAATATTTATTTCATTATTAATAGTATCATAATTATAAATGCTTTTTAAATTAAGAAATCTGAGGAGATATTTTAGATACTGAAATTATTACAACCCACAGAAAAGATATCATGTTATATCATATTTTAGAGACATTTTTTTTTTTTTTTTTTTTTGTCAATAAAGATTTTGCATCAAAGTGATCTTTACATTCATACTTAGTTTGCTTTTTTTGTGCTATATCAGATGTATGGATAACATACCTTTTACTTAATTTTTAAATGCTCTTTTTAATTTGTTAATTTTTTCCTATTTGGTACAATTTTATTTTCTGGCAGATATAAAATTGGGTAAATTTTAATAAAAAGAATTATAAAAATCAAATTATTATAATAAACATTAAAGGTAATGCTTCCAAATTTTCTATCATTTCACATCTTTCATTCAAAATTAAAATTGGTATATTTATTTTAATTTTTAAGTGATCACGAATTATCCTCAAATCTGAGCTATTATTGGTTAATCATTTTTTCTTCTTTTTAAGCAAATAGAGTAAATATTATATGTTAGAATCTAAATATACTAAATTATTTAAGTAAAAAATTTCATCAAAATGACAGAAAACTGGGGGATGGGGCATGACATGGATATAAATACTAATTTATTTAATAGTACAATGTCATTTGTTTTCTTTCAACCTAAAAAAGAAAAAAAAAACATTATATTGTTATTATAAAGTCCCTAGCATTCCTGTTACATTAAACTGTTCCCCTTTCACAAGCCTAGGGGAAAAAATTTTATTTTCTTAAATTTTTTTTTTTTTTTTTTAAATCTGTTTCCCAACATTCAAATAAAATTTGCTTTCCATGCCCCAGATGTGACATACTTTTTCTGTTGCATTTTCTTCATAAACTATGCATTATAGAAATGCAGTTCTTTAATCAATTTTGTGCATTCTGAGAAAGAATTCTTACCTTGCACAGTTTATATGGTATTAGTATCATCATGTATAATAGCAATTATCAAAACAATGGTGTAAATGAGATAATTCTAGAGGTCATTTTATTAGTTGATTGTCTTTTCTTAACAATGTGTTCAAGTTCTTGAAGTTCTTTGTTCAAGTTCTCAAGTTCCTTGTGTTCAAGTTAGTTCTTTCTTATGAATGAAGGCTGTTGAATTGAAATATTTGGTATCATACTATAAAACATTAGCATTAAGACATTAGAAGGTTTCTTCTAATCTTGAAACATGTATAATTAAACATACTAAAATTAGCCCTTATTTAAAAATTTTTTTTTTTACCAAGTATGCGAGTTAAATTAGATTCCTATCAAGGAAAATAATAAAGAAAGGGACATTGAGACAAGTGTCTCCCAAAACAATCACTTTTTTCGATCTTAATTTTTGTATTGCTTTAAAAGTTATGTTACTGGTCATCCATCTAATAAGGCTTACTAAAACAAAAATAATTAAATTACAACTTATGCATAAACATTGTACTGTGTTGCATGCCAGGACATGTTAGGAAAGATCGCCACAGAAATGACAATGGAAACATTGAAATCCTTTTTCTTTTACAATCACAAATATTTAACTTTCATTGATGAAAGTTATAACATAATATTTTTTACATCAATTCTTTTGACATCTTCAATTCATAAGAAAATACAATTACACATTTTGTTTTCTTCTTAGAAAGAATGTAATCCTTTTAATGAATATTTTTTTCCATCTAATATAATACATAGGTTGAAGTGTAACAGATGTTCAGCAAAAACTTTACAAACATAAAATCATCACATTGTATTTCATTCCCTAATAGGTTGTACAACTAAAGTTTTAGGATGTATAAATGTCTTTACAGAATCCAAATTAAATTTTGTACTTTGTTTCGACTCATTCTCTGAACTTATTATCAATGTAAGTCCAAAAATATACACCGTTATACTTTGATTAGAAGAGAATAAAGTATATTGGGATTGATTTAATGTTCACCACAAAAATCCACATGTATCTTATTAGGTCTGTTTATAAACAAAGGTACCTAAACAAATGTTCATAATTAATTTTCTAAAGCACATGAAACTACAGTTTATAATAGAAAAAGAAGTTTAATTGTTTATAAAGATATGGTACTTTTTCAGATTAATTACTTTTTATCTATTAAAGAAAATATATTTATAATAATTACTATATGACAATAGCAAAACAGCAATTTTAATGGGATGAGTAGAAATCACAGGCATCTCTTAGGGTTCATTAGCATATGCACATATATACATTTTACACAATTTTTATTTTGCTACAGTTGGGAAATTATGGCTTCTTGTTTTAATGTACCCCATGCTCGCCTCTTCCTTCGGTTGTATTTTCAGATATACAGAAATATATATATAGATAAATTAAAAGTTTAACCTTTTGATTAAAAGAGTTTTGAAACCATAGAATATATTTTAATTAATATATTAATGTGTTGCCATTTTTGTAAGAACTGATTTTTGATGGATCACAATAAACTTTTAATAAAATATACGATTATAAATAATTGTGCACAGAAATTTATATAAAAATAAACCAATTATGTGCATATTTTATTAACTACATTATTCAATTTATGAACAGTTAAATAACGAATATATTTAATAAATAAAGAAAATATAAGATTTATTTACGCATAAAGCCATCTTCATTTTTGAGAAGGGATTGGTAAATCTCATTTGCATTAACAGGATCCATCATTTTGCGAAATTCAGCCAGCAACAATTATTATTTACACTAAACTAAGCATGCTTTCTCACAGTTAAGGAAAATTAACTGCAGTTAAGAAATAGATACAGTTAAGAAAAATTAACTGCATTTAAGAAATAGATACAGTTAAGAAAAATTGAATGAAAGTTGCATAATGTATATTACAATTACTACTTTTAATTTCATATATTCATATATATGCATTCAAATATTAATTATTTTTCTGCGAACCATCTCGACCCTGGTTTTGCTTTATAATCGATTATCTAACAATTTGTCTTAGCATTTATTTTCAAATCGCTTCTATATGAATCATCATCTTAATAGATTGAACCCATTAATCAAATTCTTGGATAAACTTATAACCATTATAGATGAAATTAATACATCGTATTTCATAAATCAACTTTAACTTACCATAACGAATTGGATTTTACTTCTTATATTATTAGGGTTATTTAACATTTTGGCAACATACTTGTTTTGTTTTATTTGTTTGGAGGCAGTTTTGTTTTCATTTGCAGACTAGTCGTAATGCCCAAATATTTTTGAAAGACATATTGTTTTTAAAAAAAATTCTAATAATCTATCTGAAGATGGAAAGTACTATGTTCAAAAAATCTTCTAATCGAAATATACGAAAGAGAAAGGCTCATGATGACGAAGAATCAAGCAGTGAAGATGAAACTCAAGTAATACGGAAAAATAAAAATGTAAAAATTAACAACCCTATGGTGCAAGGCACTAGTTTAGGCAAGAATAAAAATCAAGAATCGGCTACTGTAGATAGTGATAGTGATACAGAAACGATCATTACAAATTATAAATCTAATAAAAGTTCAGCACCTTCTGGTCCCTCTGATATGGGGGCTACATCGTACGTGCAGACTGAAACGGAGAAGGACCGTGATGCTCAAACAATATTTGAAAGATCTCAAAAAATAAATGAAGAAATGAAAGGTAAACCTGATGACAAAATATACAGAGGTTTAAATAATTATACTCAGTATATTACAAAGAAAGATACTGCTCAAGGTAATGCATCTAGTGGGATGGTTCGGAAAGGACCCATAAGAGCACCTGATAATATTAGATCAACTGTTCGTTGGGATTATCAACCAGATATTTGTAAGGATTACAAAGAAACAGGATTCTGTGGTTTTGGTGATAGTTGTAAATTTATGCATGACAGATCAGATTATAAACAAGGATGGCAATTGGAGCTTGAAATGTCTAATAATACTTATGGTTCTGAAGATATTTCAAAGTATGAAATAGATTCAGATGACGATGATTTACCTTTCAAATGTTTCATTTGTCGCGATTCTTTTAAAGATCCTGTAAAAACTAAATGTGAGCATTACTTTTGTGAAAAATGTGCTTTAGATAATTATAAGAAAAGTACTCGTTGTTATGTATGTGGGGTTCAAACTTCTGGATTTTTCAAGCCTGCTAAAGAACTTGCTGCTAAATTAGCTGCTGAAAAGAAAGAAGAAACTTGTGATACTGAAAATTAAATCTTTGATGTAATTTTGTAAATTTTCTGAGTAGTTTGCCCCAAAAATCTCGAAAATGACAAATCACCTGTTATAAGTTTTAATGAAAATATCTATTTTTAAGTATTATATATATTTTAATTTAATATTATGCTGATAAGCATCAACATAATATTAAATTCCAAGATTACTTTTTCAATTATAAAATTGTCATTCACACAAATTGTTAACATTATGTTTTGTTACTTAAAATAGATTATTTCCACAATCTTACAGTTTAATATATTATTATCAGAAATTTAAAAAAAATTGTTTTCCTCAAAAAAAAAAATCAAAATCTAAGAAAAAGTATTTGAACTTCATGAGAATTTTCTTTTTTTTTAGTTAAATTTATTATTTAAAGATATTGAATAATAATTTTATAAAGATAATTCGTAATGAGAAACAACTAGGTGTAATTACAAAATTATGCTAGGTTGCCAGATGGAGAAAATACAACAATATGAAAATAATTGAATGTGATGAGAATTGCCAGACAGAATATGCATACATAATAAATAAGTAATTTTTATGTCAAAAAGATAATGTAATATAGTGCTAAAATATTCAGGGTCATTACTAGAAAGCAAGACCACCTTTTACTGCTATACATGCTTTTAACTCTTCAAGATTTAAAGTAATCAATATTAAAATATATACTCTATTTGACATATGTTACAGACAAGAACAATATGTTAATGTCATGAATATGTTTGATCAGCATTAGATCTAATAATAATTGTGACAATAAAAGTTTTCCAGTTCTTTGAGTAGCTTGTTTGCTGATGACTGTCATATGTAATCTAGACATTATCTTGATGGACAATAGCATTTTTCAAATGTTGAATGGTGTAATCAGCTACACCTTATCTATATTTTGTATGCTGTCATTGTGCATCTAATATTCACCAGAATATACTCATTATTATGATTCCACATTATCTGGCAATGTGACATTAAACAGTTGAAAAATTGTCATGATCCACATCATTTTAAATATAAATATCATTGCTAGATATATTAAGTTTGATGTGCAAACATAATTATTCCTTCGGAATATTATTGCTTTCATTGTCAATAAACTTTAATTAGTATTAATATAGTGTGTCCAGAAAAAATGTACTCCACTTTAAAGATAGAAAAAAGTTCTGCAATGAAATGTAGTTTTCCTTCATTTTTGTAAAGAAGCAGTAAATTCTGAATTATAAAGAATTTTCAAAGTATTAAATTAATTTCCAATTATTAAAACTTGTTTGAATATTAATAGTTTGGGATCAAACACACCTGTAGAGTAACTGTAAAAATAATTAATTCCATTGTTCTGCTGTAATTAAATTAAATGATTTCACATCCAAACGTATTCAGATATTACAAAGAAACATGTTAACTTACTGTGTTAAAGCAAAAGTATACAATAAGTATTTTTCCGTGCTTATAGCGGAATAATGAAATAATGAGTATTCTACGACAATTTAATAAGCATGTGGAATTACTTTTTATGGGAAAAATTTGTAGCTAATTTGAAGAATAAGTAGTATTAAAATTCACTGGCTTACTAATAAAAATGCGTCGAACAATGCAGTGTATCATGTGTTGTTTTTTAATTATTCATCTTTAGGAAGTAGTTTTCAGTTTTGTATAAATTTGGTTATTACAAATATTGTCATCAAAATATATAATATATATATATATATATAGTAAAATATTTTTTTAAATAAGTGAAACTGATTGAATTATTACACATTATAAGTATGCTAAACAGTTTTATTTTCTGTGTGTTGACTTTCAGTTGAAATTTATAGCAGCTTCCGATTGTAATTGATTGTCATATTTTTTTTAATTATAATTTTTTTTGTTCCGTTTCTAACTATGTAACATTTTGTGCTATTTTAATAACATGCATTTTCTTTTGAAGTTAAAAATAAGATTGACCAATAAACCCATAAAAAGTATTGACCATAAAATAATAAAATTGACCATAAAAAATATAATTTAATATTCTGTCTATGTATGGCCATAAGCCATATATGGACAGAACTGAAATAAAAATAGATTTTTCCAAGACAATATTTATATATATTTAATTACTGAATCATTTCATTATTTAGCATTGGTATGGCTAGAGAGAAAACATCTGGTCCAGGCAAGGCATTTTTTAAGTAACATTAGTTAATCACATATACCAATAATTTTTACTGATGTTTGTGGTTTCTTAAATCCATCCTGAATTCCCTAAACCATTTTAATCTTCCCAAACTGTGTGCATTTTTAAAAAATAAACATGTAAAATATTCCTAACAATTGTATATTTCTAGCTGCAGAAGAAGCTTTTCATCATTAAGGATTGTAAAAAAATTATTTAGCATCAAAACTTGTAATTAATTTCTTAATTTCAAAAAACATGAATTTGATGAAGCTGTTGACAATTGTTTAAAGAAAATTAACGATTATAATTTTTCTGTGCAATAAATAAATCTATGTAAAAATTATCTTAATTTTTCTCTATTGGTCATTTTAATCTTCTTTATATAACATTGTTTATTGAATTTTTTGTTTAATAAATAAATAATTCATTTTAATTTTCTATTTAAATAATTTAACATATTCAGGTATATTGTAAAGTAACAAAATTAGAGACCACCAAGAACTCCAATCAAGTTAAAACCATGAATTCTTACTCGAAGAAAAAAATTGATTTAAATATAAAACACTAAATTAAATTTTATGCATATTTATATGTAATATAGCATGGGAACACTGTCAGCATTTGTGTGAAGCAATAAGTTCATGTAAATCAGAGTTCAATAAGGAGATTTTTGTCTTAAATAATGAATAGAATTGGATATTACATTTTTAACATATCGTCAACCATTAACTAGTATATTACAAATTGTAGGAAATTAAATATAAAATTTCTCCAACTGTTTCTCATATTGATCCCTTAAAGCTGTTTAACCAATTTCTGTTGACAATAAACATAACTTAATTAACCATATAAAATGATTAAACTCAATTTATGCGGGCCGCATAGTGGCCTGTGTCAACAAAACGCAAACCTTAAGCATACAAACCCCCATGGTGGAGTTGGTTTCGAATAGTTTGAGTCGAAATTCTGGAACCTCTCTGAAGGTACTTTCTCAAGAAAATGGCATTCATAATGTGGTTTTTTTCTGGCGATTAGTGTTAAATACAAATCTTCATTTTATGTTATTGCATGCATATGATCTTCAATGAACATTTCCAAAAATCGATTTAGTTCTAGAAATGACACTTTGAGAAACACCAAATGCTTCCGCTACAACGAATTGCTTTTGACCCGCCTCTAAGCTACCGTTGACCACCCCCTACTTCTCAGTTCTGTTCGTGATTGAAATTTTTTTCCATCTTCTCCCATTGTAGATTTTTAATGCTTTTATTGTTTATATCATCTTTATGTTTTTTTTTTTCAAATTGTACATTCTTTATTCCAACAAATTTTTTATTCGTGTGCTAATTCATTTTCATTTCAAAAGTTTCTTACAGTCTTCTTATGTCTCTTCTTCCAAATACTGTGATACACATTCCATCATATATTGTTCCCAAACTTAAATGGCCAATTTATATACTCTCATCTCAATGGACAAATGTGCTAAGTTGGTGGTCTCAACTTGAATGGATGGGAGTATTCTGATCTGTTAAACTATTGAAAGGCTGTGGGATCTGCCATGCTAATCATATCAATTGCTGTTTTCTCATTGGTAGACACTCGAGTAAGTAATGCCCCACAGGGGCGTCTATGTATTTCAGAGCTGAATAGAAATGGAACCACCCACACTTGAACCAGATTTGACGACTCAACCAAGATGAGACCAACCTTCATCAGGAGGGTTTTCCAATTGATAACCGATATGTAATCCTGTTGGAGATCTGCAAGAATAGTTGTGAGTATACCCGAGTCGTGAATCGCTTGGGTTTTAAAGCATACAAATTTTTTAAAAACATGGCAGAAAAAAAGGGGCAAATGTTGGGAAATAATAGCACTACACATTAGAATTTTCTCTAAATTTTGTTTTGGCATGGAATTTTTACATTAATTATATTGTTTAATTGAAATGCGAATTATCTTAAATATATTACAGTAAGAAATAAGAGATACATTTAAAAGTATCGAATAATATATGAGTTTCGACTGAGTAAGGGGAAAAAAAATGTATGTTTTCTAGAAGTTATTTCTAATTGTATAAGCAAAAGTGGTGAATTTTAGTTTTAAAATTAAATCTAAAAATCACTACTTTTGTATCACTGTATCTAATTTTTGAAAAATAAAAAATATAGCACAAAAAAAAAAAAAAAAACATGAGGAGAATGAACAATTACATATATATAAATAATGGATTAGTGTCATAAATATGTTTTTAAATAAATATTATTTAACAAATCTTGTTTTTGAGAATTTTATATCATTTCTAGATATAACATAATGAAATATTTTCTGTGAAAAAAGAATGTGTTGACGAAATTCATTTCTTCTAATCATAGACTAAAGATAATTTTTATTAAAAATAAAATTACTTTAAAACTTGAGTATTTAACAAAATATTAAAAAAAATGAACAAATAAAATATATTAGTTGTGAGAGGAAAATTCAGCACTTTTTAGAAATTAAATAATGGAGGTACTCGATGGGAGCTCTCTTTGATACTGTTTTCATTCTGATCATTAAAAAAAAAAAAAATTTTTCTCTAAAGCTTCGAATCGCCTATTACTAATAAAAATACATACATTCACACACAAACCATCACACATATTATCATGTAAAAATAAGTATACCTGCATATACAAGGCAGCAGATGTATATAACCATACATATATCAGACATAGATATATACACTGGTGTCCAAAAGTTAAGCATAAATCGTAAAATGCGAAAAACATGGAGTAAATATTCTTAAAATTATTCCAAATTTCTTGCGGATATTAATTGGGTGAAGAAGAAACATTGGGTTTATGCAAAACTTTTCAGTCGACTACGTCCTGCGCATGTCGGAACGCAGAGAAACCGATTCACGCAGCATAGGCAGTTGAGACATGTTTCGTGCAACTGCTGTGCGAAGGAACGTTGTTAACCATCAAACAAGGTGAATGATGGCACAAAGACGCCAATTGGACATGTTTGCGAAAAGAAGAATCGTTGGAATGCTGGAATCCGGACGATCACAAACCGAAGTGTCTCGAATTTTGAATGTGGATCAGTCTGTGATCTCAAGACTGTGGCAGACTACTACTAGATTGGATAGGAGAGTCGAGTACCTGTGCACATCTGCTCAGAATTCAAATATAATAACAAAGTATCATAGGATTAGCAGAAATTAAAAAAATTTAAAGCAAACAGTTAATAGGAGGGAGACTGTGGCAGAGGTTTCAAAGAACGGGAGATGTTACCCGACAACCAGTATCAGGTCGACCAAGAGTCACAACCCCTACCCAAGACCGATACCTGGTAATAAGTGCGCGACGTCAGAGGGGCAGTACTGCCAGGGTACTGGGTTCGGCGCTCACAGTAGCCACAGGAATACGAATTTCGAGACAAACTGTTTACAGGAGACTCAATCATGCTGGCCTGTATGCCAGAAGACCAGCAGTGTGCATTCCCCTAACGTCTGCGCATAAACGCGCTCGTTTGAAACATCAATATTGGAGAGTGGGCCAATGTGATGTTCAGTGACGAGTGCCGGTTTAGTCTGAGTAGTGATTCTCGTTGGGTAACGATATGGAGAGAACGTGGAACACGTTTTGAACCAAGAAACATAACGGAAAGACAGCATTTTCCATCAAGGGGAGTAATGGTATGGGCAGGCATCATGATGGACGGCCGCACACGGGGGTCTGTGACTGGTCAAAGATACAGAGACGAAGTTCTTGAGCCTTATGTTCGCTTGTTTCGAGGTGCTGTCAGTCCTGACTTCATATTCATGGATGATAATGCGCCATGTCACCGATCGGTACTGGTTGATGACTTCCTTGAAACGGAAAACATCCAGCGCATCTTGTGGCCTGCGAACTCCCCTAATTTAAATCCTATCGAGCATGTATGGGATATGCTCGGGAGACAAATTGCAGCCCTTTCGCACCCACCAAGCTCCGTTACAGAACTGAAGAGAGTTCTCCAAGAAGCATAGAACCGTTTGAACCCACAACTCATTCATCATCTCATAGCAAGTATGGTAAATCGCTGTGCAGTGTGCCTGGCTGTCAGAGGTGACCACACGCCTTATTAAACTGCAGCATCAGTATTTTATTTAATGTTTTCTTTAAAGTGTGAACCCTTGCTATGCTCAGTTTTCTTTCAAACTGCTACTTTGAATAATAAAATTAATTATTATCGTTCTTTTGATTTGCTTTCTTATTTTATAACCATTTTACACTCGCATATCATGTTTTCCGCCATTCTGATTTACAGTTCCTTCTTTATTCACATAATTATGAATTATGCTTAACTTTTGGACACCATTGTATATTACGTACATACAAATTTGCAGACAAAAATAGATACACTTGCATACGTACACTCAAACAATATATAAACGACCTATAAACACACACACACACACATATATGCTTGTTGACAAATAGATCCAAATCTATGAATTTGGGTATACCATACATACATATTTATATATAGATTCATATCAATACCAGTACATGGCTGCACATTTAGATATATATACGAATATATGTCTTCAAAAACACAATTTTTGACACATACTTGCAAATAAATAAAACCTTAATTTTCAGATGGGGGAATTTAAAATGCAAAAAGGTGAATTGGCCAGCCAACCCTTGTATTACAGCTTTAATCACTGAAGATGAGACATCATCAGTGTTAAAAAAACCCCATCAATCTTACTGACATTTATAATCATTTTCTTCTTATGCATGTACACACTCAAGAGCCAAAAAATTTTGACCACCACTACATTTTGCAATGAACTCGCCTGGATGACGTGGAAGGCACGTGATCAGGTGGAAGTGGTATTTAACTGCTGCTGGAGAGTCTGAAGAATCATTCTTTCACTTACTTCTGTGTGTGATGGGAAAGGCTGCTGATCTAAGCGACTTTGATAGAGGGCAGATTGCAATGGCTCGGAACAAGTATTTCCGAAACTGCACGACTCCTGGGTTGTTCGCGATCTACAGTTGTTAGTACTTATGCAAAGTGGATGAATGACGGTGAAACCAGCAGTAGACGACATGGTGTTGGACGTGCACACGCTATCAAAGAAAAAGGTCGTCGGAGACTGTCTCGCATGGTGAAGCAAATCAGGAGCCAGACAGTGGCTCAACTGACAGCCCAATACAATGCAGGGCCAAGTAGAATAGTATCAGAGCACACTGTTCAGCGGACACTGTTGGATATGGGGCTACGCAGCAAACGTCCCACTCGTGTGCCTTTGTTGACCAAGAGTCATCGCCAACTGCGCCTGCGCTGTGCCCGGGAACATCGTGACTGGTCCATGGATCCGTGGGAGAGAGTTGCCTGGTCAGATGAATCACGGTTTGTTATTCATCACGCCGATGGCCGTGTCAGGATACGCCGTCTTCCAGGCGAACAATTGCTCCCTCAATGTACAGTAAGTCATACACAGGCCGGTGGCGGCAGTATTATGCTTTGGGGGACGTTCTCTTGGGCGTCTCTGGGACCCGTGGTTGTGGTAGAGCAGACCATGAATGCTACAGGGTATCTGAACATCATTGCGGACCAGTTGCACCCTTTCATGGCCTCTGTTTTTCCAGCTGGAAATGGAATGTTCCAACAGGACAACGCCCCTTGTCACAAGGCTAAAATTGTGTTGGAGTGGTTCCAGGAATATGATGCTGAATTCCAGTTAATGTCCTGGCCGCCTAACTCACCGATATCAATCCGATAGAACACATTTGGGATGTCTTGGGACGGCAGCTCAGAGTTCAAAGACCACCAATTCGTAATATCTCGGATTTGCGTGACCGTTGCTTAAACAACTGGTACAATCTGTCTCCGGCCATCTACCAAGGACTTGTGGCATCCATGCCAAGGCGGGTTGAAGCTGTGTTGCGCGCCCAAGGTGGGCCAACTCGTTATTGACAGGTGGTCATAATGTTTTGGCTCTTGAATGTATTTTTCATGCATTTAACTAAGAAAACTTAAAATCTGTATATTATTATGAAGGCAATCTATAAGATAATGTTGCTTGTATCTTTATCAATTATTATGTACCTAAGTATTAAAAAAAAACTATGATTATCATAAGTTATGCAAATATTGATATTTTGCATAGGTTCACCCAAGCTTAGTGAACACTGGTAATTAGTGATATATGTAATTTTATATCTTGCTTCAGAGAATATTAAATTTAATTACAAGTCTTGCCCAAGGTCATTTTTATTTACAACCAATTTTAAACAGCAAAGATGAGTATTAACTAAGAAAAAAATATTTCAACAGGACAATTTATACCAGTATTTTAATTCTTTTTAAATATTGAACTAATATTTTTTATATCTATAAATAAGAATTCTTTCCTTTCTAAAATGCTCATTTTTATTATAAAATGAAACAATAAGTAATTTTTGCAAGAAATAACTAAATAAATATGTGAAAATACTTATACAAATATTAAGGTCAATTAATAAGTTTGTACAAAATACTTTATTACATCCTGAAATTCTACAGAATTTTGAAGAACTATGTGTCAAATTCTTAACTAGCTCATTATCATAAACTAAAAGCTGCAACTACAAATATTTTCAATTATTAAAAAACTGTACACACTTTAAAAATTTTTTTTTTTCTGAATCACAAAGTTATTTATATACAAGTGTACATATTATAAATCATACTTAAATCACAGGTATATTACATTTAAATGCCTTATATAATTACACAATACATCAGGCTATAATAAAAAAAAATGTTGCAACACAATATATAAAATTTTCACTAACCTGGATTACATGAACCCAAATAAAAAATATAAAACAATACAATATGGAACGGCTTTACAATAAGTTCATAAATATTAAAAGTACAACAATATCTTGCACCGAAACCAATTTGTAGAATAAATATTTACATTATTTGTTTTACTAATTCATTTTCATTAAAATAAATTAGATAAATTGATCATCATAAACAAAGATAGGACAGCATTAATTGCTATATTTTTATAAGTTTTATTACACAATACAACCCTCATACAATATGTATAGTAGAGCTGACTGCAAATTATGACTAGGTTTTCTTTCATTTTTTTTATAACTTCTAATTAAGTGAGATATTAAAAATTTTTAAAGTTAAGTTACTTATGTTTACAAAATAATTATTTAACATTATAATCTGTGCTACTTAAAATTCTTTTTTTTTTTTTTTTTTTTTTTTTTATGCTTCTTCATTGATAAAAATATTACTTTCAAGAAATTATAATTTTGAAAATAATAATAAATACAAATCTACACTTGAAAATTAAGTTACAAGCTCTTATTTTAACAAAAACTATGTTCTCACTATATATTAATACATTTTCATATAATATTACTATAGATTCTTAATTTGCACATTGAATGAGAAATTTGTACAATGTTCAGGTGTGTATTTTTGTAGTTGGAATATAGAAAACACATGATTTACAAGTATATACCTTTAAGCAATATTCCTGCTGTATCAATTTTCAATGCGAATTTAAGAGTATTGTACAAAAAATTATTTAATTAACTGTCTATCAAATCATTCACCTATAATATTATTAAATAAATTCAATATGTAGCTCTAGATTTAACAATTTTTACAAGATATGATTTATTTTTTAATAATAGTAGGATGAAAATATTTTTCATTCAGAACAACTCTAAAAGTGTAACACAATAAGCATATTTTCGTTCTTGTTACTATGACTACAGAAATACAATAAAACTTAATTTATACCGCTATTCAATAAAATTCAAGATATCAAAGGAAATGCAATAAATCTAAAATTTGCGTAAAAGGGAAATATCGAAATATATGAATGATTAGCAATGCATAGATACCAATGTTAAAAACCTTAAAAATATGTAGTCTATGTGATAGCACTATTGGTAAATACTAAATTTCAAAAGATTGTTTTTACTCATACAAAGTGTGAAAAATAACATTAATTTCTTTGTTTTATATTTTAAAATTTATTGATAGAACAATATCGTTGAATATTATGGTAGTATCATTCATTACATGGCTTTAAAATAATGCAAAATTAAGAAAGTGCACAGAAAAATGAAAAAGAAAGAAATAATGAACACAGAAGATTAAAAATTAATAACTAAATTGATAATTTATTTATGACTTAATTTTTTTAATTACTGCCAAATATGAAGCAACAATAAGATTATGTGGAAAACAGTCTTGTAACATTTTACTGACATACTAAAATTAATGTATTCATAAGCTCAATACAATCCCCCCCAAAAAAAAAATCTCCTTTTAGGAAGAAAGGGTTATTAAGAATTTAATCTTGATTTGTTAATTTCAGAAGATCTAAAAAATCTCAAAAGACCTGAAGCATTGGCATGCACATAAATGAAATACAAATATATATATACTGTCAATGCATCGTTGAAGTAAATGCAGTTAAAAATTTTATCATTGTGGGATCATGTCTTAACTCAATTTTAGAATGAGTAGAAAATCAAACCAATATAATAATGAACCAATACACAATAGAAAAATTTCATCCAAACAAATTATAACGGTGTCACACTAATTTATTATTCTTATGAATTGAAATCCATTTTGTAAATAAAAATTACCATCACAGTAATTTTGCTTTTATATTTTAAAATGTCACTGTGATACAAAAAACAAGTTTTTCTCTATTGGAGTGTGTAACACAGCACAAAGTATTTGCATGTAATAACATCTACAACATAATGGATTGCTTAACTTTCAACCATACAGCAATGTTTTATTACAATGATGCACAAATAGTACTGTCACTCAGAAAGTTCAACCAACATTAATCATAGGTACTATACAACATGCTGCCAGAAAATACAATATATGAACTTGGGTAAACTTAATCTTATGGATTGCACCCAAAATCTGTTAGGCTCTTTGCTAGTAGTTATTTTTGCCAAGATGCCAGGGATATTGATTTCTGCAATTTTTTTGTATTATTACATGAAATTTCATTCTCTTTCTCTCTATATATTTCCAGCTGATTTTTACCAGCTCTTCTTCCTAATACTGGAACTTTAATAGCTGGCAGTGTATCTTATTTTAGAGTTAACAAAAATTCAGTACACAAATTACAGGAATGTTGCTGATTGAATGGATGATGAATTGAAAGATATACATTCTACATAAAAGATCTTTTAAGATTTTTTGCACCATTTTTAAATGTAATATTAAAAAATAATTATTTGTAGTTTATAAGATAAAGATTACAGATTGGAAATCACACATAAATCATGATAAAAGCACTATAAGGTACTTACATAAGTAAACCACATTAATTTTAAAATATAAGAATAATGATTTTTTTCATGAAACAATTTTATTTTTGTTATAAAATTTTTATTCAACTTTTTAATTTTTTTTACATTACAAGTATATATGTTAGTAGTAATCAGTCTTAGACATAAGCAGCAGTACATACTCAAACTTAATTAGATGATATCACATTGAAAAAGCCATATATTGACTGATAACAGGGTTTAAAGTAACACCTGTAAAATATCATTGGCTATTACAGCAAAATTCTAGATTTACTGGGACAGTCAATATCTAGTTAAGTATTCCTCAAATGTAATTTTTAAGTGAAAATACTTTTTTAATTTTAAATACAAGATGCTTATTTTGATTTCAGTAGAATTTATTTTGAACTAATCATATACATAATATGATTTTAAAAGTATAAAATACTCATATTATTATAATAAGCAAGTAAACAACATTGTAATAATAATTATTTATAAATATACAAATTATTTATAAGTGAATGCTAGAGTAGAAATTTTTCAAATCTTCTACAACACATAATAAAAAGAAAGTCAATTATTTAAAAGTATAATATAAAAAATATTTATAAAAGGATTAAAATTATGGTAAAATTTTAGGCAATTGTTTTAAAAAATAAATAACAATAACAAAAGAAGAAAAAAAAAAACTTAATCATTTAATTGATTAGCAACTAAAATATGTAAGGACATAAAATTTTTTAATGTTTTACAATATAATACGGCTTCCATAAATGTATCTCTAAAAAGTGATGTATAAATATTTATATGCACATATTTACTTTTCAATGAAATACTAAAAAGGAAGCTTTTTTTGACATCATCTGAACTTTACATCAACTGAAAGTACAAATGTAAAAAATATAGCTCTTATATGCTATAAATTTTTTTTTTTTTTTTTTTTTTTTTTTTTAAATGCAATAAAAAAAAAATGTATAAGACAAATTAGTTCAGAAATATATATATATATATTGAAAATAAACTAGAATAGACAGTTGTGAACCTACCTATACATATATTTTGAAGGGAAAAAAATAACATACATTAATTCATTGGTGGTCTGCCACCTCTTGCTGCTTCCTCTAGAGTTCTTAATTTAATTTCCCTTTCTCTTTGTTGTTGTTGCCTAAGAGAGAAGAATTAACAATTAAGAAAAATATACATATATAATTTTAAAATTAAATACATTAGAAGACATTGAAAATATTTTACCATCCATCTAAAAAATGTTGACAAACATTTTCAAATAACATAAACAGTTACTTAAAAAAAAAAATTGATGCATAAAATTTCAAATGAATTAATGTAAACAAATTATAAAGTCTCAGCTAGTGACCATTATAAGTAACAAATATGAAATTATATAAAATGTTTCCGAACAGACACATGATTTAAAAAATTTTAATCAGTAATTGAAAATTATTTAGATGACATTATTATTTCATAAAATATACATAAATAATATTTATGCAATGCAATTTTTCATACACAAATGATCTTAGATTATAATATATACTAACATAGGCCAACATTGCTCTATGATCAACATACGATATTTTTTAGCATTCATTCTTATTGCTGACTCCTTTTGTAATAACAGAAATAGCATGAAAACACCTAATTACATGAATAATTAGTTGTTGTAATATTGGTGCTAGGATAGAAACATGATCGCTTTTTTCGTCTAACTATTATTTTCAAAATTGGCAAAGTAATAATTATTATAAGTGACCATATAAAAATTTCCTTAAGGGTTAATTAAAATAATTACCTTAAAAATTCTTCATGCTGAGAAATTAATGGTGAAGGATGAGCCATTGGTCCACCCATATGGGCATATCGCTCTCTTTCCATTAAGATTTGTCGTTGTAGATGTTCATGCTGAGCAATCATCTAAAAGAAATTTCAAATTTAAATCTCAGGAATAAAACTTTATGCAGCAATACATGAAGAATAAATCAAGTGTATAAAAATGTTAAATTGAAGAAAAAACAAACCTATTTTTAAAAAGAAATTCTTTTTTTAGAAATTTCATTAAAAAAATTAACTCATCAAATTTAGTTTTACAAAGTTTATTGACACACACACACACAAAAATGGAGGCAGTATAAAAACCATATGAATATCTAAATCTATGAAGAATAATTTAGTTTCGATAAAATTAAGAAAATTTTTTTTAAATAAAATAAAGGATTTTTGTAAAAGAAAACAAAATGTAATTAAACAATCAAAATTCTCATACATTTTAATTTAATTTATTTATATATTTCTTATTATTATTCTACATTTTATTTTGTCTTAAACATTTATTTTATTTATAATGCTTGTAAATGTTTTATAAAATGCTTGAGAATTTATCAAAACATAAATCATTTAATTACACATAAACCTCTAAAGATAAACATAAGATCTTATGATTCACATGAACAACTATTTATAAAAAAAAATTAAGTATTTTACAACTTTTCATGTTATCTATATTAGTAATAATTAAAATTAATAATGTCAAAAATAATCAAAGTTTTTGGAACATATTTTATTTAGTCTTCTTTATATAAATACTTTTAATTATAAGTGAATTTTACACTATATATTTAGTATAATCAATATAAAATTAAATAATTTTACAAATACTGAAAAGGGCATGGTTAATGTAGCATTTTTAATGGTTTTTACTAGTAATATACAAGTTACTGAACAATAATTATAAATGTGCTGATAATGGTAGAAAACCATATCCATTAATTACAAAAAATGATAAAAGCTCCCAAAGCAACAAAATGTCAGCAGTAATATTTCATAGTTACAAAATTAAAATTAAAGGATTTATAAAATAATGAGTACGAAAACACTACATAATGCTGCTGATAGGTGGAAGAAATAATTTGGGCTAATTATAAAATTATTCTACTATTGTATTATTAAATTATTCTATTATTTAAATTGTTAAGATAATTTTTAACGAAAACTACTGTCATGCTATCCAAAAAGTACATAAATACTATGATAATTTTCAACATATTTTAATAGACTTGAAAATTACTTGATGTGCAAATTGCTCATCATAAGGAGCTCGGAGCATTCCAGCAGTTCCTGGATGTAGGAGTTCTGCTCGGGGAACAATTCCGGGACGAGGTCCACCAGCAAATCCAGTTGGAGGCAACAATGGATGCGAGCCAGATGGATGTACACCAGGTTCCATCCCAGGATGAGTTGGAACGCCCATAGCAGCTGCTGCTGCAGCCGCAGCTGATACAGCA
The DNA here is from genome assembly GCA_021605075.1 of Caerostris darwini. Classification (NCBI taxonomy): domain Eukaryota; kingdom Metazoa; phylum Arthropoda; class Arachnida; order Araneae; family Araneidae; genus Caerostris; species Caerostris darwini. Next base: position 354,388 of record BPLQ01012852.1, on the reverse strand, counting down.
TCATGAGGATGCAAATGGAGGTGTGTATGAGCATGTGCATGTGTATGTGCATGAGTATGTAGTTCTGGTGCTAATCCTGCCATCTGTAATCGTAATAGAGGATCTGTACCCAACATAAGTCGTTCAGAGTGAGCTCTTTCAGCATTCATACGATCCATTGCTGCTGCTTCAGATACTGGCACATTAGGTGGAATACCAAGTCTTTCTCGTTCCGCTGGAGTATACAATCCAAATGGAGCATGATTCATGCCAGCATGAGCTTGTGCAAGGCTCACAGCTGGTCCACCTTGCATAGCATATCGACGTTGAAGCTCTATCCAGTGAGGATCGTATGTTCCAGCAGGCATACGAGTTTTCATTTCATACTCAGCCTTTAACTTATCATGAAGATCTCTCTCCCGTTTCTCTCGTTCCATTTCTATTTCTAACCTGTAACTTAAAAGACACAAATCTATAATTTCAGGATTTTATAATGAACAAGAAACAAATATATATATGTATATATATATATATATTTATGAGTCATGCTTTAAATTTTTTTCATTAACTTATTACCATTTTCTTAATTATTAATCCTTTTAAATATCTAAAAATTAAGAAAAGTTCTGTAAATTCTAATCTAACTATCTCTATTGAAATATCGATTAAAGTCTAAAATCACTTATCTGATCTTTTAATTCTTTTGTTTATGAAATCCTGATTTAAGATAACGATGTTTGTGTTTTTGCATCATAATCATATGAATTTTAATGCAATTTCATTAAAGGATTCCAATTAGAAATATCATTTGGTAAATTATTGTTATTATTAAGAATTCTGACACAAATAAAATTTATCTTAAAGAATTTGTTAAAAATTAAAATTGCAGTATTACCTAAAATGGTAAAAAATTTTAAGCATTAAATTTTTAATCTAAATTCATCCATTTTTAAATTTTTATAAATTCTCCAGAAGAAAAATTATCTGCTTGTTTTGCAGAAATGTAAATTTTTAATGTATCATAGAAATTTGTATTTATATACTGTCATCTCAATCACAAAGATCTTTCAACTTAATAAGTTTGTCTATAGAACTGAACATTTCTTAATGTTATAAAGTGATTAGTTCTTGTGCATAGTTTTTTTCAATAAATAACTTAATTAGCCTCCCCACCTTTCCTATTTAATAAGCTCATTAGTAATTATTTCCCCATCCCCAAAAAATTTTCCGTTGTGTAGTCAAATTTAATACAGTGACTAATATAAATTTTGCTTATTTATTGTGCAAGGAAAGGCGGTACTTCACTTTGAAGTCTAAATTCAGAGTGGCCACTCAAAGTAAAATTCTCTGAACTTTCTTGGTTTTCCAGGTGTAATTAAAAAAAATTCCAAGTTATTCGCATAAAACAGTGAAACCATATAAGCTATTTAAAAAACCCTTACAATATAGCAATTATACTACATCAATGATTAATAACATTTATGTTTAAAACCTCGTAAGAAGTAACAAATAGTTTAAAATTAAGAAACCAACAGAGAACAATGGGGGCAGGTGGGTCAACAATTATGGGTCAAAAGAACACAGTATAATTACAATTGTCAGATGTAAAACTTTGAAATTATGAACAAAATAATTATATTTTGCAACAAATCAAATGAAGAAATAAATAAAATTATAGTACCAATTGTCTGAAATAAAATCAGAACAGTTTAGACTCTCAATTTTTGCAGCATCATTGTGTTAGTTCTTCTAGGTTCTCGCAAATCAGCATTTTAAGCACTGTTTCTATAGCCTTAACTCCAAAATTAATGAAATTTATGATGCATAATGCATGCTGAAAAATAAGTTCTCGTTATTTTTTTTATTATTAGTTCTTTAATTTCGTTGACATCATTATATGTTATTTCACACCGAGCACAACTTTTAATTCATCTTTTTTTCCATCTTCATTTGCGCCAAGCAGTTAACTCCATTATTTAAATATAATTTTAATTCTTAGAGTCAAGTTCATCAGATTCTTGGAACTTATTAAACAGCATCATTTACAATGATGCTTGTTAATTATTTCACTGATCTTGCCAATATATTTCACTTAACATAGTTATTTAGGGACTGGCAAGTGTAAAAACAATATTTAGTTTTTTTAAATGTTATGTAAAAATACAATTATCATTCAACCATGGAGAGAAAAGCTACAAATGTTTAGACAGATCTTATGAAAGATATGAAATCATTTGAGTCTGAGGATTCTACTACATTATATTCCAAGGAAGGCATAGAAAAGTAACTAGTGAGTTTAAAGAAAAGAAACAGTTTAATTTAAATTATTGAATCTATTTATGAAGTTATTTCATAAAAAAATTTTAATACTAGATCTGAATTACGAAGAAATAGCAAATACCAAAATACTTTAAAATTAATTTTGATAATATACAACAAATAATTGCAGCCCCATTAAGTAAATGAAACAACAATATTCCTTCTTTTAATAAAGATTTAATATGTATATTATTGTTATAACGAATTACAACTGGCATAAGAATTTAATACCTTTGGAGGTAGACTTATAAATCCCATAATTTGTTCTGGAAAAAAAAAATGGGAACTCTGATAACATTGCCTAGCTCCAGTATCTGAAGAATGCCTGTTATTTCCTAAAATTTAATCCAATTTATAGTTTTAAAATATTTTTAGTACCTAAAATTAAAAGCAACCTCCCCACTTAAAAATATTTAAGCACACCATATGGTCATTTATTTATAATCTCTAGCAATCTTACTACTATCTGTAAAGTAATTAACTGTAATTCTAATTTTTCAATTTTTATCTGTTTTTAATTTAATATTATTCTAATTAATGCTTTCAATGTAAGATCCAAAAAAAGCTCTCAAAATTCTTAAGCCAAAACATTTATAACTAAAAATCTAACCATATTTAAGGCATTAATTCTTTAATTTTCTCATCTATCAAAGCTACTTCTTGCTGAACATCATGCAGCAGTTTTTGTTTTTTGTTCTGTAATTCCTTTAGTTGTGAGGCTCTTCTTTTCCTGTCAAATTGAAATTTTTGTTGTTCTAGAGCTTCAGACTTTTTTCTGAACCTTTCATTCAACTTTCTTTGAGTGCAAAAATCACACATAGCCCAGCATTTTTTTTTTTTTTTTTTTTTTCAATGTTTAAAACACCTCCAACTGCTTGTATTCCATAGAAAATTTGTCTCAACCCAACAAGATTTTCTTCAAACTGATTCTCCGCAATATATTCAGAATTAATAGAAAACCCCCTTTCAACAAAGGCATTTCTATGAGAAAGTGTTAAAATCAGTTGAATAAATTGCTTCATATACGACATAAAAGTCACAAATAATGCTTGAGCAGTAGTCATCAAATCTGCTTTGCTAAAATGTTTTTCACATTTGCTTCGTTTATATGCAAGCATATTGACTAGCACAGAAGGAATATCATAAACTTCTCTATACTTTTCCGATATCCAACTGTATGAAATTGAAATTTGAATACACAGGGATAATATTTTCAGAACTACTTTGATATTACATACAACTGCTGGGTCCAGGCATGATATCCCTTTGGCTAAAGAGAGATTGAACAGAGAGGATTGTACTATTTTGAGACATAATTTTTTAAATGCATTTACACAATCCTTGCAATAAAAATTTATTCTGCAGATTTCATATTCTTTTATTTTTTAAATTGATGTTTGACTGCAAAGCTTTAAATTTAGAATTTTATAGGGCAATAAATTTTCTTTCTCCATTACATCAATTTCCTGTAAGTTGGAACCATTTTACAGAAAAACAATGAACTTTACGCAATCCACAGGTTCAGATGTCCAAATACTTAGTATCCTCTGTAGCAATTTTTCCTTTAAAAATTGTAAGTTAACACTTTGCCCATCCATAGATATCTATACTATAATCTTTAGACCAATAGATAGAGATGCCAAAGTATCCTTAAAATCTTTCAGCAAATCTTTAACACAAGAATGATGTAAAAATACAGATTTCAATTATCTTGTAATGACCTATTTTTTGTGATTACAGAATCTAATTGTTATATCCATCTGTTATATTTGTGAAATTTTGTTTAATGATTAATCAAATCCTATAACTAAATATTAGTAATTTTTATATTCTTCCCAAAGTGGTTAAAAAAATATGAAGCAAGTTCATAAATATTGTAAGAAGCAAGCAATTTGTGTTCATTATAGAGTTATTTTTTTAGCAATATAGCTGTCTGGAAACATAATTCTTAAAAGGGGTATAGTTCTTGAACTTGATCTAAATGATGAATGTCCCGTTGCAAAGTGCATAGAAATTTTGCCTCAGTGACCTTTTCAGTATTTAAAAAAATTGTAATGGTTGATTCTCATCTTTTGAAGAAGATGGACTGTTCAAGCACTTTGTTCAAGCAGCTTAAAAATACTTTTAAACTTTTTGATGTTTTTTAAATTTTATATGGCTGGTAAGGGTTTGCTTATCCATTTTACTTAAAGAGATTAGAGTATTGCAATAAATATGCAATATAGAAAATATATTCGTTTTTATTTCTTGTAGCCAATGACAATATTCAGGAACCTCAATCCATGCTTTTTGAAAAGCTGTTTTTTTTTTGACATTGCTAATCAATGTTTAAAATATAAAAAATTAGGACTTAGCATTAACTTTTTAGCTACTACAAATTTTTAATTGCAGTGAAAAGTTTCAATAGATAGCAGGTGGGCTGAAAAGTTCGTAGGCTAACACATAGATGGCGCTACTAGTATTAAATCCATATGATTTTTAGTTAGCCCTAACCTTCAAAAGACATGTGTATAAATTTGACAGCTGTTGCACTATTAGTATGTGAGTTATAGCATTTTTAGTGAAGTAACTATTGTTAGTTTGAAAAAATGGATAAAAAGGAATTTCGTGTGTTAATAAAGCATTGCTTTTTGGCGAAAAAAAATACTATTGAAGCCAAGGCTTGGATTGATAAACATTATTCGGACTTTGCACCAGGAAAATCAACCGTAGAGAAATGATTTGCTAAATTTAAATGAGGCGAAATGAGCACCAAGGTCGATGCACGCAGTGGACGCCCCAAAGAGGTTGTTACCGACGAAAACGTCAAAAAAGTCCACAAAATAATTTCTGATAACCGTAAAGTAAAGTTGATTGAGATAGCTGAGACCCTAAAGATATCAAAAGAATGTATTTGGACATATCGTGAATGAATATTTGGCTATGCGAAAGCTCTGTTCAAAGTGGGTGCCGCGCGAGCTCACAATCGACCAAAAGCAACAACGAATTGATGATTTTAAGCAGTGTTTGGAGCTGTTCAATCGTAATAAACCCGAATTTTTGTGTCGATATGTGACAATGGATGAAACATGGCTCCATCATTTCACACCAGAGTCTAATCGACAGTCAGCCGAGTGGACTGCACATGATGAACACTAAAAATGCTACAACTCACATACTAATAGTGCAACAGCTGTCAAATTTATGCACGGTTCCAGCTAATTAAAAATCATATGGATTTAATACTAGTAGCGCCATCTACGTGCCAGCCTACGAACTTTTCAGACCGCCTGTTACTATTATATTTTGCAACAATACTTAATAGCTTTCAAAATAATTGCAAAATGTTGTTAATTTTTTTTTACATGAGATAAAACAAATACATAATTGCACAGCGTAAAAAAATTTACTCATGCATATGATATGTGTTTCCTTTGAAATAAATGAACATAAACATTTGTGCGATTAGGTCAGAAAAACGTAAATTCTGAGTGCGAACACCACTCTGCCTACCGACTGTTGAAAAAGTTTCTTTTCTTGCACTGCAATCAGAACAAAAAAAAGAAACATAAATTCGGGAAATCAGATAAAGGATTAATTTCTCTACACTTTTAAAGAATGTCAAAAGGAGGGAATACCAGCCAGCAAAAACCATTTTAAAGCGGTAAAAAAAAAGCCGAAGAATCTTATCGCTAGTTTCAGCAAAAAATAAACATCAATAAAAAAAAATTTTTTAGTGATGAAAAAACCACTGTCAATTTTTTTTTTTTTTTTAAAATTTTTAAAACCCATGTTAAGTTTAGTTATTTTAAATATATATATAGAATCGAAAGTTATAGAGTATTATCTATTTCCTTTTATGGTCACAAATTTTCTCTAATTTTTTAAAGCAAAGTAATTCATGTTCACTCATAATACTTTACTTCAAATCTCTACCTAAATATTTAAGGGGGGAAAAAAAACCTGACTAATGAGAAATCAGTTTTGATTGATATCTTGAAAATATGAACACTGTTCTTACAAGTTTGAAGGAAAGTGGAGATCTTCAATCCCCCATGTTTTTATGCACTTCACCAAGTTGGCTTTTTTTCATCATCCTCTCGTTTCAAGCAGTTTTGTATTTTTGCTCCCCAATCCCGAACCTGGGAATTTAACTTAGAAAGTAGGAGGGGAAAGAAAAACTGCAGCATGGGATCATAAAAAACTGGTTGCTGCACACGTTGTCGGAACCATCGCCACTTTATCGATAATCATCTTGGTGTGAAACTGAGATTTGGAGATGGAGGACTAATCATCGAAGAATTCTTATTTTTCGTCTGTTTGACTCCGTTTTTTTTTTTTTTTTTAAATTATTCAATTTTCGAAACTCCCCTTTTTTGTTCGAAAATTGACCGAGTGAACTAAAATGAACATAATTCGCATTAAAAAATAATCATTTAAAGCTATTATTAAAAAATGAGTTGCTCAGGAGGGTTCAGAAACTTCAATTTCATTGTTATGCTTCAAAAAACATATTAATTTAATATATTTGAAGTTTTCAATCTATATAAAGTTGATATATTGCAATATTAGATGGACAATATATCGGATTTTAGAAATTTTAACATCATCTAACCCTACTCTAAACAATATTTATATTCACATTCAATATTAATATATAATATTAAATATTTATATACACATTCTTTACGTCCAAAAATTTTTTTATATTTAAATATCAGAAATGACTTTAAATTATTAGGGGTAAAGATTTTCATTTATAATTTAGACATAGCAGAGTTATTAAATACTTCTCTCTAGCAGCAGCTCCATACATTCCTGATGTTAATTGATAATGCAAAAGAGGATCAATCCCATGAGGCAAAACTCCCATTGGTTGACCAGGTCTAGCATATCCTGGAGGAAAAGCAGTTGCATGTGGTCGTGCATATTCACTAAGTTGTCTTAAAGCAGGGGTGTCGGGGCCATTTCTCTGTACATGCCGGTCAAATGGACTCATATGATGTCCTTCTGCTTGTGAGCTAGAACCAGGTTTATTGTCAGGAGTTGAGCCCAATCGCTAAAAATAAAATAGATTATTTACAAATTCTTGTAAAAAGGAATTTATACAAGTATTTCTAAGTTCTAATTTAACTGCCAGAAGGCTTAATTACAGCTTTTGTTTCTTCTCTTTCTTTCTCAGCTGCTTTCCTGGCTCTTTCTTCTCTTTTTCTAGCTAATTTGGAGTCAGGTACAGGTTTAAATGTCAAATCAGTTCTGGTACATGAATTGAATTCTCCTCTGTTCCAATGTCGTAAGAATCTGAAAGGGAAAATAAATTTTAAAATACCACAATAAATTAAAGCAAAATTTACTATTTTTTTACCTCTTAAAAATTATACGGAAAATAGAAAACTGATTTAGTGGCAATTACATCTTAAGATTAAAATAAAAAAAAATTAATTAATTAATCGAAAATTTAGATTATTTAACCTTTTAATCATATTTTTTTTCAAATCATTAAAAATATTTCTACAGGAATTATGTATTAAAACAAGCTGATAATTAAAAATTTACTAACATTGCAGATTGACTTCGGTGGCATTCAACATCTTCAACTCTTGGTTCTGGACTAGGACCTCTAAATGGATAATGCGGCTCAATTTCTTCTTCTTCTTCAATAGTAACAGGTTCCTGTATTACTGAACATTTTTCCGATTCTACTGGACGTTCTGATGAAACATGTATTGTATTTTGTGACAAGGGCACCTGTGATGGCAAATTTGTCACATATGTTGTTGGTGGCAAATGCTGTGAAGATGTAGGTAAACCTGATTGAGAATGCTGTTGGGATAAAGGGTGTGGTCTAGGTAATTGATGAGATAGGCTGTTTCCTTTTATAGGTGTATGTGGACTCATTCCTATCTGTGAATACATAGAACTTTGATGAGCTGGTTGGGGTGCAGATTTCTGATTAGAAGTATTTTGATTATTTTGACCCTGCACTCCATATGATGATGGAGATTTAGAAGATACGTGAGAAGCTGATTGGTTAGGAGTTGATGAATGCGAAGATATAGGTGGTGACTGCATTGAACTTGAAGATTGTGAACTACGAGGGAATGGAGTCGAATTTTCATTGTGGGAGTGTGATTTATTGGGAGGTGGGGATTCCTGATATTGTTGATGAAGAGGGAGTGGGGCAGAATTGTAAGGGGAAGATGTTGGAGGTGGAGTATGAGTATTATTAGGAGAATCTGATGGTGTATTATTGCTATATTTATGTTTTATGGGTTGTGGAGGCATGTGAGGAAAAGGTGGTAAAGCTGGTGCATAAGGATACTGAGGAGAAAAAGGTCTATAATTAAAAGCTGACATAGATGATTGAGAATGCGAGGTAGCTATAAGAGTTGAATGAGTTGGATAAGGCATTTTAGTGTGATTATGATATGAAAGAGAAATAGATGATGAAGCAGATATTGAGCCAGAAACTGAACTATTTGACATAGCAATTGATATATTGTTCGAAAACATAGTAGTAGTTGATGAAGTAGATCCAAATGCATGAGGATGGTGAACAGGTTCAATGATTGGGGGAGGTGGTGGGGAAGATGAAATATCAACAGGCTCCATTTTAATGCTTTTTGGTGGAGGACCAGGATAATTCATAGAATTTGATAACTGAACATCTTCAGGAGGAGTTTCAACAGTTGAAGACATATATTGGGCTGGCTCTGTCATTTCTACAGACGATTCCTCCACAGCAGTTGAGGGTTGTTCATTAACAGGTGGAGCATAACATGTTGGCGAAAGAACTGGTGATGGAGTATAAGAAGAAAGAGGAATTTCTTGTTTGATTTTATCAACTAGTTCAAGTTGTTCTGATGGAATGGGAGGCTGTTCATTGTTTTCAGATTCATCTACTTCACTGGGTATAAGTTCTTGTTTTACTTCAACAGGACATAAAGCTGGTTCTGGAGTAACAGGAGGAATAAACTCTTCTTTAATGGAAACAGGCATTTCGACATCTGTAGGTGTTGTTTCAGTATCAGGTAATCTACAAATAAGAAGTTAAATTCATAAGATATAATATAAATAAAAAATTTTAAGGAAAGGATAGGCATAAGTTTAAAATATAATAAATTATTTATCTTCTTGTCATCAAAACAGCAGTTAAGAATTATATATAAAAAACCAATTAGAAATGTTATTGTATTTCTTTGTAAAGCAAACATAAAATTAAAGATCTTTTACTTCTTGTGTATTCAGAAATATTTCCCAGGAAATCAAGGTTTCGAAATTAATATTATTTACTAATCAAAATTAATATTATAATACACTTTTCATACAGTATTTTTCAATAATTATAAATCGAACTTATTAATTATTAAAACGAAACAAAAATCTTATACACACAAATAAGCGTATACAGGATTGAAATTTTTAAATATAGAAAAGAATCTCATAGTAAATACAAATGTAATTCAGGTAAAACAATTTTAGATTTTTTACCAGCAAAATGGATTGCATTATAATGTTGTTAATATAGACAGTTATTATTTGAAAACTTGAATTCATAAAGGGTATCATGATTTTAAAAAAGATTAGACCTATCTTACATTTCAGATTCTCTTTCAACATTGGCAGGAGCTGGTAGTTCAGGCAACAATGGAAGAGGACTAGTTACAGGACTAGCACCAGGGCTTGGTGAACTGGGTGCTTCATTATCTACTGGAACTTCTTCATTTGATGTGCTACTTTCAGTACATATTGATTCAGATGGACTGTCTGGTCGATTTTTCTTTCTCTGGTTTTCTGATTTGGCATCTTCAATTTCATCTTTTTCTTCTTTAATTCTTTTTTTGCCTTTTTGGGCAGTATCCAAAACTGGTTTCTAAAATTAAAAAAATAAATAAATAAATAAATGCTATATCATTTAAAAAATACACACAGTTAAAACTAACCAAAGAATTTTCATTTTGAAAATAGAAGATTAATATTATATGTACTCTTATTTTATATATATATATAAGAGAATAAAAACACATCCATAACATAAAAGTTTACAGAAAACATGTAAACAGTTTTATGATAATTTCATTTCATATTATGATTTTACTGTATTTAAACTGTAGGGAAACATTAAAATTATTTTGAAATACTAAATTTATTGCTAATAGTAGATTGTTTAAAGCAAATCTAAATAATCTTATATTTTCTTAAAATATATGTGATACACCTTATGACTACACTGATATTTTTTGTTGAAAATTATGAAATATAAATTTCTTATTTTACTACACATATTTTTTAGTCACATAATGCAAATTTCACCTTTTTTTAGTTATTTACTAATTATAATAAATGTAAAAATAATCTATTCTTAAACATAAAAAGGCTAACATTAAAGATAAACTGCATAGTTAAATTAAAACTGATTTCATTTTATAAAAGTACAAGCAAGGTGGAACCTTTTTCTTATCCCTGTCTGTGCTACCAGTATTACAATTATTTGCAACACCTGGAGATTTTCTTTCAACTTTAACAGTTGCTGAAATATCATTGCTTACAGTCTTAGGACTTTGACGCTACATGAGAAAAAGAAATAAAATTTAATCATTTAATAAAATCATCTGTATATGAAAACAAATCCCATATAAATAATTATCTAATTAAAATAATATTTTTTGAAAAAAAAAAAGCAAATAACTCAATGAATTAAATCATTATAATAAGACTCGAACTAATAATTTTGAATAAAATAAAAAGTTAATTATGGAATTTAAACAAAAACAAATGAAATAAGTTTTATTTTAAATGCACGAGTTCTTGCAAAACAGCAACTTTTATCATTAGCACAGATGAAAGAACAGCACATGAAGGCCTTTAATTTTCATATCAGGTTTAAGAGAAAGGAAATGCGAGAAATTTTTAACAAGAAAATAAAAATATTTGGTTTAAAATCAGAATCGACTCAATACTGAAAATTATTCCACTAGACAAACATTTTTAAAATTTGTTATATTTTAATTTTTGACATCAATTTATAAATAAAAATCTTTATATTAAGGAAAGCAAGCTCCCTGCAACATGTAGAGCTTTATTTAATATAAATAAGTTTTATTCCCATCCCTTGAAGTTTCCCATTATCTAACTGATACAAGTCAAAAATTGCATTGTACTTGTATATTAATAAATATTATGATTCAATTATTTTTCTCCATATCAGTTGTAATTAAAATAAAATAAATTCAACTAAATTTTTCCATCATCTAACTATAGTCTTTTCCTTACTTTCTTCATGGAATTAAGACAAAACATGAATATGGTGTAAATTGCTTTGATATTAAAGCATTGAAAACAAATTTTAGTAATTATTAACAAAGCGATATATAACATAAGTGCATGATAAATTTTGTTTTAATATAATAGTAAATAAAATACTAATGCATGAGTTGACAAATTGCACGAACATTATAAATGCACTGTGTTTTAATGTAGTATTTGTAGAATATTTTTACATTAAATTATTCTATAATTTAAGCATCACCAAATGTCTAAAACAGAGAAATTAGAATCACTTTTATTTAAAAACGTGACAAACACAAACCAGTACTAAACTAAATATTCAGCTCTTTCAAATTTTTTACCAAAATATATTTTAAAAACAAGCTAATTTCTACATTTTAGGAAATCAGTCAAAGACTGCAAAAATATTTCATCTTCAATTTATATTCAAATGGTGCACATTTCTCTAACATTTATTAAATTTTAAATAACAAATTAGAATCTTTTACATTAAACTAATTACAATTAATCTTTTACATTTCATAAATTTATCGTCCATCATATATTATGGTCAATGAGTTTATAAGGCAAAAATTACTAAATGGGAGAACTTTTCTTATTTTTGATGTATAAAACAAACTTGAATTTGAAATCGTCCCCTGTAAATTTATGTTTTATTTTTGATAATAAACATGCTTCTGAAATATAACTTTATTGTTTGGTTTTGCTGGCTGGCTTCATTTATTTCAGTGCAGATGATAATGAGATTTAAACAATGTATACAAAAAAAAAGTATTTTATATTTTAGTTTAACTAAATTCTTTTTGTTTTCTAATTTTTTTTTCGTATGCTTCACTTTAATTTATTAAATATGAATAAAAATTAATTAATTTTAAGGCTATTTTTTTTTTTTTTTTTTTTTGAAAACATAAGATTAAAATAAATTACAAGATTTGATATTATCAAATAAAGAATGTGCAATAAAGTTTTATTTAAAAGCAGGTATTATCCATATTAAAAGAATCTATTCATTTAGGATAGTTGATTGTGTTGAATAAAATGCATTAACAAAATGGAACTGTAAAGAACAATCAGAAAAAAAAAAATATTTACAAAATAGAAATTGGTTTAAAAGTTTTTTCTAGATTGCTGCTTTATTTATATCTGGAGTTAAAAGCCATGCTTAATTGAAATGTATCAATAGTTAAGAATAAATTCTTCAATCACTGTTGATTGGCATGGTTATGCAAGAGAAATATATATCATATATTACATTTATCTATGTATGAAAATCAGGAGATCAAATAAATGTGCAAGAATCAACAAAAGGTTATTTATACAAAAGGTAATGTAGGAAGTGTTCTCACACAGAAGTGGATATTGAATAGAAATTTGCCATGAAACAGGAGTGTTTCTTAATGATTGAGTTGGACCAATCTGCAAAATTCTTGATTAATGTTATATAAAAACATTAATCCACTCTGATTGTTGGAAGGCTTTTAAAATAGACAAATTAAAAGAAACAGTGCAAGAAAATTTAAAAGTAAACCACAAATTCTACTTCAAAAGCAAGTACCATACACAAATTGTATACAGGTTATGGAGAAGTGCAAATAAACATCAGCATAGTATCTCTTGTTAGCCCTAGATTTCTTTCTACCTTATTGAATGTGTGATCAAATAAAAAGGAATATTTTTCAAAATTCCAACAGGAAACAACCATGTTATAAAAATGAATTAGATTTAAGGAAGCAAATTACTTTAAAAACTATGCTACATATACAATGAACATAACAAGCTGCAAGGAATGTATTTTGATTAAAGTTGCAGTCTAATCAGTTTATCCCATCATATTAATTATTTTTGCCAGCATTTTTTACCAATCTCTTTTACATAAACTATATGGAGAATTCTCATCTTAATATAACAATCATAGGTAATGCATTAAAAAAAATTTTTTTTTGTATGTGAAATTTCCTGTTACTTTCAAATTGTTATTATGTTAAACAGTTTTGCCATTTGCTGATATAAGATTTGCTCAACAGCTATGGTTGATTAAGTCACTATCAACATCTTATTAAACATTTTCTCTGTATCTTCTGAGGAGGATTTTATTATTATTTTTTTTGTTCTCATCGATTTCTAGAATATATATATATTTTTTAATTTTTTCTTTACTCTGCTGAACCTTTGACGCTTCTACAATTAATTTACCATTATTTTTTATCAGAAAACTCTTATGTTGATTTCAAAAACTGAAACTCTTAATAAAAATAATTTCAGCTTCTTTAAAAAACTTTTTTTCTAAAGATAGCAATGTGCGATTACCATATAAACCAGTTTTTAAAAAAAATAATTAATAGTTGAAAAATTTACTAAAAGCTGTACTTCTTTAATAAAATAACTATTTCTGTAAAGTATATAAATTCTAAAGTGAATAAATGCAGCCGATTATGGTTCACTGTACAGCATGTTCAGACTATTACAAATATATGATTAGAAATTATTTTCAGCATTATATAATAGCATTTCATCTTTTCAGAAGAAATATTCAATCTTTTATTTAATGCAGTTCCTTTTAAAATGAGAAGTTTCAAAATCTTTTTTTTTTTTTTTTTTTTTTTTTCAGTATCCTAGAAAATCAAATTTTCAAGAATTCAATCATTCAAAAACACTGTTTTTGTTTCTTTAATAATGGATTTTTATGTGTTCCTCTAGCAAGCCTAGTATTGCCTTCTAGGAGTCTTTATGCTAAACTAAAATAAAAAAAAAAAAAAACATCCTTGCACATTTCTCACTGATTGATGACACAGCACAGTTTAGTTTCCAAATGATATATTAACTTAGTTTCTTTATATAAAAAGATGGGAATTAACAACTAGTTTACAAGCACCAACTTCATTAGTACAAATGTGCAAATTGAATGTTGAATTATTATGTCTCGCAGAATGACTATAATGTTGACACTGACAGAAAAAGTTTTTTTGGTAAATTGTTTTAAATCAACAATGAACAGTAGTGGAAGCATTATCAAATTTGTAATGGAAAAAGAAAATACATAAATCAAAGGAGTGCTATGGTTCAGTAACAGAAACTGGATTCAAAAAGGTAAAACAAAGATTCTTACAAAATTAATGTCTTAGATTGCATTTATAGTTGTAGGCAGAAATTGTCAGAACAGCATTTTAGAAGGGTAACTATGTAAATAAAATACTCTCACAGCGCAGCTACCCAAGGCTGTAGGCAATGCATGAGTTTACCAAGAACTAGTATGTTTCAAGTTTGCATGAAATATTAAGGGTATGCTATTGGAAAGTTCAAAAGGAGGATAAGTTATAGAGTTTAAGCTGAACGATATAAAAAAGTAAAATTAATTTTTTTTGAAGATATTTTGGACAGATAAAGCTCATATTTTTTACAAGGAAAAATCAATACTCATAATTGCTTGATTTAAACTATAGATTATACAATGTACATAACAATGAGCAGTTACATGCACTTAGATACACTAAATGTCCTGAATTCACTTCATCAGTAATTATTAGTCCTTTTTTCTTCAAGGAACCATGCAAAATAAGTAGTTGGGAGATCCATCTCATAACAAGAGATCATTATTTAAAATTTTTGCAAGATTACATCATGAGAAACTTAATGATAGCAGTTTCTGAACACTTTTAATACCTCAATATATGAAAGTAATATCTGGGCAATATGTTAGTGAATAATAAACCATTTTTGCAATGAGGCATGGCTTTTAGTTATGGGAAGATACCCAAAATCTTGGATTATGTGTAGAGTCCCTCTATCTTTTTCTAGTTGAAAAATGATAATTGCCATGAGATCTCCGACATCAACCCTGATATTCTATAAGATTACAACCTTAAATAGTTTTCTTACACTATTCCAAAATGTTCTTGAGCATGTGTTAAATGTATTAAATATCTGTAGTCATTTTACACTCACAAACTCAAATGAATACCAGCTATATATAGATATTTACCAAGAATTTTATTGTGATGCCAAACAGCAGCATCTATTTTAACGATTTGTATTTGATAGAAAATATCTGACACTTTCATAAATCTAAGAATATACTACTAACAACTTTATAGTACATAAATTTGTGATTTTTTAAAATACATTCTAATTTATGAAACCCCAGTACATTAGAAAACTGAAATCTCAGTTTTTCTGATATGTTGTATGGATAACATCTCATTTTTAAATATGAAATAGTTATATAATGTAATTTTAATTAAGTAAGTCTCAATAGAGTAAAATTTTCAAAATTTACTTTATTAATTTTTCCTTTTTCAATTAAAAAAAGACTATGATAATAAATGAATTTTAAAAATTGAAAAATTTTGTTAAAAATCCTAAATAGCTATTCAGCAAATAAAATTCTTTGTTCCTTTCCAAGCTACTAATATATTTATTGTAAAATTCAAATAAAAAAAAACATACATCAACAATCATGACAATTTTATCTTTAAGTTATGTAAGTTTGCAACTGATAATTTCATGACAAGAGTTGAAGTTATTATAAAAGTTAGGCAGAAGAAATTATTCATTGTTAATCCATCATTCCAATTATTCCCACTTGTTTAACATCTGAATATTTTTAATAAAAATATAGTGCAAACCACGAATTGCATCATTGAAACATACTTCTTTACTTCTTCTTGTTCTCATTATGTGCTTTCCACTTTCATTGTCTTCTTCCTTTACAGGTTGAAAAAGAAAAGGTAAATTATCTTTAGAATCCACAGGGCGAAGCTCTCCATGTTTTTTAAAATACAACCTACACTCTGTACACATTACAGCCAAATCTTTTCCAACAGGAAGCCAATCTTTAGATGCTATATATATATATAAAAAAAGAATTTAGTAAGTTTCTCAAGATCAACATTATTATATATGACTAGATTATTTTAATATTTCTAAAATTATATATAAGCAATTTCCTGTTTGTAATCAATATATATATATACTTTTGGATCAAATAATTAAAAAATAAAGAAAAATTTGCTGTAAATCTATGGAAGACTCAAGCCAATTTATATTTTGGATATCATATAACAATAAAAGTTTTGCTTTTATATTATGGTTAAATTCTTACTCTGAAATTTTAAAAAATATATAGAAAAAAAGTCAAAATAAGGCAATATAAATTTTAACTAATGAAAATAAAAAGAAGATATATTTATGCATATTCCATGGGAATAAAATGTGTAAAGACAAATAAAATTGATAAAAATCTTCACTCAAGAGTAAGAATAAATTTAAAAAACATATAATAGGATGTAAAAAATATTGAAAATTTTAAAATTATTTGTTTCTAATGGAGCAAGTTATTGCCTAAATTAATTTTCAAATATTTTTTTTTTTTTATAGCTTTCAGTAATGCTTGTTAAAAAGATCAAAATCTTGCTCAGTACCTTGTTAATTATATGGCCTTCTGCAAAAACGTTTTTAATACATTTCACTTTATCGCACATCTTATCTACTCTATTATGCATAGTGGCATATTGTACACACATTATAATATCCTTTATAAAAATACTTTTGTTTTCCCTTAACTACAATAAGCTACTTTTTTGTGTTAAAAAAAACTTAGGCTTTTAATTAAAACAAATTAAAAACAACAATTATATACAGTCATTTATAATCAATAAGAAATTCTAAGGTTCTTAATGTATAAGCTGTAGATTATAGATAGAAAATTAAGGTAAATTGAATTAAGATAATTTATATAAAAGCACAAATTAACTAATAATACAAATATATAAACAATTAAAAATAAATGCATTTTATTTTTCAGGATAATTTTATTTTATAATTCATATATCTAGCTGGAATATGGACATTCTGAATATCAACATGTTTTTCTTTTGTTTTCACATTAACATCATACCTGGATTACACAAAAGAGATGTGTTGCCTGATGCAAATTTCATGCAGCATGACTTACAACCCTATTACACAAATTCAATGTAAACATTCTTTTAGGAATAACATGTAAAAACAGATGAATGAGCCAAAGTTTCAGGATATATTTCCCTTGAAGTTTACCAATTTGACTTGTTTATTTGCTGTTCTCCTTCCATATTGCCCAAATTTAAAATATCTATTCATTGTGCTGCTCATGCTAAGCTCATTAAATGATATAAAAAACATGTTGGTTACAGCAAATTGAATAAAGTAACTTGCAGTTCATTTATTAATCTCTTTCTCTATATAAAATTACTACAAAAGAAATCCTACTTCTATATCGTGCATACAACTCTTCTATATTCTCTTTTTATGATTCTGAATATTTTTACAAATTTATAACACAGTAAATTATTTCAAAAGAATGCTGTAAAAACCTATATGAAAGTAAACTAATAGTAAAACAACTAATTTTATTCAAAAATATTTTCTTCAAGTTGATAAAAAAAACTCTTTACTACAAATTAAATTTATAAAAAGGCATTCTTTCATAATTACGCTGTTATTAAATTTCACTACGTTATTAGTTACTTCGGCAACAGCTATTTTCGTATTTTTTAAGTTTCCAATCTGATAAATCATTTCTTTGCAAAACTTAATTATACTGAGTTTATATTCTAAAGCGAGCCATTTACTTTTCTTCATGACTGAATCACCTTCAAATTTTTTTTTACAATTTAATTACCATAAATCAATTTTGATGCAGATTTAAATATCAAAAACTAATAATCATAGAAGTTAATTTAACAATTAAGTTGACACATGCCAACTGCTCACATGTATAGACATATATACTTTTTAACTTAAAAAAAATATGGAAAGAGAAATACCAAAATACAATACCAAAATTAGGTATATACATAAAAGATGGGACCCCCTAAAAAAAAAAATACTGTACCACATAACTTTAAAATTTTTAAGATTTAAAACTGCACTTTAGTGATTGCAACTGTTTAAGCTGCATATGCAAGATATTGCTTTACGAATAAAAATACACAATACTTACTAGTAGTTAAACAATTTTGACATGTGTAACCAGTATTATCTCTAGAGTCAGAATCCTCCGAATCTTCACCTTCATCACTGCCAGAACTACCATCCACTAAAGAACATACATAATTTTTCAAGTTAAAATATTTCTAGTGACAATTTTAGAACTAAAATAGAGCAATTGTAGTTAGATTGAGGCATAAATTAAAATCATTTAATAATTCATTCACAATTAAGTTATATTTATTATCATACGAATCATTAAGCAAACATCAAGAATTAAAAAAAAATGCCATTTGTTTGATAATTTTTTAATTTTGGATAAGAAAAAATGAATAAATAAATAGCAAACAACATTGCTTTACAATATATATAAATCAGTATCTTTCTAGGATAAAAAGAGGCAATGAAAACTTTCCAATACATTCTTATTTTAAAACACATCATATAAAATAATCACTGGTCCGTTTAAGACTTTTCCTTAAAATCAGATCAAATATTTATCTAAAATATCTAATTAACAAGTGAAAATTTAATAAAAGAGTGAATGTCAGCAAAAAAATTTACTTACTAAAATCATTAGAAGTTGGTCTGTTTTGTTTAATTGGACTAGGTTTTTTATTACGCAAGGTATTTTGACGACGGTTCCGTCGATGAGTACGAGATGTTAAAGCACCAGGAGATTTCTTCCAAAGATAGTACCATTCCACAACATCAGCCTTATGCGAAATGTTTAAAGCCAGAAAGGAAAAGAATGAAACATATTTAAAAACAAAAATATATGAAGATGTTACAATTATATAATGTACTTAAATTAATAAGAATTTATTCAATTGAATTTTAAAATTCATAAAAGCATGTTAATTTATATGGTACATAAATTGATATCAAAATATAAATAAAGTAAAAATTGAAAAATTATTTATAAGTAATTATACGAGTATTAAATAATAAATGTAAATAAATTCCAAAGCATATTATTTTATGCAATTTCTTTTTTAATTTCTAATTTTTATATTTAAAAAAGATTAATACATTGAAATGTTAGCCTTAAAATTTTTCAAATATGCATTGTAAAGCATATGTAAGCAATATATCCAAGCATATGCATTGGAAAAAAAAAATACATATACTTTTGAATTTTAGATAAAATTCGTTTGTGTTTATAGTTACATACAGTTATTTACATATAATTAAAGGAAAATACATATAAACAAGTTTTTACTCTATTTGGCATTGTTTGAATAAAAAACAATTACATAATCTATTCTTTGATAATTAATATTTTCTGCAAAGTTTATTAAGTGTGAAATAAATATTCATTCATATTTAATTTTTTATTAACAAGATAAAATTAAAAGCAATTTAAGATGTTGATTTAAATGTTTTTAATAAATTTTCTTTACATTTAAAAAAAAAAGTCTATTTTCCTTCTAATTTAAAACTAAGAAAAGGACAAAAGTTTATAATAAATGCACTTAATTAAATGAGCATAAACATCTAAAATTAAAATATATAGAATAAAAGAATTATACCGTTTCTTTATGTGGAAAAAGTTCTTTCCTAATTTTGAAGAAATTTTTTCCATATTGTCTCAGGCCTTTCACAAAGCGTTTCTAAGAGGTGAAATGAAAATTGAATAGATTTTATACAAATATAATTTTCTATACACTACAATTTCATTCTAAGATAAACTTACTTGTTCTTCATCAGGCCACTTTTTTTCAATACTAACAGGTATGGGATTTTTTACAAGGGCCTGCAAAGCTCTACCAGTATCATAACAACTTTCATGTAACTGTTTGAGTAGAACAATGATTACAAAAATGTATTTTAAACTTAAATTATGAAAGATTTTTTACTGCTTTGATACTTTAAATGATAGACTTGACATACCAAATCCATAGCATTGATTGTTGTATCATCTCGAGATGCAGCAGCACAACCATCTTCAGCAGAACCACCATCACACATTCCAGCAAATGCAGCCATACTCCTAAAAAATTATAGAAAAAATTGCATTCTAAAAACAATAAATGAAAATTCTTTTTTAAAAGGAATTTATTTTACATCTATGAGAGGGAAACTGAAATTTATCAGCAGCAGAAATTTGCTTTCTTAATTTTTCCCAAATATTTAGTTACATAACTCTTGTTGTTAATCATGAACTTTACAAGACAAAACCAATTGATATGACTAACTGCATATTTTGTAATAATTAAACAACTTTTTATTAACACTTTGCAGAAGTTAAAAAAAAAAAAAATTAATAGCTATATAAGTAAGTATTTATTTACAATGTTGTAATTGATTGAACGAAAATTTTTTCAAAATCATATAGCTTTCTTTACTTAAAAACAAGCTATAGAATAATTAAAAAATATACCTAGCTGCACGAAGGTACATCATCAGATCACAATCAGGGACACCAGGAGACCATCGCAATTCTTCAAGTGCTTCACACTTTTCTGGCATTTCGTGAGGTTTGGTATTAGGTTTGCAAGCAGGCAGGCGAGCCTGGTGGCTAGGACCTACCCTTATCTCTCCTTGAATTGTCGCCAGCCTGCAAGATTTAGCTGCTCAATTAGCAGAGTCACCAATATCAATATTTATAAAATGTCTTTTAAATTTTCTTTTTTAATTGTATTGACCTGAAAGTAAAAATTACATTTTAAGACAAAAAACAAATAATTATAGAAAAATAAATATCTGTTTTAAAATAACTTTTATATTGTTTTTATAAAAAACAATATATTTATATATATTAAAATGGATAGAAACTGTGCATTAAAAATCTGAAGATTAATTATATCATTTACAATACAATACAGTTATATCCAACCTGTCTTCTACTAAAATTATTCTATTATATTCAAAATTTTTCTGTATTATAAAATTGTTAGTGGTAGTACTATTTAATAATTATTATATACCACATATTTATAAGCATGGTCTTGTACAATTTTTTTACTACCAATTGAAAAAAATGGAAAAATATTAATTTCTATAATACATTAAAGGAAATATAATGTATTATTAAATTATATTTTAATTCATTACAAATTTATTAATAATTAGAATAATTAATTTTAAATAGCTGACATATTTAAAATAATTTTGAATTTATTTCTACATTTAAAAAAAAAAAGAATTTTACTTTTACTTGAAACATTATCACTTTCCTTTTTTCCTTTCAAAAAAATTTTTTTAATGTTATTTTACAAATTTTTAAGTAAAAATTTCAAAAGATCTTCATATCATAAATCTTCATTATGCTAATTTTATACATTTTTTTTTTTTTACTGTAGTTAATATAAAACTTGGTTTCATTATATGGGAAATTATGGTTGCAATCCAATTAAGAAAAAATAAAATATATATTATTGATTGATTATTCATTAAAATATATATTGTCAATTAATCTAAGCTAGATATTTTTGGAGTAAAATAGAACATTTTCTAGGCTTTATTTACCAGTAAGAAATTTTTACTTCTATACTAAATTTATAAAACTTCCTTTTTTTTTTCCTCTTTCAAAATAAAATTTACAAAAACTTACAAAGATATAAAATTAAATAACATTTCTTTCAGAAATGCTTGTTAAGAAATAACTAACATTTTCAAAAGATAATGTAAATTAAATACTCTTTTGTTTACTATTATTTTATAATTTCATATACTAATTGGATAATTTTTTTAAAAGAAAAATTTTACAATAATGAACTAGACCTACAATTTTATTAATTACCATAACTGAATAATAAGAAGAGATAATAAAATTTGGATATATTTATGAATATTTTTTATCAAAGATTTTAAACCTTATCTAGATGATAATTAAAACCATACATAAAAGAGATAAGAATCTGTCTACAGTTTTACAAATGGAAAAAAAAAAAAAAAAAAAAAAATCAATGAAAGTTAATCACATATAATAATAGATGAATAACAAATAGATGCAGTAAATGACATGAAAATAAGCTATGAGAATTGATAGATAAAAAGTACATGTGATAAAGGAATATAATTAGCTTCTTAAACAAAGCAAAAGTTTGCTTTATGATATTAAAATTTTATGAAATTACAATTTCATTTTTACATTTGAACTGCAATAATAAAATAACTGTAATACAAATTTTAACAACCTTATGAAGCTATTTATTAAATGTACATGAAATATTTTCATTAACTTTTTAAATCCGAAAGGCTGCTTTTCTTTGATTTCTTTATTAAAAAACGTAACATTTTAAATTATTTTTATTTCCCTGCATAAAACAAATTTTGCAATTTTTTTAATACATTTTTTGTTATAAGTGATCAAGATGTTCATTTACGTTAAATTGTCAAAATTAGATATTTCATACAACTTGTTATTTTAAAAAACTTCTTAAAGTTTTAAGTAATACAATTTTTTTATTTCTTACATTCATAGAACTTAGAAAAAATTTATTAAAGTGAATAACGTTGTTTTAGGCATGATAGCATACATAAATTATTTCATTTAAAAATAACGAAAACGGCAAAATAAATCATCGAATAATCATATTAACACATGTTTAAACGATATACTTAAAAAAAAGTCATCGCTGAAAGGTATGAGGAAGATTTTAATACTTCCTGTTGTTTCCATAAACATGTACATGAAAAGTAAATAAATAAGATTTAATTTAACTGTACTATTGACATATTTCAGATTCATATATGATTCTTATAAATAACCAAAGAAAAACAGTATAAATATTAAATATGTAGACTTTATTTCATAAAAAAACTTGCAATAATTAATGAACTTAATCCATTAATTATCAAACTAATTTATAGCTTACTACTCAAAAGGTGATACATATTGTTTCAATACTTGCCTATATAATAATATAATATACAAGTTTTCAAAACATTTTCAGTTAAAACCACAGTATATAATGTAGGTTATTAATTTTAATATGTGTTAAAGTATTTGTTTATTTAATTGTCCACGCAATATGGGTTCATAGCCCCGACCGCAATAACTGGCCAATGCTGGTGGACGCCATTTTATATACGATAATCTTAAAAACATGGATTTCACAGTTACGTTTACAATATATCGCAGTTAAATATTCATCTATTATTTTTGCGTTGATAAGACTGTACATAAATGTATTATCATTCAAATAAAGTTATAGTTAATTCAGAAAAGAAAAAAAATTCGGAAATTAGATCTAAATAATTCTAGAAATGAATAAAGCTAAATTCATAATCACAACAGAAGATTAGGGGCATTCGGAAAAAATTTGTTTTTACAACTACACATTTCACACCGGAAACAAATCATTTCGACCATCACAGTATGAATTCAGGTTTCCAAGTTTGTTAAATACGTTTTGTGTCTAGCAATTAGATTAAATTTGATGGGCTGAACTTCGGACATGGTATATGAGAATAGTTTTCTGATTAATTGTTGATTACAGTCTCCAGTTTGTTTTGTCTTCTAGTAAATTTGATCGCAATGTCTGACTATAGAATCAAATGAATGCTTATTTGCTTATCATAAGATTCTTGCTTATCGCATATTTTTTTTCATGTATCTGCTTATATGAATTTTATTTGTATCTATAAATATCATTAGTAAAATATCTTTAAAACTTCCTCTTCCATCACAAACTTGAAAGTACTCTTAATAAGATAAACTTATATTCCGTCGAAATTGTGGTTGTTTGAAATTCTTTGGCAGAAATCACCATCTAACAACAGTTTTACCCTTTTCTTGGTTGAAAATGATACCCAGATAAAATGTACATAAGACTTTTTTCAGGAAGATTATGATAACGTTCAAATTGAAATAAGGATAATCAAATAGGCTAGTTTTCCAGGTATTTTTGACTTAAATACCTGGAAAACTAGCCTGATTGATTATCCTTTCATCTGAATTTCGTTACTTCCTCCTAATCTTTAAATTAATGAAATTTCCCACAAAATTGTGGGTATTATTTTTCTAGAGCGGAGTTTTTTTGTTCCCTTCATCAATTTTTTCGTGTTCTTAACCACTTTAAAAGCTTCTTATTGCTAAATTTTTTCATTCTTTCACCGGTTATTCTTATTGATTTTTAAAAAATTTCCTTCATGAGCTATTCTTATTGGTTTATTTAATTTCTTTAACGAACAAAATATTTATTAAAATTTCTTTTCCGAACTAATCATTAAATAATGTAAAATTGTTCTAATAGATCGTCTAGTGAAATCAAAGACAGTCATTTCCAAATGAAAATGAAGTTTTTCAAGAAAAGAAAATTATTTGGAAATCTATAGTTTTTTTAATTTTCTGAGACTGCTGTTATGCGTTTTGTTCTTAGATTAAATTCTAAATTGTATGTGTATAATATTCTAATGTGTATATCGGCTCAGCTGATTATATTTATTTATATTATTTATTATTTATTTTTATTTTATTTTCTGCGAGAAAGGTGTTTCCGGCCCCTACGGAGCCAAAGTACTGTATAAAACTTAGGATCAGAGGGCTCGATTACTGGCTCAGCCGATTATATTCATTTATATTATTTATTTATTTTATTTTATTTTCTTCAAGAAAAATGCTTCCAGCTCCTACGGAGTCAAGGTACGACATATAAAATTTAAGATCTGACGCTTCGACTACTGGAAAAATACCAAAAATTTTTTCTCAAATAATGCCGTGCCTTTTTAAATGAAATAAATTTTATAATTTTGCAAGCTTTTTGTGTATCTAAACCTTTTTCGATCATTCTCAAAAGGTATTTTTGTTGTGTATAAGACAGCTGACTAATATTTAATTCCATAAGGATTTACTGATGAATGCATGATTTTCTTTAGTTCTTTTAAGTAAATTAACTTTTTTAATTCGTGAATTACTCTTTTAGGTCTTAGAATTTCGGTGTCTTTTTTAGATTTAATGGTAATTTAATTTTTTAGATCTATTTTAAATTCCAAGTTGCATTACCACTTTTATTATACTAATAAGGTTTCATAGAAATTTTACTCTACATCAAAAACATAACACATTAATTTGTTCCGAAACTACTAATACTTTTATTTTTTGGATGACCTAAATGTTACACTTTTCAGAACTTTAGATTGTTTCTAAAATTTTCAATGGTTAGTTTTTTTACTATTTCAAATATTCTAGTTTTCACTTAAGAAACTATATTTGGATCATAGACTTAAGATTTGACTTGTAAAACCTAACAGTCGTTTTTTGAATAACAGTATTATAAAGAAGATTTGCCCAAAGCCAATCTCATTAAAAATGTTCTCTAGAATGAGTAATTTTGAGATAAAAAAAATAAGAATGAAATCCATCAAAGATGTTTAAAATTCTATCAGTTGATAAATACATGGACAAAAATCATTCACTTTCGTATTCTAAAGACTTTGCAAAATCAAAAAAATTCTATAGCTCTTAAATTAAATCTCTCTATATATACAGAATATTTGTTTTATTTCTCTATTAAAATATCATCAATAAAAACAGTTAACAAAAAATAAATGATATTGATTGAAGAAGATAAAAGTGATATAAAAGAGACACTATGTATAATGTGCATTATACCTTTCTCCACCAACCTAAGTTCAGTTATATATATAACAGTTAAATTATATAAGTTTCTAGCTGTCATCGAAATTGAGTGCTTCACTGTTATAACAATCCTAATGACATATTTAATTGTAGTGGCTTTGGGCAAACAAATATGCTGTTTATGTTCCATATATTTTAAACAAATAGCAGGATTATAAGAAATAATGGCATTTAATCAATTCCTTCTATTAGCTCACACTCTCCCTATATATATCTTGTTCAAATTTTCAATCGTTAATAAAATATTTTTATTCATCCACTCAAGTTCAAATACCTTTTTTTTTTTTTTTTTTTTTTAACTTGTAGTGGATGACACTTGATGTTAATACAGTTTTTTCAAATATTAATTCAGTAATTAAATTTAATTAATTAATTTTAGTTTTTTTAGATTTAAGTTGCATATATCTACCAATAGATGGCGCCAGATAATGAATGAAAATGAAATGAATGAAAATTATTTATAAAAGACTTTCTATAATATAGTGAAAAAAAGTAGGAATTGACTTAAATTTTTTTTTTATATATTACTTGTTTTTTCATACAGTTTGAAATAAATCATTTAGTCCCTTTTATTATAACGAAAATATTATCTTGTCCACATATTGCCGAAGCTGGAATTTAATTAAACGCCACTCAATGTAATTGCTTGATTGCATTTATTATGATAAATATGAATTTTCGGTTAGACGATAAAAATGAATACTTTTCCATTAGCTGTCAACAGGAAAAATGCAAGCAACCTTTTAAAGATTTTAAATATTCTACCATTTAAATATAATGGAGAGTTACATTATAAATGAAGACAATTTGGCGGTATTATCATAAGCAGGAATGATGCCCCTCTTAAAGGTTATGTTACATACATACTTATCGGTGAAAATCGGAGCATGAAGGCATTGGGCAAGTACAGTATACATAAATTATACGAATACATTACTACATCGAATGAGAAACTTTTTTTAGGAGGGAAATCTGAACACTTAAGACTCGTTTACACAGAGGCGTTGAAGCATTGACCATTCGTTAGTCTCCCTGCATTCGCCTGAAACGGTTGAAATCCACCGCTTCGAGTTGTCCAACTTTTAACTCTCAAATGCTTGCCGCGTCATGGGACTTGGATTGAGCCAATAGTAGATCTGCCATCTAGTAGTGGTAACTGGAACTTCACTAGGCATAAAGCGATTTCTGACACTTCGGTGTGAAAGGTTCCACAAATTTTTCTTCCCTGTCGCGTGACGCGTCGCCGCCTCACGCCTCGATGAGAACCAGCCTTTAGTAAGCAGAAAAATTCCGGATAAAATGGTGATTGCAAAAAGCAAACTGGTCACTGATGTCATAATTTTGAAAGTAGTGCAAGCTTACTCATGTGGAAAGGCTTCTAAAGGAGGACAAACTAAAAGATAAATACTTGCACATTCTATTTTACTATTTATGATGCTGTATTTGAAAGACTTGCACTTTAGAGCATATGTACAATAAAATGTAACCTCAATTTTGTGTTTCTTATTACTAAGTAGGAAAAGTTACAACTCTTCAGTCACATTTCGTCAAGTTTCTATTATCACTGTTAGACAAAATATATGAATAAAAAATAGATGATATAGAACAATAAATTAAAAATCCGTTATTCAAACAAATTCAATAATTTTATATCTATTGCCCGCTGCTGAAAATTAATTTTTCTGCTCGCTATACATAAAAATTGACGGAATTTTCCAAGTAAATTTTAAATAAAATATTTTACATATTCATACAGATTATTTTCCATAGCCAACGGCCGTACCATGCTGAATATACCGGTTCTCGTTAGATCACCGAAGTCAAGCATCATTGGGTGCGGTCAGTACTTGGGTGGGTGACCACCTGGGAACACCGCGTGCCGTTGGCAAATTTGGGACCTGAATGGTGGCCGAGTGTCTAGCGCTCTGGCGCTCGGTGCCACAGGTTTCGGGTTCGAATCCCGGCGGTGCCATGGATATTTGTAGTGGTTCGGAATCCACTTTAAGCCGTAGGTCCCGGTCTCCTATGACTGTAAGAGCGTCACGGAGCAAAAGTCAGGCTTCTACCTACGGGTGCTCCATCACAACAGAAGCTGCTTCCTTCCCCTTCAATCATGAGTACGTATGAGCTCGTGGGCTTGGCCAGCCAAGTGGGATAAGAAACAACAACAAACAACAACAACATTTTCCATTGAATAATTTGAATTATTTAAGAAAAAATATGCCCATACATCACTCTGAAGTGTGTCAACGCAAACTTAATGTTTGGTTGTCATGAATCAATTAAGATAATTTCGCTTTCAATCTATCATATCGTATTCGTCGAGGCAATTGATTAAGCAAAAGTACGTTTATTTTTTAAATCTGATGATAACACCATTAAAAAATTTTTTGGTTACTGAAAATAGTTTCTGGAATATCACAACGTTAACTTCTCTAACCCATATTTACATCATTCACTGAAAGATTTAATTAAATAAGAAAATAACAATAAAACCGTTTACAATCTATAGTGCTTCTACGTATTGAAAATAATTTAATAAGCTAATTATTAAAATGTGATTTATTTAAACAATTTTTTTATATAATATTATTACTAGACAAGATAAGAAATCTATTGCTGGTCCATTTATTTCACTTATTTAAAGATTAAATAAGTATCTTGGGCATTAAAGGTTATGAACATGGTAATGTTGATCTGTTTTTATAATTATGCGAATAATTAAAAAATATATGAATATTTAAAATATACTATTCTTAAATTTTAAATAGCTTTCTTAGAATATCTGTATATTAAACCCACCAACTTTAACAACAACAACAAAACAATTCTTTTTTTTTCTTCGATATAGTTTCAATTTCTGCATTTTAAATTTTATCATCATAATTTCAAAGGGATCCCAGCCATATGAATAATGTTAATATTGTCGTGCTATGCGGACTATGTTTGTTGATAAGAAAATTATTGTGTCATTTTGGGCTAATAGGAAATCTTTTTTTGGTGTGCTCCAGATATCCAAAAATATATTGTGATGAATATGCTCAACAAGGCATACGACTTCATAGACAATAACTGATGAATTTGATAAAGCCACTCAAGGAACATTTCACATCTCCACGGTTGTGAAAATTAATGTTTTGTTAAACTAAAACTATTGATATTTACATATTAAAATCACCAGTTGACGATCATTTTGTGACTGTAGATGGAAAATTTGTGATGGAATTTTCAAAAATATTAGACAATGATATTCTCCATGCAACAACAACAACAACAAAAAAAAATGAATTGGCGATATTGAATGCAGTGGAGAATATCAACCTTTTTTTTTGTCATCATCAAGAGAACAGCAAGTAATTTAAATGACTATCAATATTGTTTATACACTTTTCTGTTTCATGCTTACTTTAATGTAAAAAAAAATGTTGTTGTTGTTGCTTATCCCCTTGATCTAGAATCCTAAACCAAGTCCCGTAGATCAGATTGATGAGAAGATTTTTCCTCATTGAAGAATTGTTTACTTGAAAATATATTTTTAATATTAATATCAAAAGGAAATGGAATCTGAAATGAAAACATTTTCTTACTACGTAACAGTTTTCTAAATTACTAATTAGTAACAAAGGTTTAGATTTTTATATGTATAGTTTCGAATACATCTCCTTCGAATACAAATGTTTGGTAATAAAACAACATATTTATCTACTGATGAATTATGGATGAATCTTGGTTTCTGAATTTAATTCCTTCATATATTTCTAATTTGATAACCATATTAATTTATATAGAATACGAAGATAGTGTTTTATATGTAATTCAGACGATTCATAATGCAATTTTAATTAGCTGTAAAAAAACTATTCGATAGCAAATTTTCTCGTTAATAAAAACTTAATAAGTGATAGCCAAACTTTATTTTCCGCAGAAAAATTTTGTTAGAAAATGAAATTATAATTATGAATTTTGATGTAATTTTAAAACTAAAATACCTGACTAATTTTTTTTTTAATACGCTTTTATTAGCTTCACCTGTATGTTTGTATGTTTGTATGTAACTCACTTTTGGGCTCGATTTTGGGACCCCATAATATATTAATTATGAGCAAAAAAAAATTAATGTATTTTTTCTTGCTATACATCTGTATACAGGAATCATTAAATTTTTTTCTTTTTGCTTGTTTTTCTTCATCGTCAGACCTAGTGTTTCATTTATCAATACTATCAATAGTTTACCGACAGGCAATAAAGAAAAGAGGTAACTTGTGTCATATTGACAAAAAGTTGAAAATGCCTTATGGATATCCTAGATGTCGATGCTAGACGGTCATACATATTATCATAGTCATCTGTGAATCGCCTCATTTCTGAAAACAGTGTCTGCAACGGATGCCATAATCGGACTCGAATCTGAGACTCCTGTCACATTAGCACTCAAGTTTGAATTTAAAACATACATTAAATACGATATATTATATTATGTTTTATAAGGTATCTCATTATATAATATGTATCTATAATTAATATATTTTTATAATATTTCATTTAAAAAGTTGATCAAAAATTCAAATTAATTGGGTTCATCTAAAATGAACAAAGAAAAAAAAAAAAAAAATGCATGAATAATAATAATTGAAGTTTTTTTTTTTCTTACTTCACCTTTATTTACAAAATTTCTACTTCGGTAAAACATGTTTTGATTAATATGTTTATCAATGAATTTGTTAAATAAACAATAAAATCATTTTTTATATATTTTATTGTAGTAAATTTATTTAATCGTTCTTATAAATCTTAAAAACCGTTTCGTTGTAAGGATCATCGAAATTCTATGCTGATGATTCATGCTGCCATCTATAGACAAATAGAGGAACTGAAATTCAACTATCACTATTATCTGAGTGGCTTAATTAAAAACTGGCAGAAGACCAAATGCCACATAATTGTAACTTAGCAGCTTATTGTTTACTATATATGAGACTCAAAAATTTCAGAAGCCTGGAAAATTTATTACCATAGTCTGTTAGGTCAACCGTCAATTTAATTCTGAAACAATTCTTAATGAAAAAACAATTTTTAAATGAATATACTTGTACATTAATATTTTAATTAATTATTATATTGCACACGTTTTTTGTATTATAATTAGATACTAAAAAAACTACTAGAAGTTGGGGTTCTAAAAGATAATAGTTGGGATAATAAAATATAATAGTTGGGTTTCAAGATATTGTTGCAATACATCGATTCAAATTTCTTCAGTGATATTTTTTACCCTGCAAACATGAAAGTCTATACGGCTTT
This sequence comes from Caerostris darwini, assembly GCA_021605075.1. NCBI lineage: Eukaryota > Metazoa > Arthropoda > Arachnida > Araneae > Araneidae > Caerostris > Caerostris darwini. The sequence goes on along the minus strand of BPLQ01012852.1, from coordinate 322,971 downwards.
GATTTTGTTATCCTAATCTATACATTTACTTTGGATGAGATTCCTGAATTTCAGATTGTGATTGTTCTTCTACTCAGATTGTACAATCTGTAAACAAAGCAATAGGTGTGAAATGGGACTTCATCGCTGAAGAGCGTATTCTGAATTACATTCTTATTCACCTTCTAACAAATCGAAACACGTAGCCTTTTGAGTTCTTAGATCTTCAGCTTCAAACTTATGTGTTATGAATGTAGTAGGCTTATTAGTTTAATTGATAATGTAAAATTTTTACAGTAGAAAGTAGAATACCGAGCTCCCAAAGATCTCAAAAAAAATTTAAGCGTAATCGTTTCTATACATTTTGTACGTCATATGGAGTTATTTGAAGTATATATGGCCGTACCATGCTGAATATACCGGTTCTCGTTAGATCACCGAAGTTAAGTCATTTGAGGGGGTGGGAAAGGGGCGCCAGAGCCAAAAAGCTTAATCCCCATTGTCTAAAAAGTGCAAGAGAGATTTAAATGAATTATAATGAGGAATATAATACTAATAAATGAAGAGAGGGTAGGGGGAAGGGGGGTATACTTACGTGACTTGAGTTCGGGGTACCGGCGAGAACACGGATTTAATTGAAATAAAATGAAAGTTACAAAAGGGGTCACCGAAGTTAAGCATCATTGGGCGCGGTCAGTACTTGGGTGGGTGACCACCTGGGAACACCGCGTGCCGTTGGCAAATTTGGGACCTGAATGGCCGAGTGTCTAGCGCTCGGTGCCACAGGTTTCGGGTTCGAATCCCGGCGGTGCCATGGATGGTTGTAGTGGTTCGGAATCCACTTTAAGCCGTAGGTCCCGGTCTTTCTATGACTGTAAGAGCGTCACGGAGCAAAAGTCAGGCTTCTACCTACGGGTGCTCCATCACAACAGAAGCTGCTTCCTTCCCCTTCAATCATGAGTCCATATGGGCTTGTGGGCTTGGCCAGCCAAGTGGGATAAGAAACAACAACAACAACAACAACAATATATGAACATCCTTTATCTTTAATGCTACAAATTCATTTCAATTTATTTACAAAATTTTTAATAATTACTTTGGTAAGAGTTGATTTTTTTGAATTTGATGATGTAGTTCACTTACACCTGTTCATGTACTAATCATATAAACCACCGAAAATAATGCTTTCTTCTATTGACAGCAATATTATAGATCACATACAAAGAAATTGGATTTAGAGAGTATTTCTCTTGAACAAACAGTGCTTTTATAAACTTTATATTACATAAAATAATATTAATAAACAATAGAGCAGTAGTAATAAATAAACGACGGAGAAAAGCCAAATTCGTTATTATCTACCATTTCAAAAATTTTGCTGGCTTTTTAAACAATTTTGAATTAAATTTGTACCAAAAAAAATAATAAATTCGAAGTATTTTACATCACAGATTATTTACAAGATATTGTGGAATCGCACGCATCATTAATACTGCAATGCGATATGATTAATAATGTTGAACATAAATGTGGAAAAAAATTGGATTATTTTTCAAAGCATCGAATAAAATTTAAGAACAAGGAGTATAATTTTTAAAATATGATTTTTTGTAACGAATTTCTTAAAATCATGATTTATTTAGAAAAACCAAATTTTTACAAATTTTGTGGTCAGCATAACATTTTATTTAATAAGATATTACAACTGCGCCTAGTTGTTATAGTGCATGTCGGAATGAAAACACACTATATTAAAAACATGGAAACATTCTATAATAAGCCTATAATAAGGTTTGAACCAATATTTTTAAAAGCGCGATAGAATGAATAATTTTCTAAAGATTGTGTAACTTTTTCTCTAAAAATTGAGAGGCAATTTATATATATATATATATATATATCTACATATATATATATGTCTATATATATATATGCCTATATATATATATATATATATATATATATATATATATATATATATATATGCCTTAATATATATATGTATATATGAACATATATAAAAGAACATATATATATATATATATATATGTCTTAATTCTTTTAATTTCAAGTTTTTTCAGATAATTCTAGGTTTTAACTTCTTTAAATTCGCATAATCAAAGATGCCTCAAAAATTTTTTTAAATGCTGCTGACGTTTAAGGCCAGACATTTAATACTAGTACTATCATGATTTCATGGTCACATGAAAACTTACAGATAAATATTATAATTTAAAATTGTAATTGAAACGTTAACCCTAAATTGTCAGTTTTTTTATTTATTATCGTCATAAAAAATTTTATGAATACTAATAAAATAAATTATTTTTATAAGAATTTTATTAATTATAACAAATATAGATACAAAAATCCTTTCAAAATTTGTCATGTTTATATTAATATTAGGTAAACATTGTAAAAATTTTCGATTAATTAAAGAATTTTATTTACTAACTAACTAAATCACAATAAATAGTTGAATGTTTAGTAAATTACAATCCTTTAAAATATTTATAAAATTAGTAAAACTTTGCATTGATTTGAATGTTTCGTAAGTAAATCCAGATATTTTCTTATTGTAATTTTATTAATAATTCATATTTATAAATTCATAATAAAATTAAATGAACTTTTTATTTTATTATTTTATTTATTTTATCTAAATAAAGATTTTTCAGAATATTTTGAGTTTTATTTCCCTTAAAATTAATTAATAGTACTTTAAAAAAACTTTTTAAAGCGTAATTTTGTATTATAAGAAAGTAAAATAAATACTCAAGTTTAGTACACTATTTGTAAGAAAGATGGAGCTACGTATTCTTTTTAAAAACTACTTTGAAGAAGAAAAAAGTTTTTCTTATATAGAGTCCAAATAATTTTTAGTTTTCCATGAATGTGAGATAATAATGGTATTTTGTAATGCAAGATGAAGTATTTTATGCTAATAAAAATGTTCTTTTATAATTATTGTACTATTTATTATTTATTGTATTTAATAGCTAAATCAAGCTATCAAAGAAATTTTGCATAAATTTCTTTGGAACAAGACATGATTGGAACAAGACATACATTTTATTACAGAATTTTCTACGAAAAATCAATATTAATACTTCTAGTAATAAGTTAACTGGTAAATAATTAAATCATAATCTAATGTTAATATTAAAGGAGAAAATAGGTATTGAAAGCAAACATATTGAAGTTAATGAAAATATTATAAATTTATATGCGCTTATTAATATTTCAAATAATTCCTCAATGTATGTATTTATTTAGAAAGAGTGTTTTAATAAGTTATGAATATTGTAGATGTATATGAGTGAGAATTTGTACAATCCTAAGAATGAACGTTCGACTTGTACATTATTAAAAACACTGTTTACTATTACATACTCATAGCAAATATACAATTTTGCCCGACTTTTATATTACATATTTACTTATACGGTATTTATTTTACATTTAAAGTATTTAACATTTTTTCGTTTAAAACTGCAGCTCCACTGCTGTAATAAAAATATAGAAATACTTCGTTTCACAAGAAGGAGATTTCTTTTTGGAGTTTTTTAATCACGTGGTAGAAGATGCTTACATGGCAAATAAAAGTAAATCTTGTAAAGAAAAGCAATAAAGTTGCATGTTAGAAAATGTTGCTGTACTATTGACTCTCTCTTTTGTAATATAATAAAAAAATTGTTTGAAGTAGAAAAAGAAAAGTGATTTTTTTTTTGATGAAATATACTGAAAGTGGAAAAATTTAAGAAATGTAACAACAACAACAAAAAATGTAGAAAAAGCGAAGAAAAAAAAGTAAAAATGTAGACCAAAAGTATAGATGATTGAAGAGATGACTGAAACTATAAAACATAGAAAAAAGTTTAACAATGACTAAATGAAATTATTAAAGGATTTGGATAAATTTGATTGATATATGAATGTTATTCAATATGTGTTATTATATACATACGTTATTAAATATGCGTTATTATATTTATGTGCTACTGTTGAAATAGAAAAGTTGTTGAATGCTTTTTGGAATTTATCAATATTTGATAGACTATTAGGCACTCTTGTTAAAAATAATTTCCATTTGAATAATTTGACATTACATATGTAAATATAATAAAATAATCAACTATTGTCAGGTTATTTTGATGATTATTATTAATTAAATGCATTAACATTCATAAACAACTAACAACACAGGAGTTTGTTTTTTATAAGAGGATTTAAAAATCTTTTTTTTTATACGAATTTTTTAATTTTGATAAGAAACCAATTATTTTAAGTGCCAATTGATAGTTGGATTTCAAATAAATTTGTTCAAGTTAAGTTTAAATTTTTTATAAAGATTGCTTGAGTCTATTATAAAAAATTATTCATCGTTTGATTTATTATTTACATTTTTTTTTGCAGTTTAATTATATCATTTCAAATTTGTGATTTACTGATAGTTTAAAGATAATATTATTTAAAACAAAGCTATCTAGAGGCACTTTAAGAACCGGAGTTTTAATGCTTTTTCTATTCCTGTTCGGACAATCCTGAATTTTTGTTAAAAAAAATATGAATGACATTTAATGCAGTTACGTATTGCAGTTTCTGTCATTCACAGTAATTTTTATTAACAATATCTATTATATAAACCTAGTGTCAAAATAATTAATATTTATGGTTTTATGGAAAATTTGAACGGTTGGTAGGAAAAGTAAAGACATTAAAAACTTGGATGATTTCGAAAAGATAGAACATAGGGAACGTTCGAAGTAGTGTAAATTGAAAAAAAAAATATTTTATTCAGTATTTTCTAATTTGTTGAGAAAAAATTTCGATGAAGATTGCAAAAAAACTACCTACGACAAAAAAAAAAAAAAAAAAAAAGTTTAATGCTTCGTTGTGCAAAAAAAACTTAAGTAAATAAATAAAAAAAACTTTTTTCGGAGGCATTCCACTGTTAACTGTTTAAATTTTTTTTTGAACCTTAAATATATATATATTGGGTTGGAAAAAAAGTAATTTCGATTTCTACCACTTAAGTATAGTATTTTAATTTTGTATATATATATATATATAGATAAAGCATTAATTCTGGAATATGAAAGAATATTTAAAAATAGTACATAAAATCAAGCAATAAATAAATAAATATCAAGATTACAGAGAAAGGGGATCTTTGTTAAATGTTTTACGGAATCTCAACAAAAGTTTGTTCCATATTAAATAAAAGGGACAAAATTCTTTAAAAAATCAACGATTATCAGCAATATCATATTTCATGCAATTTTTAGCTAAACTTATTTTCTCAGATATTTAGATGTCTTTTTTTATTTCCTTTTCATGGAAAACTTCTGACAAGTAACATTTATTTCTTCCTTGAAAACTCTACACCATTTTGCTACGCATGCAATTAGCGTTCGAAAAAAGCTTTCAAGATGACTTTTAAAATAGCTGAATATTTAGCATAAGATTAAAATATAAACAATGTTTTAAAAATTCGGGCTGTGATATATTTGTACAAGTAACTACACACTTAACAGATTTCACTAAGTGGTAGTGGTAGGTAAAAATCGGTAGATCTGGTATATATGCAGAGAAAAGAAATGATTATACTTCAGAGGAATTGAATGTTTTATTCAGGAATTACAGATATGTGTGATACACATAGTGAAACTAATTAATAAAATGTTGACCAACTTTTGGCATTTATGTAAAGTGGTTATCCATCTACACTGATTTTTAGAGTTGCAGATTTCTTCTGGGGGATATTTTGCTAAACTTTCTCCATTTCTCGAGTTAAAATGGCCTGATCCTAGGATTGCCAGGAACACGTGATCATCAGTCCCCAGAAGTGCTCTATTGGATAGAATTCTATCAAAGTAATTTCAGCCCCTGGGTCTATGAGTTATACCATTGATGGGGATGATGACACTCAATCAGACTGAAGAAGCGGTTAGTCTTTTATGGTAAACTTCATCAATCAATTTCATCCGTACAGAAGGCAATTTCTAAAAACATGTGTGCTTATCATCCTATCCACCGCAAAGTATTCTGTTTCTGTTCGGAAGAGTCACCCTATCAATAAATAAAGCCAGCACACATAGCTTCACAAGCCTTAACTGACTTAATAAACTTTCGCTTTTGACCATTTGCCGATTTGAAGTTTAGCAAGACCCCGCCAATTAAAACACAGAACAAAGATATCACTTCCATTCGCAGTTGCGATAAAAGACCTGTTTTCTCCGGAAACTGGTCATTCTTTGAACAGATCAGATGCACACCACAAGGGCTGGAGATCAATATATATATATATATATATATATAGTATGGCGTCTGTTGGAATGGTATATAATATATATATATATATATATATATATATATGCATAAAATATTTATAAATACTTATTGCCACCCTTATCGACACGACAAATATCCAACCACGCGGGATAAAAAAAAAAATTATCAAAAATTTTTTTTTGATTAAACTTTTCAGGGAGGCAATCATAAATACAAACACATTGAACTTTCTTAAGAATATATTTATGGTAGACATCCTATACACATAAGTATTATGAAACGGCAAAAATGTGTTAATATCAGGAGAAAAAATATATACCGTTATTGACCCTCAATATTTCCCCCAAAAACACACACACGCACAAAGTGCCTGAGAACCAATTTTAATATTTATCACGAAAAAAAGAACCCCAGTTTCAAAAAGTCAGAAACATCCGCATACAGAGAAAATAATCAATTGACTATCACAAATACAAACTCAAATGTTTCTCTCTCTCTCTCTCTTTCTCTATATATATATATACAATCTAATAACCTTACAAGTTTCTTTAAAATATAGGAAAAACCACGCTGACAGAATGTTGCATAGTCATACGAAGAGTTTCGCTACGAAAAAGAAAAAAAACCCCTCTAACACATCAATACTCAATCACATATAAAAAAAACTAACCTGTCTATTCTCAAGTACTAAAAAGTCTTCATAATACTAGACCTGAGCAAACCCAAAGTACAATGCCTTTACGATTTCCAATAAAGCAATCTTTTAATAAAAGGAGAGAAAATTGTTTTTTCTTTTGATGGGTACAAGGGCGTTTAATCTACTAGGTACAAAAAAACTTTTAGTGAGCTTATATATTCGGGTACAAAAGTTATCATTAACGGGAAAGAAAAAACCGTATGACAATGGCAATGGATTTAGGTTCTGGAGTACCTTTGTGACAAAACGTGTCACTAAACCTCCACTTCTCAGTTGTAAGATGAAATCAAAGGGTAATTGCAACAAAGAGAGACAAACCCGCAACACTATGATCAATCAAAAAGTTGATTGAAAATAAAATCAGTTGACAATCGCGACTCTATACCTGAATCAATATAATGTCTTTAAGAAAATTAGAATGAAGTAATGCAGCTGATGAAGCTCTGAGCTCTAGAATGTCCCGGGGCCGTCTAAGGGCCAATTGGCGTGCGCTCTAGCCTTTGGTACCACAGGATTCAGGTGGAATCCTGGCGATGGCATGGATATTCGTTAGTGTTCGGAATCCACGCTAAACTGCAGATCCCGGTCTAATTAGCCTAAAAGTATGCACAAAATGATCGTAGAGCAACAAGCCAAACCAAACTAGAATATCCGCGAGCGATAGTTGGGTCGGCTGGTCGGCTCACAATCTTTATTAAAATTTAACCGAATTTAAGTTTTCTCTGACTCAACAGTTTGTAGAAATGTTTGTATGTTTGTATGTAACGATTTTGGGATTCTACTAAAAGTTCTTATTGAAAATTTCGACATCTCAAAAAGGCATACGATCCTTTCTTCAACCGTAAAGAAATATTTGCGATATATTATGTAAAAAGAACACGAAGACATTGATTAAAAAAATTAATTAAAAAAGATCTAATTTTTTTATTAAGCTCACAATAATTAGACTTTATTAAAATTTAACCGAATTTAAGAAAAAAAAAATGATTTAATTTATTTTATCTTTTCACATCTCTTTTTTTCATTACTGAGTTCCACTATGCATGGGATCCAAATTAATTCTAATAATACATTTTGTTAATGTGTTTTTAGACATACTTATGCAAGATCAATTTCGACTTGCTGTCTCCTTGAAAAATACTTTTCCCCAGCTGCAAATGACTTGGCTTCTATTGACTAAATCTGGATAAGAAAAACATTGAAGTTGTCCACTCGGTAATGATTTTGAAGAAGGATTTTCCGAAAGGTTAATTTAGTGCCTCATCACGTTTATTGGAGGTCTCCTTAATGTCTTGGAAAGCTCTCTAATGGCGTTTAATGAAAGAATTCTGTCTTGATGTCTCATCTGAGAGCCGAGAAAACTTTTTGGTGTTTTTCTTGAATTCGCCAGGCAGTTTCCTCTGAACAAAAGTCTATGTCAGAATGACTTTCTGGCATTGTCTTTTATCAATGAACCTCAAGAAATTAAAATTTGAAAAAGGTCATAAAAGAATCTCAATGTTTTATTGTAATATTCGCAGAACTTTTGCAATTTTTGTAGCCCCATTTAATTTAACTTGTTTAATTAAAAGATTTCTTAAGGAAACTTTTTAATGCCATTTATCTTAAAAGTATTTTAATTGAAAAATATTGATGTTTATAGTAATATAGCCTTATATTTTTTGATGTTTTTAATCTTATTTTTTTTAAAATTGACCATTATATAAAAATACATTGTTATTAAAAACTCGAAGCAAAATTAACTTATTATCAAGTTAACTTTTTTTTTCTTTTTAAATAATTCTAATTTGTAATAACTTTTATTTTAATATATTAAAATAGAGATATTGTTAAATGGTGATGCTTAATAAGTATCTAAATTATCATTAAATGATTGTAAAATTCCAATGGAAATTCAAATATTTTGAAATACTTCATCAAGTATCTGAACTTTGTCCTTAAGTACTGTGATATTTAGAATTATATTTGGTACTTAAATAAGTACTACGATGATAATGTTAAGTGCATCTGTTTTAACTAATCAGAAATTAGGTAAATGTAACCTTATACTATATTTATGGATTTGTCATTTTAATTTAAGTTTAAATGACAAACACTTTCTACTATCAGCCATTGACTGAATTATAATACAATTATTTAGTAACTAATATGATTCTGGACGCCTATTTCGGCTTCATACGAAATATTTTATGATAAAATTACATGAGTATTTTATACATATATATTATTTGCTGAGCATCTGTGGGCCTCATGCAACCCTTATGTATCCACCGAAAGTCCACCGACGGAAAAAATTTACCATATTTACCAAATTAAGTACCAAATTTTTATAACATTTGTCGAACATTCAGTCATGTGGATAATATATTTATTATTTATTATGATTAATAATTATTTCTAATGTGTGTAATTAATGTTTATTCATTCTATAATAAAACTTTTATTTTATTTTCAATTACAATCTTAGCGTTGCCAAAGAAAGTTACAAAGAAGCCTGATTCAGTTATGAAAAATTACTAAATATATATATATATATCTTCAACGATAAAAATTGTTTCTTTTCCTAAACGATTCTTCTTCTTCATTGGGCTGCCTGATGGCAAAATTGGTTAGCACTCTGGCCTTTGGTAGCATTGGCTTTAGGCGCGAAGCACCAGGGTGCTAGTCACTCGGCCACCAAGCTACCATGACGATTCTAAGCAATTTAAATATTGAAATTTATCGAGAAACTTCCCCACCAAGATTTTAAGCCAGGTTAAGGAAAGAAAACTGTACATTTACATATCTTTATACATATATTCATATACAAATTCCTACCGACAAGATTTTCCCCCTTCTACTGATAATGTGATAATGAATCCAAGCTATGGCTAAAACTTTAAATTAAGTAATATTAACAAAATTTTAAGACTTTTATATAACTGCAACAGGTTTGTATATTATATCTTTCTATCATACATTTTTTTAAGAACCGCGAAAAACCGTGAGGTTTATCGCAATATTTAGTGAACGAAGGTAACACTGGTCATAGCAGTTCAATTAAGCAGTTTCCTAGCAGTTAAAACTTATGAAATGTAATATTTAAAAAGTTTTATTTTTGAATGTTTAAAACTAGGAAATAATATTTTTAAAATTTAAAATAAAATACCGCATAATTTAGGAATTGATGTAAAAAGCAAAGTATAAACACACATAAAAATGATTAAAATAAAAGAAAATCAAAAAATTAATTTAAACTGGAAAAAAAAAAAAAAAAAAAAATCAAATACAAAACCATTTGTTTAATTTTCAAACACTTGTGCTTTTCGAAAAATATAATATGAAATGAAATACAAAAATAATATGCAATAAAAAGCAAGAAACATATTATTTTTGTATTTCATTTTGAAAAATGAGATTATCAACAATATTTAATGAATTCCCCAATGCTTGTTTTGTTTAATAAGGTTTGATTATTCTGTAAAACAGTCTCAATTTCTTATTTGCAACGATTTTATTATTTTGTTTTTGTTATTCTTTATGCAATCTGTTATTAATATTTGACGTCAGAGCAAATTTCGGAGGGTAATTTAATTACATACTCCCAAGATCCTTGATAAAAAAAATTAAAACATTATATTCAAAATTAAAATGAAGGCCAGTTCAAGTACTAAAAAAATATTAATTAAATTAGAGAATAATGTTTTTATATGAGACATAAAATGAATGCAAATGCTCTCTTTTTGTATTTTGTATTCTTATTTTTATGTTTAATTCTAGTGAAACAATTGAATTACAATAAATTACACGAAATATTTATGCTGATCATTTTATTGTATCTAAAATCTATTGCTTCGATGATGAAACATGTTGTAGATATAATGCTACCAAACAATATTTTCTAACGAAAATAGTTATGATTTTTTTAAAATTAAAGTGGATTAATTTATACTTAAATTAAATTTCAAGATCAATGAAATACGAGAAAAATTAAAATAACTTCGTAATTTTTTTTTTTTTGTAAATTATTTAAGAATAAAAAAGTTTTCATTTCCTTGTATTTTTACTTGTATTAAAATCTTTTTATATAGCATATAATTCTTCTATACGTGTGTTTTTCACTTAACTCCTCCTAAACGGCTGGACCAATTTTGATGAAATTTTTGTGTGTGTTTGACAAAACATGGAGAATGTTTTTATGCTATCTCTTTTGTTGCAAGTCGCCACCAGACGGTGCTGCAGTATATCAACTTCTATACCGTTCAACCGATCGCTGTGAAAATTGGTAATAATATGCATTTGAGTATGGAAAATATGTTCACGCTATCCGCTTTATTGTTATTTGCCACCAGATGGTGCTGCAGCATTTCATCTTATATACCATTCAAACGATGTCCATGAAAATTAATATGCACATAGTATATTGGAACATGGAGAATATTCACGATATGTAATTTTTTACAATGCATTTTTTTTGACAGGGTAACATATGCAGGGTTCTACTAGTGGTGTATATATATTTAAAGCTTGCGAAAAAAACCTGCGAAACCCAGGCATCTTAAAATTTCTGTGTTTAAAGTTTGACAAATATTATAAAATATCATACACTCATAAGAAAATTGTTTTTGATTTATTATTTTTAATTCACATAGTAAATTTAATAGATACGGAATTAGGTAAACTAAAAATATGTAAGGATTTAATTTCTATAATATATATTATCAATTTCAAGGTTTAGTTTGTCGCTCTATGGTCATTTTGTGCACACTTTAGGTTAATTAGACCGAGACCTACAGTTTAACATGGATTCCGAATCACGGGATTCGAACCTGAAATACCAAAGGACAGAGCGCTAGCTAGTTGACCATCCGGCCAAAGCAACTTCAAGGTTTGGTTTGTTGCTCTACGGTCATTTTGTGCACATTTTTGTATAATTAGATCGGGGTCTACAATGTAACGTGGATTCCGAACCACAGGATTCGAACCTGAAGTACTAAAGGCCAGAGCGCTAGTCAATTGGCCAGCGGGCCACAGCAATTTCAACGTTTGGTTTGTCGCTCTACGGTCGTTCTGTGCACACTTTTGGCTAATTACATTGAGGCCTACAGTTTAAAGTGGATTCCGAACCACTAACAAATATCCATGCTACAGCCAGTATTGAATCTGATGTCTGTGGTACCACAGCATTTTCAAGAAGAAATCAGACGTTATTTATTTCAGAAACACATTTAATTAATTTTAAAATAACATGAAATGATTGTTTTTTTCCGTGTTTAACTAATATTCAACAAAACCATGTATTTATGTTACCAGAAAGATAAAATGCAACGAATCAGATACCAAACAACGAATGTTATGAGCCACGATGCAAGAATGTCTAATCGATTATGACACAAAAGTGTTTGTCTCGATACTTTTAGACATTTGTTACTTCACAGTCTTGCGGCTGTTTTATTGCCAAAGAATTCCGAAACCTTCTTTGACCAGCGATGGACATAGAAGTGATGGGTTCTGAATTTCCCAAGTCTGTTTAGCTCTCCATCCTTAGTTAATAGTATAAAATACATTCCATTCAACGGTGTTTCTCCGGCCATATATCAAGGATGACGATGCGAGAGAAAATTTTACGAGGGACCGAAGAGTTTTGAGAGTTTTCGCAACAGCTGGAGAGCTAGTAATTTCACCTTCGGCAGAGAGCGTTAAATCTCCGATGTTTAATTTAGACTCTTGTTGCTAGCTGCCCAAGACAGATTTTCTAGCAAAGTGATTTTTCCTCCCCTTTCCGTTTTTAACTGCGGAAAACCATTTTGTTCAAAATCTTGCCGTCAGCTGCAGTTAAAGAGTTAAAAGCTCTTTCTGAAATTTCGCCGATTCAGTTCGAAAAGCATCACATAGCTTGTTGATAATAGTTCGTTAAATCTCTTTCGGAAAAGATTCGAAATGTCACGTTTCATGATTGTCGAGGTTTCTGTCATATATCTGCTGGTCAGGAATTTTACAACGCTCGAAATGATTTAAGAGCCGAAGAAATCACAATTTAATAAACCCTCATTATTAAGAGATTTCTCATTTGTTATTTTCTATAAAGTTTTTAATAAATAGGCATTTTCTAATAAATTGTCTTTTAAATTGAAGATTATGTTGTACATTAAGAAAGCGTTTAGTTAACTGGAAATACATTATAAAATAATTTAATCTGATAGATATTTATGAGGAAATATATAATAAATATTGCATAATTGAAATTTAATGATTTTTAGTAACTTTCTGTATAGACATATCGAAAAACCCTTATTACTTGTTTGGTAACATCTTGGGTGTAAAAATACTGTATTTAATTGAAAAATAAACGGCTTAGGATCTGTAATATTAAAATTGTAGCATTTTTTTTTCTTACAGCATTTTTTTTTTTGCATTTCATTCACAGGGGAGAAGAATGTATGTTATTTGGCAAGTATATAATAACAACCCATCACTAAAATTTGACAGCAGACAAGCAGAATTATGGGTAGTTATATTATGTTTTGTGTTAATGAGAACAACCTGTCACTCAAATATGATAGCAGATATTCAGTGTCATGCATAATGAGACATAAAATTAGCGAATGTCTCTACGACCTTCGCAAGTCGAAATAATTACAGATTGGATAGGGTCTACACCATGAATTGTTACATTGTGATTGGTGATAGACCAAGAGCTGAGCTTTTATCTACCACAATGAGAGTGAGCAAAGCTAACCCTTCTTCTTGAAGGATTGTCTTAAAAGGAGGTTTTTGGTGAAGAAGAGAGTTCTGCAATGAGTCGACTAGAAAAAAAAACCCTTTTTTTAAAAATTCTTTGAAGTGACTGAATAGGCCGGAGATTCCGCCCATTCCCAAAGTAAGCGTGAGCCCCTTGTGGTTTCGTGTATCACACCGTGTAATAATTAAGTGCTGCACACAACGTATTTTTAGATTCGACGTAGACGCGAGAACTCTGAAAATCTCTGACCTTAGAATGGACTGTATATATATATATATACATGTATAGTGCTTGTAAATAAAAATTGAAGTGTTCTCATGATCCTGAAAGTGTCCCTTCTTTTGAAGTCGTTATAGGTCTAGTATAGGCCGAGACGTTAAATTATAATTTAAATCAGGCTAGAATATGCTTTGTAAAGTCCGTTTAGCATTTGTTCACTGGCAAATGAGAGCTGGATTTTATATATGAGGAATTCTCTAAAGAATAGTCATAGAGAAATGTTACTTTGAATTGATTATAATAAATGTATATAATATGTATTTCTTATACGAATTAACATGCTGAAGAATTATTTTTTTTTATCAAATTATAAAACTGAATAAAATCTTTAAAAAAGAATATCTTTCTTGCAAAAGAAATAGATAAACTTTTAAATGTACATCTCGATTCTTCTTGAGCATATGAAGCTGGTATTGAAAAAGTACCACATTCTTTCTGCCCAACTTCTTGTGTCTTTTTGCTGAAATTCCCATGGAGGCCATTTCTGTTATGAGAAGATTTCTTCTTTCAGGAACATACTTTAACTGAAAAAACACTTCTATGACCAGCATCAGCGTTATCGAATCTTTCTTCAGTAATGACGTATATCGATCTCCGATAGGATTGCGAGAACAAAAAAAAAAATCATTATATCTCCCATTCAGTCCAAATCTTTCAAATCTAGATTCTTAATTATCCTTGTGAAAGATGGAGGAAATGGCTTCCATTAATATTTCGAAAATGAAGTCTTATGGAATCCGACAATTTCTTTTAGAAGACTTTTTTATTATTTCATTCCGACTTATAGTTAATGACATTATTATTTTCTTGGACGGCTAAAGATATTGAAGAAAATGATGGCCAATATAAAAGTAGATTTTATTAACATTATTTAAAAAAAAAAATACAATCTGAAATATTCTCATAGTGAACAAATGTATCAATTAAAAGTATCTGTATTTTGAATGTACATGAATGCATAATGTTAATTAGAAAAATATTATTACTTAAATATTATAATTTATCTTAACATTTAAATTGAGATCGCTTCCATTTCGTCAGGTTGCTTAAAAATAATACTAGATTCCTAATAAAATTTAGTATAAAATTCAAAGACCAAAGCTTATAGAATAAGCTTATGACAAAGCTCACTTTGATGACAAATATTGAGGGAAATATGAGGTTGCTCTTTGCTGATTCTGATTTATTTTGATATTCATCAAACTGTAGTTCTTTTGGTTTTTTGTCATCACCCTAAAATTCTTTTGATCTGAGAATCCCAATGTACTCGTAGCTTTAAACTATTTTTAAACTTTGCATTTTAACACATTAAGGATATTTTAATATGTTTTCGCACATTTCGCTTAATTTAGATTCAGAATTGTTGTTTACATTCTGTAAGCATCCAAGATTTAATAGTTTATCTTTTGTTTTGTAGAAAACCTCAACTCATGACGATATAATTTGAAAAACAGACACTAACTTAAAATCAAGCACATGCAATTTATAACTAATTTTATGGATGATTTAAATCTTTTACAGTATTTAAAACGTAATATTTTGTTGGTACAATTCAATAGAATCGTTAATAAAATTAATTATAAAAATGTAAATTTTGGAATAAAGAATTTTTTTCCCCAGAATTATGTGTTTTTTGTTATCAAAATTAAAATGAATAGCTATTTTGAATTTGTGATTGTTTTATACTTACAGGTATAATATTTTTCCACATTAATAATTTTATTATTATAAACAATTTTGATTCTTCAATTGTCATGTATTTAACCCATCTACAAAAAATATTAATTTTTTTTATTTTTCTTCGTTAAAACATCAAACACAGTTTTCTAGCGAAAAATCCATATAGTTTTAATGTTTGCTTATGGCGTACCACTACACATTCATATAGTTTTAATATTTGGCTATATCATACCATTACACATTCATATAGTTTTAATATTTGGCTATGCCATAGCACTGTATATTCATATAGTTATAATACTTGGCTATGCCATACCACTACACATTCATATGGTTTTAATAATTGGCTACGCCATAGTATTTACTAACTCATTAAAAATTTAATAAAGAGAAGGTCATTTTGGAGATTGATGATTAGTTCAGGAAACACATTGGATTTAAACACGGTGGTGATAAAAGTCTAAATACTCTTATCAAACAATTCATATGAACATTCAACGTACAAGAAATTCTGTCGTAATTCAAGTAATGGTTCAGTAATTTTCAAAACAAGAACCGAAATGCATACCACCAGCGGAAATCGGTATTCATATCATAACGAGGCATGCTTTCACTAAACCACGATTACGGTACCCTAAGCAAAAGAAAGCTTCTGTCACCGAAATATCAAAAGAATTTCCTTGTTATTCCCAATATTCCTTGTTATAAAAAAAGGTCATTCAAGCCTCGAAAGTTCAATGATAGAATACTTAGCATTTGACATAGAAGGAATTACGATAAAAATGTTTTCAAAAAAGCTCTTAAGTCATACTTATAATAAAATGCATATAAAACGTATTATTAATAAGGTATAAATGATAAAATTTAAAAAGAGATATTGGGACCTTTTACTGAGAATTTTGTTAGTTATTTTTAATCTTTGCACATTTTTTTTCTTTTTAAGCTGCTATTAATTATGTTTCAGAGTTCTGATAAAATCTTCAAAAGTTTAGACGATGAGTAATATTTGGATTACATTATTAAAAACAGAATTTATAATATGGTTAACCCTCTCGCCGCCATTTTTTTATTTCTATTTTTCTTCGTTTAAACACCAAACAAAATTTTTTAGGAAAAAAAAAAATCACTACACATCCATATATATTTAATACTTAGTTATGTTACTGATATGTTAACAAATAACTAATTTGTTATCAATTAAATAATTTGTTAACAATTTAATAAAGAGAATACTATCTTGGAGATCGATGATGTGTTCAGAGATATTTCAAAAGAAACACATTGAATTTGAACAAGGTGCGGATAAAAGTATAAATACAATTATAAAACAATTTATGTGAACACTCAAGATACAAGATATCTGATACAATTAAAGCAATAACTCAGTAGTTTTCGAAGCAATGACCGAAATGCATACCACCAGCGGAAATAGGTATTCATATGATAAAGAGGGATGCTTTCACTAAACCACGCTTACGGTATCTTATGCAAAAGAAAGCTTCTGTCACTGAAATATCAGAAGAACTTAAGAATTTAAACTCAAGTAATATTATGCACCTAATATTTGTATTCCTAATCGACCTAAACAAACATACTGAAATTAGACGAACATAATTCATTACTCATCCCTCTTAGAATCTCTTATCGTACATGTATTAGTGAGTCTCTATCCAATGGCACCGGCACACCTAAAGAGGAAAAGCCTTTTTACTTTCATCCGTTTAGTGGGTAACAAATCATACTAAGTCCAGAGAAAATCTCCCAAGTTATCGCCCTAGTCCACCGAGAACAAGAGGTGCGGGAAATAACATGGAACGAGCTTTGAATTCCTCTTTTATCTGGAAACAAGTCCTTGATATTCAAAGTCTTTTGTTCGCCCTTAAAAGAGGATAATGGTTTTCACTCTTCTGCCGCCGTCCTTTATCCAGAGATGGCAGCTGCTATTTTAATCCATTATTAAAGATGGTTGTCATCAAGCCTTCACTTGGAAAGCTTTTAAAACTCGGAGAATGGAGATTATTGCGTGCAGGGTAAAAGAATGGGATCTGATTCCGTTTATGGCAGATGATGAATGACATCTACTCGGAGAGCTTGAATTGATAATTTTGTAACATGCAAATGATGAAAGCGCTTTGGAAGGGAACGGGGCAGCGACTGATACTAAAAAGCTACAAAAAAAGTGAAAAAATTAGACTTTTTTGGGTTATAAAAAAAAGGTAATTTCAAGAAAGATCAATGACGGAATACTTAAATTTTAGATTGAAGGAATTACCATAAAAAGGTTTTCAAAAAAGCTTTTAAGTCATAATTACAATAAAATGCTTATAAAATATAGTATTAATAAGGCATAAACGATAAAATTTAAAAAGAGATATTGGGACCATTTACTGAGAATTTTGTTAGTTATTTTTAATCTTTGCACACTTTGCAACTTAGCACCCTTTTTAAGCTTCTATTAATTATGTTTCAAAGTTCTGATAAAATCTACAAAAGCTTAGACGTTGAGTAATATTGGGATGATATTATTTAAAACATATTTGATTTCAGAATTTATAATATGGTTCTCCCTCTCCCACCCAAATTGTTTTGTTTCTGTTTTTATTCGATTAAAATAAAACACAATTTTCTAGGAAAAAAAAACCTCTACACATCCATATAGTTTTAATCTTTGGCTATATTACTGATATCTTAACAAATAACTAATTTGTTAACAATTTAATAAATAGAAGACTATATTAGGGATCGATGATGACTTCAGAGATATATCAAAGGAAACACATCGAATTTGAACAAGGTGCTGATAAAAGTCTAAATACTCTTATCAAACAATTCATGTGAAAATTCAGAATACAAGATATTCTGCTGCCATTAAAGAAATATCTCAGCAGTTTTTAAAGCAATGACTGAAATGCATACCACCAGCGGAAATCGGTATTCATATTGTAAAGAGGCATGCTTTAACTAAACTACGATTACGGTACCTTATGCAAAAGAAAGGTTCTGTCATCAAAATATCAAAAGAACTTAAGAGTTTAAACTCAAGTAATATTCTGCACCTAATTTTTGTATTCCTAATCGACCTACAGATACACACTGAAATTAGACGAACATAATTCATTACTCATCCCTCATAGAATCTCTTATCGCACATGTATTAGCGAGTCTCTATCCGATGGCACCGGCACCGGCACGACACGATAAAGAGGAAAAGCCTTTTTTAGTTTCATCCGTGTAGTGGGTAACAAATCATACTAAGTCCAGAGAAAATCTCCCAAGTTATCGCCCTAGTCCACCGAGAACAAGAGGTGCGGGAAATAACATGGAACGAGCTTTGAATTCCTCTTTTATCTGGAAACAAGTCCTTGATATTCAAAGTCTTTTGTTCGCCCTTAAAAGAGGATAATGGTTTTCACTCTTCTGCCGCCGTCCTTTATCCAGAGATGGCAGCTGCTATTTTAATCCATTATTAAAGATGGTTGTCATCAACCCTTCACATGGAAAGCTTTTAAAACTCGGAGAATGTAGATTATTGCGTGCGGGGTAAAAGAGTGGGATCTGATTCCGTTTATGGCAGATGATGAATGACATCTACTCGGAGAGCTTGAATTGATAATTTTGTAACATGCAAATGATGAAAGCGCTTTGGAAGGGAACGGGACAGCGACTGATATTAAAAAGCGACAAAAAAGTGAAAAAATTAGACTTTTTTGGGTTATAAAAAAAAAGGTAATTTCAAGAAAGTTCAATGATCGAATACTTAAATTTGAGATTGAAGGAATTACCATAAAAAGGTTTTCAAAAAAGCTTTTAAGTCATAATTACAATAAAATGCTTATAAAATATAGTATTAATAAGGCATAAACGATAAAATTTAAAAAGAGATATTGGGACCATTTACTGAGAATTTTGTTAGTTATTTTTAATCTTTGCACACTTTGCAACTTAGCACCCTTTTTAAGCTTCTATTAATTATGTTTCAAAGTTCTGATAAAATCTACAAAAGCTTAGACGTTGAGTAATATTGGGATGATATTATTTAAAACATATTTGATTTCAGAATTTATAATATGGTTCTCCCTCTTCCACCCAAATTGTTTTGTTTCTGTTTTTATTCGATTGACATAAAACACAATTTTCTAGGAGAAAAAAACTCTACACATCCATATTGTTTTAATCTTTGGCTATATTACTGATATCTTAACAAATAACTAATTTGTTAACAATTTAATAAAGAGAAGACTATATTAGGGATAGATGATGACTTCAGAGATATATCAAAGGAAACACATCGAATTTGAACAAGGTGCTGATAAAAGTCTAAATACTCTTATCAAACAATTCATGTGAAAATTCAGAATACAAGATATTCTGCTGCCATTAAAGAAATATCTCAGCAGTTTTTAAAGCAATGACTGAAATGCATACCACCAGCGGAAATCGGTATTCATATTGTAAAGAGGCATGCTTTAACTAAACTACGATTACGGTACCTTATGCAAAAGAAAGGTTCTGTCATCAAAATATCAAAAGAACTTAAGAGTTTAAACTCAAGTAATATTCTGCACCTAATTTTTGTATTCCTAATCGACCTACAGATACACACTGAAATTAGACGAACATAATTCATTACTCATCCCTCATAGAATCTCTTATCGCACATGTATTAGCGAGTCTCTATCCGATGGCACCGGCACCGGCACGACACGATAAAGAGGAAAAGCCTTTTTAGTTTCATCCGTGTAGTGGGCAACAAATCATACTAAGTCCAGAGAAAATCTCCGGAGTTATCGCCCTAGTCCACCGAGAACAAGAGGTGCGGGAAATAACATGGAAGGAGCTTTGAATTCCTCTTTTATCTGGAAACAAGTCCTTGATATTCAAAGTCTTTTGTTCGCCCTTAAAAGAGGATAATGGTTTTCACTCTTCTGCCGCCGTCCTTTATCCAGAGATGGCAGCTGCTATTTTAATCCATTATTAAAGATGGTTGTCATCAAGACTTCACTCGGAAAGCTTTTAAAACTCGGAGAATGGAGATTATTGCGTGCAGGGTAAAAGAGTGGGATCTGATTCCGTTTAAGGCAGATGATGAATGACATCTACTTGGAGAGCTTGAATTGATAATTTTGTAACATGCAAATGACGAACGCGCTTCGGAAGGCAACGGGACACTGATATTAAAAAGCGACCAAGAAAAGTGAAAAAATTAGTCTTTTTCAGCTTATAAAAAAGGTCATTCCTAGAAAGTTCAGTGACGGAATACTTAAATTTGAGATTGAAGGAATTATTATAAAAAGGTTTTCAAAAAAGCTTTTAAGTCATAATTATAAAAAAATGCATATAAAATATAATATTAATAAGGCATAAACGATAAAATTTCAAAAGAGATATTGGGACCCTTTAATGAGAATTTTGTTAGTTATTTTTAATATTCGCACATTTTTTTTCCCTTTTTAAGCTGTTCATAATTATGCTACAAAGATCTGATAAAATCTTGAATAGTTTAGACGTTGAGTAATATTTGGATGACATTATTGAAAATATATTTGATTTCAGATTTTATAATATGGTTCCCCGTCCCGCAACCTCCCAAAACACTTGGCTATGTTACTGATATGTTAACAGTTAACTAATTTGCTAACAATTTAACAATGAGAAGGTCTTCTTGGAGATCGATGATGAGTTCAGAGATATTTCAAAAGAAACACATTGACTTTAAACAAAGTGCGGATAAAAGTCTAAATACAATTATAAAACAATTCAAGTGAACACTCAAGATACAAGATATTCTGATACAATTAAAGCAATAACTCAGTAGTTTTCGAAGCAATGACCGAAATGCATATCACCAGCGGAAATCGGTATTCATATGATAAAGAGGGATGCTTTCACTAAACCGCGCTTACGGTACCTTATGCAAAAGAATGCTTCTGTCACTGAAATATCAAAAGAACTTAAGAATTTAAACTCAAGTAATATTATGCACCTAATTTTTGTATTCCTATTCGACCTACACAAACATACTGAAATTAGACGAACATAATTCATTACTCATCCCTCTTAGAATCTCTTATCGCACATGTATTAGTGAACCTCTATCCGATGGCTCCGGCACATCTAAAGAGGAAAAGCCTTTTTACTTTCATCCGTTTAGTGGGTAACAAATCATGCTAAGTCCAGAGAAAATCTCCCAAGTTATCGCCCTAGTCCACCGAGAACAAGAGGTGCGGGAAATAACATGGAACGAGCTTTAATTCCTCTTTTATCTGGAAACAAGTTCTTGATATTCAAAGTCTTTTGTCCGCCCTTAAAAGAGGATAATGGTTTTCACTCTTCTGCCGCCGTCCTTTATCCAGAGATGGCAGCTGCTATTTTAATCCATTATTAAAGATGGTTTTCATCAACCCTTCTCTTGGAAAGCTTTTAAAACTCGGAGAATGTAGATTATTGCGTGCGGGGTAAAAGAGTGGGATCTGATTCCGTTTATGGCAGATGATGAATGACATCTACTCGGAGAGCTTGAATTGATAATTTTGTAACATGCAAATGACGAACGCTCTTTGCAAGGGAATGGGACAGCGACTGATATTAAAAAGCGACCAAGAAAAATGATAAAATTAGGCCTTTTCTAGTTATAAAAAAATGCCATTTCTAGAAAGTTCAATGACGGAATATTTAAATTCGATATTGAAGGAATTAGCATAAAAAGGTTTTCAAAAAAGCTTTTAAGTCATAATTATAATAAAATGCATATAAAATATTGTATTAATAAGGCATAAACGATAAAATTTAGAAAAAGATATTGGTACCATTTATTGAGAATTTTGTTTGTTATTTTTAATTTGCGCAATTTCTTTTCTTTTTAAGCTTCTATTAATTATGTTTTAAAGTTCTGATAAAATCTTCAAAAGCTTTGACGTTGAGTAGTATTTGGATGACATTATTTAAAAATATTTTATTTCAGAATTTATAATATGGTTTCCCCTCTTCCCCTAACACAATTTTTTTTGTTTCTATTTTTCTTTGTTAAAACATCAAACACAATGTTCTAGGCGAAAAAAAAAAACACTACACATCCATTTAATTTTAATACTTGGCTATGTTACTGATATGTTAACAGTTAACTAATTTGCTAACAATTTAACAAAGAGAAGGTCTTGGAGATCGATGATGAGTTCAGAGCTATTTCAAAAGAAACACATTAACTTTGAACAAAGTGCGAATAAAAGTCTAAATACAATTATAAAACAATTCATGTGAACACTCAAGATACAAAATATTCTGATACAATTAAAGCAATAACTCAGTAGTTTTCGAAGCAATGACCGAAATGCATACCACCAGCGGAAATCGGTATTCATATGATAAAGAGGGATGCTTTCACTAAACCGCGCTTACGGTACCTTATGCAAAAGAGTGCTTCTGTCACTGAAATATCAAAAGAACTTAAGAATTTAAACTCAAGTAATATTATGCACCTAATTTTTGTATTCCTATTCGACCTACACAAACATACTGAAATTAGACGAACATAATTCATTACTCATCCCTCTTAGAATCTCTTATCGCACATGTATTAGCGAACCTCTATCCGATGGCTCCGGCACACCTAAAGATGAAAAGCCTTTTTACTTTCACCCGTTTAGTGGGTAACAAATCATACTAAGTCCAGAGAAAATCTCCCAAGTTATCGCCCTAGTCCACCGAGAACAAGAGGTGCGGGAAATAACATGGAAAGAGCTTTGAATTCCTCTTTTATCTGGAAACAAGTCCTTGATATTCAAAGTCTTTTGTTCGCCCTTAAAAGAGGATAATGGTTTTCACTCTTCTGCCGCCGTCTTTTATCCAGAGATGGCAGCTGCTATTTTAATCCATTATTAAAGATGGTTGTCATCAAGCCTTCACTTGGAAAGCTTTTAAAACTCGGAGAATGGAGATTATTGCGTGCAGGGTAAAAGAGTGGGATCTGATTCCGTTTATGGTAGATGATGAATGACATCTACTCGGAGAGCTTGAATTGATAATTTTGTAACATGCAAATGACGGACGCGCTTTGGAAGGGAATGGGACAGAGACTGATTTTAAAAAGCGACCGAGAAAAGTGAAAAAATTAGGCTTTTTGCAGGTTATGAAAAAAGGTCATTCCTAGAAAGTTCAATGACGAAGTACTTAAATTTGAGATTGAAAGAACTACTATAAAAAGGTTTTCAAAAAAGCTTTTAAGTCCTTATTTTAATAAAATGCGTATTAAATATAGCATTAATAAGCCATAAACGATAAAATTTAAAAAGAGTTATTGGGACCATTTACTATGAATTTTATTAGTTAATTAAAAAACGTTGCAAAGATTAAAAATATCTTTGCGCCGTTTTTTTCTTTTTAGCTGATATTAATTAGTTTCAAAATTCTGATAAAATCTTCAAAAACTTAGACGTTGAGTAATATTTGGTTGAAAGTATTTAAGACATATTTGATTTAAGAATTTATAATATGGTTTCTCCAGCAAGGGGTTTTTATTTTTTTCGCATCTGTGCTTGTAGTTTATTCTTTACTCTTTCAAATGGATGAAACATCAATTCTTCGTTGCACTTTATGTATATTTTTTTAAATAAAAGAAAAGTTCAATATAATCATTTAATAGTTTATCGTAAATCAACTATTTTAAATACTACTTTAAAATTGAAAAAAAAATCCTAAATAAAATTAAGGAGTAAAATCTTCCTTACTGTAAAAATTTAATTAATAAGGAGTGTTAGTAAGCATTTTGTCAAACAAAGATATATATTATTTAATAAAAAGGATGCTGAATAACTAAAAGTAAATAAAATTGACTTCAATAATATTAAAGTCAGTTTCAATATTATTGAAGTCAATTTATTTTATTAACTTTTATTTATTTAGCATCATTTTTATTATATAATAAGTATAACATGGCTTGTTAATTGGAGGATTACTGCACCAGTTATTAAATTCTGAATATTAGAAAATTCTGTTCATTTGGGCTTGTTCAGAATGATAGGGTTAAGAGAAATTACAAAGAAAAGAGCAGAAAACTCAAGATGCTATTGCACAAAGTTTAGTAGTTAAATATATTTCATCAAAAAGAAATCTCTTTTGTTAATCCCCTGAGTTATAATAGATAATGCAATACATTAGATATGTTATGTCGTCGTGACATATCGTATCAATTTCAGGAATGATTTTATTTGATAGCGTTTAAAAAGAAATGACTATTTAATACATTTTTGATCAACGTTTTCAATAAGCATATGTCTTATAAAATTATAAAATAACATTATCCTTCTTAATATATTTGGAAAATAAATCCTGTTTATTTGTAACATGAACTCATATTGTTACTTTTTTGTAACATTCATCGTTGGTTAAATTTGATGATGAATGCTATCAGTTGAATGATGAAAGTTATACAATTGGTCATAGTATAACATTATTATACACTTATCAATTATATAATAGAGTTATACTATAATCAATTTTTTTGCATTATTGTTATACAATCATTAATTGCATAATAATGTTAATACAATGTTCAATTGTGTAATAATGTTATGCAAATCAATAATAACAATAATAATAATACAATGATAATAATGTTATACAATACATCATTGTATTTTGTTATACAATGATCAATTGTATAATATTCATCATTGGTGGTATTACACCAATTACTCATTTGGCTCATTTAATTAATTAAAAAATACGCAGGGATTATCTGAAAATCAATATCCCCATCTATTGAAAACATTTATGTTATTTGTTGAATTTATGTTGTTATTTGCTTTTTAAAAGCTTTTCTTATTACGAATTAGTGGATTAAATAAAACACATACATCATTTATTATTATCAGAAACGTTGGTACTTACTTAAATATACTATTTTAAAGAAATAATAACTAATGGTGACAATACAGTTGGTTAACTTAAAAAAAAATGAAAAATAATAAATGAATGCAATAATTATGTATTCATTGGAACAATTTATAAATTCAGAAAAATATTTTTGTTTGACAAAGGATTTATTAATGGCACAGAAAATTCATGCAAATCACATTAGCAAGTCAAAAGATACGCCTCGAATGTACAACAATATCTCAAAAGTAAATTAATGCTGCATAGCTAATTCGATTATGAAAATAGTAGGAAATATACCTTTCATTTCGCGATTGAGAGTTTACGATTTAAGTAACTCAAATATTTTACTTCAGCTTTAAGAGCAAACATAAATATTCCATGCATAGTAAAATAAGATATTAAATAAAATCCGAATCCTTCTGCTGCAGAATTCAGAAATTTCTGAATAATCCAAATATATATTATTTTTCTAGGAACCTTTTGCATTTATTCCGAATTCTATTTCATTGTTAAATATGCTTATTCAAAGTAAATAAAGACGCCAGGAAAAAAATTAAATACACCAAATTAAGGCAATGTTTTTTTTTTTTACTTATGCATAATCTACATCAACATTTATTAAGTGCAGTGTGTTAGTTAAGTACAGATTTAAATCTTTCTCCTTAATTATCTGATTTGTTGCATAGATTAATTGTTTTCTTCATTTTGGTCCATTGTAAAATTATTATATTCAGGGATATGCGTTCTTACATATTTGAATGCATTGTGCAGCCTAAATTTTAGACAGATTGTTAAAAATTATATTATTATTTAAAATTAAGACAAACATATATTTATATATATATATATTTAAATACCTTTATTATGTTAATTATTCGATTTCTTGTATTAGGTTTTAATATGGCCATATTTATTAGTCTTTGTAGGATCTACACAATGTTTATAGAAAATTATTTCAGAATGATTTCTTAAAATACAATGCAATAAATAAAAAGAAATAAAAACATTTGAAATTTTATGAGTGGATTTCGAAATAAAATTTAAGTTTTCCCGACAGCTAACATTCCGAATTGCAAATAAAGGATAAACACAAGCATTTGGCTCCATACATATAACATCCATGAATTTATTTGCAATATAATATTTTTTTTTCTGTTAATATGCTCAACCAAATTAAGACGTCAAATTTGTGTATGTAATTTAGTTTTATAGGGGCCTGATGGCCAAGTGACTAGCGCTTTGATGCTCGGACTCGAGTCCCGGCGGTGCCATGAATGTTTGTAGTGGCTCGGAATCCACTTTAAACAGTAGGTGCCGGTCCAATATAATGTAGAGGGCTGACAAGCTTACTCCGTAAAAAGTAAACATCTCCTGCTTCGGAATCAGCCAGTAGACAGAAGGAAATGGCCCAACATGGATTGTAGTGCCAGGGAGTCAGTTGGCTAATTTAGTTTTATATATATAAAAATATTATTAGAGCTAATTTATTATTTTTTTAAGCAGGAAAACTCTTGTTAGGTTGTTAGAACCAATACGAGATACACTTCTCACAATCTCTTGCTTTTCATCGTTGGACAACAAATTCGGACAAGTTTGTCCTCTGGTCAGAAAAAAATACAATAATAATTATGACATTAAACTGGAAGCACCATATTCTTGTGCACAATTTTTATTTCTTTTCAATTAAATTCCTCCAAATAATTAAATAATTTAATTGTAGTTTAATTTATTCAATTCCTTCTGTTAGCTCACACTCTCCTATGTATATCTTGTTCAAATTTTCAATC
Source organism: Caerostris darwini (assembly GCA_021605075.1). Lineage (NCBI taxonomy): Eukaryota > Metazoa > Arthropoda > Arachnida > Araneae > Araneidae > Caerostris > Caerostris darwini. The sequence goes on along the minus strand of BPLQ01012852.1, from coordinate 295,661 downwards.
GTTAATAAAATTCTTTTTATTCATCCATTCAAGTTCAAATACATTTTTTTTAACTTGCAGTGGATGACACTTGATGTTAATACAGTTTTTTAAATATTAATTCAGTAATTAAATTTAATTAGTTAATTAATTTTTTTTTTTTTTTAGATTTAAGTTGCATATATCTACCAATAGATGGCGCCAGATAAACTTAAAAAAATGAATGAAAAATATTTATAAAGGACTTTCTTCAATATAGTGAAAAAAAAGTAAGAATTGACTTTAAAAATTTTCTTTTTATATTACTTGTTTGTTTGTCAATTTATAATATATTGTTTTTAAATAAATCTTTTCGATTACATAAGTATGTAATTGAAATATTTTAAAGGCAAGTTCTTGTTAGGAAAGGATTCAATAAGTATCAACAAAAGTACTTCATTATGAAAAAGAAATGGGATACATTCTTTAAGATTAAATTTTAATTGATTATTTATTAGTTTTAAGGAAAATAATTAAGATTATCCTCAGATTAGAAAAATAAAGGGCCAATAAAGGATCTGTGTCTGAAATACGGCATTTTTAATCAATTCCGAAAATGTCAGGGCATATCTAGGATGTAGCTTATTGCAATTTAAATTACAATTTCATTTTTATGTATCAAAGGTGACAAATTAATGTTCCATTAGTCATAATTACATCTTCAATGTATCTAATTATCATACGATACCATATAAAATAACTACACTTTTAAATCAAATTTAAATCTTTAGTTTTAATTATTTTTTGTAAATAAATTTGTATTAACTCAGAGTTCTTTATATATATATATATATATATATATATAAATGCTTGTAAATAAAAATTAAAGTGTTTCCATGAACTTGAAAGTGTCCCTCTTCTTGAACTCGTTATGGATCCAGTATAGGCCGAGACGTACATTGCAAAATTAAGAATTATCAGAATATTCTAGGGAAAGATATTAGACATACAAACCTTAAATGTAATATTTCATTATTCAAAACAACAGCTTATTTTCTTTCTAAACAAAATTTTTTCGCTTTATTTAAAAATGGTATTATTTTTTTTATTTGTTCAGAAAAATGCTAGTTAATTTTATAGCCGTTTTCTAAGCTCTGTGAGAATATTGCAACAGTGGTTGCTTATTTTTTTTCCTTTTAGAATGCTCTTGGTATTTATTCAAACAAGTATATTTTCTCTCACCACTTTGTAAGAAATATTTTTGAGAATAATGGGTTTCCTTTTTTTACTAAATATAAAGTTCTCCCTCTTTAAGTTTGCAAACTTTTAAACTGGACAATCACGCGATAAGGAAGGTGTAAAATTCCTCGCACCATGAAAGTTCTTTCTCAATTAGACATCTTTTTTATGTCGTTATCTAAGTTATTTAAAATTAATGGTGAATGCAACTATTACTTTAACAGCATAACTAAATATGTATTACAACTGTAAGTGCCAGGTGGAAACATTCACTCTTTGTTTTTACAAAAAAGCAATTTAGAAAATTTTGTCCTGAAATGTTTTGACAATTAAATGTAAAATGCCTTATGAAAAGCATCATAAAAAATTTAAAAATAAATTCTAAGTAAACAATAATTATTACTTAAATGTTAATGGTATATTTTATTTATAAGATGTTGTACATGAGGAATTTTGTATTCCACAGAAAACAGTATTGTAAATCTCGGCCTATATTAAACCTATCGCGTTTTCAAAAAGAGGGCCACTTTCAAGTTCATGGGAACACTTTAAATTTTATTTACAAGCATTATTTATGCATATAAAAACTCTATTTACAATGAAATGGAAATGAAAGATATAAATTAGATACACGAGCACAGATCATGATAAACATTAATAAGAATATTAGAATTGACAAAGAATATTTAAAGATCAGAATAAAAAAATAACCTAAATCTACTTCAATAACAAATAAATAAATGAAATAAAAGTTTCAGTAATCTATCATAACAATTACAGCAACTATCTGTATGAAATTATAGATGAAAATATATAAAAAGCAATTTATTTTTTAAATATTTCAATGTCATCAGAGTTACTTTACCAACTTATTTTTCACAAAAAAGGCAGACATTCTTTAGCCATTTATTTGTCACCCTAAAAGAGAGGCGATCTTTACCCATTTCGATAAGTTTAGTATTCCTAAATGATTCAGCCATTATTCTTGAAGTTCTTGACATCATACTTGAGATGACACTCCATCCAACTACTTCTTTCCCCCTTTTCCAAACAACACAATAAGCTCTGTTTCTCATCTCTATTTCCCAGTCATCACTCATCATGACAAAAAAAAAAAAAAAAAAAAAAAAAAAAAAAAGAAGTATTTTGGAACACATTCTTTTTCACGAAATTGGGTATCGATCCCCATCTCTCTGGAAGCATTGACCGCCAACAGGCCATATAAATGTTTCCATAGATCCAGCGCATTATTGTGCCCATCCCACGTCTGCTCGCAGAGTCAATAGCGTGTGTACTGAACACACAAGAAAAGAAAGACAAAAAAAGAAAAGAGCAAAACTGGTAGAGAAGCAAATAAAAATAAGGAAACACAAACACACTCGCTTCCGATACCAGTTTGTTCTATGTTATTGAAGCTGACAATCATGACCGACTGCCAAATGATTAATGACGATGTCGGCCACTCACTTTGTCTGCGTCGCCCGTGAGATTATCTCACCTCGAGACTCCTTTACGATTTCTTTCTGGGAAAAGGTTTTACAAGGAGAGAGTATCTTCTGTGCTTCTCAAAGTAACTTCGATCCCTCCGGGGAGTAATAATCCTCCTGCGTGTCTGCGGGGGGAATCTGGATCGACCTTGGCAAAGGATTTGGAGAAAAAGTGGCCTGAATTCGCAACTAAATAAGACGCAGTACTTTTCTAGAAACTGTCTTTCCATCTTTGGGATAGCGGAAAAAAAATGACCAGGCTTTAAATAACTGTTAAGTGAAGACCTTTTTAATCAAAACTTTTGAAAACGAGAAGATTACTTCAAATAGTAATCTGGAAAAGGCTTGAATAACACTAAATCTAAACGATTTTGAGTATCAGTGGTGTAGAGTCACAACTAAATAAGCCACCAACACTTTGAAAAATTGTTTTTCCTCTTCGAGATTGGAGGAAAAGTGAGTTTTATTTATTTAACTTTTAAGTAGTTAATGTGAACTTTAAATAAATAACTTTTAAGGAAGGATTCTTTCAATCAAAATTTCGAAAGGGAGAAAGGACTCATTTAAATGCTAATCAATAGCTATCTAGATAATAATCAAAAAGCACCCTGTTATATATATTGCAATGCAAAAAAATTCTTTTTATTTCATATTTATATTGATTTATAGTGATAAATTTCAATATTATCATCGATAGTAATATAGTTCAATATATATTGCTATTGATTATTCACCATTATCAATCAATAGTAATATTATCATTTATAGTAATATAATTCACCATTATCATGAAAATTTAGATTTCTTATAAATGTATAAATAATTTAGCGGACATCTTTCAATGTAAAATAAATATATTCTCTAAATGTATCGATGTTTAAGAAGCCATTATGTAAAGCAAAAATAAATCTAAAACATTAGTGGAAGTTCGATGCAAATATTTTGAAGTATAAATCAGAATCATCAAACTTTTATAATTATCTAAAGACTCTTTCAATCAAAGCTTTTGAAAACGAGAAGATTACTTTAAATAGTAAACTAGAAAAGGCTTGAATAACACTAAATCTAAACGATTTTGAGTATCAGTGGTGTAGAGTCACAACTAAATAAGCCACCAACACTTTGAAAAATTGTTTTTCCTCTTCGAGATTGGAGGAAAAGTGAGTTTTATTTATTTAACTTTTAAGTAGTTAATGTGAACTTTAAATAAATAACTTTTAAGGAAGGATTCTTTCAATCAAAATTTCGAAAGGGAGAAAGGACTCATTTAAATGCTAATCAATAGCTATCTAGATAATAATCAAAAAGCACCCTGTTATATATATTGCAATGCAAAAAAATTCTTTTTATTTCATATTTATATTGATTTATAGTGATAAATTTCAATATTATCATCGATAGTAATATAGTTCAATATACATTGCTATTGATTATTCACCATTATCAATCAATAGTAATATTATCATTTATAGTAATATAATTCCCCATTATCATGAAAATTTAGATTTCTTATAAATGTATAAATAAGTTAGCGGACATCTTTCAATGTAAAATAAATATATTCTCTAAATGCATCGATGTTTAAGAAGCCATTATGTAAAGCAAAAATAAATCTAAAACATTGGTGGAAGTTCGATGCAAATATTTTGAAGTATAAATCAGAATCATCAAACTTTATAATTATCTAAAGACTCTTTCAATCAAAGCTTTCGAAAACGAGAAGATTACTTTAAATAGTAAACTAGAAAAGGCTTGAATAACACTAAATCTAAACGATTTTGCAGTATCAGTGGTGTAGAGTCACAACTAAATAAGCCACCAACAGTTTGAAAAATTGTTTTTCCTCTTTCAGATTGGAGGAAAAGTGAGTTTTATTTATTTAAGTTTTAAATAGTTTATATGAACTTTAGATAAATAACTTTTAAGGAAGGATTCTTTCAATCAAAATTTCGAAAGGGAGAAAGGACTCATTTAAACGCTAATCAATAGCTATCTAGATAACAATAAAAAAGCACCCTGCTATATATATTGCAATGCAAAAAAATTCTTTTTATTTCATATTTATGCTGATTTATAGTGATATATTTCAACATTATCATCAATAGTAATATAGTTCAATATATATTGCTATTGATTATTCACCATTATCAATCAATAATAATATTATCAGTTATAATAATATAATTCACCATTATCATGAAAATTTAATTTCTTATAAATGTATAAATAATTTAACGGACATCTTTCAATGTAAAATAAATATATTCTCTAAATGCATCGATGTTTAAGAAGCCATTATGTAAAGCAAAAATAAATCTAAAACATTAGTGGAAGTTCGATGCAAATATTTTGAAGTATAAATCAGAATCATCAAACTTTTATAATTATCTAAAGACTCTTTCAATCAAAGCTTTTGAAAACGAGAAGATTACTTTAAATGCTAACGAATAATAATCTAGAATTGGCTTGAATAACACTAAATCTAAACTATTTTGCATAACAGTGGTGTAGATTTACAACTAAATAAGCCACCAACACTTTGAAATATTGTTTTTCCTCTTCGAGATTGGAGGAAAAGTGAGTTTAATTTATTTAAGTTTTAAATAGTTAATGTGAACTTTAAATAAATAACTTTTCAGAAAGGATTCTTTCAATCAAAATTTCGAAAGTGAGAAAGGACTCATTTAAATGCTAATCAATAGCAAGCTAGATAACAATAAATAACACCCGGTTATATATATTGCAATGCAAAAAAATTCTTTTTATTTCACATTTATATTGATTTATAGTGATATATTTTACCATTATAATCAATAGTAATATAGTTCAATATATATTACTATTGATTATTCACCATTGTCAATCAATAATAATATTATCATTTATAGTAATATAATTCACCATTATCATGAAAATTAAGATTTCTTATAAATGCATAAATAATTTAGCGGACATATTTCAATGTAAAATAAATATATTCTTTAAATGCATCAATGTTTAAGAAGCCATTATGTAAAACAAAAATAAATCTAAAACATTAGTGGAAGTTCGATGCAAATATTTTGAAGTATAAATCAGAATCATCAAACTTTTATAATTATCTAAAGACTCTTTCAATCAAAGCTTTTGAAAACGAGAAGATTACTTTAAATAGTAAACTAGAAAAGGCTTGAATAACACTAAATCTAAACGATTTTGCATAACAGTGGTGTAGAGTCCCAACTAAATAAGCCACCAACAGTTTGAAAAATTACTTTTCCTCTTCCAGATTGGAGGGAAAAGTGAGTTTTATTTATTTAAGTTTTAAATAGTTAAAGTGAACTTTAAATAAATAACTTTTAAGGAAGGATTCTTTCAATCAAAATTTCGAAAGTGAGAAAGGACTCATTTAAATGCTAATCAATAGCTATCTAGATAACAATCAAAAAGCACCCTGTTATATATATTGCAATGCAAAAAAATTCTTTTTATTTCATATTTATATTGATTTATAGTGATAAATTTCAACATTATCATCGATAGTAATATAGTTCAATATATATTGCTATTGATTATTCACCATTATCAATCAATAGTAATATTATCATTTATAGTAATATAATTCACCATTATCATGAAAATTTAGATTTCTTATAAATGTATAAATAATTTAGCGGACATCTTTCAATGTAAAATAAATATATTCTCTAAATGTATCGATGTTTAAGAAGCCATTATGTAAAGCAAAAATAAATCTAAAACATTAGTGGAAGTTCGATGCGAATATTTTGAAGTATAAATCAGAATCGTCAAACTTCTATAATTATCTAAAAACTCTTTCAATCAAAATTTTTTAAAACGAGAAGATTACTTTAAATAGTAAACTAGAAAAGGCTTGAATAACACTAAATCTAAACGATTTTGAATATCAGTGGTGTATAGTCACAACTAAATAAGCCACCAACACTTTGAAAAATTATTTTTCCTCTTCGAGATTGGAGGAAAAGTGAGTTTTATTTAAACTTTAAATACTTAATGAGAACTTTAAATAACTTTTAGGGGAGGATTCTTTCAATCAAAATTTCGAGAGAAGAAATTAGTAATTTTAAAAACTAATAAATAGTAATCTAGAAAACAATATAAAAGAACTCCTTTATACATTGTAAGATAAATATAATCCTTTTTATTTCATATTTATATTGATTTATAGTAACATAATTCCCCATTATCATCAAACAATGAAATTTTACATTTCTTATAAATATATAATTAATTTAGCGTATGTATTTCAACGTAAAAGAAATGCATTCTCTTAATGTATAAATGTTTAAGAAGCCATTGTTAGTTTTATTTAAACTTTAAATAGTTAATGTGAACTTTAAATAACATTTAGGGGGAGGATTCTTTCAATCAAAATTTTGAGAGTAAGAAATTAGTCATTTTAAAGGCTAATAAATAGTAATGTAGAAAACAATATAATAGGACCCATTTATATATTGTAATGTAAATAGAACCCTTTTTATTTCATATTTATATTGATTTATAGTAATATAATTCTCCATTATCAACAAATAACGAAATTTTAGATTTCTTAAAAATATATAAATATTTTAGCGTAAATATTTCAACGTAAAATAAATTTATTCTGTAAATGGATCAATGTTTAAGAAGCCATTATGTAAAGAAAAATAAATCTAAAAGATTAGTGGAAGTTCGATGCAAATATTTGGAAGTATAAACCAGAATCGCCAAACTTCCATAATTATCTTTAAAATTATAAAACATTGATTTTTATTATTCCTGCTTTCAATACTTCTTAACAAATTTTGCTTTTGAGAAATTAGCATGCTTTCAATTATAAAAGAAATTTGAAATAAATTAGGTTCCTGTTCAAAATGATTAACTTCATATGTATTTAGAAAAATGTATATTTTTTTAATATGTATGTATTTATTTGACTGAAAATATAACATAATTTTAATTAAAACAACATGGAAAAAATATTTTAAAAAATAAATTTTAAATAGAAATTTTTGTTTGGAATTCATAAAATTAATTTCTGTTTAATTACATATAAAAATTAATTAATTTTGTTTGAATACATATAAAAATAAATTAGTTTCGATGTAGCTTATTAAAACCAAAAATGTTTGGTTAAAATCTAGAATTCTGTACTCTTTGTGCCAAACACATCGTCAAGTCCGTAAGTAAGCATAGAAATGAATGGGTCAGGTAGTTTGCGCGGTAAAATGATATTACGCCAAAATCCTTCACTGAATTGCCAAATCGCCAAGTAAACAAACAAAATTGCTACCGAAGTTCGGTGTCATTGTAAAATGCTATTTATCCAAAATTTATAGGCAAACAGTGCTATTACACCATTATTAGTAACCAAATAGCTATTACATCAAAGTTTATTCCTGAAAAGGCTTTGAAGCCAAAGTTAATGCTTTATGGCCAAATTTTTATCACTAAAAAAATTTTATCTCTGGAATAATTTTGCGCCAAGTGTTATCGCTTTTACGCCAAAATTCAGCACTATTATAACAAAAATATTATGTCTAAATTGCCGTTACACCAATTTATATCGTTTTTTTCACCAAAAGTTTACCACTATTATGGTAAAATCTTAATGGTTTCTTTTTACGCCACATTTGTCGCTTTAACGCCAAAATATATCATTATTTTGCCAACATTTTATTTCTAAATTGCTTTTATACCAAATTAAATTGCTTTATCGCCAAATTATTATGTAGAATTTTATTTTGCTAACTCACAAAAATGTATCGTTTAGGAAAAGATAATAATCACTGTTATTAAAATTTCGCCAAAGTTATTCTCTAATTTGCCAATTTTTTTTTTTTAATGTCAAAAAATAAGTTGTAAACAATATGTTCTTTGTGAAGCCGAATTCGAATGAAAAATCAATATTAACAAAAGAGAAAAAAGAAGAAGAAACCAGAGAATAACTTACCTTCTATTGTGGTATGTCCTTCGTCTGCGGTGGAAACGAACGTTTAATTCCATCGGTGAAATCATAAAAAAATTTGCGGATGTCAAATTTGTGCTGCCACCTCCATATGTACTCTGTCAGATAATTATCAAATGTTCCGGACACATGGTGGGTGTCATGAAGCGAATGTTTCACAGCACTCCAAGTACCCTTCATTGCATTTGTATGGGCTCCTGTATCCGGGATTTATTAGACCCATACTCAAATTACTTTGGTCAAACCAAGTACCCTTTCTCATTCACCTTCTAATCTGATAAGCATCCGTTTCTTTCATTCTACACGGCCATACTTTTCCATCACAAACATCAAGACAATCAACCAATTTCATGTCAAAACCACACTTTGGACATTCATACTTACTAGCAATCAATTCATTTTCCATGCAATAGTATCCATGTATTCGCATCCAATTTATTCAATTCGTAAAAAAATAAGCATGTAGAGGATCTTTCGTCCATTCTGCAGGCTGATAATACCGTACACCATCCCATTCATCCATTTCTGTACTTGCATAGCCATAGCAAATGAATATGGAATACTTGATCAACAGCACAAATCCACAGAAATATTTAAGTTGTAACGCTTCAAATATTCCGTTTGAATTCTAATTACGGTTGCCACAAAATCCTAACTAAACAAACATGTTTAAAAAGGAAATTAATTATTTAAGAATAAAATACAAGTTATTAATAAATTAAAAAATCGTTTTTCTTGTTCGTTTCTTACTTTCCTGAGTGGCAACTTCATCAAATTTTTTTATGTTCTGCATCAGCGACCGACATACGTTGTAAGAATAAGCTCGGAATAATCAATAATTTATTGGAACACTTATTTAAAAAAATATTTATTTCTGTTCTTATTTACTGCAATTAAGAATTCTGAAAATAATAATAAAAAAAAATTCTTTGTATTGTTCGGATTGGCAACTTCCTCAGAGGTACAGTATTCTAGATTTTAACTAAATGTTTTTTATCTGATGAAAGAAAACTGCATAGTTTTGTTCCTATGATTTTTGAAGGAGAAGATATATTTAACTTATACATTAATCTATGTATATTTTATATCTTTTTTTAAAAATGAATTTTTCATTTAAATTCATTTTTACAAATAGCGATAAAATTTTTTAATTAGTAAATAAATAATCAATGATTTTATAACTTTATTATCTCTACACTTTTATTATTAATACAAGTTGAATTATATTTATAGCTTTGCTAATAATAACGTAAACAATGAGGGAAAAATGATACTATATTAACGTACAATAAAAGGCTTTTATAAAACTCAGCGAATAAAGCACTAAAAACGTATTCTAGAAGTTTATCACATAATTAACCTTAAGCTTAAATACATAAAATTGATCAAAGAAAATATACGATAGATTAAAAAAAAAGTTCCAGGGCAGTTTAAATCTTGTCATGATTCATGATGCATAAAGAAAACTAGATTCCATTTAAATATAAAATTTATCCTAAATAGGGCATTTTAAAAGAGATTGATAGATTGTTTTTGAAAATTTATTAATAAAATCATAAATCAATTTTGAGATGTTATTGATAATTGTATGGGTAATTTTTTTTATCGGGATTTATCAGGATTTGACAAGTCAAATACTTTCTTTTTTCCAGAATTCTTTTTTTTTTTTTTTTTTTTTTTTTTGGAGAAAATCCCTTTTGTGGAAAGGAAATTCTACGATTTCCAGTCCTAGCAACATAATAAAAAAGCAAAGTATACAAATAGATGAACAAATTTTTAAATATACATTGTTGCTGTTGAACATTTATACATTGTTGCTGTTGAACATTTATGCATTGTTGCTGCTGAACATTTATGCATTGTTGCTGTTGAAAATTTATATATTGTTGCTGTTGAACATTTATACATCATTGATGTTGCCATTTGCCACTGGAACGCAGATATATAACGAATTCAGTGTTACATAGGGTTGCCCCGGAGTAGTTGGTTCTTTCATTTGATTGCCACCACATGCTAATTAAATGAATATCCACAAAGATGACGTCTGGGAGATTCCCATTCCCTACCTACTTTCTGGACTACTTTTTCGAGAGGACATTCCAAATTGTACAGATTTATCATGACCATCCGTGCGATCAACGTTGAAGCTTTCGGTTCATCTTCGCTTGTTGGATTACGAATTCGGCACTTCCATTTAGAAAACCTAATACACTCTACAGAGTAGAATATGAATCTTTCAATAAATTATTTTCAAAATGGGCTAATGGAGGTATAAGAATAGTGTTCAGTGCTGATAATAAGAGCGCACCTAGAGTTTTGCTTTATTAGGAGTTCAGCAAAATAAAGGACAACCGTTGGAGAAGCTCAATAGGTCCTACATATTAAATTATAGTAAATATATCTAAAGTCGAGATTCCAATTTTTATTATTATTTTATTAATTCTTTTTATATTACACTTATTTGGTACAAAATTAAACAACTCACTACCACTACAGTCCATGTTGAACCATGACCATCTACATACTGGCAAATTCCGGAACAAAATATTTTCTCTTTTTACGGTGTAGTGTTGTTAACCCTACACCCAACTCTCTAGAGTCATATTAAACAGGGATCTACGGTTTAAAGTGGATTCCGAACCACTACAAACATCCATGGCACTGCCGAGACTCGAATCTGAAACCTTTGGCACCGAACCTCGGCTCACTCGGCCGAGTGACTAGAGCTCTTAACGAATTAGATGTCTAATTCATTACAAATACATAAAATAACAACTAAGAAGTACTGAATAAAAATTAAAATTTATTCTCTAAAAAAAAATTGCATAAAAATATAACTTCAGTATTTCAATAGAAATTAGCCATACAACTATACTTATATTTTACCCAACTAGATCTGGCAATACTCTATAGGTTTTTATTACTGAATAAGTTTCCTGCGTTCTTATAATTGAAAAATATCTTTCATTTACGTACGATATCACTGATAGACTGGCAAATATTTTTTAATAATAAATATATATTAGGATATTCCTGTCTCAATGCATTTCCTTCAAAGGCGTATTTGCGTGTTGTAGTTTATAGAACCACAATTCTAATTCACTTTCTAAAATGGAGATGCTAATTTAAATAGCACAAAATTTGCTCAAATCTAGAAAGTCATGCATAATACAATCACGGATCGTGTGAAATGGTAAAGATACTGTTTAACAGCAGTAAAGGATGAATCAAGGACTGGAGGAGTGCTAGGAATAAAGCTGCTTTGAAAGAAAAAAAAATACAATAATGAACGCAGACATTTTTTGTCATCTAATTTTTCTTTTGATACTTTGTAATTTAAAATGTTAATTATTAAAAACTAAAATTCCTCCTATTGCAATTGAAACCTCTACTAATCGACATTTTCTCCTTTAAGACGCAGTTCTTTTTGAATTCATCCAAATTGGCCGCTTGCCAATTTTCCATGTGACCAGTTTACTATACTTCAATGTAGAATTTCATGTTATTTCACACGAAATACCAGTAAAATTAATAAGAGCAGGATGTTTTCCAGTAATTTGATACACATATAATGATCTCGCATGATTTTCGTGTCGTGTAGAACAAGGGGTGCCAAACCGCTGCCCGTCTTGAATATTTTTGCGGCCCGTGAGATTTATCACACTTTTGCAAAATATATTTATTATATAATGGCCAAAGTAGTGAAAACCTATATATTAAAAAGTACTTTATATGTACATCCATATATTCAAAAATTAACTGTCGAAATAATGAGAAAAAATTAACTCTGATTTAAAAGTAATATTCTTGAGAATATATGACAGATATTGCCTGTTTTATTTATGAGTTTACAGTTATTAGTTCACAGAATAATTAAATTATATTCTGCGAACTCATGATGAGCGCACATCTTGAACATCTAATATAACAGGTTATATGTTTCACTTATGTTAAGATCGATTTGTAAAAGCTAAGTGAAATAGTGGAGAAACATATATCGCACTAGTAGAATAAATAATTTTTAATGATTTCCTTTTTTATTTCACTTATATTTATTTATATTTCATTTTTACTATTATATATTGCTTTACAATGTGTGTTTAGTATCATTATTATATTGTCTACGTTTACATGTAAGAATAATAATAAACATAAAAATAATAACTGATTATGTTTCAATTTTTCACTTCACAAAAATGTCTATAGTGGGTTTAAATCTAATATGGGGCTATATAATTTTATAAGCGGCCCGCGGAATTATGATGCATTTCCAAAGTGGTCCGCAAGATCATTTGAGTTGGCCACCACTGGTGTAGAAGATTAATAATTACAACAAAAATTAGAAATAAATAATTTTCTGTAGTTGATGTGAAAAGAATATAAATGGCTATTTTCAGAAGAGAGATTTAACTTATGATAATTAAAAACGCTATTAAATGCAAATAATAATGCATAGATTTAACTAAAAAATATTACTTATTTTGATGATGAAATTATGATGAGATGGGAATACTGCTCAAAGAAAATTTATGTAAAAACGAAATTTTCATTATTCAACAACATGAATTTCACAATAAAAAAGCAATAATTTCCCACCAAAAAGCTATAAAACTGCACCTCATGCTACAAAACCGAAGAAAGAAAGGCTCATATGTCTTTTTTAAAAAAAAAAGGACCTTCCAGACAGTCCGTTATAAAATACAAGTCCCCTGATTAACTGCCCAAGTTGTATTAGTTAACAAAACAGAGATTTTAAGATCCTCTTATGCTTATAAGCGGCCTGAAGGTCAATTGGCTAGCTCTCTGGCCATTGGTGCTTCAGACTCGAATCCTGGTGGTGGCATAGATGTTGCATTATTTTAAGATTAATCCATGCTAAATTGTAGGCTCCGGTCTAATTAGCCTAAAGTATGCAAAAAAGACAGTAGAAAGACAAACCAAACCAAATCTTATACTTATAGGCTTGAGGGGGCGAAGACCACGATGCGTGCCGAGACTGACATTCCCCAACTTGGTATTTTAGGTTCTTGACAGGGGCCGGAATGACAAGTGGCTAGCGCTTGGTGTCCACAGGTTTCGAGTTCGAATCCCGGTGGTGCCAAGAATGTTTGTAGTGGTTTGGAATCCACATTAAACCGCAGGTCCTGGTTTATAACATGATCGTAGAACATTGCGGGATTATTGTTATTCCGCGTCCGTAGCTTATCTTCAAGCTACACGCACCTCCTGGGTAGTGCTAAGTGGGCAATGTAGGCTTGGCGCTTGCCCTAAGGCATCAAAGATAACCGTCTAACTATTTGCCAGCTGCATTAGGAAAAAAAAAGTTCTTGACATCTGAAGTATTCGATTTGAATTATTTTTAGTTGATCATTTTTTTATGAAACATTACAAGGAATCTACGAGCATCCTAAAGTAAAGCAGGAAGTTTATGGCAGTAAATAACAAAATTTTAAAATGCCAGAAGAAGAATAAATTAAAAAACATATTAATACAAAATAAAAAATAATTATTTTTTAAAATTTGTGTTATGATTTTTTTTACATAAATTAATTTCTAATCAATTAAAAACAAGCCAACAATTTTTTTTTTGTGTGCATACATTTTAAATACAACATCAACATAAAATTAAGAAATACAAGTTTAACGGAAAAATATACACATAGAAGTGTATCAGAACTGACCTAATTGTTTTCTTTGTAGCACTAGAATTTTCATTAGCTCCACCATTTGTCTAACTAGATTTAATAAACTTATGACGAGATATGAAAAATGATAAATGAGATGAAAAGAGAAAGAAGCAAAAATTTTGTCTGCTAATTAGCAACTAACTTGCCGAAGTTTACAGCAAGTTTGAACTTGATGAAGCAGATGGTAGCCGCTGTTGCACCATGTTGGAAAGTGCCGTGTTGTAAGTCAGAGACTATATCAAGATACTTTTATAAAAGTAATGTGAAATTTATATGACAAAATGAAATTAATAAATTCTTAATAAAACTTTTTGTTTTTAACTAGTAGGACGTAACTTGTATATTCTTTTAAATTATCATTTTTTTTATCACTTTGATAGGATAAGACTATGTCATATAGAAAACATCTAGCTTTTTTTTTGTAAATTAAAGCCCCAATGAATTACAAATTATAAACTAGCAAATTATAATTAAACATGCGAAAATTCGAAATATTGCAAATTGCAATATAAATTTTGAAGTAAATAAATAAAAAAAATAAATAAAAAGTGTAAAAAATTAAGTGTAATAAACACGATCTGATAATTGGCAACTACATGTGCTGATTTAATTGTTAAGTATGTTTATTGCAATTTTAGTTTTAGTTTATTTGTACAATTTTTGTATTGAAATATAATTGCCAGGCATTTTCAATATAATTACGCAATAAAAGATTTAGTATTACAAACACGCACGCACATCACATGATAACTTCACCATTTGTAGAAAATACAAGAAAACGTAAGAAATAATTTTATTTACAAGGAGCGTATAGTTAACTTTAGAATAAATAAACTGTGAAATAAAATTTTTTGAATACTTTTTATTATAATCATGATTATTATTTGAATATATTTTTTATTGCTTTATGTGATTAAAAATTTTTTTATTTAACATTCAAAATGCATATGTGTATATAATTGTAATAATTTTTATACTGCAGTTTAAATTGCTGAATTACTTAAACCGTCTATCTATATATTAATTTTCAAAGCTTATTGATTTTATTAAACAATACAATTTTAACAACATTCAAAAGTTCATAGTTTATTTTTTAACTTACGTTAAAAATGTATAACTATAGATTGTTAGATTAATAATCTTGTAGGAATATTAATATCGAAAGTGACAGTGAAAAGCATTACAATGAATAATTGTCAGTGAATAAGCAAATGTAAATATTATATAAATAATTTCTTCTTTTTATCTCTATGTTCAGTTTTAATATTATAATTTAATCGTACAACTTACCACAAATTTTAAATTTTTGCCTTCAGAACATTTAAATCATTCATAATTTGTCCACTGAAATAAAACTACAATAACTTACCAATAACATCCTAATATTTCTCTGATTTGGACTCCCTGATTCATAATAGTATATATTTAAAATTAAATAAATAATTTGCTACCAAATGTAAGTGTTTATTAAATCTGAATATAAACACTAACAAAATAATCACAAAAGACAGCAAAATAGCAATTGCAAATATAATAGCAAAGAAAATGAACGAGTTCATCGTATTAAGAAAAAATTTTAATTACTCTGTCTATTACAGCTATGTCTTAAGGTTTTTAAAAAAGTATAATTGAATACTTTCTAAAAAATTCTCATGGTTTCCAATATTAGTCTCATATCAATTTTTTGATGTTTTCATAATTTTCACCAAATTTATTTCAGCAGATGTTACAACAATTCACCAATTTGGAAATATTTTAGCCCAAAACAGCAGAAAATTGCAATTGTAAATAATCATAAAAACAATGTTAGTTAGATGAAATTAAACAAATATTTTCGAGAAAATTTCATCATAATATTATATTGCCTTATAACATTTAAACAGAGAAATATTTTTAATATTTTTAAATTCAGATTAAGCATGATTGATACCGCAGTTTTTAAAAGCTTTTTAGATACGTATCATATTTTTCATTTTTAAAAAATGCATACGTCACTGTCTCTCACAGTCCCTAACCCTACAGGATAGATATATGTCTTCCTCTCACTTGAGGCAATCGTCGAATCCATGGGAAATCTAGTCCGGCAATCTACCCGGACACGAGCGATCCTTAAGATGGGTTATTTGTCAGGAACTTCACCCTTTACTCTGGGGAACCTTTAGCATTCTTAGGCTAGCGGAAGGTCACTTTGCCCGAACTTATGATGCTTACCAAACAAGACACTATTAAAAAGGATAGAGGGTTAGGGAAATTGGAGAAAAAGCACCATAAATCAAAAACTTATCTTAAGAGGCCAGTGCCTGCTATTGAAAATATATTTTTTTCCCCAAGTCATTTCAGGCATGAGGCGTTTCTGGTCCATTTTTGTTTTATTCTGGCTTCTTATTTGTGTTTTTACTGCGCTTTTGTGGTGGATGAAACTCGTTCTTCCTCACTCGACAAAAGAAAAAGAAAAAAGTAAAAAGCATCTTCTCTTACAACCGCATAAGCCATAACATCAAAATGAAATGCTTTGTAAGCGGTTGGTGTTCTCTTTCAATCGTTATTTTGTGCCTTTAAAAGTCTTGACGTGCTTGATTTATGATATACCTTAGCCTGACTCTCGATGGGCGAAAGCTACTGGTTTGCAGTATTTTCCCCGTTACTTCTGAAAATAAATTCCCTTTGCTGAATAAAGAAATTTATACGTTTAGGTAAAGAAGGTATATTTTTTTCAATCGCAAAAGTAAATTTGGTACTATTATTTTTTTTACAAAACGTGTGAAAATTGAAATTAATATCCATTGACCTTTAGCTGTTTGTAAATGGCTTACACATTCAATAATTTCTACTTAATGTAATGAATAATAATATTCTGGTTATATTTATGTATGAAATGGGAATTTTTTAAAAAAAATATTTAGTACTTAGCACTTTTAGTTAATATTAGCAAATATGACTTGGACATTCTTGAGTTCGGTAAATATTAAATTCACTGATGTTTTCGAAAATTGAGATTAAAATGCAGATTATTGTAGATAATAATCCAAGATGTATTATAGATTCTAAATCTAGCTAAATTTTTTGTAAAAGGAAGTTTAGAAATAGAATTATTGGTGATTTTTTTATCAAATAAAAACAATGAAAGAAACCAATTCATTTTACATATAATATGAACATAAATCTCTTTTTTTAGATGTCTAGCAGATCTACTTTTAGAGCTGCTGTGCCTTTCAGCAACATTAATGTAAAAGCGTGATCACAAAATTTATTTTAAATAAGTAAATTATTATTCTGCTATGTTAAATTGATCATAGTCAAAAGGAAATGCTACGCCCTGAGTTGTTGCATCGTGATTGATGATAAACCATGGAGTGAGGAAATGTCGACTTCAATGAGAAGTGAGAGAAGCTGACCCCCCTTGACGGATTTTCTTAAAGGGAGGTTTTTGGAAGAAGAGAAAAAAGAGTTCTGCGACGAGTCGACAAGAAGTTTTTTTTCTCTCTCTTTTCTGGAGTTTCTGCCTGTTTACAAAGCTCCTTGTGGTTTCCTGTATTACGCCGTATGGTAATTAAGGACTGCCGCAGACCGATGAATTAGATTCGTCGTAGACTCGAGAAACAAAATCGAACAAAATCTCCGTCCTTTATTTTTCATTTTTTTTGCAAACAATAATTCGTGATAAATAGAATTCTATTTATCTACCTATATATATATATATATATATTTGTTGTAATGCAGCTGGCAAACACTTAAGACAGCTTGGTCTTAGATGCCTTAAGGCAAGCGCTGCACAGACGTTACTCACTTTGCATTACCCAGGGGGCGCATGTAACTTGATAAGCCGCGGACGCGGAGTAACAATGCTCTCGCAACGCTCTATGATCCGGTTAGGACCGGGACCTACGGTTTAAAGGGGATTCCGAACCACTACAAACATCCATGGCACCGCCGGGATTCGAACCCGAAACCTATAGTACCGAACGCCAGAGCGCTAGCCACTCGGCCATTCAGGCCCCATCTATGAATAGAATGCTTGTAAATAAAAATCAAAGGTTCCTGTGGGAATGAAAATGTTCCTCTTCTTGAAACCGTTATAGGTCTAGTGTAGGCCGAGACGCTACAATCCAGTTTATGTGAGTTTTTTTTTTTTTTTTTTGCCTATGCCAGGTGAGGCTGTTTCATATTAGCTTGGATAATCAGGTCTCTACTGTATTAATATCTTCCTTTTTTGGTTATCTTATGAAAGACGTACTTTCTACTCGTTCATGTTTATTTACTAAGGGTTTCCAATAACACCCGAATTTCTAGATTGGACAATTGATTGAAATGCCAGCAAGTACAAAATGTACTACTACTCAGTTTAAAGGAAATTTGTGTGATAGAATGATCAAGTTGAAATAATAATAATCAATTCAATAGTAATACTAAAAAACAATAATTAAAAAAAAAATAAAAACAAAGAATTAAAAAAAATAGTGACAAAAAGGCAATAATAGAAAAAACATCTAACAGTTAGTCTTCATTGCAATTGATTCAGAGTCAATTTGGTGAATTCATATATATTTGTAAAGTAGCGGAAAGTAGGAGTGTCATGAAGTGATGATGAGGACAACCAGTTTAATGTAGATCCTCCAAGAAAGGAACCTGTCCTTGGGCATTATTGAGGGATTGGAGAGGTGAAAAACAATCTTTAGATCGGTGGGAGATAGAAGTGAAGATGCCTTGATCTTCGTTTGAAAGGAAGAGTTTATTGGGATCATCGACTTATATTATCTTTCAGTTTGTGCACTTGCTTGCTAAAGAGGGAATTGAAAACTGTCTTTCTAGAAGAAGTTGTTGATAACATTGAAGTTTGCTCGGCTGTTGCTATGGCAGCTTTAGAAATTTGGTTGTGGTATATGGAAATTTCTTTTTGGCGATGTTGTGCTCCAAGAAAATTTGAGATTTGATGATTGGATTGTGACGATGAGTTATATCAGTGAAGAATTTCTTCGACAATTTTTAAATATATTTGTCTATTGGATCAATTTTGAGGTCACTATGGATAACTGAATTACGTACATACATGAAAAACTCTATGTTGATTCTAAGAATTTCATTTTGTAGGATTATGATTCAGTCATGCTCGCAGCGTTTTAGTTTTCCGGTTGAAAAGGCGATAAAATGAAATTAATTTTTACCATAGAGTTCAATAATTCAAAACTTAATTATGAATAGTTTCGACAGCCAAGTTAGAAAATAAATGACTCACAACTTTCACTGGAAGATACTAATTCTAGGTAGAAAGTCTGGCAAAAAAAAAGAGGGGAGATTTTCGGATTTTTGATTATATTTATCAAACAAAAAACAGAATAAATAATTTTTAGAGTAGGTTAAGGCGCTTTTAATTTTTTGTAGATCAATTAAATTAACGTGTATGATGTTTTAAAAATTAATTGGAATATTTCAATCTAGTGATTTAGCCCTCAGATACAGTTGTAATAAAGAAATATATTTTGACTGCAGATTGATAATACATGTGATTAATATCACATTGTCATTGACTTCATAATTATAGCGTAATATAGTTAGCGTCTTCCGTTATCGAATAATCAAATTAAAGAATTGAATAGATTATTATAACAACTGTACATTTTAATATTTTCTCATGCAAAAACACTTTTTCTTATGAAATAACTGTTTTTATTGATATAAATAAAATATACATGAAAAGTGAATATAATTCAAAATTACATGATTATTCTTGTAAAGCTTCTAACACAGTCTAAGAAAAATTTCTAACAAGCCATTTTTTTCCGAAATATGGACACCAAGACCAAGTTAAATTGATCTTCAAGAGTGACCAATCTCTTTAAACGGCTGGTTTCACCCAATAATCTTCTTAAACGTATTATAACATGATCTTGAAACTATTTTCAGAATAAAAGATTGTTTCAAAAGGATTATTTGTTCTTCCCTTCCCATACACGTTAACTGGACATTTGTGAAGCAAACGTTCAAGAACTTGACCTAAAAACTATTCTTGGAGTTAGAAGATGAGTTAGGAGCTTGAGATAAGTATTTGTTCGATAAATGATTGCTTTTTCTTAACTCCTATTTCTGTGAAGATTAATAGATGTAAGGGCTTTGATAAATTCTGAAAATGTTACAGAAATATTTCTGAAAATACTCTAAAAAACATCACAATCTCAGTTTGATTCATAAAATTAATTAATTGGAATATATATATATTTTTTTATTTTGTATGCATGGTAGACAATTTGTCGAAATTAAAAGGAAATCTGAATAATATTTTTTTTTTTTTTTGAAAAAATAAAAGTTTTAAACAAAATTACATTTTTTTTTGTAAATAGTGTCTTTAATACTATACATAAAGTACTTGGAAAAAAGAGATCATATTGGCTATTGTTTCCTATTGAAAAAAGAGATCATAATGATAGTTGTTTTCTATTAAGCATTTGACTGAATAATGTTTCTTTTTGTTTTCTTTTAATTTTTAAATAAAAGCTTTAAACAAAATTAATTTTTTTTTGTAAATGGTATCTTTAATAATGTACATAAAGTACTTGTAAAAGTAGATCATATTGATAATTGTTTCCTATTGAAAAAAGAGATCATATTGATAATTTTTTCCTATTGAAAAAAAGAGATCCTATTGATAATTGTTTTCTTTTGAAAAAAGAGATCATATTGAGAATTGTTTCCTATTGAAAAAAGAGAACATATTGATAATTGTTTCCTATTGAAAAAAAGAGTTCATTTTGATAATTGTTTCCTATTGAAAAAAGAGATCATATTGATAATTGTTTCCTATTGAAAAAAAGAGTTCATTTTGATAATTGTTTCCTATTGAAAAAAGAGATTGATAATTGTTTCCTGTTGAAAAAAGAGATCTTATTGATAATTGCTTACTGTTAAGCATATAGATAATATACTGCTTACTGTTAAGCATATAGCTAACGGATGTCCTACGGTAACTAACGTACGGTATGCAAAAACTCTCTAATATCTATTGACTTTCGTAGAGGTGGGTGATATGCTATCAAGTTAATGAAACCATAATTGCATTTTTAATCCGAAATGAAAGGTCGTCGAGAACTCTCTATTCAATTATATTAAAATACAAATCTTGAATAAATTAATTGCATTATGTAAATACATGTGCAGCATTTTTGCAAAAAATATAAATAGTATCAAATTAACACAAAGTAAAAATAAAATTATAAATATAAAAATTTGTATTCAACAAATTAATTTTTATTTTGTGATGTAATTATGTTTTCATTAAAGTTTCTTAATTAGAAAATCTATATTAATTTCCAAAAATAAATCCTTATATTTAAATTGATAATAAATTATTCTTTAATAATGGATTTCAATATAATAATGCGTAACAATTTAATTAAAACCGATTGTATTAAGTAAAAATTCAAATAATTAATGTAGAATCTATGGAATGCAAAAATTCGGTTAAACTGAAACAACAGCTCATTATCAGTGCGTATAAAATAAAACAAATTCTTTTTAAGTGTCATAAAATTTATACTCAATATTCAGTTTCTGTTGCTAATAATTTCACATCCTTATAATTCTTAAACTGTATGGCATTTTCTGAGTTTTTATTTTTATTTTTACAAAGAGAAAGGGTTATTTTTATATTCTTTACATTTATTAAATCTCATTTAATAAATTTCGAAGTAATTCTTTATGAGACATTGTCGACATTTAATTAAATTAATAGAATGATACGAAAAGTAGAATGTTAAATATTTATTTTTAAAACATTGAAACAATTATTTTAATATTTTAAATTTCAATAGAGACATTCAGAATATTAAATTATTAAAAATATATTTTTAAATAATATCTTTTGTTCGTAACTACAGCAAATAAAACTGCCAATTAAAACTGTTGCCATTTTAGGAATTTTTGTCTAGCGACTTTTAACAAAATTGTTACTAATAAAATTAATTCCAAAATATTAAAAAAGGAAATTAGGAATCTGAAATTATATCAATAAATTTCTCAGGAATTCTTAATTTTTTTTTTTTTTTTAATATGGTCTTCAGGACATTTAACTGAATGTTCTTTTAGAATTCTGAGAACATAACTTCTTACGAATAACATTCTTACGAACATAACTTCTAAAACATTGTAAAAAAATATTAAAAATATTTTTTTTACATAGTTTTAATTTAAAAAAGGAAGTTATACCTATAAAGGGTTCTTACGTATTAACGGTACCTTGGCGACAGACTTGGCGGTTTTTAAGTGTCGCTAATCTTTATTATTTTTAATAAAAATATTTTGAAAGCGTTTTGATTTTAAATGAAGTGTTTCATATATATTTTATTATTTGGAACAAAAATTTTAAGTGTAGATTGGCGCCAAATCTGTAGCTGCGGTTGGCGCGTGTGCGCTTTATTGGCGCAACTGTCGCCAAGGTACCGTTAATACGTAAGTACCCAATAAAATTCTCAGGAATACTTAAAATTATTTTTTTACTAAAAATACTCTTCCGGACATTTAATTAAATGTTCTTCTGAAATAATTCTGAGGAAATCTAACTTCTAAATGATTGTAAAAAAATGTTTAAAATCTTTTTTTTACATACACAAATAATGTAAAATGTAGAATCTATTCGGTAAAATAAAAGATCTCGAATTTTTAAAACGAATTGTTAAAGAAGTAATTTACTACATAATATTAAAAAGGTAAGGTTGCCTTCTGTTAATAATAACCAAATGAAACATTTAAAGCTTTTAAAAATTCCCCCAGTGAATTGGAAAAATTATGCATTCATTCAAGAATTCATTTATTCTACTCAAGTTGAATTCCATCATAATTTGAAGGTGGAGACTTTCTTTCCTGTAAGTGAAGGCAACACGCAGCTGCCATTAAGGAACATATGTACTCGACAACTCGGCTCGAATTGGTGATTTTAGTCATGATTAATCATCCAGATAAGTGGAGTTTATCTGCTGAAAGAGTCTTTCAAAGTTATCGAGTCCATCAGAGGAACGGTTTCTGCCATCAGCAGCGAATGGAAGGGAAAAATCGCAGAGAAAATGTCAAGTCGCGAGTCTTCTGAAACGATTAATGAAGCCAGCTACTTGTAATCTGCGGACGGGCAAATTTAACGAATGCGACGCGAGACACAAGTGGCACTGCTTTATGGTGCCAGACACTTTCGCCACCAGATTTTATATGCCAATATTGCATCTGCGTGTTTTGATTTTGTCAGCGTCCGTTTGAAGAGAGAATGGAAAGTCTTAAGGTTTTCCTAATTTAATACAGATGAGCTTTTATTATTTAGCTGGCTAATTTTTTTTATATGAATTAAAATAAACACAATAAACACTAATGAAGAAACTGAAGAAAAAACAATATTTCAAATAAAAATAAAATTGTATTTATTTTTATTAATACTAGTTTTAGTGATATTCGATACTTGGCTAGTAATGCCAATACAAAATTTACAGTGTCTAATGCCAAAAATACATAGTATAAAACCGTACGTTATTTTATAAGTGTTGTTGTATGCTTGTAAGTTGGAAAATTTCATATCATTCGAGGACAAAGAAATACTAACCTCCATATGCCATTCTCGGAAAATTTTCATTTTCAATTGCACTGATAGAGTTATAAAAATAAAATAGTTTTTATTTTTATCATATATTACTTTTAGTGATATTTGATGCCAGGCTAGTAATGCCAATACAAA
Source organism: Caerostris darwini (assembly GCA_021605075.1). Lineage (NCBI taxonomy): Eukaryota > Metazoa > Arthropoda > Arachnida > Araneae > Araneidae > Caerostris > Caerostris darwini. Next base: position 271,616 of record BPLQ01012852.1, on the reverse strand, counting down.
ATTTACAGTGTCTAATGCCAAAAATACATAGAATAAATCCGCAAGTCTGACATTGTAACACCTAATTGTTAAAATAATTTGAGAAAAAATGATGAATCATTTCTTACATAGATGCAATACCATACATATAGTACCCAGGATATCTAAATTTTCTACAAAAAAATATATAAAAAAATTAATTTGCATGGATGCAAATGCTTAATTAAAATGTAATGGAGCATATTAAAATTATTCAGAGGAATACATATAATAAATAAGCTTGTTAATAACTTAAATTTTTGATGAAATAAATATAATGAAATATCTTAATGAATGCAAATTTGTAACTTTGCTTATTACAATGTCATTTCTTAATATCAAAAGTTATCATGAATTATTTAGTTATTAAGTGAATAAAAAATAAATTGAAATTGAAAATTAATTAGTTTTAAGCTTTGAGAAAGCTACACTACATTAAAAAATACAAGTTTTCTAGCTTATCTAATCTCTAGCTTTGCTAATCATCCAAATAAAATTTTAATTATTGATGCTAATGTATTAATTATCTTTCGTAATCGCATTAAAAGTGAGTGCCTCTCATTAAAAAAGATTGAGTTAACTACGCATTCAGAAGCTCTTGTTAATCTTGGAGGATTATTTTTAATATCAAAACAGATTTTGATTATTTTGTTTGTGATTATAAACAAAAAAAAAAAAAAAAAAAAAAAAGTATAATAAAACTTAGATTTAAAAAGGTTGTTATTTTACCTCGCAAGACATCTTAATTTCTTGCTTTCATCAAATGATACATTTTAAAATTACTTTGACTGGGAGCTTTAAAGAAAAATGCATCATGTTTCCCTATAAAACTCCTCGTTCATTTATCTGAAAGCTGCCTTCGGTACATAAAATTTTAAGTTCTCAAAAAGTCCATAAACGTCGAGTTTATGATCTTTTTTGGCTGTAAGAAGGGTTACAACATGATGTAGAGCAAGACTTATTTCCAACCATTCCCAAGAGCTTAGATACCATTTCCTGAACAACCCTTGGGATGCCTTTTTCTTTTCCTTTTTTGGTTGTCTTCTCAAAATAATTCATTCTTCTACATTTCTATTGTTTTCATGCTTGCTTCTTTCCATCTAATCCATATCTCCCAACATAAACAATAACTTTTGACAACAAGTAGTCATAAAATATGAAGCCAACATGGTATCTTTCTATCATAAGTAGTGGTTTAAGAAGTAAAGATATAAGAGTTTTTTGCAACATCGATTCTGACATCAAAATTTCATAATTAAGTGCTATATCTATAAAGTTTCTGAAATTTTATGTATTGGATACCATGAAAAGCTGAAATATCATGCAGGAAATAAAAAATAGACAATATTTACTGTTATTATTTATATTGTATTCATGACAACGAAAGAAAAATGATTAAAAGTACAGTCTTTTGTTATAATTCGTTTCTGAGTTTTAATCTCCCTTCGTTTAGCAAAAAACATGTCACACAATTTCCTCGACTCTTGTGACCATGGTAACGTGTGTAGCTAGTGTGCAGAAGAACACAAGTTCAAATTCTCTGGCGGTATCCGTTGCAGTCAGTGCTTTCCAAACTGAGGAGACTCGATGTCAATTCTAACTATTTGCGTAAAGCGTTTTACGTTGGTAATTGGATTTGTGAAGGTTTCCTGATGTTCCCCCATACGACACTCAATTACGAGGTAGTTACCCCTAAATATCATCCAAGATGGCAATGCCCTACTCTCATCGGATATCGATGGGTTATTCGTGGCATACATAAATGCAATATGAGACGTAGATTTTCAACAACATTGGATTTACAAAGTAACAAGATTTGGTTGTCGTTGTTGTTTAACATCAACAACAATAATAAAATTCGCACGTGACCCAATTGCAACGTACGCAGATACCGTGCCGGATTCTAATTCTAATCTGCGTCAGTCACGTTCATAAGATCTTAAAAACGAATTGACATCAAATGTATAAACAGCGACAGCCAGGCTGTTTGGTGGAAACTTGCTGTTTTCTTCCCTCCATACTTCAATTTTATCGCGATCGTTAATGATTTACAGTTCGTGATATACGCATATATACAATTCGTGATATACGTATGATATACAGTTCGTTACATACACAAGTGGCTCACAGGATTGTTATAAATAACAAAAGGTCTTCATGGAAAACGGCCGTTGTATTGTGCTTTCACTACATCGTACTTTTCCTTGTCGACATGCGTGATATAATAAGAGCAATCGTATATATTTTTTGAAGAATATATTTTGAATTATAAATTAAAAATCCTTATCCCCATTGCTATTTAGAGGAGAGGTCATAATTATAATTTTGAAATGATCTATTGTAAAGCGGAACAGCATAATTTATCAAAAATATTTGCAATGAACATTATTTCAGCCCTAATGGTGAATCCAATTCAGAAGACAGACAGAAATGTGATTTATTTCAAATTTGTTTCAGCAACCAGACGTAATTTATGCAAGAACAATATGCTATTGCATTTTTGAACGAATTCGACGATGCTTAAATTTTTGTAAGAAAAAAAGATATTTTTCTATTTAGAATTAAATTTATTAGCCTCTGTATTTTTTCAATAGCGGCAGGATGGAATAGATTTTATAAATTGGACAAGGAGTTTTGCCATAGATATTAGTAAAAGTAAAGGCTGCCTAGTTTAGTTTGAGTTTAGCCTATGAATTAGAATGAATTAATCTATAGTGAATAAAAAAATAATGGTTGTTCTCATAATAATATTCAAGTGATATCATAGTAATATTATAAACTAGAAGATATGAGCTGATGTTGTCCTATCAGAGAAAATAAAAACTTTTTAGTTTTGGTAAATTTTATTAAGAAAAAATATCTACTCAGAATTCAGAGTTTGAGGTTTTAAATAATATAAATTTTCTAAATAAAGCAATCATTCTCATAAATATTATAAAGAATTTTAATATTTATTTCCCCTTTAATCCGTTAACATTCATTTTTAAGAACATAATATTGTTAGTTTGAAAAATAAATTAAAAAACTATCACTGCAAATTTTCTACAATATTTTTTTACAATAACTTAACTATTGACTTTAACCAGTTTTTTGTAAAGTTAGTTTCATCGTTATAAAAATTTGATGACAATACAGAATAAGACTTTTATTTAATGAAAAATTATTAAAAATTAATAAAAGAAATATAAAAAAAACAATAATAATTTATAAAACGTTTGGTACTAATAATTAAACAGCTTGAATAAAAAAATTAAAGAAATTTTTAAGCTACAAATTTTTCTAACATAACAAATTTAGAGAAAAAACTAAACTATTTAGTATTGAAATATTTAAACTGTGCTGAAACATATGTAAATGCATCCATTTTTATGTGCATACAAATAAATATTTTCATTAATAATATCATATTAATCTAATATTCTATGAAACGACAATTTATTTAAATAAGATAAAGATGAATTTAGCAATTTAAAAAAGAAAGTAAACAAGAAATAATTTCAAAAAATTTCTATTTTAAAAAGCTGGTAAAATGAGGATGAATGAGCTAAATTCAGAATAATATTCTTTAAGACTGCAAATATTTGACATGAGATATTTAAACTTTTTCATCATATTTAAAAAGGCAAGGGAGCGTAGTATTTTAAATTATATATATAAATTCAATTCATCAACAGATTGAATGCAATATTAAATTTCTTTACAAAATAAACTTTGAAGAAATTTTTGTTTGTTTATTACTTGAACAACTACCCAAACTTATTTTTACTAGGAAGAATAAATGAAAAATATTATTTGCAATCTTATTCAAAATAAAACCTTTGATGTAAACTGGATAGAAAAGATAAAAACAAAAGCAAAATTGAAATAGCAATGCTACCTATATTAAAAATTTATGTTTTTTTATTAAAACGTTTCGTACAGAGAAATGCAATAAAAAAAAATCCAAAAATTAAAACAGTTCATGCAGAAACCTCTTTCCAACTTTTTTTTTTTTTTTTTTTTTTTAAACTGAGTTAAAGAATTATGAAAATAAAAATTAATTCAGCACTCTTGCATTGTGTATCTCACTCAAGAAAAAATCTCTATTAAAAAAAAAAAACTTTTTTAAACGAAAAGCTTAATCTTCCAGTGAAACTGCACTATTAACGAAAGCTGAGTATAATTTATTTATTAATTTATTCAAAGCCTTTTGAAGTAGAAAATTTATTAAGTTCTTCTTTATATCATTCTGCGTTAGGAAGTTAAGGGAAAATGAAATGTTTTTTTTTCTTTTCATTAAAAAAAAGCTCTCATATATATATTTGTATAAACAAGTGCATAATTCTTTCTTTCAGTTATTGTAAAATATTTTTTTTTTGTTTGGAACTTAAAAATGATTTATAAAAAAAAAATAAGACAGAGAAAATAGGATTTTAAACTAATGAGTTCAAAAACCACTTCTCGCCATTCGCTTTTTAGTACGCGTCAATCTATTGAAAAGTGATATTAAATGATAGGATCTTAAAAATGCTGAAGGAAATGTATCCAAAACAAAGAATATCGTTGTTTTTTTTTTGTTTGCAAATCTCGAGATATTACAATTACTGTATTTTAAAGAAAATAAGACCGCAGGTATTCAACTAGAATTATCTTAGATCTTAAATTTCGCATGAAGTACTTGAAATAACTCGATTGGTGAATATGAGAGATGTAAAAACTGCATAACTAAATTTACCATTCATTCTTTTGGTATTAATGACATTTATTTATAAAGGGTTTTTGAAATAGGAAAAATTAAAGAATGTTTATGCTTTTGTTTTTAGAGATGCTTTATAATTGAAATAAATAATATAATAGTTTTGTATGGTGCATAGTTTTATTACCATTAAATATTTAAAGTAATCAAATTAGGTTATTTGCAGTATTAGTTCATAGGAGATATTGTAATATATTTTTAATTTCTTTTCACGATGTTTTACGGTACATTTCGTTTATCGCCGTACACTCATTTTTGCACACTTTAGGCTAATCAGACTGAGGCCTACAGTTTAACGCGTATTCCGAACCACAAACAAACATCCATACATATATATACATATATATATATATACATATATATATATACATATATATATATATACATATATATATATATACATATATATATATATACATATATATATATATATACATATATATATACATACATTATATATATATATATACATATTCATATATAATTCAAATTCGTTGAATGGTGAAAAAAGTTCAAAGCAGTACGTGGTACTTGTGACTAATGCTAATAACATTGCTTAAACATGCTTCCTCCTACGCATCGCAAGAGTGCCCCTTGTAGCGTTGAGGAGAAATAGTCGGTAGCCCTCGAGACTCTCATCCGAGAGGGAGTAAAGTGCAATCAGTTCTGCCTTTGCGAAACGTTTAGTTTGTAATCTCTAATCCTAGAAGAAATATATTTAACACAACCCTGTGCATAAGTTGCCTTACAGACTTTCACCAGAGCTGGAAATATATTTCGCGCCTCCAGTGATTGTGTTTATTTTCGGCATAGAAGTAGTATCTTTCAGCGAATGTTAGTTATATGTTTTTAAATGTGTTAAATATTGTCTGTAGTTAATTAGTTGTAGGTGTTTATGCTTGTGTAAATAAAGCTGTATGTTCTGAAACCTGTGTCTCAACCTCACCTCACCCAGTTATAATCCAGTAGCTGCAAAACCCCAACATTACAATTGTAAAAAAATAACCTTGAATTAAAAATACACCTAAGTACCTCAGTTAAATTTTTAATGAATTTTTAAAAATGTAAAGATACTTTTGGGACACCCAGTACACATTTTCAGAAAAAACTAATTCGCATTTACTTAAACTCATTATATATTTTCTATACTACTTGTTCTCATATTATACTTTCAAGAGACAAAGAAAATAAATTAAAGAAATGAGATTTTAAGTTTCACTTTATCATATTACATAACGTGTTCATGATTAATTAATTTTTTTTACTATACAATTATTATGGTAAGATCAAAAGAGTCATAATCTGAAATTTTAGTTTTTAAAATAGATTATAATTTTTCCGCAACTGTGCAAATATTCTCCAACAATAAATAATTTAAGAAGCAGATGTTCATAGCCATGAGAAATGAATGCAGTTCATTAAAATTTAAATTGTGCAATAATGCATAATAAACACAATTATTTAGATATTTTAATACACAAAAATAAGCTTGAAAACATGAATGTTAAAAAGAAAAGAAGATTATTATATAGCTTAATTTAATAAAGTTTTATATTTAAAATAAAAAGACACCTTTTCAAACAATTTTCTGTACGCCTTTCCATCAAAAATGTATATTAAGAAGTGGAAGAAACATATCTTAACAAAATATTCTTTTTTACGCGTATGATTCTAGAATTTCAGCTTTGCAAAAATAAAACAAAAAGTAAAGTAAGTCTATGTATTTTCCGCATATCCTGAAATGAAGTCCCCAACTTGGTAGGAAAATACAATTTCCGGTCTGAGTCGAACATTAGCTTCCACGCGTCAAAAGTCGGGAAACTTCGCGTCTGCGGCCGTCAAAAATGCAAACAAAGTACATATTTTCAGAGAAGACTTATTTTCCTTCTCCACCTGCAGTATTTATGTGCTTCTTCCAGGAGACAAGAGAAGGAAATTAAAATATTCACTTTTCTGAATAAAGAGTCTTATTCTACGAAAATGCCTGCGCGCAGTAAGTATTCTTTATGTGTGAAATTTTTAGCTTTGGAATCAAATAGTGTGTACTTTGTTTTGTTTGTATCAAAGTTTCCTCGAAAATCTTTTAAAAATCTTTTCAGAAGCATGTTTATTAATGACTTCTACAAATAAACATGCAAAATTATGTGTGCGTGTTTTTGTTTGTATTTGTTTATGTCTTGTAAGTTTTACTTCATATTGTGGCTGAAAGTAAATACACACAATAGTAAGTTGAGGATATTTAAATTTTTTGTAAAATATTAAATTATAAAAAAAAAATTGTTTTGCGTAACTGATGTATTTTTGTATAAATAGGTGCTTTTGTATTTAAATATCCCAAGTCAGTAAATTTATTTTTGTTTGCATAGTTTTCAGCTTTTTGAAGTTTTGATTCTTATTTAGATGGTAATCTCTTCTTTTAACGTTGTTTTAATAATGAAGACATATAATTTAAAAATGAAAATAGATACATGAGAAACATGTAAAAAATGTAAATAAAAGTAAAAATGACGATATATAATATGATTATATAAAAAAATATATAGATATAATAAAAAAAAAATGTTATGTTAGAAATAAAATAAAAAAAAAGTAAATTATAATAAAGAAATGTATATAAATAATGTTAAAATAACATTTTAATTACTTATATGTTTTATTTGGCCTTAATATTGCCTCTATTAGAATAATATCAACTTTGAAAAATTCGTTTAAACTGCATTAGATAAACAAAAAAATGCGTAAAAAAAGTGCCTTAAAAAAATTTATTTATTTGCCAATAGGAGTTTTTAGTTTTGTAAATTTAAATAATTACAAATATCTGGGTAGAATTCAGAGTTTATGGTTTAAAATACTAAAAATTTTCTAAATAAAGCAATCGTTCTTATAAATATTATAAAGAATTATAATATTTATTTCATCTTTTATCTTTTAGCATTTATTATAGGAACGTAATAGTGTTAGTCTGAAAAATGAATAAAAAACATTTACTGTAAATTTTGTACCTTATTTTTTTACAATAACTTAACTAATGACACTAACCTTTTTTTTTAAGGTTTGTGCCGTCTGGTGACACAAAAATCTGATATCAATACAAAATAAAACTTTTATTTAATGAAAAATTAATAAAATAATAATACTAATAATAACAATTAATCAAACGTCAAGCACCAATAATGAAACTGCTTGAATAAAAAAAAAATAATTAAATTTTTTAGCTATGAATTTTTCTAGCATAATAAATTCAGAGCAAAAAAAACTAAACTTCTAAGTGTTAATTATGCTGAAACATAAATGCATTAACTTTTATGTGCATGTAAATAAATAATTTTCATTAAAAATATCATGTTAATCTGAAGTTCTATAAAACGACAATTTATTTAAATAAGATAAAGATGAATTTAACAATTTAAGAAAGGAAGTAAACAAGAAATAATTTTAAAAAATTCTACATTAAAAAGCTAGTAAAATCTGAGGATGAATGAGATAAATTCAGAATAATATTCTTTAAGACTGCAAATATTTGACATGAGATATTTGAACTTTTTCATCATATTTAAAAAGGCAAGACAGTGCACTATTTTAAATTATATATATAAATTTAATCATTAACAAATTGAATGCAATATTAAATTTCTTTACAAAAAAAACTTTGAAGAAATTTTTGTGTGTTTGTTACTACTTGAACAACTACCCAAAGTTTTCTAAACTGCAAAGAATAAATGAAAAATATTCTTTGCAATCTTATTCAAAATAAAACCTTTGATGTAAACTGGATAGAAAAGATAAAATATAAAAAAAATTGAAACAGCAATGCTACCTATATTAAAAATTTATGTTTTTTATTAAAACATTTCGTACAGAGAAATGCAATAAAAAAATCCAAAAATTAAAACAGTTCATGCAGAAAACCTCTTTCCAACTTTTTTTTTATTTACTGAGTTAAAGAATTATGAAAATAAAAATTAATACAGCACTCTTGCATTGTGTATCTCACTCAAGAAGAAATCTTTATTAAAAAAAAAACTTTTTAAACGAAAAGCTTAATCTTCCAGTGAAACTGCACTATTAACGAAAGCTGAGTGTAATTTATTTATTAATTTATTCAAAGCCTTTTGAAGAAGAAAATTTATTAAGTTCTTCTTTATATCGTTCTGCCTTAGGAACTTAAGGGAAAATGAAATGTTTTTTTTTTTTTTTGTTTTCATTAAAATAAACCTTTCATATATATTTATATAAACAAGTGCATATTTCTTTCTTTCAGTTATTGTAAAATCCTTTTTTTCTTGTTTGGAACTTAAATATGATTTATAAAAAAATAATAAGACAAAGAAAATAGGATTTTAAACTAATGACATCAAAAACCACTTCTCGCCATTTGCTTTTTAGTACACGTCAATCTATTGAAAAGTGATATTAAATGATAAGTACTGAAAAATGCTGAAGGAAATGTATGAAAAACAAAGAATATCTTTGGAGTTTTTTTTTCTTTACAAATCTCAAAATATTACAATTACTGTATTTTAAAGAAATTAAGAGCGTAGGTATTCAACCAGAATTATCTTAGATCTTAAATTTAGCATGAAGCACTTGAAATAACTCGAGTGGTGAATATGAGAGAAATAAAAACTGCAAAGTTAAAATTACCACTTATTCTTTTGATTTTAATGAAATGCATTTATAAATGTTTTTTGAAATATGAGAAATTAAAGTATGTTTATGCCTTTGTTTTTAGAGATGCTTTATAGTTTAAATAAATAATAATATATTATTTTTATAGTGCATAATTTTGTTACCATTAAATATTTAAAGTAATCAAATTAGGTTATTTGTAGTATTAGATCATAAGAGACATTGTAATATATTTTTAATGTATTTTCACGATGCTTTACTATACGTTTGTCGCTCTACGGTCATTTTCCCGCACTTGAGGCTAATTTAACTGTGACTTTCAGTTCAACGTGGATTCCGAACTCCAAACATTCAGGCTACCCCTAGGATTAGAGCCTGAAGCCTTAGGTCAGATTGCTAGCTAATTTATCATCAGGCCGCGATATTTTACTATACATTTCGTTTATCCCTGGACGGTCATTTTTGCACACATTACACTAATTATATCGGTACCTACAGTTTAACGTGGATACCGAACGACAAACATCCATAACACCCCCCAGGATAAGAACCTGAAGCCTGTGGCTGCCAGAGCGCTAGCTAATTGACCATAAGGCCGCTATATTTACTATAAATTGAATAGAAGTGATATAGAAATAGAAGAAACTTCTCCAATAAATACAATAAATAATTCATCATATAAAGTGTATAAGTTATAAATAATTTTGATATTCGTGTTATTACTGTTTTCCAATGGCTGGCACTCATCGTTACCAAGGTGCACTACGGAAAGGATAATGCTGTACTCTACCCACATTTTGTTAACTCAATTTAAAAAGAATGTTTGTGGTATGGTATCTGAGATCGCATCTCTTTCTCTTTTCCTTGAGCCAAAAGGATGAATATTCAAGCCTAAGAATTTATTGCGTCCATTCATTGCATACGCAAATGAGTTTTGTATTGTTTCGCCGATTTTAATAGAAAAAAGTTAATTAACCTCAACAATTTTGTCCCATATCTGCATTACAAATGACATTTTAATATTTTAATATTAATTAAATAATGATGATTTAATAAAGTCAAAAAGCTATCTAGATAGATGTTATACAAATAGATTTATTACTGGTCGCAGTAATTCATATTTTATTATATATATATATATATATAATCCAAATGCGTTAAATGGAAAAAAAGTCCAAGTCAGCATGTGTTGCTTGCGACTAATGTTATTAACATTGTGTAACCGTGCTTTCTCATATGCAGTGCAAGAGCGCCCCTGTAGCGTTCAAAAGAAATGGCGAAAAGGCTTCTAGACTCTCACTCGAGGGGAGATACAGCGCAACCAGCGCTGCCGCTGAGAAACGTTTAATTTACAGTTTATCATCCCGAGAGGAAATATATTTAGCACAACCTTGTGTATTTATTGACCTACATGATCTCACCCCGAGGAGGAAGGCATATTTCGTGTATCCAGCGCGTACCTGAGTATCTTTATTTTTGACTTAGTAGTGAAATCCTTCCACGAATGTTTAATTATATGTATTTAAAAGTGTTAAATATTGTTTGTAGTTAATTCTTGTGTATGTGGTGATTGAGAGCGTGTCAATAAATCTGTGTGTTCTCCAACATGTGTCTCAAATTTGAACCCAACCACATTCAGTTACAATCCAATAGCTACACAATCCGCAACATTACAATTGTGAAAAAATAACTTTGATCTTTTCCTTAATGAATTAAAAATACACCTACAAATTTTTAATGAATTTTTAAAAATGTAATGATACTTTTGGAGCATCCAGTACACATTTTCAGAAAAAAACTTCTTTGTATTTACTTAAACTTATTATATATTTTTTCTTCTTCATTGTTTCCTTGTGATACTTTCAAGAGAAAAAGGATATAAATTAAAGAAATGAGATTTTAAATTTCATTTTATAATATTATTACAAAACTCATGAATTATTAATTGTTTCTGCTCTACAATTATTATCAAATATGTGTCATAACCTGAAATTTAAATTTTTAATGTACATTATAATTACTCTGTAACTGTGCAAGTATTCTTGAAAAAAAATTTAATAGTCAGAGTTTCATAGCCATGAGAATTGAATGCACTTCATTAAAATATAAATTGTACAATAAAGCATAATAAACATATCCGCTTAGATATTTTAATTCACAAAAATAAGCTTGAAAACATGAATCTTAAAAAGAAAAGAAGATTATTAGTCAGTTTAATTTAATAAACTTCTATTTTTTTTAAGGAAAATAAAAATAAACCTTTTAAAACAATTTTTTGCACGCCTTTCCATCAAAAATGTATATTAAGAAGCTAAAGAAACATATCGTAACAAAATATATATTTTTTACGCGTATGATTCTATAATTTCAGCTTTGCAAAAATAAAACAAAAAGTAAAGTAAATCTTTATGTATTTTCCGCATATCCTGAAATTAAATCCCCAACTTGGTAGGAAAATACAATTTCAGCTCTGAGTCGAGCATTAGCTTCCACGCGTCAAAAGTCGGGAAACTTCGCGTCTGCTGCCGTCAAAAATGCAAACAAAGTACATATTTTCAGAGAAGACTTATTTTCCTTCTCCACCTGCAGTATTTATGTGCTTCTTCCAGGAGACAAGAGAAGGAAATTAAAATATTCACTTTTTTGAATGAAGAGTCGCATTCTGCGAAAATGTCTGCGCTCAGTAAATATTCTTTATGTGTAAAATTTTTAACTCTGAAATCAAATAGTGTGTATTTAGTTTTTTTTGTACCAAAGTTTCTTACAACAATTTTTAAAATCTGTTGAGAAGCATGTTTATTAATGACTTCTACAAATAAACATGCTAAATTATGTGTGTGTGTTTTGGTTTGCATTTGTTTGTGTTTTGTATGTTTTGCTTCGTATTGCAGTTAAAAGTAAATACACACAATAGTAAGATGCGGATATTTAAATTTTATGTAAAAACGGTACACATTATAAAAAAAATTGTTTTGTGTAACTGATGTATTTTTGTATAAATAGGTGTTTTTGTGTGTGTAAATATTTCATGTAAGTAAATTTATTTTTGTTTACATAGTTTTCAGCTTTTTAAAGTTTGTTTTTTATTTAGATGATAATCTTCTTTCTTTAACGTAGTTTTAATATTAACATAGTTTTAATAAAGAACACAGAAAATTTAAAGGGAAAATGTTCTTAAAAAACATTTAAAAATAATGCCAATAGGTGGCTTGTTTGATAATTTTTATCCAACGATTATTAAAATTGCAATACAAGAAAAAAATTATTTAATGAAAAAGTAATAAAAATTAATAAAATAATAATAACAATAATAATTAATAAAATGTCTAACATAGAATCAAGCGGCTTGAATAATTAAAAAAATTAAAAAGATCTTTTAGTTACAAATTTTTCTGACATAAATTCAGAGAAAAAAAAACTAAACTTCTAAATGTTGTAATATTTAAATTATGATGAAACATAAATGCATCTATTTTTATGTGCATACAGATAGATATTTTCATCAATAATATCATATTAATCAGAAATTCTATGAAATGACAATTTATTTAAATAGGATAAAGATTAATTTAGCAATTTAAGAGTGGAAGTAAACAAGAAATAATTAAAAAAAATTTCTACCTTAAAAAGCTAGTAAAATCTGAGGATGAATGAGATAAATTCAGAATAATATTCTTTAAGACTGCAAATACTTGACATGAGATATTTGAACTTTTTCATCATATTTGAAAAGGCAAGATAGCGTAGTATTTTAAATTATATATATAAATTTAATCTATAAAATGAATGCAATATTAAATTTCTTTACAAAAAAATTTGAAGAAATTTGTGTGTGTTTGTTATTACTCGATCAACTTCACAAAGTTATATTTACTGGGAAAAAATAAATGAAAAATATTGTTAGCAATCTTATTCAAAATAAAACCTTTGATGCAAACTGGATAGAAAGGATAATAAAAAAAAAAAATGAAATAGCAATGCTACCAATATTAAAAATTTATGTTTTTTATTAAAACTTTTCGTACAGAGAAATGCAATAAAAAAAAATCCAAAAATTAAAACAGTTCATGCAGAAAATCTCTTTCCGACTTTTTTTTTTATTTACTGAGTTAAAGAATTAAGAAAATAAAAATTAATACAGCACTTTTGAATTGTGTATCTCATTCAAGAAGAAATCTTTATTAAAAAAAAATTTTTTTTTAACGAAAAGCTTAATCTTCCAGTGAAACTGCACTATTAACGAAAGCTGAGTATAATTTATTTATTAATTTATTCAAAGCCTTTTGAAGAAGAAAATTTATTAATTTTTTCTTTATATCATTCTGAGATAGGAATTTAAGGGAAAATGAAATCTTTCTTTTTTTTTTTCATTAAAAAAACTGTCATATATATTTATATAAACAAGTGCATATTTCTTTCCTTCAGTTATTGTAAAATCTTTTTTTTTGTTTGGAACTTAAAAATGATTAAAAAAAAAAAATAAGACAGAGAAAATAGGATTTTAAACTAATGAGTTCAAAAACCACTTCTCGTCATTTGCCCTTTAGTACGCGTCATTCTATTGAAAAGTGATATTAAATGATAATATCTCAAAAATACCGAAAGAAATGTATCAAAAACAAAGAATATCTTTGGAGAATTTTTTTTGCAAATCTCAATATATTACAATTACTGTATTTTGAAGAAAATAAGTACGTAGGTATTCAACCCGAATTATCTGAGATCTTAAATTTAGCATGAATTACTTGAAATAACTCTAGTGGTGACTATGAGAAAAAAAATACATAGCTTAATTTAACATTTATTATTTTAGTTTTAATGCAAAGTGCTTATAAATGCTTTTGAAACAGGAAAAACTAAAGTGTATTTAGGCCTTTGTTTTTAGAGATGCTTTACAGTTGTAGTAAATAACACTATAGTTTAGTATAGTGCATAGTGTTGTTATCAGAAAATATTTAAAGTAATCAAATTAGGATATTTGCAGTATTAGATCATAAGAGATATTGTAATATTTTTTTAATGCATTTTCACGATTGTTTTACTATAATTTTTGTTTGTCGGTCTACTGTCAGTTTTCCACACTTTTGGCTAATTAGAACGGTACCTACAGTTTAACGTGGATTCAGAACCACAAACAAACATCAATTCCACATGCAGTGATATCAAAGGTCAGATCGCTAGCTAATTGGCCATCAGACCGGGATATTTTACTATACGTTGAATAGGAGGGATGTAGAGAGATATAAGATAATTCTTTAATAAATGTAACTAATAGTTCATCATATAAAATATATAATTTATAAGTAATTTTGATGTTTATGTTATTACTGTTTTCCAATGCCTGACACTTGACGTTACCAAGTTGCATCACGGTAAAGATGATGCATTACTTTATCCCCATTTTATCAACATAGTTTAAAACGAATGTTCCTAGCATGCTATCTGAGAGTTCGCATCTTCTTCTCCAGCCAATAGAATGAACATTCAAACTTAGGGATTCATTGTGCCCTTTCTCCGCATAATAGAAACCGAATTTAATGGATAAAGTTTAATTAATCACAAAAGTTCCACCCATTTCTCCATTAAAGTAATAATTTGATATTAATTAAATCATGATTATTTAATAAAGTGAAAAAGCTATCAAGATAGATGTTTTACAAATAGATTTATTACTGGTCGTTGTAATTCATATTTTAAAATATATATATTGTTAATGTCACGAACATGTTATTGAACAATGTTTATATCTATATAATCCAAACACGTTGAATGATAAGAAAGTCGAAGGCAGTACGTGTTGCTTCCGATTAATGTTATTAACATTGTGTAACCGTGGTTTCTCCTACGTAGTACAAGAATGCCCCCCTCCCCTGTAGCGTTCTGGAGAAATGGTCAACAGGCCTCGAAGACTCTCTCCCGAGAGGATATACAGCACAACCGGCCTGCCGCTGAGAAACTCTTAGTTTGTTTCTCTAATCCCGAGAGGAAAGACATTTAGCACAACCCTGTGCATAAGTTGCCCTACAGATTCTCACCCGGAGAGAAAGTATAATTTCGAACATCCAGCGCGTACTTGAGTATCTTTATTTTCGGCTTAGAAGTGGAATCTTTTCACGAATGTTTAATTATGTCTTTAAATGTGTAAAATATTGTCTGTAGTTAATTGTATGTGTACGTGGTGTTTGTGCGCGTGTAAATAAAGCTGTGTATTCTCCAACCGTGTCTCAAATCTCAACCCAACCCCACCCTGTTACAATCCAGTAGCTGCGCAACCCCAACATGACAATTGTAAAAAAAAATAAATTTGATCTTTACTTTAATGAATTAAAAATACACCTACATACCTCAGTCAAATTTTTAATGAATTTTAAAAAATGAAAATATAATTTTGGAACATCCAATACACATTTTCAGAAAAAACAATTATTCGCATTTACTTAAACTTATTATTTATTTTCTTTGCTGCTTGTTTTATCTTGATACTTTCAAGAGACAATGGAAGTAAATTGAAAAATGAGATTTTAAATTTCATTTTATCATATTACTTCAGAATGCGTTCATTAATTATAAATTTTTTTCCTGTACAATAATTATAGTACGACCAACAATGTGTCATAATCTGAAATTTTAATTTTTAATGTTCATTATAATTTCTCCGCAACTGCGCAAGTAATCTCCAAAAAAATTTAATAGTCAGATATTCATACCCATGAGAATTGAATGCACTTCATTAAAATTTAAATTGTACAATAAAGCTCATAATAAACATATCATTTTAAGTTTAAACATTTTAAGTTTATTCATAAAAATAAACTTAAAAACAACTTAAAAAGAAAAGCAGATTATTATTCAGTTTAATTTAATACACTTATATCTTTTTTTTAAAGAAAATAAAAATGCACTCTTTAAAACAGTTTTCTGCACGCCTTTCCATCAAAAATGTATATTAAAGGTGAAGAAACATATCTCAACAAAATATTTGTTTTTTTTACGCGTATAGTTCTAGAATTTCAGCCTTGCAAAAATAAAACAAAAAAAGTAAAGCAAGTCTTTATGTATTTTCCGCATATCCTGAAATGAAGTCCCCAACTTGGTAGGAAAATACAATTTCCGGTCTGAGTCGAACATTAGCTTCCACGCGTCAAAAGTCGGGAAACTTCGCGTCTACGGCCGTCAAAAATGCAAACAAAGTACATATTTTCAGAGAAAACTTATTTTCCTTCTCCATCTGCAGTATTTATGTGCTTCTTCCAGGAGACAAGAGAAGGAAATTAGAATATTCCCGTTTCTGAATAAAGAGTCGTATTCTCCGAAAACTCCTGCGCACAGTAAGTATTCTTTATGTGTAAAATTCCAGCTTTGGAATCAAATAGTGTGTATTTAGCTTTGTTTGTACCAAAGTTTCTTCCCAAATTTTTTTAAAATCTTTTCTGAAGCATATTTATTAATGACTTCTACAAATAAACATGCAAAATTATGTTTGTATTTGTTTATGTCTTTTATGTTTTGCTTCGTATTGCGGCTATAAGTAAATACGCACAAAATAGTGAGTTGCGGATACTTAAATTTTATGTAAAAATGGTACACATTATAAAAAAAAAATTGTTTTGTATAACTGATGTATTCTTGTATAAATAGATGCTTTTGTGCGTAAATATTCCAAGTAAGTAAATTTATTTTTGTTTACTTAGTTTTCAACTTTTTGAAGTTTTGTTTTTTATTTAAATAATAATCTTCTTTTTTAACGTTGTTTAATAAAGAAGAGAGAAAATTTAAAGATAAAAGATTCTTGAAAAACATGTAAAAATCATAAATCTAATATATAACCGCAAATAATTCAACTAAATGATGTTATGAAAACAACCAATTAAAATCATTATGTGTTTTATCTGCTCTTAATATTACCTTTTTTAGAATGATATCCAATCTGAAAAATCTGTTTAAAATGCGTTAGTTAAGCAAAAAAAAAAAAACTATTTAATAAGTTATTCTTATTTATGAGAATTGAATGTAATTCACTAAAATTTAAATGATACAATAAAGCATAATAAACACATACATTTAGATATTTTAATATACAAAAATAAGCATGAAAACGTGAATGTTAAAAAGAAAAGAAGATTAATATTTAGTTTAATTTAATAAAAGTTTATTAAATTAAACTAAATTGTGCTTAAACTATTGTGCTTCTTCTTTTTTTTAAGAAAAATACAAAGACCCTTTTTAAAACAATTTTCTGCACTCCTTTTTATCAAAAATGTATATTAAGAAGCTGAAGAAACATATCTTAACAAAATATGTTTTTCTTTACGCGCATGATTCTAGAATTTCAACTTTGCAAAAGTGAAACAAAAAAAATAACATAAGTCTTTATGTATTTTCCGCATATACTGAAATGAAGTCCCCAACTTGGTAGGAAAACACAATTTCCGGTCTGAGTCGAGCATTAGCTTCCACGCGTCAAAAGTCGGGAAACTTCGCGTCTGCGGCAGTCAAAAATGCAAACAAAGTACATATTTTCAGAGAAGACTTATTTTCCTTCTCCACCTGCAGTATTTATGTGCTTCTTCTAGCAGACAAGAGAAGGAAATTAAAATATTCACTTTTCTGAATAAAGAGTCGCATTCTGCGAAAACGCCTGTGCACAGTAAGTATTCTTTATGTGTAAAATTCAGGCTTTGGAATCAAATATTGTGTGTATCTAGCTTTGTTTGTACCCAAGTGTCTTCTCAATTTTTAAAAAAATCTTTTCTGAGGCATGTTTATTAATGGCTTTTACAAATAAACATGCAAAATTATGTGTATGTTTTGGTTTGTGTTTGTTTATGTCTTGTATGTTTTGCTTCATATTGTGGCTAAAAGTAAATACACGAAATATTAAGTTGCAGATATTTAAATTTTGTGTAAAAACGGTACACATTATAAAAAAATTGTTTTGTATAAATATGTGCTTTTGTCTGAAAATATTCCAAGTAAGTAAATTTATTTTTGTTTACATAGTTTACAACTTTTTGAAGTTTTATTTTTTTATTTAGATGATAATCTCTTTTTTTAACGTTGTTTTAGTAACGAAGGGATATAATTTAAAAATTAAATTGATACTTGAGTAACATGTAAATAAATGTAAAAATGACGATATATATTATGATTATATAATATATATATATATATATATATATATATATATAATAAAAATATAATATATATATAATATATATATAATATATATATATATATATATAAATATATATATATATATAATATATATATAATATAATAAAAATGATATAATAAAAAATGTAACTAAATAATGTGAAAATAACATTATAATTCCTTATATGTTTTATTTACTCTTAATATTGAATTTTTTAGAGTAATATCAAATTTGAAAAATTTGTTTAAAATTCCTTAGATAAAAAAAAAGACTGCGTAAAAAAAAGTAACTTTAAAGAATTTATTTGGTTGCCAATTGGAGTTTTTAGTTTTGGTAAATTTCTGCGTACAATACAGAGTTTGAGGTTTTAAATAATTTAAATTTGCGAAATAAAGAAATCGTTCTTATAAATATTATAAAAATTTTTAACATTTATTTCATCTTTAATCTTTAGCATTTATTTTAGGAACATAATAGTGTTAGTTTGAAAAATAAACTAAAAACCTTTACTGTAAATTTTCTACCTTATTTTTTTACAATAACTTAACTAATGACACTAACCTTTTTTTTAAGGTTTGTGTCATCTGGTGTCACAAAATCTGATGTCAATACAAAATAAAAGTTTTATTTAACGAAAAGTTAATAAAATAATAATAACAATAGCAATTAATCAAACGTCAAACACCAATAATGAAACTACTTGAATAAAAAAATAATTAAATTTTTTAGCTCTGAATTTATAAAACATAATAAATTCAGAGAAAAAAACTCAACTTCTATATGTTGTAATATTTAAATTACGCTGAAACATAAATGCATCCATTTCTATGTACATATAAATAAATATTTTCATTAATAATATCATATTAATCTGAAATTCTATGAAACGACAGTTTATTAAATAAGATGATTAATTTAACAATTTAAGAAAGGAAGTGAACAAGAAATAATTAAAAAAATTTCTACATTAAAAAAATAGTAAAATCTGAGGATGAATGAGTTAAATTCTGAATAATATTCTTTAAGACTGCAAATATTTGACAATGAGATATTTGAACTTTTTTATCATATTTGAAAAATCAAGCGAGTGCAGTATTTTAAATTATATATATGAATTTAATCATGAACAAATTTAATGTAATATTAAATTTCTTTACAAAAAAAAAAAAAAAAAAATGTCTGAAGAAATTTTTGTTTGTTTGTTATTACTTGAACAACTACTCAAAGTTGTTATTACTTGAACAACTACTCAACTACTCAACTAATCTTTACTAAGAAAGAATAAATGAAAAATATTATTAGCAATCTTATTCAAAAGAAAACCTTTGATGTAAACTGGACAGAAAAGACAAAAAATAAAAAAATGAAATAGAAATGATACCTATATTAAAATTTATGTTTTTTATTAAAACTTTTCGTACAGAAAAATTCAATAAAAAAAATCAAAAAATTAAACTAGTTCATGCAGAAAACCTCTTTCCAACTTTTTTTTTTAAAAACTGAGTTAAAGAATTATGAAAATAAAAATTAATACAGTACTCTTGCATTGTGCATCTCACTCAAGAAGAAATCTTTATAAAAAAAAAAAACTTCTTAAAGGAAAAGCTTAATCTTCCAGTGAAACTGCACTATTAACGAAAACTGAGTGTAATTTATTTATTAATTTATTCAAAGTCTTTTGAAGTAGAAAATTTATTAAGTTCTTCTTTATATCATTCTGCGTTAGGAACTTAGGGGAAAATGAAATGTTTTTTTTTTTTTCATTAAAAAAACTTTTTATATATATTTATATAAACAAGTGCATATTTCTTTCTTTCAGTTATTGTACAATCTCTTTTTTACAATCTTTTTTTTTGTTTGGAACTTAAAAATGATTTATAAAAAAAAAATAAGACAGAGAAAATAGGATTTTAAACTAATGAGTTCAATAACCACTTCTCGCCATTTGCTTTTTAATATGCGTCAATCTATTGAAAAGGGATATTAAATGATAAAGTCTTAAAAATGCCGAAGGAAATATATCAAAACAAAGAATATCTTTGGAGATTTTTTGTTTGCAAATCTCAAGATATTACAATTACTGTATTTTAAAGAAAATAAGTACGTAGGTATTCAACCAGAATTATCTTAGATCTCAAATTTAGCATGAAGTACTTGAAATAACTCGAATGGTGAATATGAGAGTAGTCAAAACTACATAAAAAAATTTAAAATTCATTCTTTTGGGTTTAATGAAATGTGCTTATAAATGTTTTTTGAAATAGCAAAAATCAAAGAATGTTTATGCCTTTGTTTTTAGAGATGATTTATGGTTTAAATAAATAATACAATATTTTTTATAGTGCATAGTTTTGTTACCATTAAATATTTTAGGTAATCAAATTAGGTATTGGTAGTATTTGATCATCAGAGATATTGTAATATATTTTAATGCATTTTCTCCATGTTTTATTATACGCTTCGTTTGTCGCTCTACGGTCATTTTTGCACACTTTAGGCTAATTAGACAGGGACTTACAGTTTAACGTGGATTTCGAACCACAAACAAACATCCATGCCCGCGCCAAGATTAGAACCTGAAGCCTGTGGTACCAAAGACCACAGCTCTAGCTAATTGGCCATTAGGCTGCGATATTTTACTATACCTTGAATAGAAGTGATGTAGAAATATATAAGAAACTTCTCTAATAAACGTAACAAATAATTCATCATATAAAATAAATTATAAGTAATTTTTATATTCATGTCATTAATATTTTCCAATGCCAGGAACTCTTCTTTACCAAGGTGCACCACGGAAAGGATGATGCCGTACTAAGCCCGCATTTTGTTAACTCAATTTAAAACGAATGTTCCGGGTATCTAGGGATTCGCATATTCTTCTCCTTTCCTTGAGCCAAAAGGTTAGACATTAATGCCAAGGGTTTTTTTGTGCCCGTTCCCGGCATACTCATATGACTTTTGGATTTCTTGCCGACTTTATTAGAAAAGCGTTAATTAATCTCAAAAATCTATCCTATTTTTGTAATACAAATGATAATTTGATGTTAATTAAATAATGATTATTTAATAAAGTGAAAAAGTAAAGTAAAAGAAAGATGTTTTAAAAATAGATTTATTACCGGTGGCTGTAATTTATATTTTAAAATATATGTATTGTCAATGTCACGAACTTGTATGTATATATATATAGTCAGTGTTCCGAACTTGTTATTGAACAATGTTTAAATATATATATATATATATACTAGTTCAGACTCTTTGAAGGGAAAAAAAAAATTCCACGGCGGTATACGACGTTTGCTACTAATGCTAATAACATTGTGTAACCGTGCTTTTCTACGCACTGCAAGAGCACTCCCTGTGCCGTTCAGGAGAAATGACCATTAGCCCTCCCAAACTCTCACCCGAGAGGGAGTACAGTGCAAACGGAGCTACTGATAAACGCTTAGTTTGTAATCTCTCATCCTAGAGGAAACATATTTAACACAAACTTATGCTTAAGTTGTCCAACAGATTCTCACCAGAGAAGGAAGTATATTTTGCGCCTCCAGTGCTTACCTGAGTGTCTTTACTAAGTGTCTGACTGAGAGTCTGTTTTCTTACGACTTAGAAGTGGAATTTTTCCACGAATGTATATTTATATGTTTTTTTTTATGTGTGTTAAATATTGTATGTGTGTGGTGTTTGCGTTTGTGTAAATAAATCTGTGAGTTCTCAAACCTGTGTCTCAAGTCTCATCCCAACCACACTCATTTACAATTCAATAGCTACACAATCCACAACACTACAATTGTATAAAAAATAACTTTAATCTTTTCTTTAGTGAATTAAAAATATACCTACATATCTCATTTAAACTTTTAATGAATTTCTAAAAATGTAAAGATAATTTTGGGACATCCAGTACACATTTTCAGAAAAATTTTTTCGTATTTACTTAAACTTATTATTTATTGTCTTTTCTACTTATTTTTGTGTGATACTTTCAAGAGACAAAAAAGTAAATTAAAGAAATGAGATTTAAATTTAATTTTATCATATTACTACAGAACGTGTTTTCATTAAATTATTAATTTTCTTTTGCTGTAAAATTATTATAGTAAGATAAAAAATGTGTCATAATCTGAAATTTTAATTTTTAATGTACATCATAATTTCTCCGCAACTGTGCAAGTATTTCCAAAAAAAAAATTAATAGTAAGATATTCATAGCCATGAGAATTGAATGTATTTACTTCAACTTTAAATTGTACAATAAAGCACAATAAACACATTTATTTAGATATTTTAATTCATAAAAATACACTTAGAAACTTAAAAAGAAAAGAAGATTATTATTTAGTTTAATTTAATAAACTTCTATTTTTTTTAAGGAATATGAAAAGACATCTTTTAAAACAATTTTCTGCACGCCTTTCCATCAAAAATGTATATTAAGAAACTAAAGAATCATAACTTGATAAAATATATTTTTTTATGCGTTTGATTCTAGAATTTCAACATAGCAAAACTAAAACAAAAAAAGTAAAGTGAGTCTTTATGTATTTTCCGCATATCCTGAAATGAAGTCTCCAACTTGGTAGGAAAATATAATTTCCGGTCTGAGTCGAACATTAGCTTCCACGCGTCAAAAGTCGGGAAACTTCGCGTCTGCGGCCGTCAAAAATGCAAACAAAGTACATATTTTCAGAGAAAACTTATCTTCCTTTTCCACCTGCAGTATTTATGTGCTTCTTCCAGGAGACAAGAGAAGGAAATTAAAATATTCACTTTTCTGAATAAAGAGTCGTATTCTGCGAAAACGCCTGCGCACAGTAACTATTCACTATGTGTAAAATTTTTAGCTTTGAAATCAAATAGTGTGTATTTAGCTTTGTTTGTGCCAAAGCTTCTTACAAAATTTTTTTAAAAATCTTTTCAGAAGCGTGTTTATTAATGGATTGTACAAATAAACATGCAAAATTATGCGTGTGTTTTGTTTGTGTTTGTTTATGTCTCGTAGGTTTTGCTTCGTATTGTAGTTAAAAGTAAATAGACACAATAGTAAGTTGCGGATATTTAAATTTTATGTAAAAACGGTACGCATTATAAAAAATTTGTTTTATGTAACTGATGAATTTGTTTTTAAATAGATATTTGCTTTTGTGTGTAAATATTTCCAACTAAGTAAATTTTTTTTTTTTTTATAGTTTTCAGATTTTTGAAGTTTTGTATTTTATTAAGATGATAATCTTCTTTTTTAATGTTGTTTTAATAAAAAAGAGAGAAAATTTAAAGATAAAAGAATCTTAAAAACATGTAAACATAATAGATATAATAAATAATCGTAAATAAATCAATTAAGGGATGTTATAAAAACAATCAAATATTATTCATTATATTTTATCTGCTCTTAATATTACCTTTTTTAGAATGATATAAAATCTGAAAAAACTGCTTAAAATGCATTAGATAAGCAAAAAACCCAATTTAATAAGATATTCATAGGCATGAGAATTGAATGAAATTCATTAAAAGTAAAATTATACAATAAAACAGAATAAACAC
The DNA here is from genome assembly GCA_021605075.1 of Caerostris darwini. Classification (NCBI taxonomy): domain Eukaryota; kingdom Metazoa; phylum Arthropoda; class Arachnida; order Araneae; family Araneidae; genus Caerostris; species Caerostris darwini. The sequence goes on along the minus strand of BPLQ01012852.1, from coordinate 247,530 downwards.
ATCGATTTAGATATTTTAATACGCAAAAATAAGTTTGAAAACGTGAATGTTAAAAAGAAAAGAAGATTACTATTTAGTTTAATTTAATAAACTTCTATCTTGTTTTTAAAATAAAATAAAAAGACATCTTTAAAACATTTTTCTGTACGTCTTTCCATCAAAAATGTATATTAAGAAGTTGAAGAAATATATCTTAACAAAATAATTTTTTTTACTCATAAGATTCAAGAATTTCAACTTTCCAAAAATAAAACAAAAAGAGTAAAGTAAGTTTTTTTGTATTTTCTGCATATCCTGAAATGAAGTCCCCAACTTGGTAGGAAAATACAATTTCCGGTCTGAGTCGAACATTAGCTTCCACGCATCAAAAGTCGGGAAACTTCGCTTCTGCGGCCGTCAAAAATGCAAACAAAGTGCATATTTTCAGAGAAGACTTATTTTTCTTCTCCACCTGCAGTATTTATGTGCTTTTTCCAGGAGACAAGAGAAGGAAATTAAAATATTCACTTTTCTGAATAAAGAGTCGTATTCTGCGAAAACGCCTGCGCACAGTAAGTATTCTTTATGTGGAAAATTCCAGCTTTGAAACCAAAGAGTGTGTATTTAGCTTTGTTTGCACCAAAGTTTCCTCCAGAAAGTTTTTTTAAATCTTTTAAGAAGCATGTTTATTAATGACTTCTACAAATAAGCGTGCAAAATTATGTGTGTGTGTTTTGGTTTGTATTTGTTTATGTTTTGTAAATTTTGCTTTGTATTGCAGTTAAAAGTAAATACAGACAATAGTAAGTTGCGGATATTTAAATTTTATGTAAAAGAGGTACACATTATAAAAAATTGTTTTGTGATTGCGATATTTTACTGTAATTGACTAGAAGTGATGTAGAGATATTTAAGATACAAGTAGTTTATGAGTTACAAGTATAGTAATTTTGTTACAAGTAATTACAAGTATAGTAATTTTGTTACCAGTAATTACAAGTATAGTAATTTTGTTACAAGTAATTACAAGTATAGTAATTTTGTTACAAGTAATTACAAGTATAGTAATTTTGTTACAAGTAATTACAAGTATAGTAATTTTGTTACAAGTTACAAGTAGTTTTGATATTCAAGCTATTACTGTGTTCCAATGCCTAACACTCAGCGTTACCAAAATACACAAAGGAAAGGACGATGCTTTACTCAACCCACAATTTTGTCAATACAATTTAGAACGGAAGTTCCGGGTATGGTATCTGGAGGTTTGCATCTTCTCCTTTCCTCGAGTCAAAAGGATGGACATTTAGGGCCTAGGAATTATTGTGCCCATTTCAGGCATAAGCATATAACTTTTGGAAGGTTTACCGATTTTAATAAAAAAAGTTAATTAACTTAAATGCAATTAAAGTTAGCTTTCAAGGAAAAATGGCCAGTTCGCCTCGAGACTCTCACCAGAGAGAAAGTACAGCGTAATCGGCGCTGCCGCTGCGAAACGTTTAGTTTGTAATCTCTCATCCTGCGAGAAAATATATTTAACACAACCCTGAGCAGAAGCTGCCCTACAGACTCTCACCCGGAGAGGAAGTATATTTCGCTCATCCAGCGTGTACCTCAGTATCTTTATTTTCGGCTCAGAAGTGAAATCGTTCCACGTCTTTAAATGTGTCAAATATTGTCTGTAGTTAATTGTGTGTATGTGGTGTTTATTAAGTCATGGTGGTTATGGTGTTAAAGCCATGTGTTCTCAAACTCATTTCAAGTTCTCAACTTAACCACACCCAGTTACAATTAAGTAGTTGTTTAACCCGCAACACTACAATTGTAGAAAAAAATAAATTTGATCTTTTCTTTAATGAATTAAAAACACCTCAGACACCTATTTTTACCTCAGTTAAATTTTTAATGAATTTTTAAACATGTAAAGGTACTTTGAGTACACATTTTCAAAAAAAAAACCTTATTGGTATTTACTTAAACTCATTATTTATATTCTTTACTACTTGCTCTCACGTGATTTCAAGAGACAAAGGAAGTAAATTGAAGTGCAGAGATTTTAAATTTCATTTTATCATATTATTACAGAATGTGTTCATTACTTATTAATTTTTTTACTATACAATTATTATAGTACGACCAAAAATGTGTCATAACCTGAAATTTTAATTTTTAGTGTACATTATAATTTCCCCGTAACTGTGCAAGTATTCTCCAAAAAAATATTTTTAATAGTCAGATATTCATAGCCATGAGAATTGAATGTAGTTCATTAAAATTTAAGTCATACATAAGCATAATAAACACATCTATTTAGATATTTTAATGCACAAAATAAGTTGGATGACATGAATGTTAAAAAGAAAAGAAGATTATTATTTAGTTTAATTTAACAAACTTTTATCTTTTTTCTAAGGAAAATAAAGACACCTTTAAAACAATTTTCTGCACGCCTTTCCATCAAAAATGTATATTAAGAAGCCGAAGAAACATATCTTAACAAAATATATATAAATATTTTTTTTACAAGTCTGATTCTAGAATTTCAGCTTTGCAAAAATGAAACAAATAAATAAAGTAAGTCTTTATGTATTTTCCGCATATCCTGAAATGAAGTCCCCAACTTGGTAGGAAAATACAATTTCCGGTCTGAGTCGAGCATTAGCTTCCACGCGTCAAAAGTCGGGAAACTTCGCGTCTGCGGCCGTCAAAAATGCAAACAAAGTACATATTTTCAGAGGAGACTTATTTTCCTTTTCCACCTGTATTTATGTGCTTCTTCCAGGAGACAAGAGAAGGAAATTAAAATATTCACTTTTCTGAATAAAGAGTCGTATTTTGTGAAAACGCCTGCGCACAGTAAGTATTATTTGTGTAAAATTTTTAGCTTTGAAATCAAATAGTGTGTATTTAGCTTTGTTTGTACCAAAGTTTCTTCCGAATTTTTTAAAAATCTTTACAGAAGCATATTTATTAATGACTTTTACAAATAAACACGCAAAATTATGTGTGTATGTTTTGTTTATGTCTTATATGTTTTGTTTTGTATTGCAGTTAAAAGTAAATACATGGAATAGTAAGATGCGGATATTTAAATTTTATGTAAAAGCGGTACACATTATAAAAAATTGTTTTGTATAACTGATGTGTTTTTGTATAAGTAGGTGCTTTTGTGTGCAAATATTTCATGTAAGTGAATTTATTTTTGTTTACTTAGTGTCCAGAATTTTGAAGTTTTGTTTTTTATTTAGATGGTAATCTTCTTTGTTAACGCTGGTGTAATAAAAAGGAGGGAAAATTTAAAAATAAATAGATTTTTTGAGAAACAGGTAAAAAAAAACAACAACTTAAAAATGTAAATAAATAATCTTAAACAAAAATATTATATATATATCTTTTTTAGAATGATCTCAAGAATGTGAAAAATCTATCTAAAATACATTAAAAAAAACAAGACTGCTCAAGTAAAAAGTAATTTAAAGAATTTATTTGGTTGCTAATAGATGGCTTGTTTAATCATTTTTATTCAAGAATTATTGAAAAAAGTTCTTTCAAATAACTATAAAATGTTGAAGAGTAACAAAAATTTTAAAACAAATGACTTTTTTTTGTACTTCGTTAAATGTAAATAGAAGAATAAAAAGCTTTTTATTCTAAAAATATCTATCTATCTATACATATATTTTAAGCCTTTAACGAAAAGCTACATATATTTTGAAAAAAAGTAAGTTTTACCCAAGTATTTTATATCTAAAAATGGACTCATTCTAATCTGCTGTTCTATATTTTTTTATTATATACTAATGTAACAACACTTCTTTCAAAAGAATTATATTTATTTAAAAAAATATAGTAGCATTCTCATAGTATTCATACATATTGTAATGTCTCAACCTATACTAGACCTATAACGGCTTCTAGCAATGTATCCCGGATCACATTCAGGTTCATGGGAACACTTTAATTTTTATTTACAAGCATTATATATAGAGCCAAAACATTATGACCACCTCTCAATAACGAGTTGGCCCACCTTTGGCGTGCAACACAGCTTCAACCCGCCTTGGCATGAATTAATACCAGTTAAATACCACTTCCACCTGATCACGGGCCTTCCACGTCATCCAGGCGAGTTCATTGCAAAATGTAGGGGTGGTCATAATGTTTTGGCTCTTAAGTGTATATATATGCAGAACTTTATTTACATAAAAAAATGAAAATTAAAGATAATTTGATTCACAAGTGTAGTTCACTTGCAAGGCTGGAGATTTTTAGTTCTCGTGTTTACGTCGAATCTCAAAACACGGCGTCTGTGGCAGTCCTTAATTGTTACACAGCATAATAAACAAAACTATAAAGAGCTCACTTTGAAAAACAGGCGGACACTCCAGCCTGTTCAATCACTTTAGAGAAAAAGACAACACTTCTTATCAACTTGTCGCAGAACTCCCCTTTTCTCCATAAACCTCCCTTCAAGAAAATCCGTCAAGGGTGTGCGGTTCAGGTTCCCTCACTTCTCATTGGAGTGCAAGAGCAAACATTTCTCAGCTCATGGTCGATCCCCAATCACGATAGAACAACTCATAGTGTATATTCCATCTATAATCTCTTCGACCTTTAAAGATCTCAGAGACAATCACTAATTTCATGAGGTCTCATTATCCATGACACTGAATATTTGCTATCGATTTGAGTGACAGGCTGTTTTTGGTAGGTTGTTATTATGTATTTTTCAAAGTATATACATTCCTCCCTCCTGAGAACGAAATGCACAACTCTTCCCGTGTGAAAAATGTTATAATATTTAAAAATAGAAACATTGATATTTATATATAGTTTATTTTATTAAATTATATTTGATAAAAGAGATAATTTTAAAGAAAATTTGAATTTTTTTTTTAACTTATTAACTTACTATTAAACTTAGATGATACTCAAACGAAAAATTATTACTAATTTATTTCTTCTTTTTTACAATTAAATGCAACTAAGTATAAATTAAATATTACTATTCAAATTTGGTTCTAGAAACTGAAACTTCTAAAAATATATTTTTGTCCTAACACTTCTTCTAATAATTAATTATATTTGTTTCCTTATCTATGTTTATAACAATGATAATGTTTTCCTCCATAATTTATGATTAAAAGAATTATAGACTCTTACTACCAAACCTTATTTTCCCAAGCGTAATAAATTTAAGATGGAAAATTTCTTTCGTAGTAATGTAATTAAAATAAAACATATGAATGTGCATGTTCAAAATTTGAATAAGGAAATAAGTTTTAAAGAATTATAGAAATTCTTGACAAATATTGAAAAAATTTATTCTGAAGAAGATATTTCACTAAATTTAATAATTCAAGCTTATATCTCGATAAGATTTGAAAACATAATTGAATCTTAAATACGTTTAGGAATTTTTTTTGTAGAGAATTTAAATATTTATGCAAATTTCGTTTCCTTTAATTTAATTTTATGAGAGATTTTTTTTCCAAATATTTGGTCATAAATATTTTATTTCAAATTTGTTTTCAATTTATAATATTTCATTCAAGTTTTCAGATGGAAACTTTCTTACATCCATTTTTTTAAATCCTACAAAATAAATATTTCACTTTGATGAAATGTTTTCTTAATGTTTGGAAAAACTTCTCGATTTTTGAAATTTTTGCGTTGCAATAGATATGAAGTTAATAGATTTTCTTATGAAATAATAAGAAAGATTTTATACTTAGAAAGAATTTGCAAGTAGCAGATCTTGTAAGTAACAATAGTATTTTTTGTGAAGCAATGAATTTAAAAAACTTTTCAAGATTAAAAGCTGGATTTTGAAATGGCTATACACTGAAGTGACGAAAGTCATGGGATACCTCTTAATATCGTGTCGGCCCTCCTTTCGCCCGGCGAAGTGCAGCAACTCGACGTGGCATGGACTCAACAAGTCGTTGGAAGTCTCCTGCAGGAATATTGAGCCATGCTATCTCGATAGACGTCCATAATTGTGAAAGCGTTGATGGTGCAGGATTTTGGGCACGAACAGACCTCTCGATGATGTCCCATAAATGCTCGATGGGATTCATGTCGGGCGATCTAGGTAGCCAGATCATTCGTTGGAATTGTCCAGAATGTTCTTCAAACCAATCGCGAACAGTTGTGGCCCGGTGACATGGCGCATTGTCATCCATAAAAATCCGTCGTTCTTCGGGTACATGAAGTCCATGAATGGCTGCAAGTGATCTCAAGTAGCTGAACATAAGCATTTCCAGTCAATGTTTGGTCCAGTCGCACCAGAGGACCAAGTCCATGCCATGAAATATTTATGCAAATTTCAGTGCCTTTGAATTTAATTTTATGAGACTCGAACCCTTTTTTACCAAATAAATGGTCATAAATATTTTCCATTTCAAATTTGTTTTCAATTTATAATATTTCATTCAAGTTTTCGAGATGGAAACTTTGCTTACATCCATTTTTTTAAATTCTACAAAATAAATATTTCAGCTTTTTGATGCAAATTTTTTTTAATGTTTGGCAAAACTGGTCTCGATTTTAAATGCAAATTTTTCGCTGCCATAGATATGATGTTATGCCTAAATTTTCTTACACTCTTGAAATGGATAAGAAAGATTTTATGATTAGAAATGGCATGAATGCGTCTAGTAACAGATTCTTGCGTTCAAAGTCTTTTTCCCGTCGTGAAAAACCTCTTCAATGAATTTAAAAAACTTTTCAAGATTAAAAGCTGGATTTTGAAATGGCTATATAGTAGATTAAATAAATATATATTAAGAAAGCATTTCAAAGGATTAAATATTTGAAGAATCTTAATCCTATTTTGGTGGGAAAAAATAAAATTGGCAGGTACTAATTTTAAAATAACACTTTAAAGTATTTGAACACATAAGAAAAGGATTTATTCTAGAAAAATATTTATAAAGACGTTGTTTAGAAAGGATTTCTGTTATGTCTGAAGTGTTTTGGATGAAAGATTGTTGTGCTTTTATTTTGATAGCTTATTGTAAACAAATATAAATTAGAAACCATCTTTTAAAAATATTGTGATCATTACTCAGAATCAATTTTTGTAAAGAATACTAAATTTTAAAACTGAAAAAATAAAACCTCAACAGCTGAACATAATAATTATTATAAATACGATCAAAAGTACTAAAAGAAAATTATGTGAAAGTAACATATATAAATTAAACAGAATTTTAAAATTATAGTAAATAGAATTAAAGGACACGTAAATAAAGATGAGGTTCCTCAAAGTGCTGTTCATATATCACAATTAATTTTTCTATAATAAACCTGGAATAATTTAGCAATTTAAAGATGAAACAGAGTGAATATTTTTAGATAAAAAGATTTGTAAAATAAGTTTGTTTTACACAGATTGCAATTTTAGTATATTTCTGATGTCCTTTGTTAAAAAAAATTTGTACTTGAGATCCAAATATTATCGACATTTTCATTTTGAAAATTTTTGTTCAAACCACACACACCTGCAGTATTAAAAAGATAGAAAAAGCACTGGTTTCCAAATAATTAAGAAAAATATATATAAAATATTTTGATTGTGGAATTTCTATTAATTGAAATTTAAATTTGGCAGAATTATTAAAAGAATATTTCATCAATTATGCACAAAAAATGATAGGTATATATAAATATAGAAAATGAAAAAATACAAAACAAAATATATTTTAGTTTTATGTTTGATCAGTTTCAACGTGTAATATGAAGAATACCTCTAACAGCAATATAAGCACGACAGTGATATTCCGTGCTAAAAGGATGTTTATTGATTCAATTGGCAACACACCCCGTTGTTGTGTCAAGGTAGTTCGACACTGATAGATTGCAAGGACACTGAAGGATTACAGGAAGCAAGTTAAGTGTAGAATACATCTCCTTAGGTCATCTCAAACATGCTTAAGCAGGATTAAACCCGAAGAATGCTCTGGCTATCCCATACGCGCAATTATCTCCTCCCGAAGGTAATTCTCCATTAACTCACCTCTATGTGGTCTAGAATTGTCGTCTTGCAGAATGAAGGAGTCAACAACTGTAAGATGTAACTGTAATATTTGATATGTAAGGACGAAAATTTTGATCAATAATATCGAAGTGAGGAACAGCGATGCTTCTTGGTTGACCACCAACAGGTCAATGTGATTATTCAAAAAGGTACTTTCACACACATATACATCCACACGCACCCATCAAATTTGTCTCTGCCATGGACATGATTTGATACTAAAGGTTTCTGTCTCCCACCAGACCAACAAATTTCTTGAGTCATTTTATAACAAAATCTAGACTCTTTAATAAGATTCCCATTGACTTGTAGTCCCATTAATATATGAGTGTGCACAATTAAACCTTTCATTTTTGAAGTGGGGTGTTAAAGGAACACTCAATGCTTGACGTCTTGCATGCTACTATCCTTCCTGAAGCCTTCTCCAGATCAACTATCCAGAAAGAGAAGAGTATAATCTGTTGTAGTAGAAATGGATGTAACGAGAAGCGCAACTGTAAAAGGCGATGTCTAGGTTCGATACCTTCTTTCTGGCATCTGTTCGACTTACTTTGTTGTATCTTCTAGAAGGTAATTCTGTTCTTAAAAATGCATTCCACAGTCTATTAATTGCAGAAGGGCTCATATGTACACTCATCATCCTACTTAAGATGGACTTGGGTCTCATCTGTTGTCCAACTGGCTTGACAACTTAATTTTTCAAACACATGGTATCGAGTACTCATATCAAATGGAAGATTGCAGATCTGGAGTTTTTTTAAAACAAGTTTTAGGCTATGGGTTCAGCTACTTTAAACAACAGTAGTTCAACTAATTTATATATCTGAATCTTAACGCATCATTACTTTTTTTTAAGTACGCTGCATAGTTTTTATGAAAATTTACTTATTTTTGATCGTGCAATCATAATTTTTCTTATTTTTTCTTAAATTTTAGAAATCAGTACAATTGAATCCATTGTACTTCTCCAACGCACGCTTCATGTTAGAAATTTGATTGTATAATTTTGAATTTCAAACCTCATTTTTTCAAGTGTCATAACATATAAAAATTCTTTATGACGTGAATTTTGTTTCTCTTTGTAATAGGAACATTTTGCTAATACTTGATTAAATGTTAGTCTTTCTGCATACTGAAATAGCATCAAATTTATTTTGATATTAAGAGGATATATTTTTTTTGGAAAAAATGCTTTAAATTGAATTTTAACTGAAAGCAAAGCTTTCTATATGTTTATTTTCATTAATTATCCCTCTTTTTAAAGTTTTTTTTACTTTGTAATCAGTAGCGAATGCATTTATATTTATATATTTAATTTTTCTTTTATATATTTAGCCAGGTAATAAAATAAGTAAGTATATTTAGGGGAAAAAAAGATAGAGAAAGAACTTTAAATAAAAAATGATGAAATAAAATTGTTCAAGAGGGAAATTCCGTAGATGATTCATCATATAATAAAAAAAATGACCTGAAAGTCAGTAGTGCCGTCTCAAATTTTATGGGCGCTATAAAATCTACGGGGGCAAAGTCAATGTTTACGATGGAAAAATTACGAGTAATGAAAGTAAAAGTTTAATATCTTTTATAGTAGATTTTATGAATTTCTGTTCTATGTAATCTCCTGTGATTTTGAGTGGGCTCCGATTGCCGAGAAATTTTAAAACAAAATCTACTGAAAAATAAAATTCAGAAATCTATTTTTATACGAAATCTGTCTATATTGATTTCTTTTAAAGTTTAGATTATTTGCTTGAGTTTTTCATCTGTATTATAAATCAGAATGTGTGAAGATAGGAGAATTAGCAATTTAAAAATCAGCTATCAAATATTGATACGAAATCTATGTATATTGATTCCTGCTACAGTTTAAATAGTTTGTTTGAATTTTTCATCTGTATTGTGAATCAGAATGTGAGAAGACAGGGAAATTAGCAATTTAAAAATCAGTTATCAGATGTTGACAAGAAATCTATATATACATATTGATTCCTGCTAAAATTTAGATAATTTGTTTGAGTTTTTCATCTGCATTGTGAATCATAATAGGAGAATATGGGGGAAATTAGCAATTTAAAAATCAATTATCAAATATTGAACTACTAAAAACTAAAAACAAAACAAATGTCGAATATTTTACTTTAAAAAACTGAAAAAATACAAGTCATCTTTAAAAATGTCTGCAATATACATATATATGTATAAGAATTCTCCATAAAATTAATTTTTGATTGTTCAGTAACAAAGCATTGTATCATTAATAAAACAATGTATATATTAACTATTATCTCATGGATGGAATCTATAAAATTAAAAACTTTCTCTTTTTAGCATAATAATTTTTTTTTCAAGAAATCTGAGCCATGTAGTTAAAAAAAGAAAATAAAGAACGCTTTTTATATAATTACTTTAAAGAGGCATTAACTTTAAAGAAATACCCCTTTTTTTCCGAAATTTATTTTTTTGTATCTCAGTATGATAAACTGCTTGTCTTAGCAACATTTGCGCTTATTGAATCCAATATATCTTTCAGTCCTTATGATATATTAATACCACACAAAATTAATTTCACGCATTATTCAAAGACCCATAAAATAATCAAGACATAAAACTCTCGGTATAAAAAATATTATTGCTCGAAAACATATAGCTGTCAATGTTACCCGAAAAATTAAATCATTAGAATAAAAATACCACACGTTCTATCCCTTTTTTTGTGTCCCGTTTTTAAGAAAAGTTTCATTCAGAAGAATATAAAAATCGATGAGTATATCGTTTGTCACAATTGTATCGATTTCCTTTTTCATTTTGCAAACAAGTCTCTTCTTGGAAAAAGAAAAAAAAAAAAGAAATTTGGTTTTATCAAACATCCATTTTTTTATACAATGCTTTTAAGAAAGAAAGGAATTTTTAAGCGAGGAAATAAATGAAGAAAAGATTTTTTTTTGTCTCAAAGAGAAAGAAAGCCAAAAGAACATGGCGTCGGTTATTGAAAGAAGAAAAATCTATTTATCCACAGATGTAACAAACCAATAAAATTCCAGTGTCTGTTATAATTCAAATCAGTCTGCATTTGTTTCGCCGAAATGTTTCTGGCTATCCTTTTTTTTCTTTCTTGGAATAAAATCAACAAAATCAACTCATCTTTCTTTCTTGCCTGACATATTCAAAAACCGGATAAAAGAATTAGCATTTCGTTCCCGGTGAAGTCAGTTATAAGTTAAGAAAACAAAGACAGTGTGATCTGAAACAATTAAATTTGGAGCTAATATCCATATTGTTTTTTTTTAAATTTTAGAAGATAATTCATTAAATGTGAAAGAGAAGCAGTTTTTTTTTCTGCATGGATTCAAATTTTTATTCAAATAAAACCTTTAATAAAATTATGTTAGATATTTAAGAATTTTAATACTCTGAGGGAGTGAATATAGTTTTAGAAGCTTTGTAAAATTATTATATAATCCCAACAACATGCTTGCCATTTCATTTATAAAGGTTTTAAAAATGATTTTAGAATAGACTCAGAATAGAGAATAAATTACTAGTAATTCCTCATCACGTAATGTGTTAGTAATTGTAACGTCTCAGTGTATACTAGACTTATCACGGTTTCAAGAAGACTTTATATATATACACAGAAATTTGTGTTAATATATTATTGACAAAAAAATTAAAATTAAAAATATTAATTTGATTCACAAGTGCAATTCACTCCAAGTTGGGAAATTTTCAGAGTTCTCGAGTCTATTACGAATCTAATGCACCCAGTCTGCGGCAGGCCTTAATTAACACACACGGCGTGATACACGAAACCCCCAGGGGCTCACTTTATAAACAGGCGGAATCTCCGGTCTGTTTAGTCACTGTACAGAAAAAGAGAAAAACTATACTTCTTGCCGACTCATCTCAGAACTCTGTCCTTTCTTCTCCCAAACCCTTCCTTCAAGAAAATTTGCCAAGAGGCAGCTTCCCTCACTTCTTTTGGAGTAGACACTTTCTCAGCCCATGGTCTATCACCAATTACGATGCTACAACTGATGATGTTGTTCATATTCCATCTGTAACTGTTTCGACCTGTGAAGGTCGCACAGACGATTGCTAATTTTATGAGTCTCATTATTCCTGACACTGATTATCTGCTGTCACATTTGAGTAACTGGTTGTTCTCCTTAGTATAAAACACCAATTGCATGTAATATAATTACTCACAACACTGCGTTTCTGCTGTCAGATTTCAGTGATAGGTTGTTGTTATGCACTTGTTAAAGAATATACATTTTTTTACCCAGGGAACATAAATACAATTTTTTTTCTCTTAGGCACATTGCTAAGCTATTATCTCCTTTAAAATGGGGGTAGGTAAAGGTGTAATTTCATTTAAAAGGTTAAAACATAACCTTTTTTTATTAATAATCAACCCTGAAATTATGAAAAATATTTTAATCACAAAAGTGAAAAGAAAAGATTTGATTGTTAAATAATTTCCTTTCAAAGAAAGAAAATTAACTTTAAAAAATGTGATATAATGTGCATACAAAATAAATAACACCTTCTCTAAAAGATTTCAGACAAGTTATATTGCGCAATTTCAATATTTATCACGCATTAAGTTTCATATCTTGTTGTATATCTAAACTTGATATCACTGGTTGATAATTTTTATAAATAGTTTTATGAAGTGCCTCGAAATTAATAAAAGTTATGCAGTATAGTAGTGTAATAGGCTTCCAGGAAATGCTAAAAAATAAGAGTTGTCATTCTGAAATTAATATTGGTATATAGGAGCAGATCAAAGCCTTCTCCATTTCATGATTAACGAGTTTTAATACATAGTCGAATTACATTAATGTGACCATCTCTAACTTTTGACGTCAGAATTAAATAATCAATTGTAGTAGGCACGGATTATCAGAAGATTTTGAGGATATATAAAGTGCATTGTGGACATAAGAAAAACATTCCAGTTGTTTTTATCATCTATAAATGGAGAAATTTATCAGACGTATAAAAAGGTGTGATTATTGGCTTCCGAGTCATGGTATAAAAAATGCGTATTGACTTCGGCCAATTCAGAAACTGCGGAATTTGTGGAATATTCACTTGATGCTGTGGCAAACTGTGCATGTCAAAGTGGCACTATAAAAATCGGTGACGCAGAAATTATGTTAGACCTACATGAAAGAGAGAAACGCCGGCTGCAGTTGGGCGTTCTGGTGAATAAATGCGCTACAGAGAATCAACTTACTGCTCGAATGGGTTAGGTGAGAGATCTATTGGTCATGAATGACTTTCAAAAGATAAGCTAAAAACTGAACTACAAACGTGAGATTCGAAACAAAAGAACGATCGTTCATCATTATTTTTCGACCAATAGGCAAACAGTAAACCTAAGAAATGATTGATTGAACGATGCTTTCGGTCAATTTCTATCTGAGGAGATTTTGCTTTCCGATTCATATGGGACTGCAGGATTGAAGGAATCTCTCCAGACCTTCTGAAATCTCACTGTCCCATTTTGGTTTCCTTAAATCAATTTTTAGACCTAGTATTTTTCATTTTTTGTATATCAAAGTCTATTTTAACTAATGATTAAGGTGAAGGGTTTAAAAAGTAGAACTTGTTTAGATTTATTTTTCAATAAAAATAATGTTTTATTATAACTCATTGAAATAAAATAATAATTAAAGTTTTAATAAAAAGCATTATTTTAATTTTATTCAAATTTAACATTTAAATCAAAACCATAAATATTTGTGAAACACGTATTTGTACAATAATTTAGTTTTTAGTGTTATTTAATTATATTTCTACTTTTTTTTTGTGATTGAGAAATAATCGGCAAACAAGAGATAGAAAGGGAGAACATGTGATTTGCCCAAGTTGCTGGGAATGTCAAGTCCTGGAATGCTGAGATTCAAAAGAACGAATCACTGAATAACCCGACCATAAAATAAGAGGATTCATTAAAGTCAACGATTTTGCATACTCTCAAGCAAGGAGATACTGTTAATGTATCCAAAATAACAGTTCAGCGAACAGTGCTGCAGATCAGGCTCCACAGCAGGGCGGATTGTGAGAGCACCTGAGATAATGACTGTGCATTTTTAGAAGTGGGTGCTATTTATGTGGAAGTAACGTCACTGTGTATCTATTGTTTGGGCTTTTTTGTAAATCAAGTTTTTTTTGCTTTCTCAGACAAATTAACGTTAGCGTATACGTCTGAAAACAAAGATCCTTATGACATTTGTTGGTGGCTACAAAGTAGGCCTGGGGAATGATTTCGTCGGATTATGTGGATGCGCTCTTCATCATGCATATAAATAGGCATCGATATAATTATTGATGCCAAACGATATATATGATAATTAATTGGCTTCGATATATATGATAATTAATTGGCCTCAGTATATATGATAATTTTTGACCATGTATACTCATACATGTAGGATGTGTTTTTCACACATGATAGCATCTTACTTCATGATAATGAGATGTCTCAAAAAGCTGAAATTGGACAAGACACAGGGGGTTAGAAGAGTATCGGAAAAGCATTGCTTTAGTTACCTATTCTCAGTTTCTGAATTTAAATCCAATCGAGCATCTATGGGAACAATAGAATGGGTTATTCGTTCCATGGATACCCTGAACCGTTAAGTAAGAATCAAACAGAATTTCATTCAGCATGGCTCAGTATCTCTATTAACACTTTCCAACATCTCACTGAGCCTCTTCCAGTAAGTCTAGTCGTTGTCCGAGTTGCGTAAGATGGTTAAATTCGATGCTAATGGATGATCACATTAATGTAACTCGACTTTGCGTAAAAACATTAAATAATCGAACTCTAAAAAAGTTTTTGAATGAGCTTTCATTTTGAATTTCCAAACTAATATAAGTAAATGTAATTAAATCAGAAATAAAATATTTAAAAAAAAATAATTACGAATTTATAAGTATTGTTTAAAAATTAAGACAAAATTGTCGAAAAACATAGATTTGAAAACATTGTGAAAGTATGTCTGTCAATAAAGCAACTAAGATTAAGAATTGTACTTTATTGCAATTACAATATGTAATTGTTGAAGAAAGGTATTGCACGCACTCACACACACACGCACCGTTATGCTCTTGATCGCATGCTTTGGAAACAGAAATTACTCCATCAATTCTTAAAAAAGAGGGTGCAATTTATAAAAGACTTATTAACGTTAAAATTTAGCACACCAGTAAAGATTACAAAATCTATTAGGCATTAATAATTATCTATTATTGAATTAGGCTGACAATACTGATGATGGTTTGATGGATCGCTACGAATTTGATGAATCGTTGCGCATGCAAAGACAGCACAACTTTTGTATTTATATGCTGGGTGCAAAGAAAATTAGAAATGTTTTCGAAATATTTCATGCCGTTCGTAAGTGCATCAATTTAAATAGCAGACCCACGCAACGCAAATACTAAATATTGTATGAGATTGTGCAGTTCCGAGGAAATCAAAAGCACCCCTAAAAGCACAAAAAGTACTGCTGAAATACTTTCAACAGAATACTAAAACGAATAAGGAAATCCATAAATTATTAATGAACGATTAAAAAAAATCGACGAAAGAAACAAATTGTGAAAGCAATTCTCTTTTCAGTAAAGTAAAAAAAAAGAAAGCAAGCAAATTTCTGACTTTAGAACTAATATATTAGATAAACTAATAAAACTAAAATATTTTTGAACAAATTGTGTTTGGTAAATAAGAGCCATTTTTTTTTGTTGCCCGTATAGTTTTAAATATAGACGAATTCTGACTATTAAAAGGAACTACTTTGTTGGAAATTGGAATTCGAAACAGGGGTGCCATGTCGCATCGAAGATAAAAATTTCATCTTCGTGAGAAAGATTTCAGGTGGCGTTAGTGAAAAATTGCATTTTGGAGTATGAGAAGAACCGAGACAGCACAAATCTGTTTCTTCTTTTTTTCTTCCGAATACAGCAGGAGGGAAATCTCATTATATTTAAAAAGACTGGGATGGTGGGAAGATACTTCTACTTTTTTTTTTAAGTGATAGACATGCTGTGAGCTACAAAGAAAAAAAATCTTTTTGTTATAGTATTTGTTAGTGAAGAGATAAAACTTATAACTAACTTGTAATTAATAATGGGTAATCGTCTGTTGGGGTGAATTATTGTGATTTGAAAGAAAACTTACGATAGTTAGATAAATTATAAGTTAATTAGTTCCTATTTATATTAACAGAGAAAACAAATACAAGACATTTTTTTTTGCTGTGCATGCCACATAGGTACGCTCTACACTGAAGTAAAGCTTTTTATTAAATGATTATTTGATTCTGAGTTTAATTGCATTTTAAATTTTTTCTTGTAATTAATAACAGTTAATCGTCGTAAGAAAATTTGTGGTATTTTGAGAAAATGATAATTAGTTCTATTTATAGTAATAGAAAAAAACCATTACAAACATCCATTGCATCGCTAGGACTCGAAACCAAAACCTGTGGGACACAGCTCCAATCACTCGGCTATCAGACAACATCTATATCTTTAAGTATTCTAATTGATTTAAGCTGACAATAATGATGATGCTTTGATAAATCGCTGCGAAACGCATGCAAAAGCAACACAACTTTTGTATTTATATGATGGAGGCAAAGAAAATTAGAAATGTTTTCGAAATATTTCATGCCGTTCGTAATTGCATCAATTTAAATTTCAGACCCACGCAATGGAAATACTAAATATTGTATGAGATTGTGCAGTTCCGAGGAAATCAAAAGCACTCCTAAAAGCATAAAAATTTCTGCTGAAATACTTTCAACAGAATACTAAAACGAATAAGCAAATCCATAAATTATTAATGAACGATTAAAAAAAATCGATGAAATGAACAAATTGTGAAAGCAATACTCTTTTCAGTAAAAGAAAAAAAAAAGCAAGAAAAAATCTGGCTTTTAGAACAGATGCATTAGATAAACTAATAAAACTGAAATATTTTTCTACAAATTGTGTTTGGTAAATAAGAGCATTTTTTTTGTTTCTCTTTAAAGTTTTAAATATAGACGAATTCTGACTATTAAAACGAACTACTTTGTTCGAAATTGGAATTCGAAACAGGGGTTCCATGTCGCATCGAAGATAAAAATTGCATCTTCGTGAGAAAGATTTCAGGTGGCGTTAGTGAAAAATTGCATTTTGGAGTATGAGAAGAACCGAGACAGCTCAAATCTGTTTTTTCTTTTTTTTCCGAATACAGTAGGAGGGAAATCTCATTATATTTAAAAAGACTGGGATGGTGGGAAGATACTTCTTTTTTTTTTTTTGAAAGTGATAGACATGCTGTGAGCTACAAAGAAAAAAAATATTTTTGTTATTGTATTTGTCAGTGAAGAAATAAAGCTTATAACTAACTTGTTGTTGTAATTAATAATGGGTAATCGCTTGTTTGGGTGAATTATTTTGATTGGAAAGAAAACTTGCGATAGTTAGAGAAAATATAAGTTAATTAGTTTCTACTTATATTAATAGAGAAAACAAACACGATACATTTTTTTTACAAATCAAATAATCATTTAATAAAAAGAAGTTTTGCCCGTGTAACTCTTACCATGCATACAGAATAGGTAAGAGCTACACGGGCAAAACTTCTTTTTATCAAATGATTATTTGATTCTGAATTTAATTACATTTTAAAATTTTTCTTGTAATTAATAAGGGTTAATCGTCTGTAGGGACGGATTACTTTGACTGGAAAGAAATTTTGTGGTATTTAGAAAAAAATGTTAATTAGTTCTATTTACATTAATAAAAAAAAACCCACTACAAACATCCATGGCATCGCCGGGACTCGAAACAAAAACCTGTGGGACAAAGCCTCAATTACTCGGCTATCAGGCCCCATCTACATATATCTCTAAGTATTCCGATTGATTTAAGCTGACAAAAACGATGATGCTTTGATAAATCACTGCGAAACGCATGCAAAAGCAACACAACTTTTGTATTTATATGCTGGAGGCAAAGAAAATTAGAAATGTTTTCGAAATATTTCATGCCGTTCGTAATTGCATCAATTTAAATTTCAGACCCACGCAATGAAAATACTTAATATCGTATGAGATTGTGCAGTTCCGAGGAAATCAAAAGCACTCCTAAAAAGCATAAAAAATGCTACTGAAATACTTTCAATAGAATACTAAAACGAATAAGGAAATCCATAAATTATTGATGGACGATTAAAAAAATCAATGAAAGGAACAAAGTGTGAAAGCGATACTCTTTTCAGTAAAGTAAAAAAAAAAGAAAGCAAGAAAATTTCTGACTTTAGAACTAATATATTAGATAAACTAATAAAACTAAAATATTTTTGAACAAATTGTGTTTGGTAAATAAGAGCCATCTTTTTTGTTGCCCGTATAGTTTTAAATATAGACGAATTCTGACTATTAAAACGAACTACTTTGTTCGAAATTGGAATTCGAAACAGGGGTGCCATGTCGCATCGAAGATAAAAATTACATCTTCGTGAGAAAGATTTCAGGTGGCGTTAGTGAAAAATTGCATTTTGGAGTATGAGAAGAACCGAGACAGCTCAAATCTGTTTTTTCTTTTTTTTCCGAATACAGTAGGAGGGAAATCTCATTATATTTAAAAAGACTGGGATGGTGGGAAGATACTTGTTTTTTTTTTTGAAAGTGATAGACATGCTGTGAGCTACAAGGAAAAAAAATATTTTTGTTATTGTATTTGTCAGTGAAGAAATAAAGCTTATAACTAACTTGTTGTTGTAATTAATAATGGGTAATCGCTTGTTTGGGTGAATTATTTTGATTGGAAAGAAAACTTGCGATAGTTAGAGAAAATATAAGTTAATTAGTTTCTACTTATATTAATAGAGAAAACAAACACGATACATTTTTTTTACAAATCAAATAATCATTTAATAAAAAGAAGTTTTGCCCGTGTAACTCTTACCATGCATACAGAATAGGTAAGAGCTACACGGGCAAAACTTCTTTTTATCAAATGATTATTTGATTCTGAATTTAATTACATTTTAAAATTTTTCTTGTAATTAATAAGGGTTAATCGTCTGTAGGGACGGATTACTTTGACTGGAAAGAAATTTTGTGGTATTTAGAAAAAAATGTTAATTAGTTCTATTTACATTAATAAAAAAAAACCCACTACAAACATCCATGGCATCGCCGGGACTCGAAACAAAAACCTGTGGGACAAAGCCTCAATTACTCGGCTATCAGGCCCCATCTACATATATCTCTAAGTATTCCGATTGATTTAAGCTGACAAAAACGATGATGCTTTGATAAATCACTGCGAAACGCATGCAAAAGCAACACAACTTTTTGTATTTATATGCTGGAGGCAAAGAAAATTAGAAATGTTTTCGAAATATTTCATGCCGTTCGTAATTGCATCAATTTAAATTTCAGACCCACGCAATGAAAATACTTAATATCGTATGAGATTGTGCAGTTCCGAGGAAATCAAAAGCACTCCTAAAAAGCATAAAAAATGCTACTGAAATACTTTCAATAGAATACTAAAACGAATAAGGAAATCCATAAATTATTGATGGACGATTAAAAAAATCAATGAAAGGAACAAAGTGTGAAAGCGATACTCTTTTCAGTAAAGTAAAAAAAAAAGAAAGCAAGAAAATTTCTGACTTTAGAACTAATATATTAGATAAACTAATAAAAAACTAAAATATTTTTGAACAAATTGTGTTTGGTAAATAAGAGCCATCTTTTTTTGTTGCCCGTATAGTTTTAAATATAGACGAATTCTGACTATTAAAACGAACTACTTTGTTCGAAATTGGAATTCGAAACAGGGTGCCATGTCGCATCGAAGATAAAAATTACATCTGCGTGAGAAAGATTTCAGGTGGCGTTAGTGAAAAATTGCATTTTGGAGTATGAGAAGAACCGAGACAGCTCAAATCTGTTTTTTCTTTTTTTTTTTTTTCCGAATACAGTAGGAGGGAAATCTCATTATATTTAAAAAGACTGGGATGGTGGGAAGATACTTGTTTTTTTTTTTTGAAAGTGATAGACATGCTGTGAGCTACAAGGAAAAAAAATATTTTTGTTATTGTATTTGTCAGTGAAGAAATAAAGCTTATAACTAACTTGTTGTTGTAATTAATAATGGGTAATCGCTTGTTTGGGTGAATTATTTTGATTGGAAAGAAAACTTGCGATAGTTAGAGAAAATATAAGTTAATTAGTTTCTACTTATATTAATAGAGAAAACAAACACGATACATTTTTTTTTACAAATCAAATAATCATTTAATAAAAGTTTTGCCCGTGTAACTCTTACCATGCATACAGAATAGGTAAGAGCTACACGGGCAAAAACTTCTTTTATCAAATGATTATTTGATTCTGAATTTAATTACATTTTAAAATTTTTCTTGTAATTAATAAGGGTTAATCGTCTGTAGGGACGGATTACTTTGACTGGAAAGAAATTTTGTGGTATTTAGAAAAAAATGTTAATTAGTTCTATTTACATTAATAAAAAAAAAACCCACTACAAACATCCATGGCATCGCCGGGACTCGAAACAAAAACCTGTGGGACAAAGCCTCAATTACTCGGCTATCAGGCCCCATCTACATATATCTCTAAGTATTCCGATTGATTTAAGCTGACAAAAACGATGATGCTTTGATAAATCACTGCGAAACGCATGCAAAAGCAACACAACTTTTGTATTTATATGCTGGAGGCAAAGAAAATTAGAAATGTTTTCGAAATATTTCATGCCGTTCGTAATTGCATCAATTTAAATTTCAGACCCACGCAATGAAAATACTTAATATCGTATGAGATTGTGCAGTTCCGAGGAAATCAAAAGCACTCCTAAAAAGCATAAAAAATGCTACTGAAATACTTTCAATAGAATACTAAAACGAATAAGGAAATCCATAAAATTATTGATGGACGATTAAAAAATCAATGAAAGGAACAAAGTGTGAAAGCGATACTCTTTTCAGTAAAGTAAAAAAAAAAAAAAAAAAGAAAGCAAGAAAATTTCTGACTTTAGAACTAATATATTAGATAAACTAATAAAACTAAAATATTTTTGAACAAATTGTGTTTGGTAAATAAGAGCCATCTTTTTTGTTGCCCGTATAGTTTTAAATATAGACGAATTCTGACTATTAAAACGAACTACTTTGTTCGAAATTGGAATTCGAAACAGGGGTGCCATGTCGCATCGAAGATAAAAATTACATCTTCGTGAGAAAGATTTCAGGTGGCGTTAGTGAAAAATTGCATTTTGGAGTATGAGAAGAACCGAGACAGCTCAAATCTGTTTTTTCTTTTTTTTCCGAATACAGTAGGAGGGAAATCTCATTATATTTAAAAAGACTGGGATGGTGGGAAGATACTTGTTTTTTTTTTTTTGAAAGTGATAGACATGCTGTGAGCTACAAGGAAAAAAAATATTTTTGTTATTGTATTTGTCAGTGAAGAAATAAAGCTTATAACTAACTTGTTGTTGTAATTAATAATGGGTAATCGCTTGTTTGGGTGAATTATTTTGATTGGAAAGAAAACTTGCGATAGTTAGAGAAAATATAAGTTAATTAGTTTCTACTTATATTAATAGAGAAAACAAATACGAAACATTTCTTTTTTTCTGCTATGCTTACTACATAGTGACGTTCTACAACGAAGAAAATTTCTTTCTTTGAAATGATTATTTAGGTCTGTGTTTAATTACATTCTAAAATTTTCTTGTAATTAATAATGTCTTGTAATTAATAATTGCTAATCGTCTGTAGGGACGGATTACTTTGTCTGGAAAGAAAATTTATGGCATTTAGAGAAAATGTTAATTAGTGCTATTTATATTAATAGAAAAAAACCACTACAATCGTCCATGGCATCGCCGGGATTCGAAACCAAAACCTGTGGGACACAGCTCCAATCACTCGGCTATCAGACCCCATTTATATCTGTAAGTATTCTGATTGATTTAAGCTGACAATAGTGATGGTGTTTTTATAAATCGCTGCGAAACGCATGCAAAAGCAACACAACTTTTGTATTTATATGCTGGAGGAAAATTAGAAATTTTTTCGTACAATTTCATGCCGTTCGTAATTGCATCAATTTAAATTTTAGGCCCACGCAACGCAAATACTAAATATTGTATGAGATTGTGCAGTTCCGAGGAAATCAAAAACACTCCTAAAAGCAAAAAAAGTACTGCTGAAGTACTTTCAACAGAATACTAAAACGAGTAAGAAAATCCATAAATTATTAATGAACGATTAAAAAAAATCTATGAAATAAACAAATTGTGAAAGCAATACTCTTTTCCGAAAAGCAAAAAAAGCGAGAAAATTTCTCACTTCAGAACAAATATATTACATAAACTAATAAACTAAACTATTTTTGAACAAATCATGTTTGGTAAATAAGAGCATTTTTTTTGTTTTGTCCTCATAGTTTTAAATATAGACGAATTCTGACTATTAAAAACGAATACTTTGTTCGGAATTGGAATTCGAAACAGGAGTGCCATGTCGCATCGAAGATAAAAATTTCATCTTCGTGAGAAAGATTTCAGGTGGCGTTAGTGAAAAATTGCATTTTGGATGTATGAGAAGAACCGAGACAGGTAAAATCTGCTTCTTCTTTTTTTTCCGAATACAGCAGGAAAGAAATCTCATTATATTTAAAAAGACTGGGATGGTGGGAAGATACTTATTTTTTCTTTTTGAAAGTGATAGACATGCTGTGAGCTACAAAGAAAAAAAAAGTCTTCTTGTTATAGTATTTGTTAGTGGAGAAATATAGCTTATAACTAACTTGTCTTGTAATTAATAATGGGTAATCTCTTGTTGGGGTGAATTATTTTGATTGGAAAGAAAACTTGCGATACTTAGAGAAAATGTAAGTTAATTAGTTTCTATTCATATTAACAGAGAAAACAAATACGAGACATTCCACATAGATATACTCTACAGTGAAGTAAACCTCTTTTTATTAAATGATTATTTGAATTTGAATATAATTACGTTTTAAACTTTCCTTGTAACTAATAATGGGTAATCGTCTGTTGGAATGAATTATTTTGATTGGAAAGAAAACTTGCGATACTTAGAGAAAATATAAGTTAATTAGTTCCTATTTATATTAATGGAGAAAACAAACATGAGACATTATTTTTTTCTATATTTTTCTATAGAGAACATTTTTTCTACCACATAGGTAAAATTAAACTGGAAAAAACTCTTTTTATTAAATGATTATTTGATTCTGATGAATTACTCTTTTTATTAAATGATTATTTGATTATATCTAATTTGATTATTTGATTCTTAAATGTAATTATACTCGTACTGATTTAGACAATAGGAGTATAATTACATTAAATTTTTTTTTTTTTGATTAATCCTCATCATAACTAGCTCGTCAGCCCGTTGTGGGCCTTGCTATGCATATCATATAGGTACTATTTACACTGAAGTAAAAGTCTTTTTATTAAATGATTATTGTAATCTGAGTATAATTACATTTTAAAGTTTTCTTGTAATTAATAATGCCTTGCAATTAATAATGAGTAATAGTCTATTTGGATGAATTACTTTGATTGGAAAGAAAATTTGCGATATTTAGAGAAAATGTAAGTTAATTAGAACATATTTATATTAATAGAGAAAAGAAATACGAGACATTTTTTTCTGCTACGTATACCACATAGATAAGCTTTATACTGAAGTAAACCTCTTTTTATTAAATGATTATTTGGTTATGATTTTAATTAAATTTTAAAAATTGGAAAATCAAAATTACTACAAGGTAATGGAAATGGATTAAAAATTCATAAAAAAAAATATTTACAACTTTGTGTGTAACAATGATTTTTCACCTTTACTGAATACAATAATTTTAAAATTACTTTAAATTTTAATATAATTTTCATACATGATTTTTAATTCGTAATAATTTGATTAACATGCTCTTTCTTAGAGAATGAAATATCATATTTAGCTTATAAACAGTTTTAATTTTGTTATTTTCAAAATGATATTTACATATTATTATTATTTAATCAATACGGATCGGAATTATTGTCGTACAATCGTAACGGAATTATTGTAAGCAAAGTAAGCATTTTATTTATAAAAGGTTTGCATGAATTATTAAATTGTTTAAAAAATTTTGTTGCTTGTTCGTAGGGCTGACAACTCTACCCCTTAAAAAGAAAACATCTGCTTTCTAGAAATCAGCCAGTAGGCAGGTGGTCTATGGGGTTGTTGGGCCAATGAAGAAGAAGAACTTGCTTGTTCATCATTGGCTCATAGATACAATTGTAGGAGCTCTATATTGGAATCAGCTGATGGCGTCCATTTCAATTATTGCTTTAGAAAACGTGAAGACTTGTGGTGATTTCGATAACATATGTAAAACTTCTCGCAATGACTGAAGCTGCCTGGTGAGAGGTTCCACCCATACGAAACGCAAATGCAAGTTAATTATGCCTAAAAGTCTTTTCGAAAAGCTATGAACTCTCCAACATCACCAAAAGCAGTATATCCATGGCATAAATTAACGGATGTTCATAGAAGAATTACGGAATTGCAAAAAAAAATTGAAACAATATATTATTTTTTCTGGTAGTTAATTATAAAAAAGCTGCTTGGAAATTGGTTTGGACAAAAACAAGAACTCACGATACTAATAAATCAAATTTTAGATATTGTTCTCTATTAAACATTTCACAAACATTAAATAAACAGTAATACCTTTATATCTATATTGTTTTCTAATACTGTCATACTTAAAAATTAAAAAAACTACAATTATTTTTTAGTTTACTTTTATATTCTATATTTTACGAAATAATTGGCAGAAGAAGTAACTTTTGAGACAGAAATCTTTGTTTATTCATTGATTTATTTGATGATTTAATCCTTACTTTATACACAACAATTACTTATAAATATTTATGAAAACTGAATTAAACGTAACTAACAATACATGGTTATATTTTTGTTAAAATATTTTTTTTTTGAATAACTTAGTATAATGAAGAAGGCTTAATTGATCATCTGCATTTGAACATAACAAAAATTTGCAAAACATGATAAATGTAACTAATTACTTAAAATTAATTTACCAGAAATTCATTTAATTAGCTCTGCAAAGAAGAATAAAATAAAGAAAACGGGCATTTATCATACAAATTTATGAACAGATTTATTAGATGTTTAATTTTATGCGGACGGCGCATATATTATATTGCTAATACTCGCTATTTTTTGCACATTATAAATGCTTTAATCATTCTAAATATATTATCAGTTTAAGAATGGCCTAGAAATTTTTGTTGCACTTTTAATTAATGTAATATAACAAGATAAAAACGTTTGCAATTTAATTAGTATAATAAAATTATATATTGCGATTATATTTTTAATCCTGTGAATATAATTTAGTATAATTAATTTAATTAAAAAAATGTGTAATATAATTAAACATTTTTTTTTGTTCTAATGAAGCTGGCAAACACTGAGACAATTGCCTTTGATGCTTTTAGGCAAGCGCTGCTCAGACGTTACTCATTTAGCACTACATAGGAGGGGGTGTAGCTTGAAGATAAGCTACGGACGCGGAGCAACACTACTTCCGCAACGCTCTACGATCATGTCAGACCGGGACCTACGGTTTAAAGTGGATTCCGAACCACTACAAACATGCATGGCACCGCCAGAACTCGAAACCTGCGGCACTGAACGCCAGAGCGCTAGCTACTCGGCCATTCAAGCTCATATAATTTTAAAATTGAAAAACTCATTTACGCCATTGTATAAATAATGAAATCATTTTACAAAATTGGTTAAAAATTCGAACAATCACACTTTGAAATGTTCAAACACAGATTGTCTAACAACTACTTTATTTTTTAAAAAACTTCTAGTGTAAAATAAAAACAATTAATTTCAGTTTTATTTTTTTGAAGAAAAACTATTATTCATATTTTTATTAATAGCTCGTTACTGTACAATAAATGAAATCTCGAAAGGTTTCATGGAAACGATATATTTTTTTCCCCTTTTACAAGTATTTTGGTAATTAGTTTATTATCTGTTTTAGTTTTAATGCGCTTGAAGTACTTTCACATGCATATGAAATCTCCTGAATACTACCTAATTAACGGAAAGTTAAGAGTATCATTTCTAAAATTAAACACATTTAAAGCTGACGAATAAATATTTAAGTTGAGTTAATTTTCCTTATTCAGTATTCGGAAAGGAGATTTGCAATTTAAAAGGAATACAGTCTTTCAGATGTTCATAATTATTACAGATGGAAAATTAATGCTTTTAATTACTTTGAAGACATAATTTTCTTTTAAAAGCTTACATATATATTTAGCTATTAAATTTAACCTTTAATTATTTAATTATTAATAAATTTAGCTATCTAGCTATTCAATGCGTACTTCGTTTCTAGCGCTTTCAAGGTTTGTAAGAGGAGATGTCGTAATTATAGATTCATTAAGCAACAAATAAAAGTATGTGCACAGTGATACGGGAGATTAAAGACTATTTTGAAAGTAAATTTATCATAGATATTTATAATTTTAAATCTATTGTAATTATTTATCATTTTTCATTATTTTTAAATCATTATTATTAATTTTCTGAAAATACCACGATACAACCGTGCTTTCTTCTACGCACAAAACAAGAGCGCCCCAGGAGAAATGGTCAGTAGGCCTCGAGACTCTCATCCGAGAGGAAGTACAACGCAACCCTGCGTATAAGTTTGTTTACAGATTCTCACTCGGAGAGAAAGTATATTTCGCGCATCCAACGCATACCTGAGTATCTTTCTTTTAGGCTTAGAAGTGGAATCCTGCAAACGAATCTATAAGTATATACCTTTAAATGTGTTAAATATTGTAACAGTGTGGTGTATTTTGTGTGTGGTGTTTGTGCTTGTCTAAATAAAGCTGTGAGTTCTCAAACCTATGTTTCACGTTTCAATTACAATTGAGTTGCCACATCCAATTACAATCGAGCTGCACAATTCACAACATTACAACTGTTATATAAAAATCTACTTTTGTATTAATTTACCATACATATTAGCTATCATAAAAATAAAGAACCCATTCCTTCCCAAAAATACAGTTAACATATTTATAATATAATAACCGCTATAATGGAATATTTTTTTTAGCGTTAATATTATAATGCTAATTGTTTTGTTGCACTCACAAAACTAGGTTTATTATATAACTAATTTATTATTTTATTATCAAACTTTGTTCGTTAATATTCCATATATTTATTATTTTTAACCTTTGGAATTATTACATTGACTTTAGTTCCTATACAGCGAAAAAGACATAAATATAAATTTTAAGTATAAAAAAGAGCAATACATGTGGCAATATAAATAAATAATTCAAAAAATATTGATGTAATAAATTCACAATGGTACTCTTCCAATGCATGTATAATCCATTTGTTGACGACCTTTATTTATTAGGATGAAGGCTTCTTGAATATTTACTTTATTTGGAATTGGAAATTGTTGAAATTG
This sequence comes from Caerostris darwini, assembly GCA_021605075.1. Classification (NCBI taxonomy): domain Eukaryota; kingdom Metazoa; phylum Arthropoda; class Arachnida; order Araneae; family Araneidae; genus Caerostris; species Caerostris darwini. The sequence goes on along the minus strand of BPLQ01012852.1, from coordinate 219,909 downwards.
GTAAAAATCACAAAAGGTTTACATTTTTCAATGACTATAAGATTTTTCATTTTTGAATACGGCATAGTGGCAAAGAGGTAATTGAAGGACTGGCTGATTAAAAAATTATTTTACTGAAATAAATAATAACAAACATACAGTAGTGGTTAAAATTATGGGAATCAATTAAAAAATGTGTGTTTTGAAGGTTTAATGGCGTACATTACTTCTAACATTATTTCACTCCTATATAAGTTAATTTTATACAAAATATACCTATCTTTATCATATTAACATTTATAGCAATATAAAAGCAAGAAAAAAACGTAATGTAACAAAAAAAAAAAAAAAAAAAAAAAGAATGAGCTCTTAAGTTCAAAACGGTTCAATAGAAAAATTATCCGTTATCAATCGGTTTTTTGATGTCCCAAAATGAATTCAAAAGTTTATTAGCATGAGTAAACTTTCAAGATTAGCTATTAAAACTCAGAATGAAACCTATTACCATATATAGATATAACTAGGTTATGGTACATTATGGTATAGGTTTCAGCTCCTGAAACCTATTACTATAAGGTATCATTCTTTATATACGTTTCTTTATTATTTAATCAAACTGACAGCCTATTTAGTATTACAGATACAATAAAAGCAAAATATTATGTAGGCACAAATACTAAGTTCTTGCAAATAAAAAGGCATAAAACAATAAATTTATGGAAAAGAAGGAAACGCATACTATGAAATTAGAAGAAAAGCTTGTAGAAATATAACTAGGAAAATAATTTCTACTATAAATAAAATTCAAAACTAAATAGGGATTCATTTAAAGCTCAAATAGGGAAAATCCACAATATCATGTTGCGAAAGATTTAAAATATTAAGTTTAAATAGAAAAAGAAAATCACGTGACAAAATTTAAAGGATTTATGAGAATGTCTTGTAACCTGAATAATATACAGTCTGAACTTCAGACCAAAATTTTGAAGCTGTCTCGTTTCAAAATTTTGAGTTGGAAATTACAATTTCAAAGAAAAAGTCATTTTTTTCTCTGAAACAAAAAATAAATAAATTAAGCTACAAAATTGTATACCTCTAAAATTTTCTTTAATTTAGGCCATATGTGATTGTTATTATTTTTTTCCAATGCAGCTGACAAACAGACATGGACGTCTTGGATGCCTTAAGGCAAGCGCTGCACAGACGTTACTCACTTTGCATTACCCAGGGGGCGCATGTAACTTGAAGATAAGCCACGGACGCGGAGTAACAATGCCCCCGCAACGCTCTACGATCCTATTAGGACCGGGACCTACGGTTTAAAGTGGATTCCGAACCACTACACACATCCATGGCACCGCCGGGACTCGAACCCGAAACCTGTGGTACCGAGCGCTAGCCACTCGGCCATTCAGGCCCTATGTGATTATTATAGCATATGAAATTATTTTTAGATTATTTAATAACCACTTACTTTGCTAAGTTGAAATTTTTTAACTTGAAAGCTACTAATTTTTTAGGTTACAAAAGGGTTATGAATCTTCCTTATAATTAATTATTTAAAAGATTTTGTGATTCGGAGTTGAACATTCAGGTATGAAAAAGCATAACACTACTTCAACTTATAATATTAGTCCAATTATATAACTGCAAAAATCTGGAATTTTCTTTTCAAATGTTTAAACCAATCTTCCAATATTACGAAATTTACTTTTTCAAATGAATTTAAAATCTGTACTTCAAAGTTTTGTAGTATTTAATCCTTAGATAATCATAATTCAGCTCTGAGGATTCTAGACTTTATTCCAATTATTCCAAATAGCACAGCAGTAATTAATCTAACGAAAGAGCCAGATGTTTAATCGAAATAGAAAGTTCCTAATCTGATATGTCTAGTAAATGGTATAGGTGGTGAAGATGAAGATTTAAAAAAAAAAATTTCGTGCAATTTAAAGGCACAATATTGCTTATAATAATATTCAAAAGTATAAATTAAGATGCTGTATAACATGCAGTGTTTTGTTTATTAACTAAATAGGTAAATTTTTATTCTTGTATATACGCTGAGTTAAATGCAAGTGATTGAATCTTATTCAATCAGAAAGGAGGATCAAAATTTAATTCATTCAGGATCAAAATTTAAATTTTTGACAACGATGAATTTAAACATTAGTTGAAAGATGGAGCTTGATGGCAGAGTGACTGGAGTTCGGAGAAACAGATTTTGGGTCCGAGTCACAGTGGTTCCATGGATGTTTTTAGTGGTTTGGAATACACTTTAAACAGTAGGTCCAGGTGTAATATGACTGTAGAGCGTTGGGATGACAACAATACCCCTTAAAAAGAAAACAAAAAAAGAAATCATCTCCTGTTTCGAAATCTGCAAATAAGCAGACGGACTTGGCCCAGCATGGGACTGTTGCTTCAATGAAGAAGTTGAAAGATGCTATACAATTACGAGAAATACGAAATTACTTATACCTTGAAAGATGTTATACAACTCCTAATATGCATACTAAAATTAATTTTCATATTTTAAAAAGAATATTTCTTTCTTTAATGCTTTGAAAAATTTAGAAAACTTTAAAAATATTATTTTAGACAATTTATACCTTATGTGTTTTATATATATATTTATTCTTACACTTAATGAAATTGATTTCGTAAATAAAAGTAATCCGAAGACTTTTTAAAAATACTATAAAAATCCCATTTCTAATTATATAAGCAAATAATCTCTTTAAAATATCGATTCTATCATTTTCTTATAAAGGAAGAAAGGTCACATTTACATTTTATTTATTTGTTATTACTATATTTAGTTTTACTAACATTTTTAGAATTTAAATATTATTCAATAACACTTACATCCACCCTGGTTATATATTTTAGTCTGCGCCCAAAATAACCCCACCAAAACAAATAAGTTCCCTAATCAGTTTATGTAAACTTTTTCTTTCTATTATGGTCTCCTGGAAAGCGTTTTCTTTCACTCATGAAGGCCCTTTATGAACGTCATTCGTCTGAAAACGGCCCTTGGCAAAAATTAGCGATCTTTTATTAAGATCCGGAAACATTGTGTGCAGTCAAGATCGGCGTAGATGCGTGCCTCTTATTGGCTGTAACCGACATGACAATTACGCCAAGGAGTGTTGTCTACCATCTAATTTAATTTTGAAGCAATTACTTCGCCAAGTCAGCTTATGATCTAATAAAATTACGCGTGGCTGTCTAGTCTTCGTTTAGCGCCTCTCCACTGCATTGTTCCTGAGTAATGTATTCCTGAGGATTATAAGACCGACATTCACTTATGGTACATGTGCAAATCCTAGCGATCGACAAAAGTAAACACTGGATCATGCACTAGATGCATCCTAAACTTTTAAGAATTATTTTTATAAAAATATTTGTTTACAAATAATGCCAATGAAGCACTTGCATTCTTTTGAGTTTTGATTCGCTAATTTACGCGAAGTTAGAATATGTAATACAATTGCCATTGTGAGTGTAAGGAAGATTATTTAATTTCTCAATACATTGGTATTAAAGGTGTTTATTGTTTATACTAAATAGGTAAAGCAAAGGTTTATCATCGCAAACTGAACTATAAGAATGAATGCATTCAATGTTAATTCTTCAGCTTGTAGTTTACGGATAAAATTCTGAAGAAGATAGAAGAATGTAGTTCCAATCTTTTCACAGGATACGTCTGTAGAGAATTTGTAATGTAAATTAGGAAATGGTATGCGAATTAGTTATTAGTTTCTTTGTAAATGCTATTGATGAAATATCCATAGATTTAACTGAGTTATGTCAAATATAATAACATGGTTATTATCGAAATTAGGAAATTCATTCAAGTTTAATAAAGACATTAAGTGTTTTTGTTTTTGGATTATATAGGCATTTAAATTAAGTAGGCAATCTTGCATTAAAAGTTAGAAAATATGAGAAGAAAGGAAATAAAGTACCTTAAATTTACATTTCTACAAATAAAATTTTAAGATGTGCAGAAGGATATACATCTTTATTTTGTTTCACAAAAACTAGTTGTTGTGACCATGGTTGTTAACCTGGGGCTTTATTAGAACTTAATCCATACACATTTGGCCACTGACCGCAGAAACAAAAAGAACAGATAAAAAAAATAAAAATTACAAAAGGAAAAGACTAGACATTCTTAACAAAACAACTAAAAGGCCTTAAAAAACTGTTAAAACAAGTTAAATTCTTTAAGGATAAAAATTTAAAAAGCTAGAAGCACCATAATGAAAGTCCGTGAGATTAGGACATGTTCTCTCTGCCCTTCCAGTATAAAGAACACATATCACCATTCTATTGTAAGTTAGAGTCCAGTACCGAGCAAACAAGTACATGGGCCTTATTTATTTTCTCGTCTTACATAAAACACATATATCACAGTTCACAATCCCTATTTGGGCCAGTTGTTCACCCAGGCAGTCGTGTCTAGTTCTTAAACTAAAATTGGCAACAGCCACTTTGCTAGTTTTTCCTCTAAATTCTTTCCAGTCTTTTCTCAAAAACTATTTTCTGAGAATTTGTAATATAAACTCCTTACTACCACAATTTCATTTCTTTCCGCATGTTATTGAATTCTATTTAAAGATAAACTCCTTCAAAAATATCAATGCAGACTTCAAAAATATCAAATACTTTATTCAATTCCTATTATTAGTTCACACTCTCCCTACATATAGCTTGTTCAAATTTTCATTCGTTCATAAAATACTTTTTATTAGTCCACTCAAGCTGAAATACATTTTTTTGAACTTGTAGTGGATGACACTTGATGCTAATACAATTTTTTCAAATATTGATTCATTAATTAAATTTAATGAATTACTTTTATTTTTTTTAGATTTAAGTTGCAAGTATCTAGCAATAGATGGCGCCAGATGTAAGAGGAGAATTTCAAGTTAAAAAGTAGGAATTGACTTAAATTTTTTTTTTTTATATATTACTTGTTGTTTCAATATTTTTGCCAATGTTTCTAGCGGTATTTTAATGAATTTAGTATATAAATTAACTATCTTTTCATAATGAATCCAATAAAATCAATCATCTAACTGAAAGAGAGATAACTAAGAATTTCTAATACATCTAATTTAAAAATAATCATTAATTAAAATATTACATGATGTTTGTATAGTCTTAGTATGATTAAAATAATTAATTAAAAAAGAATTTGCGAAGCATATGAAAATAAAAAGAAAACACTGTGAACTCGAATAAGAATAATAGATATTTATTGATTTATTGTTACTTTTAATTATTTTTTTTTCTATTTACATTTTTAAATTAGTTTCCTGATTTATTTTTATTCAATTCCTTCTATTAGCTCACACTCTCCCTATATATATCTTGTTCAAATTTTCAATCGTCCATAAAATACTTTTTATTCACCCACTCAAGTTCAAATACATTTTCTTTGAACTTGCAGTGGAAGACACGTGATGTTAATACAATTTTTTCAAATATTAATTCAGTAATTAAATTTATATAATTAATTTTAGTTTTTCTTAGATTTAAGTTGCATATATCTACCAATAAATGGCGCCAGATAAACTTAAAAAAAATGAATGACAATTATTTATAAAGGACTTTCTGCAATATAGTGAAAAAAAAGTAGGAATTAATTGACTTAAATTTTTTTTTATATTACTTGTTTTATTTTGTTAATTGTATTTATTTAATATAATAAAATTTCTATGCCCGACTCGTGGTTCAGTAGCAACATACGCTGCTGAAGAGAGTCGCATTAGGTCAGAAGTTCAATCACTGGCAGCTTTATTGTAAACACTCTTTCAAAAAAAGACAAGACGCGATGGCGTTTGTTGATGCTCAACATCTTGCCTCATTAGTCGGAACCCCGAGTTTTCCTGGTGGGAGTTTCCCGAGTTTTCTCTCATACGAAACGAAAATACTGTGTAGTTTCTCCTATAAGTCCTTTTGGATGGCACTGCTATCATTCTTCTGGGACACGGAGCCAAGTCAGACTCCTACTTATTCGTGCTCCATCACAACAGAAGCTGCACCCTTCCCTGCATCCTTCCATGAGAACATACGAGTTCATGAACTTGGTCTAGACTTTACAGTTGACCAAGAGAGATAAGTGACAACAAACAAATTTTTATTAATTTATTTTAATTAGCTATATTCTAGATCAGCCATCATTTATTTTAAAGTAAATCGATCCCACATAAATATAATAATTTAATTTCAAAATACAGGAAATTCACATTTGCTTTTAATAAATCATATTCTATTTCTTTAAATTTTATTCTTACAGAATCGGATGTGAACAGTTATTTACTTTCTTTATATTACCCAATGAGAAATGAATAATAAATTCATCAAATATATTAAGAAAATGGAAGAAAGTTTTAAGTTTGTTACACTTGATACGCTTTTATTATTAATAAAACTTCTACAGTTACATCTATAAGAAATAATGTTACTATTCAGAAAGTTAATATGGATAAATTATAAGTAATATATAAGAATAGTTAATATAGTAAAGGTAATAAAAGGTAAAATATATAAGAAATAAAAGGATATATATAAGAAATAATGTTACTATTGAGAAAGTTAATATGGATATATTGAAAATATTATATAAAAAAAGTTAATATAGAAAAGTTAATAAGGATATGCATCAGAAATAATGTTGCTATTTAAAAAGTTAATATGGATATATTAACTTTCTGGATAATAACAATATTTCTTACAGATGTGGCTGTAGAAAATGCTATTAAGAATGAAGTTGTATCAAGCGTAACATATCCAAATAAAGATAGCGTAGTATTACAAGACTTTATTTATAACTTTAAACAGTATTTAAAGTATATTGACTGCTTTTTTCTTCAATATATCATGAAAAAAGTATGATGCAAATATTTGTGAATATGTTAAATTACATTTTCAACTAATAATTTTAGTAAATAAGTAGAAGCTGAAATCCAGTAAAAAGCAGAAAAGGTTTCTTTGCAAATTTAGATTAGTTAAAAAATTACTATCAAATATATTGTTTTATAATCTTAAGCATTAAAATTAACATTAATCTTAACATTAAAAATATCCAAATAAATAAACAAATTATTTCGATTATCATGCTGCTTAGAAAATCATCTTAATTAATTTGATTACTTTCTATTATTAGAGGCTCTATTTTAATGTGGCTTATACACATAGACAAACACATATATATATATATATATATATACAAAAGGAACTCTTAAAATATAAAGTAATAAATCTGAATGATTTAAATAATTTTGCTCTTAATTATTAAATTATTACAATATACTACTTAATTCTTGCAACAAATTTCATGTTTATAAAAAAATTTATATGACTTTTTAACATAATAAGAGCTAAAAAACATAGTTAAAAGGTTTTGAAAATATTTGCCATTATTTTTTATCCTGTTTGCATTTATTATTGAGTATATGTTTTGAAAATACTCCAAAAAGTTGTGTGTTTTGTACAAGAATGAATGTTATGAAATTATTATGAATATGGGTTTTGTAATTTCTACAATAGTTAAACATTCATTTTCAAATTATCGATGAACAGCAAGATTTTAAATAAAGTATATTTCAATAAATAAAAATATTTTATTAAATACAATTATAAATAAACATTAAAAAATTAAAATAAATACTTTAATACTTATATATAATGAATAAAATACACTTAAAATACTAATACTTATATTCATATACATAAATAAAATAATTATAAAATAATGTAATTATTTTAAACAGTTCTTTTAAAAAAAATCTATATTTCCTCTAACAATTTTAGCTAATTTTTTAAAAAAAATATATGGATAGGAAGTGTAAGAAACGAGTTGTAGTTTTAGTATGCATAATTCTAAAATATTTGTTTAGTAAAGAAGCAGTTATATAAAAACATAATAAACCTGCAACTGGTTACATCAAGATATTACGTATAGTTTTATAAATTTTATTTAGTTTTAAAATCAAATTCTAAAGAAAATCTTTCTAGCTCGTAATTAGAGCTACATTTACTTTTCATTTGGAAAGCGAAATAGAATAAAAAAAAAATTTGAATAGAAATAAAGATAAAATTAAAAAGAATTTTCGATGTAAACTGTGACTTTGTAAGGTTGTTACATACGAACATACGAAAGAAAATTAAAAATCATTTGACTGTGTTTTAAATAATAAATCAAGAAGAATCACAAAATATTTATATAATAGAAAATATATTATCCTTTTTTTTACCTGGAATAAAAACAATTTTTTTGGAAACAAAGTTTTTTTTTCAAAATTTAAAATATTTGCTGATATGTAACAGGAACAAAGGTAATTCTTTTAATTGTAAATTTCAGATTTCAGAAAGAAAAACATTTTCATCTAGAAAAAAATTTATTAGAAATAAGATTAAATAGATAGGAAAGTTTCGATTTGATTGTAAATGATAAAAAAATGCATAACAGTCAAAAATTAAGCGCAAAGTGCAATAATTTGAATATTGCATAATTATCACCAAGATATATTCAAATTAATTCAAGGTTTTTTTATGTTTAATGTAAAACAGTAAAACATCCACTTTACAGTCATCGACCCCTTAAATTTGTATTTAAAAAATTGGAAATTCTTTAATGAAAATTGTGTATTAATAGATGAGAAAAATAATGAAAAGGAGAAATTCGTACATGTTTAATTAGAAAGCATTATCTCCCTTGTTTGTCTTTCATTGTATTATAATTTCGTTCCTGTTTCCCAATGGAATAAATTTCATTTCCATACACAGATTTATCTTGCGAAAAGGTTATTCGGCGCATTCAAAATTATGCATACATAATTAGTTAAAATGTTCAAGTTCAGATAATTGAAACATACTTCAAGCCTGCCAGATGCACGCGGATCAATGCGGATGAGAATCTTCCAATATTTCCTGTCCAGTTTTGAAAGTTCAAAAAGAGTGAGTTGCAGAACTAATGAAGGGCCAAGGAGTTATTAAACATGAAGCTGGATCTGCCGGATAGTAGAGTTCTTTAATTTACGCGAAGCTATAAACTCCATCAATAAATTTGGAAATTCCGCTGAAAGGCAAATTCTCCTTCTTATGCTAGAATTTCTTCCTATTAATCTTTTAGATTTATGCAAATCCATAAAAGATGAGCGTATTGTACAAATTGAGCGAGAACAAGAAAAGAATAAATTTCAGCTGGTTTTAATAAATTACCAAAAGAGCATTTTTTTTCTTGTTTATGGGGCCAAGATATTATTTATATTTTTTTTTAGAAAGGTTCTTTTATGCCGTAAAATATTAGAATGCGACCAGTAGATATGTTCTTTCTTATTTTCTCAAGATTTAAGATCAAGAATTTGTTTTCTATGAAGAAAATTTGTGTATTATGATAATTTAGTGCATGGAAGGAATGCTCGCATAAGTGTAGGGTATTTGAGGATATGCTTTCTTGAACATCGTTTTAACTAGAAATTATATCTTTGTGCTATACCTACAGAAAATTAAAAGTATTGCTGTAATCAGCGTAACTATCTTGAAGGATTTTGCTTGTATACATATCATCCAATTAAATGGTCAAAGGTGGTTGTTGTTGTCGTTACCTAAGTTTGGTTTGTCACTCTACTGTCATTTTTCATACACTTTGGGCTAATTAGATCGGTAATTACAGTTTAACGGGGATTCCGAACCTCTAACAAACATCCATAATCTGGAGTCTGTGGTACCAACGGCCATAGCATTAGCCAATAAGCCATCATCCACTAAATAGTACAAGAAGAATCAAATGTGGTGTTCCCGAATAATATTGGCTATGTTGATTGCCAATCTCGGAGTATAAATCCTTTTCCGTGGAACGGTCCAGACAATGTATGGTGGTTGCAACAACTGCGCAATCAAAGGCACGATGAAGAGTAAACTTGACCTCAGGGCAGTTGCCACATTTTTGTATTTTTAACGCCATCAGCAGAAATGTTCATATTTTTGAAGTGCTTCATGCTTAATCTTGTGAGAGTAGTAGATGTTCTTCTGTCAAAATTTAATTCTGTAATTTGGTATTTAGTCTTAATTTTAAAAGGTATTATAAGTTTAGATTTTGCCAAGGTGAGATATGACAGTAGCTGGAGATGGCCAACGGTTAAGGAAAGAAATCCGCAAACTTTATCTCAAAAAAACAATTACTAGTTTTCTCAAATATAATCAGTACTATAACCATGATCAGGTTTATTTTTTTATAAACTTAACGCAAATGCATAATAATTATAAATTTCTATATTAAACTTGAATTTATACCAAGTAGAAGTTTTTAATTCCCCAGATTTTTTTAGAAGCAATTAGTAAGAATATTTCAATAATTTCAATTACAAATTTATATATATATTTTTAAATAATAACTGTAGTTCTCTCCATTTCGCTTCTAAGAGATTGTTATTTCTAAAGAAATAAATCCTCGTTTTTATGTCTAAAACAATTAAATAAGTTTTTCTTTCAACATAGCTGAGAGGAAAGTGTAAACTAGAAATCTTCCAATAAAAATGCTAAATGTAAACTAGATCTTAAAAGAAAAGTATTCCTAGAAATTTTACTTTTTTTGAACTTATCTTATATGAGTAATATTCTTAGTTACTGGAATTTTTATTGTTTATTAAGTATAAAATTTAATTCATTAACTAAATGTGAAAGGAAACGTTGAAAATACAAGAAATATTGATAGTTTTAAGCTAATATAGAAACGAAACTTCTTTTTATATAAATGAGGATTTATATTATATTATATGGAATTTATATTATATTATAATTCATATTATATTTATATTATATTATTGCATCCCAATGGTAGACAGCAACTAATAGATTAGTAGATAGCAACTTTCCAATTGAAGTGAAGGAGTAGCTATTTGCCTTACTATATTTCAATATTACCTATGGAAATTGAAGTATTGAATTCTTCAAAGATAAAATGTTGCAATTTATAATACAATTATGAAGTCATAAATACAATTGTGACCTATAAATACAATTTATGAAGTCAATATAATAAACGTCGTATTTCTAATTCTTGCCATGATACCTTATTTATTATGCAAGCTGTGAAATCAAACTATGAAAAACAAAATAAAGTTAAATTTTGAAAGAAGAACTACTTAACATTCAATAATACAGCAACTAATTGCAATGTCAAAATTTCACTTACAACATTAAACTCAGGAAACAGACGATCACAATATATCATTTGCATATAATAGCAACACTCTCTGTCATTACATTTTAAACTTTACTTTGTTTACTTAAGCCAGGGGTCTCCAAACTACGGCCCGCGGGCCAATCCGGCCCGCCAGTGTCATGAACCCGACCCGCGACGGCGAATAGCTTATTGTTGCTGTAATAAGTTGGATAAAAAAACACAGAATGATAACTCGGTTTTATTGACTTGCTAGATAAAGCTTAATGACAAGTATAATACGCAGAAAATTTAACTTAAGCATAACAACTAACAAGTAATTGAAATGAATGCCACTAACATTATAAACTAGTGAACATCCCGCGGTTACCCTCAGTAGTTATGTTGGGGTAAAGAGTATCGCATATGTATGTATATCGATGTTTGGAATGTATATATCCTGAATCGAACATATGATTTTTATCCTGAAAATCCATCAGGAACGCAAAAGCTAAATTAACGCGAATGAAACTGTGGGGTATCCACTTGTAAAAAAATGCTAATGAGATTTATGTAATTGTGATTTTTCACTGACAATAGTGGATCAGTTTTACTTGTACCAATTATAAAAAGAGATTTAAGATGTTCATCGGTTAACTTAGATCTATAAACATTCTATGTGTACTTCATTTTGGAGAATGAAGCGAATATAGCAAGCGTATGCTCTCTCAGAGCGCGTACTCGGCGACTAGTCTAGAAATTATAGATAATGGCAGAAAAATTAAAACGGTTTTGGCCCTCGGTACTTACTGGAGTAAACAGTATGGCCCGAATGCTGAAAAGTTTGGAGACCCCTGATTTAAGAGATGAAAATTTATCTGTATAAGCTTATTTGATTTATCTCTTGTTTTTAATACACAAAAAAGAAAAGTTAATACGCTATTATGAAAATTTTTTTCAACTCACTGATTTAATATTCATTATATCATCAGTATTTATTTAACCTGTATATGTTTGGTTTTGATTGCATTTGACTGCAAAGTAAATCAAACTGATATCGGAATAAAAACATTTAGAGTTTATATTTGGCTATATCAATATATAAATAAATGATATTAAATTACATTTATTGTAACAGCACACATTCTACTCTTTTCTACCATAAAAATGCGCATCTAATAGCATTTGTTAGAGATAATATTTCGTGATAATAATAAGAAAATAAACAATGTTATGGCGTGCTCGCAGATATAAAAATAAGTTTTTTTTTTAAATTAATGGAATTTGAATTAAAAATGAGAGTTTTATAACTAAAGTAATAAATCTGTAAGATATCATAAAAACTTCGGAATACTTATTGTCTGGAAAAATGTTTTCTCGTATTTAATTTAATATGAAAAGAACAGAACCATAGATTTTTATTGCATACATTATTTTAGAGAAACAACAACATTGACTTTTCTTCATAATAAATTATTTTTCTTTCTTTTATCTACAAAACGTTTTTTTTTTTTTTTTTTTTTTACTTGAAACTTTAGTTTTCTAATTTAATGGCGTCTTATATAAAATACATATACAAAATAGTTCCAACTAAATAAAAAATATATATTGTGCCCCATTGTAAACGAAACGATAATATTGACTATTTGTTTTTGCTCCTGTAGATATATTGTTTCGAATAACATCAGTATTGAAATAAAATATTCTATAAGTTATAACAAAACGTTTTAAATATGAAATTTCTTTCAAAGGAAAAAAGTAAAAAGCAATGCAACAATGAAATGAATAATGCATTTATTAAATAAACTATAGCATGAAACATTACTTTTATAGAAATAACATCGAAACACGATGTATTCTGACAAAAACAAATGAAGAATTAGTTATTATCTTCTTCACAAAATATTTATCAAAACACTATATTGAATAAGTTATCAAAAATATACTAATAATACAAGCTAAATTGAATATGTAGTCTCGATTCAGACATTACATTTATTGAAATAACATTGAAACACCATGTAGTCTAATAAATAAAATTTGTTGTTATCTTTTTGACAAAACCTTTATCAAACATTATATTAAATAACTTATCAAAATTATACTAATAATGCAAGGTGTATTATTATATAGGTGTAGTCTTGATTCAGTGTTGTTCATGGATATGAATTGAATTATTTCTCAAAATAAATGCCCTGTGTTTAGCAGCCATATTTATTAAAATTCGCACTGCACAACTGCAACACACAGCACACTATTATATAACAAGTATTTACAAAATAATCTTAAAAACCATTTCGCTTTAGGGTTTTTGTATCTTCCGTACTGCCTGGATCCTTCTCTCCACTGTTGTACCCTACATACTATCTGAAACTCTTCACTCGACTCGCACACTCCCTTTCCTCTTTCTCGCTCTCCTATTATCGGTTCCAAAGTCTAACGAATGAAACAAAACATGCAAAATTCTAAGTTTAATATAAGGGTCAACTCGTCTTTGAAAGGAAGATCTATTCATTAACTTTGAGTTCAAGGTTATAACTTTTTTGTGGGAATGCATGGTGGATTCTTACTCTAATAATATTGTATTAAAACATTAAATTTGTAAGTTATGTATTTTTTCCCTTCGGGACACATATTAAAGCAAGATTAATTAAGTAGATCTTTATCACTAATTAAAAAAAATTATAACTATTTTTAAATATATTTTTTTTAATCTTGCTTTTACAAACAGGAAATATTTCGTATACTTTTCAAATGTTAACTATTCAAGAATAGTAAAATTATAAAAAAACAAAAACAATTTAAGTCTAACGAGTTATATACAAGTTAAAGTAGATAAATAATCTAAAAATCAAGTTCGATACTCCCTTCTAGTTTTAAATAAAAAAAACATACTTTAACTTACGTCACATTCTGTCATAACTTTTTTCCATCTTCAAAAAAACATGAGAAAAATTTGCAAATCCCCCCTTTTTTTATTTAAACAAAGCACACATGTAAGTTCCCATATTTTAAATGAAAACAAATAACGCACTTGCAAAAACTCAATGATTTTCTATTAGTTCTTTAATGAAAATCGATGCCCTTTTATAAAGACATAACAAGATTTCACAGGGCTGGCAGAACCCGGGACTTTTCATGGTCTGAGGTGTCTCCGAAGGTTGGCTTTGTGCCAGCACCTGGTCCTTTGAGGTTCACAGCGATTGTAATCCTGAGGTAAAAAACGCAAACCAGGAAAGAATTTCATCTCACCCAAATTTGAAACAGCTAAAGGTTTTTTTAATACGAAAACTCAATAAGTTCTCCAGGAGGTGTTTCTTTTTTTTTATGTTCGAAATTGTTTACTTTTTATAAAACGCATGATTTCCTAGAACATTATTTTCAAGGAATGAAGCTTATTGAAAACATTTTCAAAAGATTTGACATAATTTTTTCTGCAAAATACAATGAAATAATCCAGGAGATATTTTGACCTTTTATTTGTGTCGATTTTTTGAGATTATTTTAATAAAATTAATTATAAACCTTTTCATAAAAATGGATACAGAAATTTTTTATTTTCATAAATAATTATATTGCCCACAAATAATAAAAAATACAAATCATAACGAAATATTAACAACGTCTATGTTAACGAAATTATATTAAATTAAATGTATTTATAAATTATATATAATTATCTTTCTTCTATTATATTCTCTATAATTATATATGATTATATTTAATAATCATACATTAAATTATTTATAATTAAATTCTACAAAGTTGTAGAATCAATTAAAGTTTAATTTTTTTTACCTTAAAATTCATTAAATCTTAATTATACCCTTCAAATAATATTTTAATTCCAAAAGATTGAAATAATTAAATTTTCCTCACTATTTGTAACACTAATCGTATTATATCAAACTTTATAGCGCTTTTCTAGTTTCATTAGATATTAGATTATTACGGTAGGAATACAATGTATTATACCGGTAAAATTAGTTAATTAACGTGGAGGTTAGAGTTGTGGTAGATAACGTTAATGAATAATAAAATTTAAAGGTTATCTATCAATGGACCATGTTCTTAATATCCTCGCTGTCATTATTCTTAATATCAATACTATATCCTTCTATCGTCACTAATCACTATTCACATTATATTGGTACATGAACGTTTATGTGAAACTGAGTCAGAAGGCATATTTTCTGCAAATCTAGTGCAAATATTTTTGTTTTTGTTCTTCTTCATCTTAATATCCGCGCTATCACTATTAATAATATCATCACTATGTCCTTATGTCATCACATATATTGGTTATATATGTGTCAATGTATATTATGTCACACATTACATTGGTACCGGAATGGTTAAGTGAGACTGAGCCATGAGGTATTACTTCTCCAAATATAGTGCAAATGTTCTTGTTTTTGCCCTCCTTCATCTCTCTTCTTCATTCGTTTTTTACTCCTTCATCTTAATATTCTCGTTATCACTATTTTTAATGTCCTCACACTATGCTTCTGTCATCACTACTCACTATTCACATTATATTGGTACATGAATGTTTAAGTGAGGCTGAGTCATGAGGCATGACTTCTGTAAATCTAGTGCAAATGTTCTTGTGTTTGTCCTCGTTCATTTTAAGATCCTCGTTATCACTATTCGTAATATCATCACTGTATCCTTCTGTCATCACTACTCTGCATTAACATTATATTGGTACATGAATGTTTAAGTGAGACTGAACCATGAGGTAATACTCCTAGAAATATAGTGCAAATGTTCTTGTTTTTGTCCTCTCTATCAATGACGATCATTTAAATATGTCCCATGTTTTAATCAGTCAGCTATGTGATAGTAAAAATCAATTACCATAGGGAATGCTAATTATAAATAATTCATACTATATTGATAATTTAGCAATGAGCAATATGCAAATAGAGATTTTTTTCTTATTGATTATTTAAAAAATACACTTTTAAATTCACATATCTTAAATCAAGTAGCATTGTCTACAAAGTAAATGATTCTCCATTAGTTATTTAATGAAAATCGATGGCCTCTTATAAAAACATAACGAGATCTTACAAGAATAGCAAAACTCAAAACTTTCCGGGATTTTAGACGTCTTCAAAGTCTGGCTTCGTGCCAGTATCGTGGTCCTTTGAGATTTTACCAGGACTATAATCTTGGGGTAAAAAAAAAGCAAAGCGAGAAAGAATTTCGGCCCTCTCTAAACTGAAACAGAAAAAGATTTTTTTAATACAAAAACTCAGTAAGCTTTTCAGCGATGGTATTTCTTATTTTCTGTGTTTTATTTTTAAAGAATGCGCGTGCTAGTGTTTTACAGGTTATTTCGCAAAAGAATGAAGAATATTTTCAACATTTGACAAATATTTTTCTGCGGAACTCAATAAAAGAGTTCTGGAAGACATTTTGGCATTTTATTGGCGTCCGCTATAAGGATTATTTTAATAAACTTAGAGAAGTTTAGAGAAAGTAGTAGTTTAGAGTAGTTACTTTCTTTAGTTTTAGAGAAATCCTTTTTTTCCGTCACTGGAATTGTTTTAATCTTTTTATCTTTGCTTTGAATACGTCCAGAGAGATTAAGTTAGGGATTTCATAATTTTTAATTTTTGCAAGTAAACTATCAAACATCGCATGCATTTAATATAAATTCCTAATTTGCTTACACTCTTTTGATATATTTTTTATAGTTTCATTGGCGTATATTTTTTTTTTTTTCGCTTTCATGCCTCAAGTAACGAAATGTAGAATGACAAGTACGTATTTTAACAAGTAAATTAAATTTGCATCACTATCAGGTAGAAGTGAATCAAGTCATTATGTATGACAAACACTTTCTGAAGAAGATACAATAAAAATATTTGATCACCATTGTTTAAAAAATTCTTTTTAACTTCTAGATAATCAAAAGAGAACACTTAACAGTATTTTTTCTTAAAACATAATGAAGATTTTTCATAACACATATTCATCCGAAATAATATTTTAACAACTGTTTTTTTTTTATAATTATTTTATGGAAAAATATTATTTATTATCTTTATTTAAATTGTTTATTATAAATTATTAAAGTGATTAATAATTAAATATTAATAATAATAATTAAGAATAGTTAAATCAATATTAATAATTAATAATTAGTAAAGTAAAAAAATATTTTTTATTGCTTTTGTAATTATTTTTAACTTCTAGGTAATCAAAAGAAAACAATATCAGTATTTTTAGGAGAATCAGTATTTTTTTCTTAAATCACTATCATATTTTTCATAGTACATATTCATCCAAAATACCAATTCATCCAATTTTTATAGTTACTTTATGAAAAAAATATTAGTAAAAATAATGAAACTTTTCTGTTACTTGTAGTCATTCTTATTAAATATAAAATGATATTGTAATATTTTAAAACCTAATTAAAATGTGGGTATATGTGATATCTGTCAACATCCTGAATTTTGTTCTGACACCACAATTCCTAACATGTTTAGAGGGAAGTCATTCTCATATACACTATGGTTACTATTGATTCTCCCAATTTTTTAAAACAGTAACTGCAATTCACCATTTGGGAATTTGAATCTCAGCCGTCTTGTATTTTAGCGTACTTGTGTTATCATATGACATAAATGAGGTACCTGTGACTTGAGCTGAAAATGAGCTGCGTTTCAAGTAAAAGAAACGAAAAGAACGTCACTAATTTCATAAAAAAATATTCATTAGATTCCACCAATCTGATGATTCCTAAAAAAGCAATCTGATAAAAGAATATAAAAATAATAATAGCGTAATCTTTTTTTTTTAAATTTACTTTTTGATAGCTTCATATTAAAATATAAAACCCACGCAAACATAAAATAATAATTAAGCATTGTAACCGTACTCCTTCCTGAGCTCTGCATGAGCATCCCTTGTGGCGTTCAGGAGAAATGGTCAGTAGGCCTCGAGACCCTCACCGGATTGGAATTACTGCCCAACTTGCTCTCCAGCTGAGAAATGTTTAGTTTACAGTTTCTCACACCCAGAGAAAATATATTTAGCACATCCTTGTATATAGGGTAGCCTACAGACTCTCACCCGGAGATTAAGTATATTTCTCGCATCCAGCGCCTACCTGTGTATTCGGTTTTCGGCTTAGAAGTAGGATCCTTCCATGAATCTATAATTATATGTCTTTAAATGTGTTAAATATTGTATGTGTGTGGTGTTTGGGCTTGTGTATATAAAGATGTATGTTCTCAATCCTGTGTCTCAAGTCCCAACCCAACCAAATTCAATTACAATCCAGCTGCACAACCTGCACACAACAGCATTATTATTACTCTAAATTGTTTGGGTTCTTTTTAATTCATTGCTTTTTGAGATGCCTCGTCTTATTTTCCCGTAAACGTTGCAATTCTAAATTTATTGTATTACTTCCCTCCTTCGCCTTATAAGCCTCTTTCGTTGGGATTGATTCGAATTTCATGAAATGGTGAATTTGGTTTTACTCCATGTTCTACTCGTGATGAATTTCATACGCAGATAACATTTATTTCAATAAATTCTTTGAAAAAGAATGGCCTAGATAGTATCAATAGGAAACGTAGGTACTAAACAGTAGTCCCTGGAAATTCTCCAAAATTATTACGTACATCGTAGTTTGGCACCATGCCACATAATACTTTACTATTATATACCAACAAACCTGCAGTTTCTCTCTTAATGTAACTTTATATCATCCTGCTTAAATTATTAAATTATTTTAAATTCATTATTAAACAGTTACAAAATCACAAAGCTTTCAAATTATTTGAGTAAAAAATATGCAAATATATTTTTATTCAACTGAAACATGAATTTAAAATAAAATGATGAAACGATTCTATTTACAACTTCATTCTGAACTTCAAAGGAAAAATAATTGAAGACAAAAGTTTAACTTCATATTAATTCTTACAATTATAAGAAAACCTTACTCATTAAAGGTAGTTTCGGGAAGCAAATGTCGGCATATGGTGCTCTGGTTGAATAAATAATTTTATAATTCCAATTTTTTTTTCTTTTACACTTAATTGCGAAATTGTTCATTAATTGGTTATTTTATATTGAAAACCAACATGATAATACCGTTTTAAGTTATTTTTGACACCAAAAGTTTAAAAATATATTTATTTCAAAGACGGCAGAGTAACATTAAACCAGTATTTGTCTCTGATTAACTAATGTGTCTTAATAATTGAAGATTAAAATAATTTGTTTCAAAAAAACGAAAATGAAGTCATTATGAAAGATTTTGAAAAATAAAACGTCTTAAACAGAAAATATTTTAAATGTACTTTAAATAAACATTAATTATTACAAGTTCCATTAAGATTTTAATTAAATGGGCTTGAATTACTTAAGGTTTTGAAGTTACTTGAATATTATTCTCCGTATAGCCATAATAGTTGTTAAAAAATTACTACAAAAAAAAAAAAAAAACGAATGAATATTTTTATGCTTATTATTTATAATATTTGTACTAATTTTGAATAATTAAATTTTTACATTCGTTGAGAGAAATAAATATGTTTTATATTAATTTTGCAATTTAATATAAAACAGTAAAATTAAAAATAGATATATTTAAGGTTACGTCTTATTTAAAAAGGAAAATGACGTGCAGCATTTTTTTTTTTTTAATTTACCGCTTTAATTTCAAAGACATAATTGCTCACAAGAATTGAAAAATTTATTCATACCCTTAGCATTAATTTCCTTAATAAATTATTTTTAATAAATTAATGCTTAAATGTCAGAAATAATATAATAGGAACTATATTATTACCAGTTTATTTCTTTAAAAATTGAATATAAAGAGGAAAAATTGTTCAAAATACAAATAATGAGCAATTACTCAGATACATTTAAAAGAATTAATTTGTTATTATTTGTCCTTACAATTTAAATTAAATAAATCTTAGTCAAAGTGCAGATAATTTTCGTAACAATGAAAATTTTGTAACTAGGTTAGAAAATTATAAATAGGTTTGATTTTAAAAGAACTATAATCTTTATATAACTATAATATAATCTTTTATATACTACTATATAATTTTTATATCAATTTTTTTAGCAAAATTAATATTCCATGTTGTGTTTTATTAAATGCGAAAATAGTTTTTGTTTATAGTAGCTACTTTATGCAAAATAAAATCAAATGTAAAAAAGAAGGAAGTAAAAATTCGAGAAGTATTTCCTCAAAAATATATAATTACAACTTTTTATAAAAACACCCAAAGTAATTTCAGGTTTAGTTTATAGCTCTAAGGTCATTTTTTGCATGATTTAGGCTAATTAGACGAAAACCTACAGTTTAACATGAATTCCGTACCACTAAAAAACATCGCACCACCGCCAGGTAGGTCGAATCTGAAACCTACGGTTCCAAAGGGCTAACCAATTCGTCATCAGGCTGCAGCATCCTTTACATTTAATGTTTTAACTAATATCCTAATTTATTTATATTCGTTGGTAATTCTTTAATACGCAGTACAAAATTAACTAATCATATTATGCAAATTATTTATTTTACGATACAATGATCCATAAAAAATCCTTAAATAACTTAGAAAAATAACAAAATATAATTTCTTAATTTATCTTCAGTATTGAACAAAAATACTGTTTGTTCTGTACTTTCTCAGACATTTATTATCTTAACCCTATTGATAAACCAAGCCTTCATTTTTAATTCAGCCTTAAATTTTTAATGATTGTTAATGATAGCAAATATATTCAATATACACCAACTTATTATTTTCAGTTTACTCAGATATATTCATAATTACATATACGTCTTAAAACTCTCTCCGGCTCAGAATAAAAGTTTGTGGTCCAAAATAGATATTATGTTCACATTTTGAGCAATATCTTTAGATATAAAGCATCGTTTCGAATGGTTAATGGATGGAAAAAATTGTCCAAAATTACTAGTGTTTACTCTTATGAAAATATGATGTTCAGAAATCCATTTAGACCTATCCTATTAGACGTTGTTTAGAAATGTATCTACCTTATGGTTCGGGCTGCACCCTATACTTAGAAGAAAATAAAATTGATAAACCCGGAGTTTATTTTCTATATATTTCGTCTCTAAATATTACCTAATATTTTTTTGCTCAATAACTTTTGATAAACGAAACTTATGTAAGTAATTGTATCATATTATTTGTCGTTTAGTAAAGAAATAAAAATAATTATTGTGAGGTTGTACAACATTTCTTATAAATAAACATCAATTGTAACGCTAACATAGTGCAGAAAGAATAACTAATATGAAATTAAATTATAGTAATATTTTTAAATTAACAGAAAATGTAATATTTTAACTTAATGTATTTATCTTATTATTTTAACTTAATCCAAAACTCGTATGTGTGAAGAATTCTCAAAAAAAAAAAAAAAAAAAAAAAAAAAAAAAAAGTGTTAATACTTTTTAATCGATGCATTTAAGAAAAAGCAGTTTTCGTAAACAACAAACGCAAGCAAAGATACCAAAGAATAAGTTTATCACTAGCAAGGAAGCACAATAAAGTTCGTAACAGGAAGAAACTCGCGTGACGAAGTCTCGATTGACTCCCGACTTTCGCAATTTTATAATTCGTTGAGCTTTCGAAAATTTTCTTCCCTCTAGCCAATCTATTTGCTATTCCATGTTTTCCTCGATATCCATCAATTTCTCGAATATTCACAATTTATTTTGACAAACACTTCTTCAATCCTGTCACCAAAATCGCCATTGTAGCTATTGTTTTAATCTTTTGTGTTGTACTGTGTGATATATTTTTAAAAGAATAAATACAATTACATAAAGAATTAAATAAGTTTAAAATTGTTTTTAAATCTAATTACCATAAAAAATACTTCTTCTTCATTGGTGCAACAACTCCATGGTGCCTTCTGGTAGTTTTGAGATTAGATGTTTTCTTTTTACGAAGTAGGGTTGTCACTCCTATGTTCAGGGCCTGATGGCCGAGTGGCTAGCATTCCGGTTAGCGCTACTTTGAAAAACACATCATCAGTCCTGTCACCAAAGTCGCCATTGTTTTACGTATCTTGCCTTGTATAGTGCGATGTATTTTTAAAAGAATAAAAACATTTACTTAAAAAATTAATTAAGTTGAAAACAACTTTAAAATCTAATTACCATAAAAAACACTTATTCTTCTTCATCGGGCTACCATAAAATACCATGGTGGCACAAAGCCGTCTGTTTACTGGCAGATTTCGGGGCAGGAGATGTTTTTCTTTTTACAGGTCAAAATAGAAACAGGGGTAGGGTTGTCTGCCCTATGACCAACCATCATCGGGTGCGGTAAGTACTTGAAAGGGTGACTCCTGGGAACACCGCGTGTCCGTTGGCATTCAAAATATTGGGGCCCGAATAGCCGAGTGTCTAGCGCTCTGTCACTCGGTGTCACAAATGTCGCGTCCCAGTTGTGGCATGGATGCTTGTAGTGGTTCGGAATCCACTTTAAGTAGCTCCAGATTTCACAGAGCCCATTCAGACTTCTCTCACCCACATCATTCCTAAACTGCATAGGGGCAACTGAGCTCTAGCTACACTCATCTGGTATGGTGTAGTAGTAGTAGCCCTACGCCCATCAGTCATATTAGACCTAGTAAAAGACAGGCTAGTAAAAGACAGGCCCCCGTAAAAGTCACTAATTAAAAAATAAATAAATAGTTATATTTACATGAATTTTCTTAAATATTTAACAACGTTAATTTTTTAAAACGTCATAATTTTTTTTTAAATAATTAATTTTAATTAATATAAACCTGTTCCTAACAAACACATGTACTTCATAGAGAATAATATTAACGTATTGCGTATTGCTAAATATTATTGAAACAAAAATTTTATTGTTTTAATTTCTTAAAATAATTATTATATGGTCATAATAACACCCTGGAATCTTTTATTAATATTTATGTATTATTACTATAATATAAATTTATTTAAATAAATTTTTTGTTTCATTTTATGTATCAAAATATTATAAAAAATTTGACTTAAACATCAAACCAGTTCGAAAAGCCAACCAATGTAAACATCTTACTTAAGCCTTCCCATTTTAATATGGCTAGTAGAAGTTTCTTTACTTCCTCAGAAACCTAATATAACTGAAAACATGCTACCTGATACTACACTCTTAAATTATACTTCTCGGTTTAAAACTCCATTTAAACTTCTGCACTTAGCGCTCACACTCTGTCTGAGGATAAGCAGAGCAAACCGCAAGCTGTTAATGAAGGTGGACGTGATAATTACTAATTAAACCGAGCACAGCATAGCAATAAGCATTCACATCAATAACAGAGCTCGTTTGTAAGTCGCATGGCTGCGAGTGAATCCAGGTACCCTTGAATTTGATTATCTAATTAGAGATTTATGCATTAATGAAGTCCGATAACTTGGGTTTGTAACAATATTAATGCATCTTACGTGGACTTAATTAACTTGTATGGACAGAAAACTTGCTGGAAATCGATGGCATCCCAAGTTTATCTTAACATTTGATGTATTCCTGCTGGCAAACTTTCAAAAACAAAGAAACTCATAAATATGGGGTAATAAACTTGAGGGATTTAAATAAATTTGCTCTTAAATAATAAATTATTACAATATGCTGCTTAATTCTTGCCACAGATTTCAAATTTACGAGATGACTCTTTAATGTATCAAAGTTGAGGAATATAATTAAACGCTTATGAAAGTATTTGTCATTTGGTATCGAGTTTGCATTTCTTTTTGAGTACAGGTTAAGAATACATTTTTGTTCAATTTTTTTTAGTACATTTTTTGTTCCAAGTTTTTGAAAATATTCCCCAAAGATGTGCGTTATGAACATGAATTAATATCATAAAATTATTTTGAATTCCAAGTTATCTAATATTTTCTGTATTCTTGCTATTAACTTTCTTCCAGATATTCTACTGAAAGTAACAGGTGAGTTTTGTGCTATTTTTCAATTCCTACTATTAGTTCACACTCTCCCTATATATATCTTGTTCAAATTTTCAATCGTTAATAAAATTCTTTTTATTCATCCATTCAAGTTCAAATACATTTTTTTAACTTGCAGTGGATGACACTTGATGTTAATACAGTTTTTTCAAATATTAATTCACTAATTAAATTTAATTAATTAATTTTAGTTTTTTTTAGATTTAAGTTACATGTATCTAATAATAGATGGCGCCAGATGTAAGAGGAAAATTTCAACTTATTTTGTAAAGGACTTTTCTGCAATGTAGTGAAAAAAAGTAGGAATTGATTTAAAATTTTTTTTTTATATATATATTACTTGTTTCTATTTTACATTGGGTTTTTCATTTCCACATTTGTTGCTTTTGCATGGTAATGGAAATTGTGTTATGATGATATCTGTAACTAACAAAAAGGAAAGAATCGGAATCAGGAATGATATAATTTTTTTCTTAGAATTAAAAAAAATTATTTGTTATATACTTGTTTTCCCAAATTTACCTGTAGTAAAAGGAGCATTTTGGAAAAAATCTTTCGCTTTTAAGAAATGAATATTGTAAAGACACTTATTTATTAGACTTTATTATAATGTTCCATAAATCAAACTTACAGTCTTGGTTGATTTTTGTATATTTGTGAAAGAGAAACTAAATTTAAAATTGATAAATTATTTATCCTGATTTAAAATGGAAATAAAGTATAATTTTTATGAAATTTATAAAGTATGATTTTTCAGTTAAAGTTCAATCAATATTAAATTTCTATAAATAAAAACCTATGAAATTATAAAAGAAATTCACATTTCAGAATACTATTGAACATTAAAATTTATCTAGATAAAATTTAATTTTCTTTAATTGTTAACACCTAACTGCGAATGAATCTACACTAAAACGCACTTTCTTTCCTATAGCACTAATTGTAATTAATGGTTGTTTGTCCAATTAGAAGCAAAGCCAAAAAGTACTTTAGATACATTTAAGCTTTTTTAAACCTTAAGAAAAAAAATTCTGTTTTATAATAATTAGCTGTACAAACAAGGTGTTTAAAGATAAAGAATATCACTTGCTTATAGCAGTTAAAAAAAGTTGCTACTTCGATAAAAGAGAGTTTCAGGTTAAGTTCCTTGTTAGGAAGATCAAAGTTCTTATCGGAAAAACCAGATCGATCTTTTAACCTGTCAGTTAAACTTTCGTAATTGACGTGCTTGTGAAAAGTGATCACTTGTAACTTTGTATGGAGGAAATATTCCACACTGATCGAAATAATTCTCAATGAAGTACGTGTGTTCGTTAGGAACAGGTTTTTATTAATTGAAATTAATTATTTAAAAAAAATTTTGGTGCCTTAAAAAATAAACTTTGTTAAATATTTATATAGTTAAGAAAATCCATGTAAATATGTAAATTATTTATTTTTATTTAATTATTGACATTTACGGGGGGGCCTCATGGCCGATTGACTAGTGCTCTGAAACACGGTGCCACAGGTTTAGGGTTCGAGTGCTGGTTATGCCATGAAAACTTGTAGTGGTTCGAAATCCACATTAATTCCGTAGGACCCGGTTTAATATGGCTGTTGGGCGTAGGGTTACTACACCACACCAGACCAATGTACCTAGAGCCGAGTTGCCCCCTTTACAGTCTGGGAATGATGTGGTTGAGAAGTCTGATTGGGGTCTGTGACGCTCTACGGTCATATGAGACCGGAACCTAACGCTTAAGGTGGATTACGAACCACTACAAACATCCATGGCACCGCCAGGACTCGAACCTGAAACCTGTGGCACTGATGCCAGAGTGCTAGATACTGGGTCATTCAGGCCCTGAGCGTAGGAGGAGAACCCTACTACGTAAAGAGAAAACATCTCATCTCAAAATCTACCAGTAGGCAGACGGTCTTGGCCCATCATGGGGCTGTTGCGCTAGTGAGGAAGAAGTGTGTTTTTTGTGGTAATTAGATTTTAAAAATGTTTTTAACTTAATTTTATTCCTCATGTAAATGTTTTTGTTCTTTTAAAATTATATTGCACTGTGTCACCAAAACAATAGCTACAATGGTGACTTGGTGACAGGACTAATGAAGTGTTTGTCAAAGTTAATTGAGAATTTTCGAGAAATTGATGGATATGGAGGAAAACATGGAATGGCAAATAGATTGGCTTGTTGGCGTGCGGAAAGAAAATTTTCGAAAGCACAGAGAACTATAAAATGGCCAAAGTTGAAAATCGGGTGTCAGTCGAGACAGTTTCGTCACACGAATTCTCTCGTGTGGTATAATTTATTGTGAGTTTCTAGCGAGTGATAAACTTATCCTTCTTTGCTATATTTGCCTGCGTTTGTCTTTTACGAAAACTGCTTTTTCGAAAATGCATCGATTAAAAAAATATTTACACCTTTTTGGAAAATTCTACACACATACGAGTTCTGGATTACTCAAGTTAAAATATTACATTTTTGTTATTTAAAAAATATTATTTAATTTTATATTAGTAATTCTTTCTGCACTCAGCATTACATTTGATGCCAATTTATGAGAAATTTTACAATAATTTATTTCATTTTTAAACTACAAATAATATGGTACAATTACTTACACACAGTTCGTTGATCAAATACATTTATGAAAAAAATATTAGATAATATTTTGAGACGAAATATATAGAAAATAAACTCCGGGCTTTATCAATTTTATTCTCTTCTAAGTATAGGGTGCAACCCGAACCTTAGGTCGATACATTTCTAAACAACGTCTAATAGGATAGGTCTAAATGGATTTCTGAACGTCATATTTTCATAAGAGTAGACACTAGTAATTTGGGACAATTTTTTCCATCCATTAACCTTTTGAAATGATGCTTTATACCTGAAGATGTGAACATATACCTCAAAATGGGAACATAATATCCATTTTGGACCACAAACGTTTGTTCTGAGCCGGAGACAGTTTTACGACGTATATATAATCATGAATATGTCTGAATAAATTGAAAATGATAGGTGCGTATACATTTTCTATCATTAATAATCATTAAAAATTTAAGGGAGAATTTTGTTGGTTTATGAATAGGGTTAAGACAACAAAAGTTTGAGAAAACACAGAACAAACAACATTTTTTGTTCAATACTGAAGATAAATTAAGAAATGGAATTTTGTAGTTTTTGTAAATTATTTAAGACTTTTTGTAGATCATATTAACTTTGCATTGTTAAATAAATAATTTGCATATTATAACTAGTTGCTTTGTGATACATATTAAAGAATTACCAACGTATATAAATAAATTAGGATATTAGTTAAAATATTGTAAAAAAGAAAAAGCTGCCTGATGCCCAAGGCTAGCACTCTAGCCTTTATTGCCATAGTTTTCTGGTTCAAATCCTGGTGGTGTTAGGGATGTTTGTTAGTGGTTCGGAATTCATGTTAAATTTTTCGCATTTAATAAAACAAAACATGGCACATTTACTAATTTTTCTAAAAAAAAATTATATAAAGATAATATAGTAGTATATGAATGATTATATTATAGTTATATAAAGATTATAGTTCTTTTAAAATTAAAATTATTTCTAATGCAATTATAAAATTTAATTGTTACCAAATTTATCTGCACTTTAACTAAGATTTCGTCAATTTAAGTCATAAGTAAAAATAGTTCTTTCAACTGTATCTGAATAATTGCTCATTATTAGTATTTTTTCATCTTAAAATTCAATTTTAAAGAAAACAACTAGTAATAAAATAGTTCACAATTCAATTATTTCTGACAATTAAGCATTAATTTATTAAAAATAATTTATTGAAGAATTTAATGCTAAGGCTATGAATAAATTTTTTAATTCTTGTAAGCAATTATGTCTTTAAAATTTAAGCGGTAAATTAAAAAAAAAAAAACAAATGTTCACGTCATTTCCTTTTTGAATATGACGTGAAATTAAATATATATATTTTTAATTTTACTGTTTTATATTAAAATGCAATACATTTTTGATTTATTTCTCTGAACGAATGGAAAAATTTAATTATTTAAAATTAGTACAAATATTATATATAATAAGTATAAAATAATAATTTTTTTTTGTACTTGTAGTAATTTTTTTACAACTATTATGGCTATACTGCGAACAACTTCAAAACGTTAAGTAATTCAAGCCAATTTAATTAAAAAACTTAATGGAACTTTTAACAATTAATATTTGTTTGAAGTATATTAAAAATATATTCTATTTAAGATATTTTATTTTTTAAAACTTTTCCTAATGGCTTCATTTTCGTTTTTTTGAAACAAATGATTTGAATCTTCAATTATTAAGGCCCATTAGTTAATCAGAGACAAATACTGGTTTAATGTTACTCTGTAGTCTTTGAAATGAATATGTTTTTAAAACTTTTGGTGACAAAAATAACTTAACAGGGTATTATCATATTTGTTTTGAATTTAAACTATAACAATTAATGAGCAATTTCGTAATTAAATGCGGAAGAAAAATATATAATTATAAAATGATTTATTCAACTAGAGCTCTATATGACGGCATTTGCTTGTTGAAATTGCGATTAATGAGTAAAGTTTTCTTATTTATTGTAAGAATGAATATGAAGTTAAACATTTGCCTTCAATTATTTTTTCTTTGAAGTTCAGAGTAAAGATACAAATAGAATAATTTCATCATTTTATTTTAAATTCATGTTTCACTTAAATAAAAATATTTTTTTTCTTATAATGCAGCTGGCAAACTCTTAGACAGTTGTCTTGGATGCCTTAATGCAAGCGCAGCACAGATGTTACTAACTTTGCATTACCAAGGGGGCGCGTGTAACTTGAAGATAAGCCACGGACGCGGAGTAACAGTGCCCCTGCAACGTACTATGATCATAATAGACCGGGACCTACGGTTTAATGTGGATTCCGATCCATTACAAATACCCATGGCACCACCGGGACTGGAATCCGAAACCGTGATATAGAGCGCCAGAACGCTAGCCACTCGGCTATTTAGGCCCTTAAATAAAAATAAATACATTGTAAATAAATTGTAAATTTTTACTCAAATAATTTGAAAACTTTTAGATTTTTTAATTATTTAATAATTAATTTAGAGTGATTGAATAGATTAAGCAGGCTGATATAAAGCTACATTAAACTTTACTCGAGGAACTGCATACTTGCTGGTATGTAATAATAAAGTATTATGTGGCAGGATGCCAAACTATGATGTACGTAATAATTTGGAGAATTTCCAGTGCCAACTGTTTAGCACCTACGTTGACTATTGAGGCTATCTAGGCCATTCTTTTTCAAAGAATTTATTGAAATAAATAGATGATGATATAGATGAAATTCATCCCGTGTAGAACATTTCATGAAATTCAAATAAATCCCAACGAAAGAGGCTTATAATATATACACTTATAAGCTACACTAAATTTTATTTCAATAGTAGGGAGTAATACAATATGTTTAGAACTGTAAAGTTTCTAAAGGAATACTTGAAGATAAGGTGAGGTATCTCGAAAAACAATGAATTAAAAAGAACCCAGAAAATTTATAGTATTAACAATGCTGTAATGTGCAGTTGTGCAACTGGATAATAACTGGGCGTGGTTGGTTCCAGAACAGAAAGCTTTATTTAACACAACCCAAACCCCATACACATACAATATTTAATACATTTAAATACATATAATTATAGTTTCGTGGAAGGATTCTACTCTTCTAAGTCTTAAAACCTGATACTCACGTACGCGCGGGATGCGCGAAATATACTTGCTTTACTGATGAGAGTCCGTAGGCCAACGTATACTATATTTACTCTCGCGTGACTGTAAATTAAACGTTAGCGGTAGAGTAGATTGGGCAGAACTTCCTCTAGAGTGTTGAGGTCTACAGACCATTTCTATTTACAGGAGGAGAGTGCACTGTTACAATGCTTATTTATTCTATGTTGGATAATTTTGCATTAGTTTTATATTTTAATATGAAGTTAACGAAAAGTCAATTTAAAAAAAAAAAAGGTTATAGTATTATTATTTTGATGTTCTTTAATCAAATTGCTTTTTTAGGAATCTTCAGATTGGTCTTATCTGATGAATATTTTTCATCGGATTGGTGACATTCTCTTCGTTTCTTTTAGTAGAAAAAAAATCACAACTGTCCAATTTGTGTCCTATGATAACACACGTAAGTTAAAATAGAAGACTGCTGAGATTCGAATTCTCAAGTTAAAAATATTTTTTTTAAAAAACAGTGATAAAATATTTTTATCGTATCTTCTTTAGAAAGTGTTTATCAAACATAATGACTTGATTCACTTCTACATGATAGTGATGCAAATTTAATTTACTTGTATCTAAAATACATACATTGTCATTCTACATTTCGTTACTTGAGGCATGAAAGTGAAAAGAGAAAGAAAAAAAAAATATACGGCAATGAAACTATAAAAAACACATCAAAAGAGTGTAAGAAATTAAGAATTTATATTAAATGTATGCGATGTTTGATAGTTTACTTGCAAAAATTAAAAATTATGAAATCTCTAACTTAATCTCTCTGGACGTATCCAAAGCAAAGATAAAAAAATTAAAACAATTGCAGTGGCGGGAAAAAAAGTATTTCTCTAAAACTTTGAAGACAATATAATTGATGAGGAAAATAAAAATGATCTGAATTAATTTTGATGAAAAAAAATTTCTAATAAGTTTATTAAAATAATCCTTATAGCGGAAGCTAATAAAATGCTAAAATGTCTTCCAGACTCTTTTATTGAGTTCCGCAGAAAAATATTTGTCAAATGTTGAAAATATTCTTCATTCTTTTGCAAAATATCCTGTAAAACTCTAGCGCGCGCATTCCTTAAAAATAAAACACAGAAAATAAGAAATGCCATCGCTGAAAAGCTTACTAAGTTTTCGTATTAAAAAATCTTTTTCTGTTTCAGTTTGGAGAGGCCTGAAATTCTTTCTCGCTTTGCTTTTTTTTTTTAACTCAAGATTATAGTCCTGGTAAAGTCTCAAAGGACCACAGTACTGGCACGAAGCCAGACTTTGAAGACGTCTAAAATCCTGGAAAGTCTTAGGCTTTGCCATTCTTGTAAAATCCTGTTATGTTTTTATAAGAGGTCATCGAATTTCATTAAATAACTAATTTAGAATTATTTAGTTTGTGCAAAATGGTAGTTGTTTATTTAAAATATGGGAAGCTATAAATATAAACAGTAAGAAAAAAAAAGCGCTATTTGAATATTACTCATTGCTAAATTGTGAATATAGTATGAATTAGTTTTAATTAACAACCCTATTGTAATTAATTTTTGTTATCTCAAAGCTGACTGATAGAAACACGGGACATATGGAAATAATCATTATTGATGAAAGAGGACAAAAACAAGAACATTTGCACTAGATTTTCAAAAGTCATGGCTTATTACTCAGTCTCACTTAAGCATTCATGTACCAATATATTGTGAATACTCAGTAGTGATGACAGAAGGGCATAGTGATGATATTAAGAATAGTGATAGCGAGGATATTAGGATGAAGAAGGATAAAATCAAGAACTTTTGCAGTAGAATTGCAGAAGTTATGTCTCATGACTCAGTCTCACTTAAACATTCATGTACCAATACAGTATATTCACTATTGTATACATATAGTGAGTATATACACACACTATATCCTTCTGTCATCACTAAACGATAAAGCGATGATATTAAGAATAGTGATAGTGATGATATTAAGAACATGACGTATTGATAGATAATCTTTAAACATTATAATTCATTTATACGATCTACCACAACTCTAACCTCCCCGTTAATAAACTAATTCTGAAGGAGTAATAGACTATACTTGTACCACAATAATGCAATATCTAATGGAAATGGAACAGAGTTATGAAATTTGATATAATAAGATTAGTGTTACAAATAGTGAGAATAATTTAATTACTTCAATATTTCGGAATTTAAATATTATTTGAAAGGTTTAATAAACATTTAAAGAATTTTAAAATAAAAATTGTAAACTTTAATTTTAAGAACTTTATGAAATTTTAAGAAATAATTACATATAATTTACAAATATTTTTATTTTAGTATAATTTCATTAATGAAAAAACTATGAAAATAAAAAAGTTCTGTACATATATTTGTGAAAAGTTGTATAATTAATTTTATTAAAATAATCTGAAAAAACGGAAATAAATAAAAGGTCAAAATTCCTCGTGGAATATTTCATTGTATTTTACAGAAAAAATGTTTTAAATAGTCTTCATTCCTTGAAAATAATGTGCAAGGATTTCGATCATTTTTATAAAAAGTAAACAATTTAGAAATAAAAAAAAAAACACCTGGAGAACTTATTGAGTTTTCGTATTAAAAACACCCTTTCCTGTTTCAAATTTGGGAAAGATGAAATTCTTTCCAGGTTTGCGTTTTTTACCTCAGGATTAGAGTCGCTGTAAACCTCAGAGGACCAGGTGCTGGCACAAAGCCAACCTTCGGAGACATCTCGGACCAGGAAAAGTCCTGGGTTCTTGCCCTGTGAAATCTTGTTATGTCTTTATAAAAGGGCATCGATTTTCATTAAAGAACTAATGGAAAATCATTGAGTTTTGCAAATGCGTTATTTGTTTTCATTTAAAATATGGGAACTTACATGTGTGTTTTGTTTCAGTAAAAAAGGGTGGGGGGTATTTACAAATTTTTCTCATGTGTTTTTGAAGATGGAAAAAAGTTATTACAGAAGGTGATGCAATTTGTGTTTTTTTATTTACAATAGAAGGGAGTATCGAACTTGATTTTTAGATAAATATTATATATAAGTTGTTAGAGTTAAATTTTTTTTTTATAATTTTACCGTTCTTGAATATTTAACATTTGAAAGAGTTATTAAATATTTTCTACTTGTAAAAGCAATAATAAAAAAAATTCTGTTTAAAAATATTTATAATTTTCTTAATTGATGATAAAGATCTGCTCAGAATTAATCACTTTTATTAAGTGTTCCAAAGGGAAAAAATACATAATTTATAAATTTAATGATTTAATGCAACGTTTATTAGATTAAGGATACACCATGCATTCCCACAAAAAGATATAAACTTGAACTATTTGAACTCTTAACCTTGAACTTTTGATCTTTCTTTCAAAGACGGATTGACCCTCATATTAAACTTTGAATTTTGCATGTTTTGTTTCATCCGTTAGACTTTGGAACCGATAATGGGAGAGGGAGAAAGAGGAAAGGGAGTGTGGGAGTCGAATGAAGAGTTCCATACAGTATGGAGGGTACAACAGTCGAGAGAAGGTTCCAGGCAGTATGTAAGATACGAAGACCCTTAAACGAACTGGTTGCTAAGAGGACTTTGTAGATACTTGTTATATAATTGTGTGCTATGTGTTGCAGTTGTGAAGTACTGTCTTAGCAAATTTTAATAAATATGACAGCTAAACATATCCATGACAGCTAAACATATCCAATTCATATCCATGAACAGCACTGAATCAAGACTATACTCCTATGCGGCCCTAAGTTGCATTATTAATATAATTTTGATAACTTATTCAATATAATATTTTGATAACGATTTCGTCAAGAAGATAATAACTAATTCTT
Organism: Caerostris darwini; assembly: GCA_021605075.1. NCBI lineage: Eukaryota > Metazoa > Arthropoda > Arachnida > Araneae > Araneidae > Caerostris > Caerostris darwini. The sequence continues at coordinate 186,106 of BPLQ01012852.1, read as the reverse complement.
CTTTTTTTTTGTCATAATCAATCATGTTTCGATGTTATTTCAATAAATGTAATGTTTCCTGCTATAGTTTTATTTTTCATAGTTGCATTGCTTTTACTTTTTTTTTGCGATTGATTTCTACTTTTTCTGTGAAAGAAATGTTATTTTTAAAAAGTTTTGTTATAACTTATAGTAAATATTTTCAATTGTTATTATTATTCAAAACAATTTATTTACTGGAACAAAAAGAATAGCCAATATTAGAACCGTTTACAATAGTTCACAATATATTAAAACCTTTATTTAGTTGAAACTATTTTGTATATATATTTTATATCAGACGTCATTAAATTAGAAAAGTAAAGCTTCAAATAAAAAAAAAAAACGTTTTGTAAATTAAAGTAATAAAAATTATTTATTAAGAAGAAAAGTTCATGTTGTTGTTTCTCTAAAATAATGTATGTAATAAAATCTATGGTTCTGCTCTTTTCATATTAAATTAAACAAGAGAAAAAAAATTTCTAGAGAGTAAGTATTCCGAAGTTTTTATGATATCTTAAAGATTTATTATAGTTATAAAACACACATTTTAATTCAAATTCCATTAATTTAAAAAAACAACAACTTATTTTTATATCTGTGAGCACGTCATAACATTGTTTATTTTCTTACTATATTACGAAATATTATCTCTAACAAATGCTACTAGATGTGTATGTCTATGGCAGGATAGATTAGAATGTTTGCTGTTACAGTAAATGCAATTTAATATCATTCATTTATGTATTGATATAATCTGTACAAATATATATATTAAACGCTTCCATTCCAATATCAGGTCAATTTACTTTGCAGTAAAATTCAATCATAACCAAATATATACAAGTTAAATAAATACAGATGACATAATGAAAACTTAAATCAGTGAGTTGAAAATATTTTTCATAATAGCGTATTAACTTTTGCTGTTTTGTGTATTAAAAACAGGAGATAAATCAAATATGCTTCTATAGAGGACTTTACATTGCTTAAGTGAACAAAGTAAAATTTAAAATGCAGCAACAGATCTTTGCTATTATCTGTAAATTGTACACTGTGATTGTTCTGTTTCATATTTTTAAAATAGTAAATGAAATTTTGACAATGCAAGTAAAATTTAAAAATGCAGCAACAGATCTTTGCTATTTGTACACACTGCGATTGTTCTGTTTCATATTTTTAAAATAGTAAATGAAATTTTGACAATGCAAGTAAAATTTAAAATGCAGCAACAGATCTTTGCTATTATCTGTAAATTGTACACTGTGATTGTTCTGTTTCATATTTTTAAAATAGTAAATGAAATTTTGACAATGCAAGTAAAATTTAAAATGCAGCAACAGATCTTTGCTATTATCTGTAAATTGTACACTGTGATTGTTCTGTTTCATATTTTTAAAATAGTAAATGAAATTTTTGACAATGCAAGTAAAATTTAAAATGCAGCAACAGATCTTTGCTATTATCTGTAAATTGTACACTGTGATTGTTCTGTTTCATATTTTTAAAATAGTAAATGAAATTTTGACAATGCAAGTAAAATTTAAAATGCAGCAACAGATCTTTGCTATTATCTATTGTACACTGCGATTGTTCTGTTTCATATTTTTAAAATAGTAAATGAAATTTTGACAATGCAAGTAAAATTTAAAATGCAGCAACAGATCTTTTGCTATTATCTGTAAATTGTACACTGTGATTGTTCTGTTTCATATTTTTAAAATAGTAAATGAAATTTTGACAATGCAAGTAAAATTTAAAATGCAGCAACAGATCTTTGCTATTATCTGTAAATTGTACACTGTGATTGTTCTGCTTCATATTTTTAAAATAGTAAATGAAATTTTGACAATGCAACTGTTATTGTTTTATTCTATGTAAAATAGTTCTTCTTTCGAAATCTAACTTTATTTTGTTTTACATAGTTTGATTTCGTTGCCTGCATAATGAATAAGGTATAACAGTTTGTTAGCAAGAATTAGAAATTAGAATTAGATTTAATTAGTTTATTAGACAGACTTTATAAATTCTATTTATAAGCATGGTTGTAACATTTCATCTTTGAAAAATTCAAAATTCATGGAAATATATTAAGGCAAATGGCCATTTCTTCACGACAATTACGATGCCAATCTATTTCCTTTTCCATATAATATAAATCCGCATTTATAATAAACTTTTTTGGTCTGTATATTAACTTAAAACTATTGATGTTTTTCGTATTTTTTCAGCGTTCCGTATTGCATTTAATTAGTAAAGTAAACTTTTATTATTCTTAATAAACAATAAATTTTTGCGTCTAAAACTAAGCAAATAAAAATATTACACACACAAGATAAATTCAAACAAAGTAAAATTTCTAGGAATACTTTTCTTTTAAGATCTACTTTACACCTAGGTTTTTAATGGTTACTTAATTTACGCTTAGATTTTTCATTGAAAGATATCTAGTTTACACATTTCATATGGGAGCTATATAGAAAAATATCATTTATCCCATTCTTTATTTAAATAATAATCCTGGTTAATCCTAATTTAACTAATTAAATTTAAGTAATTTTCCAGCTGTTGCAGCCACCATACATTATCTGGACCATTCCTCGGAAGAGAATTTGCACTCCGAACTGGCAATCAACATAGCCAATATTATTCGGAAGCACCACGACATTTGATTTTATTGTACTCTTTAGGGAATATACAACAACAACAACGACTTTTGATTATTTAATCGGAGGACGAAGTATTCAAGTTTGTAATCATAGTATTCAAATTCGGTTTCGTTTGTCTCTCTACGGTCATCATATGCAGGCGAGGGCTAAACAGACTGGGATCTACTGTTTAAAGGGGATTCAGAACCATTAACAAACTTTCATGCCACCGCGGGGATACAAACCTGAAGCCTGGGAGCCAACTGGACATCAGGACGCGAGTATTCAAGCAGCTGCTGTACTACAGCTGTACTTTTAGTTGCCTACAGAAAACTGTTTTCCTCAAATAACGTAAATTCAAGTTAAAGAGAGGCTTAAGGAAGCATATCCTCAAATACCCTACGCTTATGCGGGCATTACTTTCATACACTAAATTATCATCGTAGACAAATTCTACTTCATTGAACAAAAAAAGGACATACATTTTAAATCTTGAGAAAATAAGAAAAAACTAATCTACTGAAAGCCTTTTAATATTTTACTGCATAAAAGACCTTTTCTAAAAAAAAAAAATAATATCTTGGCCCCATAAACAAGTAAAAAATGCTCTTTTGGTACTTTATTAAAACCAGCTCAAACTGCTTTTTTCTTGTTCTTACTCAATTTGTACAATACACACTCATCTTTTATGGTTTTGCATAAATCTAAAAGATTAATAGGAAGAAATTCTAGCATGAGAATTAGAATTTGCCTTTCAGCGGATTTTCCAAATTTATTGATGGAGTTTATAGCTTCGCGTAAATTAAAGAACTTTACTATCCTGCAGATCTAGCTTCATGTTTAATAACTCCTTGGCCCTTCATTAGTTATACAACTCACTCTTTTTGAACTTTCAAAACTCGAGAGGAAATATTGGAAGAGTCTCATCCGCATTGATCCACGTGCATATGGCCGACTTGAAGTATGTTCCAATTATCTGAACTTGAACATTTTAATTATGCAGGCATAATTTTGAATGCGCCGAATAACCATTTCGTATGATAAATCTGTGTATGGAAATGAAATTTATTCCATTGGGAAACAGGAACGAAATTATAATACATTGAAAGACAAACAAGGGAGATAATGCTTTCTAATTATACATGTACGAATTTCTCTTTTTCATTATTTTCCCCCTGTATAATACATTATTTTCATTAAAAATTTTCCAATTTTTTAAATACAAATTTCAGGAGTTAGATGATTGTAAAGTGAATGTTTTACATTAAACATAAAAAAGCTTTGAAATAATTTGAATATATCTTGGAGATGATTATGCAATATTCAAAATATTGCACTTTGCACTAAAACTTTGCACTGTTTATGCATTTTTTTATCATTTACAATCAAATCGAAACTTTCCTATCTATTTATTATTATTTCTAATTAATAATAGATACCGATTTTTTTAAAAAGAACTGTTAAAATTAATTGCATTATTTTGTAAATATTTTATTTATTATATACAGGTATTTATTTATACATAACTATTATATTTACATTAGTCTTTTAAATGTAAATATGAGTATTTTATTTAATGAAATATTTTTATTTATCGAAATATACTTATACTATTCATCAATAATTTGAAAATTGTTTAATTATTGTAGAAATTAAAATAATTTCATAATATTAATTCTTTTTCGAAACACATCTTTGTGGAATATTTCCGAAAACATTTTTTTTAATTACGTCTAGGACTGGGTCATATTGACCATTTTCCTGCCAGCATCCCAATACAAACCAGTTTTGAAGAAGATATGTCGTGTGGGCTGCACCGACGAAAACTGTTCCTCATTTAGCACTACCCAGGGGGCAAGTGTAGCTTGATGACATGCTACGGACGCGAGTAACACTACCCTAACAACTCTCTGCAGTGAAATGAGACTGGGATCTACAATTTAAAGTGGATTCCGAACAATCACAAACATCCATGACACATCCGGGACTCGAACCCGAAATCTGTGGCACCGAGTACTAGTCACACGGACATCAGTTTTAATGTTGTTATTGAGTACAGTTTACAAAAACTGTACTCAATAACAAATGCAAACGGGATAAAAAATTACAAATACTTTCAAAAACTTTTAATTATTTCCTCAAATTTGAAATCTTTGGCAAGAATTAAGCAGCATGTTGTAATAATTTAATATTTAAGACCAAATTTATTTAAATCACTGAAGTTTATTACTTCATATTTATGAGTTTCTTTGTTTTTGAAAGTTTGCCAGCAGGAATATTTCAAATGTCAAGATAAACTTGGAATGCCATCGATTTGCTGCAAGTTTTCTGTCCATACATGTTGATTAAGTCCACGTAAGATGCATTTAATGTTGTTACAAACCCAAGTTATCGGACTTCATTAATGCATAATTCTCTAATTAGATAATCAAATTCAAGGGTACCTGGATTCACTCGCAGCCATGCGACTTCGAAAGCAGAGCTCTGTTATTGATGTGAATGCTCATTGCTACGCTGTGCTCGGTTTAATTAGTAATTATCAAGTCCACCTTCATTAGCAGCTTGCGGTTTGCTCTGCTTATCCTCAGACGGAGTATGAGCGCCAAATGCGGAAGTTTAAATGGAGTTTTAAACAGTGAAGCATAATTTAAGAGTGTAGTATCAGGTAGCATGTTTTCAGTTATATTAGGTTTCTGAGGAAGTAAAGAAACTTCTACTTGCCGTATTAAAATTGTAAGGCTTAAGTAAGATGCTTACATTGGTTAGCTTTTTGAATTGGTTTGAAGTTTAAGCCTAATATTAATAATATTTTAAAATATACAAATAAAATGATGATAAATTAATTTAAATATATTTATAGTAGAGAAATTATACATAAATATTAATAAAAGAATCCAGGGTGTTTCATATAATTATTATTCTAAGCAATTAGAACAATAAAATCTTTGTTTCAATAATATTTAACAATACGCAATATGTTAATACAATTCTCTATGGAGTACATGTGTTCGTAAGGAACAGGTTTTTATTAATTAAAACTAATTATTTTTAAAAAAAAACAAACTTATGATGTCTTAAAAAATAAACGTTGTTAAATATTTATATAGTTAAGAAAATTCATGTAAATATAACTATTTATTTTTATTTAATTAATGACTATTACGGGGACCTGACTTTTACTAACGCTCTGGACACAGTTTAGAGTTCGAGTACTGGTTGTAGTGGTTCGGAATCCACTTTAAACCGTAGGACCTGGTCTAATATGACTGTTGAAAGTAGGGTTACTTTTGACGCTCTACGGTCATATGACACTACTACTACTACACCACATCACATCACTATGCCTAGAGCTGACACGTCTCTAAACAATTTTGGAAATATGTAGGTGAGATGGAGTCTGATTTGACTCTGCGACGCTCTAGGGTTCTATGAGAACGGGACCTACGGCTTAAAGTGGATTCCGAACCACTACAAACATCCATGGCACCGAGCGCTAGAGTGCCAGACACTCGGCCATTAGGCCTTGGACGTAGGAGCGACAATCCTACTTCGTAAAAAGAATACATCTTGTCTCAAAATCTACTAGTACGCAGATGTCCTTGGTTCACTATGGGGCTGTTGCTCCAATGAAGAAGAAGGGATTTTTTCATAGTAATTATATTTTTTAACTTATTTAATTCTTTACGTAAATGTTTTTTTATTCTTTTAAAAATCCATACATTTTTTTCTTTATAATTCTGCACCCATTTAGCATTAGAGTTGATGTCAATTTATAAGAAATGTTGTATAACCTCACAAAATTTATTTCTTTACTAAACTACAAATAGTAAGATACAATTACTTAGAAACAGTTCGTTGATCAAATACTGTTGTGCCAAAAAATATTAGATAATATTTTGAGACGAAATATACAGAAAATATACTGCGGATTTATCAATTTTATTTTCTTCTAAGTATAGGGTGCAGCCCGAATCTTAAGGTCGATACATTTCTAAACAACGTCTAATAGGATAGATCTAAATGAATTTCTGAACATCATATTTTCATGAGAGTAGACACTAGTAATTTTGGACAATTTTTGCCATCCATTAACCTTTTGAAACGATGCTTTAGACCTAAAGATATTGCTTAAAATGTGAACGTAATATCCATTTTGGACCACCAACTTTTGTTTTGAGCTGGAGACAGTTTTACGACGTATATATATAATCATGAGTATGTCTGAGTAAATTGAAAATAATAGGTTCGATATATTGAATATGTTTGCTGTCATTAACAATCATTAAATATTTAAGGCATAATTTTGTTGGTTTATGAGTAGGGTTAACATAATAAAAGTCTGTGAAAATACAGAAGAAGCTTTTTTTTTCAATACTGAAGATAAATTAAGGAATGGAATTTTGTAGTTTTTGTAAATTATTTACGGACTTTTTGTAGGCCATATTAACTTTGCATTGTTAAATAAATAATTTGCATATTATACGAGTAACTAGTTGATTTTGTGCTACTTATTAAAGGAATTACCAATGAACATAAATATTTTAGGATAGTAGTTAAAAAATTGAATGTAAAAAAAAAAAAGCTATCTGAGGGACAATTGGCTAGCGCTCTGGCCATTGGCCATTGTCATATTTTCAGGTTGGAATCCTAGCGGTGGTAAGGATGTTTGTTAGTGGTTCAGAATTAACTTTAAACTGTAGGTCCTGGTCTAATTAGTCTAAAGCGTCGCAAAAAAAGACCCTAAACCTACAAAGCAAAACTAAAAAATAATTTGGGTGTTTATATAAAAAGTTGTAATTATATATTTTTGACGAAATAACTTCTCGAATCTTTACTTCACAATTTTTTACATTTGAATTTATTTTGTATAAAATAGACAGTACAAAAATAATTATTTTCGCATTTAATAAAACAAAACACGGAATATTAATTTTTGTAAAAAAATTTATATAAAGATTATATAGTAGTATATAAAGAATTATATTAAAGTTATATAAAGATTATAGTTCTTTTAAAATTAAAACTCTTTGTAATGCAATTATAAAATTTTAATTGTTATGGAAACTATCTGAACTTTGACTAAGATTTCATCAATTTAAATCGTAAGGAAAAATAAAAACAAATTAGTTCTTTTAATTGTATCTGAATAATTGCTCATTATTTGTATTTTGAACAATTTCTATATTTTAAATTCATTTTTTAAGGAAAGCTACTAGTAATAAAATAGTTCACTACTCAATTATTTCTGACATTTAAGCATTAATTTATTAAGGAATTTACTGCTAAGCCTAAGAAGCAATCTTGTAAGCAATTATGTCTTTGAAATTTAAGCGGTAAATTGAAAAAAAAAGAGAAATGCTGTTGTAGAAATGCCATTTTTCTTCTAAATATGACGTGAAATTAAATATATATTTTTAAATTTAACTATTTTATATTAAATGCAATATATTCTTTAATTTATTTTCTGAACGAATGTAAAAATTTAATTATCCAAAATTGTTACAAATATTATAAATAATAAGTATAAAATATTCATTCTTTTTTTTATTTGTAGTAATTTTTTACAACCATGTTGGCTCTACGGCGAACAATGTTCAAGTAACTTTAAAATTCAAGCCCATTTAATTAAAATCTTAATGGAAATTATAACAATTAATGTTTATTTTAAGTACATTTAAAATATTTTCTATTTAAGACGTTTTATTTATCAAAAACTTTCATAATGACTTCATTTTCATTTTTTGAAACAAATGATTTTAATCTTCAATTATTAAGACACATTAGATAATCAGAGACAAATACTGATTTAATGTTACTCTGCCGTCTTTGAAATAAATATATTTTCAAAACCTTTGGTGTCAAAAATAACTTAAAACGGTATTATCATGTTTCTTTTGAATCTAAAATAACCAATTAATGAACAATTTCGAAATTAAATGCGGAAGAAAAATATAGAATTATTAAATTAATTATTCCACTACAGCTGCATACGCCGACATTTGCTGATGAAAATGATTTAATGAGTAAGTTTTTGTTATAATTGTAAGGATAAATATAAAGTAACATTTGTCTTCAGTTATTTTTATCTTTGAAGTTCAGGGTAAAGATGTAATTAGAATAATTTATCACTTTATTTTAAATTCATTTTTTATTTAAATAAATTTATAAATTGATTTGTGATTTTGTAACTGTTTACTAATGAATTTAGAATGATTGAATAGATTAAGCAGGATGATATAAAGTTACATTAAACTTTACTCGAGAAACTGCAGGTTTTTTGGTATATAATATAATAATAAAGTATTATGTGGCATGGTGCCAAACTACGATGTGCGTAATAATTTGGAGAATTCCAGGGACTACTGTTTAGCACCTACGTTTCCTATTGAGACTATCTAGGCCATTCTTTTTTAAAGAATTTATTGAAATAAATGATATCTATACATGAAATTCATGAGTAGAACATGGAGTAAAACCAAATTCACCATTTCATGAAATTCGAATAAATCCCAACGAAAGAGGCTTATAAGGAGATTAAATTTTATCTCAACAGTAGGAAGTAATACAAAACTTAGAATTGCAAAGTTTTTTAAGGAATCCTTGAAAATAAGACGAGGCATCTCAAAAAACAATGAATTAAAAAGAACCCAGAAAATTTAGAGCACTAATAATGCTATAGTGTACAGGTTGTGCAGCTGGATTGTAACTGGGTGTGATTGGGTTGAGACTTGAGACACATGTTTGAGAATTCACAGCTTTATTTACACACGCACAAACACCACACACATAAAATATTTAACACATTTTTTTGTTCTAATGCAGCTGGCAAACACTTAGACAGCTTGGTCTTGGATGCCTTAAGACAAGCGCTGCACAGACGTACTCACTTTGCTTTACCCAGGGGGCGCGTGAAGATAAGCCACGGACGCGGAGTAACAATGCCCCCGCAACGCTATACGATCCTATTAGGACCGGGACCTACGGTTTAAAGTGGATTCCGAACCACTACTCACATCCATGGCACCGCCGGGACTCGAACCCAAAACCTGTGGTAGCGAGCGCCAGAGCGTTTGCCACTCGGCCATTCAGGCCCATATTTAACACATTTAAAGGTATATAAATATAGATTCGTTGAAGGATTCCCCTTTTAAGCCGAAAACCCTATATTCAGGTACGCGCGGGATGCACGAAATATACTTCCTCTCCGGGTGAGAGTCTGTAGACTAACTTATACGCAGGGTTGCGTGAAATATATTTCATCTGGGGATGAGAGTTTAAAAACAAAACGTTTTTTAGCTGGAACAGCTCACAGGGGTGAAGGTCTCGAGGCTTACTGACCATTTCTTCTGAACGCCACAGTGGACGCTCTGCAGTGAGTAGGAGGAAGCACGATTACAATGCTTATTTATTCTATGTTATATAATTTGCGTGAATATTATATTTTAATATGAAATTATCAAAAAATAAGTTTTTGTTAAAAAGATTATAGTATTATTATATTTATAATCTTTTATCAGATTGTTTTTTAGGAAACTTCAGATTGATGAAATCTGTTGAATATTTTTTATGGGATTGGTGACTTTCTTTTCGTTTCTTTTACTAGAAACACAGCTCAAGTCACAGCTGCCTGATTAGTGTCCTACAATAACATACGTACGCTAATTAAAAAATGGTGCATTGCATACAAGAATCAATGACAAATTTGATAGAGTATATGAGAGTGATTTATCGCTACGCATGCTAAGAATAGGGGAGAAGATGCTAAAAAATTTTACATATACCCACATTTTAATTGTGTTTCAAAATATTACAATATCATTTTATATTTAATCACAATGACAACAAGTAACAGAAAAATTTCATTATTTTGACCAATATTTCTGAATAAAAAATGATAACAAATACAGTTAGTAAAGAAGTATTTTGGATGAATATGTATTATAAAAAATATGCATTATGATTTAAGATAAATACTGTTAAGCGTTCTCTTTTAATTATCTAGAAGTTAAAAATAATTTTTTAAAAATGTCGTTAAAATATTTTTATTGCGTCTTCTTCAGAAAGTGTTTGTCATACATAATGACTTAATTCACTTCTACCCGATAGAGATGAAAATTTAATTTACTTGTATCTAAAATACGTACTTGTCATTCTACATTTCGTTACTTGGGGAATGAGGACGAAAAGAAAAAAAAAAGATACGGCAATGAAACTATAAAAAACACATCAAAAGAGTGTAAGCAAATTATGAATTTATATTAAATCTATGCGATGTTTGATAGTTTACTAGCAAAAATTAAAAATTATGAAATCCCTAACTTAATCTCTCTGGACATGTTCAAAGCAAAGATAAAAAGATTAAAACAATTCCAGTGGCCGAAAAAAAAGTATTTCTCTAAAACTTTGAAGACAATATAATTGACGAGGAAAATATAAATTAACTGCATTAATTTTGATGAAAAAAAAAGTTCGTAATAAGTTTATTAAAATAATCCTTACAGCGGACGCCAATAAAATGCCAAAATGTCTTCCAGAACTATTTTATTGAGTTCCGCAGAAAAATATTTGTCAAATGTTGAAAATATTCTTCACTCTTTGGCGAAATAACCTGTAAAACTGTCGAGCACGCATTCTTTAAAAATAAAACACAGAAAATAAGAAATACCTTCCCTGAAAAGCTTACTGAGTTTTCGTATTAAAAAATCTTTTTCTGTTTCAGTTGGAGAGGGCTGAAATTCTTTCTCGCTTTGCATTTTTTTTTAGCTCAAGATTATAGTCCTGGTAAAATCTCAAAGGACCACGGTACTGGCACGAAGCCAGACTTTGAAGACGTCCAAAATCCCGGAAAATCTTGGGTTTTGCCATTCTTGTAAGGTCCTGTTATGTTTTTATAAGAGGGCATCGATTTTCATTAAATAACTAATGGAGATTCATTTAGTTTGTGTACAACGGTACTTCCTTTTATTTAAAATATAGGAAGCTATAAATGTATTTTTTCAATAAACAGCAAGAAAAAAACGCTACTTGAAAATTTTTGATTGATAAATTATGAATATAGTGTGAGTTAGTTATAATTAACATTCTCTATTGTAATTAACTTTTACTCACCCAAAGATGACTGATATAAACATGGGACATATGGAAATGATGATCATTATGAAGGGGGATAGAAACAAGAACATTTGCACTAGATTTGCCGAAGTCGTGCCTCATAAATCAATCTCCCTTGAAAATTCACGTAGCCATATAATGTGAAGGATGATTGTGATTACAGAATTATGAAGGAAGACAAAAGCAAGAACATTTGTACTAGATTTGAAAAATTCACGCCTCATTAATTAGTCTCAAATATTTATGGACCAATATAATGTGAATTGTGACGATATTAAGAAATTGTAAGCGAGGATATTAAGTAGAAGGAGAGTAAAACGAATGAAAGAGGACAAAAACAAGAATAGTTTCACAATTCACTAGATTTGTAGAAGTCATGCTTCATGACTCACTTAAACATTTATGTACCAATATAATGTGAATAATGAGTAATGACAAAAGAAGGATACAGTGATGATATTAAAAATAGCGATAGGAGGATATAAAGATGAAGAATAATAAAACGAATGGAGGACGATAAAAACAATAACATTTGTACTAGATTTGCAGAAGTCATGCCTCATGACTAAGTCTCCCTTAAACATTCATGTACCAATATAATGTGAATAATGAGAAATGATTACAGAAGGATATAGTGATGCTATTAAGAATAGTGATAGCCATGATATTATGACGAAGAAGGATAAAACGAATGAAGGAGGACAAAAACAAGAATATTTACACTAGATTTGCAGAAATCATGCCTCATGATTCAGTCTCACTTAAACATTCATGTACCAATATAATGTGAATAGTGTGTAGTGATGGCAGAAGGGTATAGTGGTGATATTTAGAATAGTGATAGCGAGGATATTAAAAACATGGAGCATTCATAGATAACCTTTAAATTTTATTATTCATTTACATCATCTACCACAATTCTAACCTCCACGTTAGTTAACTAATTTTACCGGTTAATTTACTACACTTCTACCATAATAATCTAATATCTAATGGAACTGGAAAAGCTTTATAAAGTTTGATATAATACTATTAGTGTTAAAATAGTGAGAAAAATCTAATTATTTCAATCCTTTGGAATTAAAATATTATTTGATTGGTATAATACAGATTTAATGATTTTTAAATTAAAAAATTTTAAACTTTAATTGATTTAAGAACTTTGCTGAATTTAATTATATGTAATTTTAGATAGGATAATTAAATATATAAGATATAAAATATATTAAGATAATAAATATAATATTATAAAATTAATAAATTATATATAATTATAGAGAATATAACAGAAGAAAGATAATTATATATAATTTATAAACACTTTTAATTGAATATAATTTCGATAACATAGACATTGTTAATATTTCGTTATGATTTGTATTTTGTATAATTTGTGGGTAATGTAATTATTTATGGAAATAAAAATTTTCTGTATCTACTTTTAAGAAAAGGGTTTTTAATTTTATTAAAATTATCTCAAAAAACGGATAAAAAAAATGCCAAAATGTCTCCAGAACTATTTATTTGTATTGTGCAGTTAAATATATTTGAAATCTTTTGAAAATGTTTTAAATAGTCTTTCTTCATTCATTGAAATTAATAATGCGCAAGGATGTCACACGTTTTATAAAAAATAAACACTTCAGAAAATAAGAAACAACAGAAACACCTCCTGGAGAACTTATTGAGTTTTCGTATTAAAAAAAAACCTTTAGTTGTTTCAAATTTGGGAAAGATGAAATTCTTTCCAGCTTTGCGTTTTTTACCTCAGGATTATAGTGGCTGTAAACCACAATGGACCAGGTGCTGGCACAAAGCCAACCTTTGGAGACACCTCAGACCATGAAAAGCCCTGGGTTCTGCCAGCCCTGTGAAATCTTATGTCTTTATAAAAGGGCATCGATTTTCATTAAAGAACTAATGGAAAATCATGGAGTTTTTGCAAATGCGTTATTTGTTTTCATTTAAAATATGGGAACTTACATGTGTGTTTTGTTTAAATAAAAAAGGTTGCACATTTTTTTGCATGTTTTTTTGAGGATCGAAAAAAGTTATGACAGAATGTAACGTAACTTAAAGTATGCTTTTTTTTATATTTACTATAGAAGTGAGTATCGAACTTGATTTTCAGATAAATATTATATATAACTTGTTAGACTTAAAAAGTTTTAAAAAAAATATTTTTATTGTTCCAGAATATAAAACATTTGAAAGATCTATTCAATATTTTCTGCTTGCAAAGGTAATATTAAAAAAAAAATTCTGTTTACAAATATTTGTAATTTTCTTAATTGATGATAAAGATCTGTTTAAAATTAATCACTTTTATTAAGTGTTACAAAGGGAAAAAAATACACAATATATAAATTTAATGATTTAATTCAACGTTTATTAGAGTAATGATCCATCGTGCATTCTCACAAAAATTACTACCTTGAACTCAAATTTAATAGATCTTCCTTTCAAAGACGGGTTGTCCCTTGTATTAAACTTTGAACTTTGCACGTTTTGTTTCACGTTAGACTTTGTAACCGATAATGGGAGAGGGAGAAAGAATAAAGGGAACATGGCAATCGTGTGAAGAGTACCAGACTGTACGGAGGATAGAACAGTCGAAACAATGTTTCAAGCAGTACAGAGGATACAAAGACCCTTAAACAAACTGATTTTTAAGATGTTTTTGTAAATGCTTTTTATTTAATTGTGTGTTGCAATAGTGCAGTGCTGTCTTATCAAATTTTAATAAATATGATATTTAAGCATCGCGTCATTATTTTTAAAAATAATTTAATTCATATCCATGAACAACTCATATTCGATCCTAACGTGTATTATCAGTATAATTTTAATAATTTATTTAATATAATGCTTGCTAAAGATTTTGTCACGAAGATAACAACAAATTCTTCAATTCTTTTTTGCCAGAATACACCATGTCATTTCATGCTATACTGGTATTTAATTTATTCATTGATTTACTTGCATTTATGAATTTATTACTTGCATTTATTCATTTCATAGTTGCACTGCTTTTACTTTTTTTTGCGATTGCTTTCTACTTTTTTGTCTTTGAAAGAAATTTCATATTTAAAACGTTTTGTTATAACTTATAGAATATTTTGTATCAATATTGTTGTTATTCGAAACAATTTATTTACTGGAACAAAAAGAAATAGCCAATATTATCATTTCGTTTACAATGGTGCACAACATATGAAATCTTTTATTTAGTTGAAATTATTTTGTGTATATATTTTATATCGGATGTCATTAAATTAAGTTAAAAATTCAAGTAAAAAAAAAAAAAAAAAAAAAAAAAACGTTTTGTAGATTAAAGTAATAAAAATAATTTTTTAAAAAAAGAAAAGTTCATATTGTTATTTCTCTAAAATAATGCATGCAATAAAAAATTATGATTCTGCTCATTTCATATTAATTTAAATATGAGAAAACATATTTCTATACAATAAATATTCCTATTATGATATCTTACAAATTTATTACTTTAGTTATGAAACACTCATTTTTTAATTCAAATTTCATTAATTAAAAAAAAACAACTTAATTTAATATCTGCGAGCACGCCATAACAATGTTTATTTTCTTATTATATCACGAAATATTATCCCTAACAAATGCCATTAGATGTGCATTTCTATGGCAGGAAATATTAGAATGTGTGCTGTTACAATAAATGCAATTTAATTTCCTTTATTTATGTATTGATATATGCTGTACAAATAAAAATACTAAATACTTCCATTCAGTTCAATTTACTTTGCAGTTAAATGCAATCATAACCAAATATATACAAGTTAAATAAATACAGATGACATAATGAAAATTTAAATCAGTGAGTTGAAATGATTTTTCAGAATAGCGTATTAATGTTTGCTGTTTTATGCATTAATACAGGAGATAAATGAAATAAGCTTATATAGATGGCTTTACATCGCTTAAGTAAACAAAATAAAATTTAAAATGTAGTGACAGATGTATTTGCTATTATCTGCAAATAGTACACTGTGATTGTCCTGTTTCATGTGCTTAAAGTAGTAAATGAATTTTTATTATTGTAATATTATATATTCAATATTTCTTATTTCAAATTTAAACGTTTTGTTTTACATAGTTTGATTTCATTGCATGTTTAATGAATAAGTTATAATAGTTTGTTAGCAAGAATTAGAAATACGGTTGGGTTATATTCTGAATAAGGTTGTATACTAGCGGTAACATTATATCTTTGAAGAATTCAATACTTCAAAACTGGTAGGTAACATTGAAGTATAGTAAGACAAATGGCTACTCCTCCCCTATTATTGGGAGGCTAAACTATTTCGCACATCTAAACTGAACTATTAAACTATATCACCGGGATTCAAACCTGAAGCCTACGGTACCAAAGGCCAGCCAATTGGCCATAAGGCCGCGAGTATTCAAGCAAAATCTTTCAAGATTGTTAAACTGACTACAGCTGTACTTTTGTTGTTGTTGTTTGTTGTTTCTTATCCCACTTGGCTGGCCAAGCCCACGAGCCCATATGTACTCATGATTGAAGGGGAAGGAAGCAGCTTCTGTTGTGATGGAGCACCCGTAGGTAGAAGCCTGACTTTTGCTCCGTGACGCTCTTACAGTCATATTAGACCGGGACCTACGGCTTAAAGTGGATTCCGAACCACTACAAACATCCATGGCACCGCCGGGATTCGAACCCGAAACCTGTGGCACCGAGCGCCAGAGCGCTAGACACTCGGCCATTCAGGTCCCAAATTTGCCAATGGCACGCAGTGTTCCCAGGTGGTCACCCACCCAAGTACTGACCGCGCCCAATGATGCTTGACTTCGGTGATCTAACGAGAACCGGTATATTCAGCATGGTACGGCCGTTGGCTGCTGTACTTTTAGATTTCTGTAGGCATAACATAGGAGCCTGATGGCCGTGTATCTAGCGCTCTGGCACTCGGTACCACAGGTTTCGGGTTCGGATGCCATGGATGCCCGAGTTCGAATGCCAGGGATGTTTGTAGTGGTTCGGAATCAACATTAAGCCTTAGGTCTCGGTCTAATATGACGGTAGAGCGTTCACAGAGCCCAATTAGACTTCTCACCCAAAGGAACAAATAAGCTCTATGCACAGTGATGTGATGTGTTGTAGTTGTAGCAGTAGTAGTAGTAGTAGTAGTAGGCATAACATAACGACGTAAATTCTACTTAAAAAGATCCTTAAGGAAACATATCCTCAAATACTCAACGCTTATGCGGGCATTCCTTTCTTACACTAAATTATCATCGTACACAAATTCTTCTTCATTGAAAAAAACGGATATTCATTTTAAATCGAGAAAATAAGATGGTTCTACTGGTCGCATTCTAATATTTTACGGCATAAAAGACCTTTTCTAAAAAAAAATAAGAATAATATCTTGGCCCCATAAAAACAAAAAAGATGCTCTTTTAGTAATTTATTAAAAGCAGCTCAAATTTATTTATTTTCTTTTTCGCTCAATTTGTACAATACACACTCATCTTTTATGGTTTTGCATAAATCTAAAAGATTAATAGGAAGAAATTCTAGCATGAGAAGGAGAATTTGCCTTTCAGCGGATTTTCCAAGTTTATTGATGGAGTTTATAGCTTCGCGTAAATTAAAGAACTTTACTATCCAGCAGATCTAGCTTCACGTTTAATAACTCCTTGGCCCTTCATTAGTTCTGCAACTTACTCTTTTTGAACTTTCAAAACTCGAGAGGAAATATTGGAAGAGTCTCATCCGCATTGATCCACGTGCATCTGGCCGACTTGAAGTATGTTCCAATTATCTGAACTTGAACACTTTAACTAATTATGCATGCATAATTTTGAATGCGCCGAATAACCTTTTCGTAAGATAAATCTCGGTATGGAAATGAAATTTATTCCATTGGGAAACAGGAACGAAATTATAATACATTGAAAGACAAACAAGGAAGATAGTGCTTTCTAATTGTACATGTATGAATTTCTCTTTTTTCGTTATTTTTCTCCTGTATTAATACATAATTTTTCATTAAAACATTTCCAATTTTTTAAATACGAATTTCAGGGGTCGATGATTGTAAAGTGGATGTTTTATGATGAACATAAAAAAAAAGCTTTGAAGTAATTTGAATATATCTTGGAGTTAGTTAATTATGCAGTATTCAAATTACTGCACTTTGTGCAAAATGGTTTGATTGTTATGCATTTTTTCGTCAATAAAATCGAATCGAAACTTTTCTTTCGATTTAATCTTATTTTTAATTAATTTTTCGTAGATAAATGTTTTTTGAAATCTAAAATGTACAATTAAAGGAATTACCTTTGTTCCTTTTACATATCAGCAGAGGTTTTAAATCTCGGGAAACTGTATGTATAACTGTTTATTTACTAAACAAACATTAGCTTCTTAACTTACTGAATAATAATTCTTACTCTTACGTATAACTGTATTAAGCAAACAGTAATTTCTTTACTAAACTGTAGTTTTATTATGCTTATAAATTTTATATGCTTATAAGTTTTATAATTGTTTATTTACTAAACAATAATAAAACTACAACAAAGTTTATTAGAAGAAAAATAGAATTTTTTAAAAAGATCTGCTTAAATTAATTACAACTAATTTTATTAAATTAACTACTTTGACTAATTAACTGATTAATTAACTAATTTTAACTAAATTTATTTAATAAAATATTTTTATTTATTGAAATGTAAAATCCTGCTATTCATCGTTAATTTGAAAATAAATATTTAATTAATGTAGAAATCACAAATCTCAAATTCAAAATAATTTAATAATAATAATTCTTCTTAACGCATCTTTGTGGAATATTTTCAATAACTGTACTCAATAGAAAATGCAAACAGGATAAAAAAAATGACAAATACTTTCAAAAGAGTTCAACTA
Source organism: Caerostris darwini (assembly GCA_021605075.1). NCBI lineage: Eukaryota > Metazoa > Arthropoda > Arachnida > Araneae > Araneidae > Caerostris > Caerostris darwini. Next base: position 167,398 of record BPLQ01012852.1, on the reverse strand, counting down.
TGTTGCCCAATTTTTATTATGTTGAAGAGACATCTAATATTTTTATAAATATAAAATCTGTTACAAGAATTAAGCAGAATATGCAATAATTTAATAATTAAGAGCAAAATTATTTAAACCACTAAAGTTTGTTACTTCATATTTATGAGTTTCTTGGTTTTTGAAAGTTTGCCAGCAGGAATACATCAAATGTTAAGATAAACTTGAAATGCCATCGATTTCCCGCAAGTTTTCTGTCCATACAACTTGATTAAGTCCACGTAAGATGCATTAATGCTGTTACAAACTCAAGCTATCGGACTTCATTAATGCATAATTCTCTAATTAGATAATCAAATTCAAGGGTACCTGGATTCACTCGCAGCCATGCGACTTACAAACCAGAGCTCTGTTATTGATGTGAATGCTTATTGCTATGCTGTGCTCTGTTTAATTAGTGATTATCAAGTCCACCTTCATTAATAGCTTGTGGTTTGCTCTGCTTATCCTCAGACAGAGTATGAGCGCCAAGTGCGGAAGTTTAAATGGAGTTTTAAATAATGAAGCATAATTTAAGAATAAGTAGCATGTTTTCAGTTATATTAGGTTTCTGAGGAAGTAAAGAAACTTCCACTTGCCTTATTAAAATTGGGAAGTTAAGATACTTGTTTACATTGGTTAGCTTTTTGAACTGGTTTGAAGTTTAAGAATTATTTTACTAATATTTTGATATATAAAAATAAAATGACGATAAATTAATTTAAATAAATTTATTGTATAGAAATAAAACATAAAAATAAAATATTCCAGGCTGTTATTATGACCAAATAATTATTATTCTAAGGAATCAAAACAATAAACTCTTTGTTTCAATAATATTTAACAATATGCAATACGTTAATATAATTCTTTATGAAGCACATGTGTCCGTTAGGAACAGGCTTTTATTAATTAAAATCAACTATTTTTTCAAAAAAAAAAAAAACTTAAGAAGTCTTAAAAAATAAACTTATGATGTTTTAAAAAATAAACGTTGTTAAATATTTATTATGTGCCTTTTACGGGCACTGTACATCGCACTGTACAAGTCAGAAGATTAAAACAGTAGCTAAAGTGGCTTCTATGGTTACAAGACAAATGAAATATGTGACGAAGTTGATCTGAGAATTTTCGAGGAATTGATGGATATGGAGAAAAACATGGAAACTAGCAAATAGATTGGCTAACTGGAAGAAAATTTTCGAAAGTGCCCAAAGTATAAAACTATACTTCGAGCACTTATAAAATGCCCTAAGTCAAAAGTCCGGAGCTAGTCGAGACAGTTTGGTCTCACGAGTTCCTACCTGTTGCGAAATTTATTGTGCTTTGCTAGCAAGTGATGAACTTATTGTTCTCTGGTATCTTTGCTTAAGTTTATCGTTTACGAAAACTACTTTTTCTTAAATTCACCGTTTAAAAAAATATTTACGCATTTTTTTTTAAATTCCACACACATACGAGCTCTGGATTAATTAAGTTAAAATATTACTTTTTCTGTTATTTTAAAAATATTACTACAATTTAATTTCATATTAGTTATTCTTTCTGCACTATGTTAGCATTACAATTGATGTCAATTTATAAGAAATCTTTCCCTACCTCACAATAATTGTTATTATTTCTTTACTAAATTACAAATAATATGATACAATTACTTACACACGGTCGTTGATCAAATATTGTTGTGCAAAAAATATTTGATAATATTTTGAGACGATATATATAAAAAATAAACTCCGAGTTTATCAGTTTTATTCTCTTCTAAGTATAGGGTGCAGCCCGAACCCTAAGGTCGATACATTTCTAAACAACGTCTAATAGGATAGGTCTAAATGGATTTCTGAACATCATATTTTCATAAGAGCAGACACTAGTAATTTTGGACAATTTTTTTCATCCATTAACCTTTTGAAACGATTCTGTATACCTAAAGATATTGCTCAAAATGTGAAATTAATATCCATTTTGAACCACAAACAGTTTTTACGACGTCTATAATCATGAATATGTCTGAGTAAATTGAAAATAATAGGTTTGTACACTGAAGTGACAAAAGTCATGGGATACCTCTTAATATCTTGTCGGCCCTCCTTTCGCCCGGCGAAGTGCAGCAACTCGACGTGGCATGGACTCAACAAGTCCTTGGAAGTCTTCTGCAGGAATATTGAGCCATGCTGTCTCGATAGACATCCATAATTGTGAAAGCGTTGATGGTGCAGGATTTTGGGCACGAACAGACCTCTCGATGATGTTCCATAAATGCTCGATGGGATTCATGTCGGGCGATCTAGGCGGCCAGATCATTCGTTGGAATTGTCCAGAATGTTCTTCAAACCAATCGCGAGCAGTTGTGGCCCGGTGACATGGCGCCTTGTCATCCATAAAAATCCCATCGTTGTTTGGGTACATGAAGTCCATGAATGGCAGCAAGTGATCTCCAAGTAGCTGAACATAAGCATTTCCAGTCAATGTTCGGTCCAGTCGCACCAGAGGACCAAGTCCATGCGATGAAAAAACAGCCCACACCATTACGGAGCCACCACCAGCTTGAACAGTGCTTTGCTGACAGTTTGGGTCTATGGCTTCGGGGGGTCTGCGCCACACTCGAACCCTACCATCAGCTCTTACCAACTGAAATCGTGACTCATCGGACCAGGCCACGGTTTTCCATTTATCTAGGGACCAACCGATATGCTCACGTACCCACGAGAGTCGCTGCAAGCGATGTCGTTCTGTCAGTAAAGGCACTCGAGTCTGTCTTCTGCTGGAATAGCCCAAGAAAGCCAAATTTCTCCGCACAGTTCTAACAGACAAGTCCCTTGTACGTCCCACATTGATTTCTGCGGTTATTTGACGCAGTGTTGCTTGTCTGTTAGAATTTACGATTCTTTGCAAACGTCGCCGGTCTCGGTCGTTAAGTGCAGGCGGTCGACCACTGCGCTGTCCGTGGTGGGATGTTATGCCTGAAATTTCATACTCTCGGCACACTCTTGATATAGTGGATCTGGGAATGTTGAATTCCCTAACTATTTCTGAAATGGCATGACCCATGCGTCTAGCTCCAACTAACATTCCACGTTCAAAGTCTGTTAATTCCCGTCGTGCGGTCATAATTACGTCAAAACCTCTTCACATGAATAACTTGAACAGAAATGAAAGCTCTGCGAAAGCACTGCGCATTTATACCTGTTCTACGCGATGCTACTGCCATCTGAAAATTTGCATATTGCTATCCCATGACTTTTGTCACTTTACTGTATATATTGAATATATTTGCTATCATTAACAATCATTAAAAATGTAAGGCATAAATTTGTTGGTTTATGAATAAGACAACAAAAGTCTGAGAAAATACAGAACAAACAATTGGCTAGCGCTTTGGCCTTTGGTGCCGTAGTTTTCAGGTTCGAATTCTGTCGGCGGGATGCATGCTTGTTAGTGGTTCGGAAACCACATAAAATTGTAGGTTGTAGTCTAATTAGCCTAAAGCGTGCAAAAAATGTCCCTAGAGCTACAAACTAAACCTAAAATTACTTTGGGTGTTTATATAAAAAGTTGTAGTTATATGTTTTTGAGGAAATAGCTTCTCGAATTTTTACTTCATTACTTTTTACATTTGAGCTTATTTTGCATAAAGTAGCCACAACAAAAAATAACTATTTTTGCATTTATTAAAAAAAAAAAACATGAAATATTATTTTTTATAAAAAAATTTATATAAAGATTAAATAGTAGTATACAGAGGAGATAAGATTATAGTTCTTTTAAAATTAAAATTTAACTCTCTATTTATTTATATATCTTGTTTAAATTTTCAATCGTTAATAAAACACTTTTTATTCATCCATTCAATTTAAAATACATTTTTTTCAACTTGTAGTGGATGACATCTGATATTAATACAGTTTTTTCAAATATTAATTCATTAATTAAATTTAATTAAATAATTTTAGTTTTTTTTATATTTAAATTGCATGTATCTACAAATAGATGGCGCCAGATGTAAAAGGAAAATTTAAATTTTATTTATAAAGAACTTTCTGCAATATAGTGAAAAAAATAGGAAGTGACATAATTTTTTTTTGAAGTTCTGAATGAAGATATAAATAGAATCATTTCATTATTTTATTTAAAATTCTTATCTGAGTTAAGCAACTGTTTAATAAATAATTTTAAATGGCTGAACAGATTAAGCAGGCTGATATAAAGTTACATTAAACTTTGCTCGAGAAACTGCAGGCTTTTTGGTATATAATAATAACGTATTATGTGGCATGATGCCAAACTACGATGTATATAATAATTTGGAGAATTTCCAGGGACTACTGTTTAGTACCTACGTTCCCTATTGAGACTATCTAGGCCATTCTTTTTCAAAGAATTTATTGAAATAAATGTTATCTACGTATGAAATTCATCATGAGGAGAGTATGGAGTAAAACCAAATTCACCATTTCATGAAGTCGAATAAAGCCCAACGAAAGAGATTAAATTTTATTACAATAATAGTAAGTAATACAATAAATTTAGAATTGTAAAGTTTCTAAAGGAATGCGTTAAAATAAGACGAGGCATCTCAAAAAGCAATGAATTAAAAAGAACCCAGAAAATTTAGAGTTTTAATAATGCTATAGTGTGCAGGTTGTGCAGCAGGATTTCAAAGGGGTGTAATGGGTTAAGACTTGAAACACAGGTTTGAGAATTCACAGCTTCATTTATACACGCACAAACATTATACACATACAATATTTAATATATTTAAATACATACAATTATATGTTCGGGAAAGGATTCCACTTCTAAGCCGAAAACCCTATACTCAGGTACGCGCAGGATGCACGAAATATACGTGAGAGTCTGTAGGCTAACTTATATTCAAGAATATGCTAAATGTATTTCCTCTCGTGGCGAGAGACCGTAAACTAAATGTGTCATAAGTAATTAACGCAGGTTGCGCAGTACTTCCTCTCAGGTGAGAGTCTTGAGGCCTACTGACCATTTCTCCTGAACGCCACAGGGGTCACTCTAGCAATGCGTAGAAGAAAAAACGGTTACAGTGCATATTTATTTTATGCTATATAATTTTGCGTGAGATTTATATTTTAATATGAAATTATCAAAAAGTTAATTTAAAAAAAGTTTAAAGTATTATTATTTTTATGTTCTTTAAACAGATTGCTTTTTTAGGAATCTTTAGATTGATGGTATCTGATGAATATTTTTCATCGAATTGGTGGCCTTCTCTTCTTTTCTTATAGTAGGAAAAAAAAAATAACTGCTGCTCGATTTGTGTCCTATTATAACACACGTAAGCTAAAACACAAGACGGCTGAGGTTCGAATTCCAAGTGGTACATTGCAGTCACTGTTTTCACAAATGAGGTGTATTAATGGCAAATTTGATACTGATAATGTATATGAGAGTGACTTCTCTGTACGCATGTTAAATTGTGGAGATAGCACAAAATTCAGGATGTTGATATTATATTATATATTCCCACATTTTAATTGCGTTTCAAAGTAATATAATATCAAATTTTACACTATCTCTTTATATTTAAAGAAAATGACGACAAATAACGGAAAAATTTCACTTGTTGTACTAATATTTTTTCATAAAATAATTATAAGAAAATACAGTTGTTAAAGAAGTATTTTGAGGAATATTTATTATGAAAAATCTGCATTATAATTTAAGAAAAAATACTATTAAGTGTTCTCCTTTGATTATCTAGAAGTTAAAAATAATTTTTTAAAAATGTCCTTAAAATATTTTTATTGTATCTTCTTTAGAATAAGTGTTTATCATACATAATGACTTAATTCACTTTTACCTGATAGTGATGCAAATTTAATTTACTTGTATCTAAAATATTTACTTGTCATTCTACATTTCGTTACTTGAGGCATGAAAGCGAAAAGAAAAAAAATAAGGCGATGAAACTATATAAAACACATCAAAAGAGTGTAAGCAAATTAGGAATTTATATTAAATGTATGCGATGTTTGATAGTTTACTTGAAAAAATTAAAAATTATGAAATCCCTAGCTTAATCTCTCTGGACGTATTCAAAGCAAAGATAAAAAGATTAAAACAATTCCAGTGTCGGAAAAAAAAAGAATTTCTCTAAAACTTTGAAGACAATATAATTGACGAGGAAAATAAAAATGATCTGAATTAATTTTGATGAAAAAGAAGTTTGTAATAAGTTTATTAAAATAATCCTTATAGCGGATGCCAATAAAATGCCAAAATGTCTTCCAGAACTCTTTTATTGAGTTCCGCAGAAAAATATTTGTCAAATGTTGAAAATTTCCTTCATTCTTTTGCGAAATAACCTGTAAAATTCTAGAGCGCGCATTCTTTAAAAATAAAACAGGGAAAATAAGAAATGCCTGCGCGGAAAAGCTTACCGAGTTTTCGTATTAAAAAATCCTTTTCTGTTTCAAGTTGGAGAGGACCGAAATTCTTTCTCGCTTTGCTTTTTTTTTACCTCAAGATTATAGTCCTGGTAAAAGCTCAAAGGACCACGGTACTGGCACGAAGCCAGACTTTGAAGACGTCTAAAATCCTGGAAAGTCTTGGGTTTTGCCCTTCTTGTAAGGTCATGCTATGTTTTTATAAGAAGGCATCGACTATCATTAAATAACTAATGGAGAATCATTTAGTTCGTAGTCAAAGGTATATGCTTTAAGATTTGTAAAGCTAAAAATGTAATTTTTAAATGAACAGTAAGAAAACCCCATTTGAATGTTGTTCCTTGCTATATTATGAATATGATATGAATTAGTTGTAATTAATATTCCCTATTGTAATTGATATTTACTATCCCTCAGCTGACTGACTAAAACATGGAACAAATGGAAATGATTGTTATTGATGAAAGAGGCCAAATCAAGAACATTTGCACTATATTTGGAGAAGTAATACCTCATGGCTCAGTCTCACTTAAACATTCCTGTACCTATATAAAGTGAATAACGAAATTGTGACGATAGAAGGATATAGTACTAATATTAAGAATAATGATAGCGAGGATATTAAGAGGAAGAGGTTAAAAAGAATGAAGATGAAGGAGGACAAAAACAATAACATTTGCACTAGATCTGCAGAAGTCATGTCTCATGACTCAGCCTCACTTAAACGTTCATGTACCAATATAATGTGAATAGTGAGTAGTGATAACAGAAGGACATAGTGATGATATTAAGAATAATGATAGCAAGGATATTAAGAACATGGCGCATTGATAGATAACCTTTAAATTTTATTATTCACTTACATTATCTACCACAACTCTAACCTTCACGTTAATTAACTAATTTTAGCGGTAAAATTCACTGTACTTCCACCGTAATAATCTAATATCTAATGGAACTGGAAAAGCGCTATAAAGTTGGATATATTACGATTAGTGTTACAAAGAGTGAGAAAAATCTAATTATTTCAATCCTTTGGAATTAAAATATTATTTGAAGGGTATAATAAAGATTTAATGAATTTTAAGTTAAAAAAAAAATTTAATCTTTAATTGATTCTAGAACTTTATAGAATTTAATTATATATAATTTAAGATAAGATGATTAAATACAATTACATATAATTATAGCGAATATAATAGAAGAAAGATAATTATATATATAATTTATAAATACTTTTAATTTAATATAATTTCGATAACGTAGACATTGCTAATATTTCGTTATGATTTGCATTTTGTTTAAGATGTGGGCAATATACTTATTTATGAAAATAAAATTTTTCTGTATCCATTTTTATAAAAAGGTTTATAATTAATTTCATTAAAGTAATTTCAAATAAAAGAAAAACAGTCACAAATAAAAGGTCAAAATGCCTCCTGGATTATTTCATTGTATTTTGCAGAAAAATCTATGTCAAATCTTTTGAAAATGTTTTAAATAGTCTTCGTTCCTTGAAAATAATGTGCAAGGATTTCACTCATTTTATAAAAAATAAACACTTCTGAAATTAAGAAAGAAAACAAGACCTCCTGGAGAAATTATTGAGTTTTCGTATTAAAAAAACCTTTAGCTGTTTCAAATTTGGGAAAGATGAAATTCTTTCTAGTTTTGCGTATTTTACCTCAGTATTATAGTTGCTGTAAACCTCAAAGGACCAGATACTGGCACAAAGCCAGCCTTCGGAGACATCTCAGACCATGAAAAGTCCTGGGTTCTGCCAGCCTTTCTAAATTCTAGTTATGTCTTTATAAAAGGCATCGATTTTCATTAAAGAACTAATGGAAAATCATTGAGTTTTTGCAAATGCGTTATTTGTTTTCATTTAAAATATGGGAACTTACATGTGTGTTTTGTTTAAATAAAAAAGGTTGCACATTTTTTTTCATGTTTTTTTGAAGATCGAAAAAAGTTATGACAGAATGTAACGTAACTTAAACTATGCTTTCTTTATATTTACAATAGAAGTGAGTATCGAACTTGATTTTCAGATAAATATTATATATAACTTGCTGGACTTGCATTTTTAAAAATAATTTTACAGTTTTTGAATATTTAACATTGAAAGGCATATTAAATATTTTCTTCTGTAAAAGTAAGATTTAAAAAAAAAATTCTGTTTAAAATTATTTATAATTTTCTAAATTGACGATATAGATCTACTTAAAATTAATTAGTATTTATTATGTCCCAAAGGAAAAAAAATACACACATTATGAATTTAATGATTTAATACGTTTATTAGAGTTTTTATACGTTTATTAGAATGCATGGTGGACCATGCATTCCCACAAAACGTTATAACCTTGAACTCAAAGTTAATAGATCTTCCTTTCAAAGACTGGTTGACCCTTATATTAAACTTTGCACATTTACAGTTCCTGAATATTTAACATTTGAAAGGGATATTACATATTTTCTGGTTGTAAAAGGTAATAATTATAATTTTCTTAGTGAATCTGAACAAAGATCTGCTACCAAAGGGAAAAATATATATAATTTATAAATTTAACGATTCAATACAATGTTTATTAGAGTAAAAATCCACCATGGATTTTCACAAAAAGATGTAACCTTGAAATCATAGTTAATAAACAGATCTTCCTTTCAAAGTCGAGTTGACCTTATATTAAACTTTGAATTTTGCACGTTTTGTTTACTCTGTTAGACTTTGGAACCGATAATGGGAGAGGGAGAAAGAGGAAAGGGAGTGTGTGTGTCGAGTGAAGAGTTCCAGACAGTACGGAGAGTACAACATTCGAGAGAAGGTTTCAGGCAATACGGAAGATATAAAGACCCAGACCCTCAAACGAACTGGTTTTTAAGATGATGTCGTAAATACTTGTTCATTGTGTCGTGTTGTAGTTGGGCAGTGCTGTCTTAGCAAATTTTAATAAATATGGCTGCTAAACATAGCGTAATTATTTTGAGAAATATTCATATCCGTGAACAACACTGAATCAAGACTATACCTATATACGGCCCTAACATGTATTATTATTATAATTTTGATAATTTATTTAATATAATGTTAGATAAAGATTTTGTCAAAAAGATGACAACAAGTTCTTAATTTTTTTAAAAATCAGAATACATGATGTTTCAATGTTATTTCAATAAATGTAATGTTTCATGCTATACTTTTATTTAATAAATGCATTTATTCAGTTCATTGTTGCATTGCTTTCTACTTTTTTTCTTTGAAAGACAGTTCATATTAAAAAGGCTTTATTATAACTTATTTTTTTTTCAACATTTTTATTTAAAACAATTTATCTACTGGAACAAAAAAAAAAAAAAAAAAACATGGCCAATATTATCAGTTTTATTTACAAATCTATGAAATCATTTATTTAATTGGAACTATTTTGTATGCATATTTTATATTAAATTCCATTAAATTTGAAAATCAAGGTTTCAACATGGATTCAAGTAAAAATAAAACGTGTTTTAGATTAAAGTAATAAAAATAATTTATTTCATGTTGTTTTTTCACTAAAATAATGTATGCAATAAAAATCTATGGTTCTGCTCTTTTCATATTAAATTAAACAAGAGAAAACATTTTTCCAGACAATAAGTATTCCGAAAACTTTATGATATCTTACAGATTTATTACTTTATTTATGAAACAATCATTTTTAAATCAAATTCCGTTAAATTTTAAAGAAAATTTATTTTTATATCTGCGAGCACGTCATAACATTGTTTATTTTCTTATCATATCACTAAATATTATCTGTAACAAATGCTATTAGATGTACTTTCCTATAGCAGGAAATATTAGAATGTGTGCTGATACAATAAATGCATTTTAATATCATTTATTTATATATTGATATAGCCTGTACAAATATAAAGACTAAATGTTTCCAGTCCAATATCAGTTCAATTTATTTTGCAGTTAAATGTTTTTTTGCAGTTAAAAATATAATGAAAACTTAAATCAGTGAGTTGAAAAGATTTTTCATAATATCGCATTAACTTTTGCTGTTGTGTGTATTAAATGCAGGAGATAAATCAAATTAGCTTATATGAATGTGTAAAGTAAACAAAATAAAATTTAAAATGTAGTGACAGATGGATTTACAATTATCTGCAAATCACAATTACACTGTGATTGTTATGTTTCATATGTTTAAAGTAGTAAATGAATTTTTGACAATATTCTATTGTAATATTAATATCGTAATTATTGTAATATTATATATTCAATACGTCTTCTTTCAAATTTTTTTTTTGTTTTACGTAGTTTGATTTCATTGCTCGCTTAATGAATGAGTTATAATAGTTTGTTAGCAAGAATTAGAACTACGGTTGGGTTATATACTGAATATGGTTATATTTTAAATAAGTTAGAGTAAGTTATAATTTACGGTTATAAGGTTGACTTTATAAATTCTGTTTGTAAGTATAATTGTAACATTAAATCTTTGAAGAATTCAATACTTCAAATCTCCTAGCTAACATTGAAGTATAGTAAGACAAATGACTACTCCTTCCTTATTATTGTGAGGCTAAAGTACGTATTTCGTCTATCTAAACTAAACTATTAAACTATACTGCAGGGATTCAAATCTGAAGTCTATGATACCAAAGACCAGTCAATTGGGCATCAGGCGGCGAGTATTCAAGCAAAATATTTCAAGATTGTTATGTTGACTACAGCTGTACTTTTAGTTTTCTGAAGGCATAGCATAGCGACGTAAATTCTAGTTAAAAAGATGTTAAAGAAGCATATTTTCAAATACCTTACACTAATGCTGGCATTCCATTCATGAACTAAATTATCATGGTACACAAATTCTTCTTCTTTGAAAAAGGACATTCATTTTAAATATTGAGAAAATAAGAAAGAATCTGCTGGTCGCATTCTAATATTTTACGTCATAAAAGACTTTTTCTAAGTATAATATCTTGGCCTCATAAACAACAACAAAAATGCTCTTTTGGTAATTTATTAAAAGCAGCTCAAACTGATTTTTTCCTTCTTCTCGTTCAATTTGTACAATACTCTCATCTTTTATGGATTTGCATAAATCTAAAAGATTAATAGGAAGAAATTCTAGCATGAGAAGGAGAAATTGCCTCTCAGCGGATTTTCCAAGTTTATTGATGGAGTTTATAGCTTCGCGTAAATTAAAGAACTTTACTATCCTGCAGATATAGCTTCATGCTTAATAACTCCTTGGCCCTTCATTAGTTCTACAACTCACTCTTTTTGAACTTTCAAAACTCGAGAGGAAATATTGGAAGATTCTCATCCGCATTGATCCGCGTGCATCTGGCCGAGTTGAAGTATGTTCCAATTATCTGAACTTGAACATTTTAACTAATTATGAATGCATAATTTTGAATGAGCTGAATAATCTTTTCGTAAGATAAATCTGTGTATGGAAATGAAATTTATTCCATTGGGAAACAGGAACGAAATGATAATACATTGAAAGACAAACAAGCGAGATAATGCTTTCTAATTATACATGTACGAATTTCTCTTTTTCATTATTTTTCCCCTGTATTAATACATAATTTTGATTAAAAAATTTCCAATTTTTAAAATACGAATTTCAGCGGTTGATGATTGTAAAGTGGATGTTTTACATTAAACATAAAAAAAGCTTTGAATTAATTTGAATATGTCTTGGAGATAATTAAGCAGCATTCAAATTACTGCAATTTTTACTAAAATATTTGATTGTTATGCATTTTTTAATCATTTTACAATCAAATCGAAACTTTTCTATTTATTTAATCTCACTTTTAATTAATTTTTCCGAGATTAAATTTGTTTTTGAAATTTTGATATTTACAATTAAAAGAATTACCTTTGTTCTTTTTACGGATCAGCAAATGTTTTAAATGTCGGGAAAAACTTCGTTTCCAAAAAAATTGTTTTTTATTCCAGGGAAGAAGGTACTGTATTCCAGATACTGTTAAAATATTCATACTGAATTATCAGTTCTACGCCTTATAAATTTATAGTTTACATGGAACATTTCTTTTAATTCTATCTTTCTTATTTCTATTCCAAATTTTCTTTTTGTTATTGTTTCTCCTTCCAAATGAAAAGTAAATATAGCTCTAATTACAAACTTGAATGATTTGCTTTAGAATTTAATTTTAAAACTAAATCAAATATATAAAACTATAGGTAATATCTATGTCAATAAGTAATTTAATGTAGCCAGTTGTATTTTTATTACGGTTATGTACAATTGTTTCTTTACTAAACAACAAAAAAACTACAACTCATTTCTTACGTTTCTTGACCCATATGTTTAGAAAAAAATTAATAAAAATATTTAGAGGAAATCTAAATTTTTTAAAAGGAAACTGTTTAAATTAATTTCATAACAATTTTAAAACTAATTTCAACTAATTTTATCGAATAAAATATTTTTATTAATTGAAATGCACTTTATTTAAAATCCTACTATTCATCAATAATTTGAAAATAATGTTTAATTTTTATACAAATTACAAATCTGAAATTCAAAATAATTTCCTAATATTAAATCTTGTCCGTAACACAGAAATTTGTGGAATATTTTCAAAAATTCTACTCAAAAACAAATGCAAACCTGATAAGCATGTGGGAATTACTTTCAAAAGCGTTTAACTATATTCCACAACTCTTATTATGTTAAAGAGGCAACTAATTTTTTTTCAGAAATTTGAAATCTGTGGCAAGAATTAAGCAGCATATTTTAATAATTTAATAGTTAAGAGCAAATTTATTTAAACCCCTCAAGTTTATTACTTCATGTTTATGAGTTTCTTTGTTTTTGAAAGTTTGCCAGCAGGAATACATCAAATGTTAAGATAAACTTGGAAAGACATCGATTTCCTGCGAGTTGTCTGTCCATACAAGTTGATTAAGTCCACGTAAGATGCATTAATGTTGTAACAAACCCAAGTTATCGGACTTCATTAATGCATGATTCTCTAATTAGATAATCAAATTCAAGGGTACCTGGATTCATTCGCAGCCATGCGACTTCCAAAGCAGAGCTCTGCTATTGATGTGAATGCTTATTGCTGCGCGTTGCTCGGTTTAATTAGTAATTATCAAGTCCACCTTCATTAGCAGCTTGCGGTTTGCTCTGCTTATCCTCAGACAGAGTGTGAGCGCTAAGTGCGGAAGTTTAAATGGAGTTTTAAACAGTGAAGCATAATTTAAGAGTGTAGTATCAGGTAGGAGCGTAACATGTTTTCAGTTATATTAGATTTCTGAGGATGTAAAGAAACTTCTACTTGCCGTATTAAAATTGGAAGGCTTAAGTAAGATGTTTACATTGGTTAGCTTTTTGAACTGGTTTGAAGTTTAAGCCTAATTTTAATAATATTTTGATATATAAAAATAAAATGACGATAAATTAGTTTAAATAAATAATTAATAAGAGATTCCAGGGTGTTATTATGGACATATAATTATTAATTATTTAAAAAAAACAACTTATGCCTTAAAAAATAAGCGTTGTTAAATATTTATATAGTTAAGAAAATATAATTAATAAATATAATTATTAACTAAATATAACTATTTATTTTTATTTAATTATCGACTTTTACGGGGGGCTGTCTTTTACTAGTGCTCTGGAACACGGTGCGCAGGTTTAGGGTTCGAGTTCTGGTTGTGTCATGAATACTTGTAGTGGTTCGAAATCAACTTTAAACCGTCGGACCCAGTCTAATATGACTGTTGGGCGTAGGGTTACTATAACTGCCCCACACCAGATGAATGTACCTAGAGCTAAGTTGCCCCTGTACAGTTTGGGAATGATGTGGGTGAGAAAAGTTTGACTGGGCTCCGTGACTTCTTACAGTCCCATGAGACCGGGACCTACGACTTAAAGGGGATTCCGAACATCTACAAGCATCCATGGACTCGAACCCAAAATTTGTGACACCGAGTGCCAAAGCGCCAGACACTCGGTTATTCGGGCCCTAATATTTTGAATGCCAACGGCACGCAGTATTCCTCGGTGTCACCCTCTCAAGTACTGACCGCAGCCGATGATGCTTGGTCTAATATGACTGTAGAGCGTTGGTCGTAGGGCCGACAGCACTACCCCTGTTGTTATTTTGACCCGTAAAAATAATATCTCCTAATCCGAAAGCTGCCAGTAAGCAGACGGCCTGGGCTCATCATGGAACAGTTGCCCAATGAAGAAGAAGACGAATTTTTTACGGTAATTAGATTTTAAAATTGTTTTTAACTTATTTAATTCCTTATGTAAATGTGTCTATTCTTTTAAAAATACATCGCATTGTACAAGACAAAAAATTGAAACAATAATTTGCAGTGACAATTTCTGTAACAGGACTGATGAAGCGTTTGGCAAAGTTAATTGAGAATTTTCGAGAAATTGAGAGGTATGGAGGAAAACTTGGAATAACTAATAGATAGTCTAACTAAAAGAAAATTTTCGAAAGTACCCAAAGTATAGTTTTATACTTTGGGCACTTATAAAATGCCCAAACCCAAAAGTCTGGTGTTAGTCGAGACAGTTTCGTCTCATGAGTTCCTTCCTGTTGCGATATTTATTGTGCTTTGCTAGCAAGTGATAAACTTATCCTTCTCTGGTATCTTTGCCAGCGTTTGTCGTTTACGAAATCTGTTTCTTAAAAAAATGCATCGACTAAGAAAAATATTTACAATTTTTTTTCTTATAATTCTACACATATACGAGCTCTGGATTAATTAAATTAAACTATTACATTTTCTGTTATTTTAAAAATATTGTATTAATTTAATTTTATATTAGTAATTGTTTCTTCACTATGTTAGCATTACAATTGATGATTATTGATAAGAAATTTTGTATAACTTTACAATATTTTTTTATTTCTTTACTAATCTACAAATAATAAAATACAATTACTTACATAAGGTTCATTTACCAATTTATTTTGTGATAAAAAATAATAGATAATATTTTTAGATGATATATATATAAAATATACTCCGAGTTTATCAATTTTATTGTCTTCTAAGTATAGGGTGCAGCCCAAATCTTAAGGTCGATACATTTCTAAACAACGTGTAATAGGATAGGTCTAAATGTATTTCTGAACATCATATTTTCATAAGAGTAGACACTAGTAATTTTGGGCAATTTTTTCCATCCATTAGCCTTATGAAACGATTCTTTATACCTAAAGATATTGCTCAAAATATGAACATAATATCCATTTTGGATAGCAAACTTTTGCTCTATCCGGAGACAGTTTTACGACATATATATATATAATCATGAATATGTCTGAGTAAATTGAAAATAATAGTTTCGTATACATTGAATATATTTGCTGTCGTTAACAATCATTAAAAATTTAAGCCATAATCTTGTTAGTTTATGAATAGGGTTAAGACAACAAAATTCTGAAAAAATACCGAACAAACAGAATTTTTGTTCAAAACAGAAAACAAATTAAGGAATGTAATTTTGTAATTTTTGTAAATTATTTAAGGACCTTCTGTAGGTCATATTAACTTTATTATATTGTTAAATAAATAATTTGCATATTATAACTAGTTGAATTTGTTCAACTTATTAAAAGAATTGCCAACGAATATAAATAAATTAGGATGTTAGTTAAAACATTGAATGTAAAATAGAAAAAGCGGTTTGATTGGCTAGCGCTCTGGCCGGTCTAATTTGCCTAAAACGTGCAAAAAAATGACCCTACGGATACAAATCAAACCTAAAAAATACTTTTAGTTTCTATATAGAAAGTTATAATTTTGAGGAAATAATTTTTTATTTCAGTTTTTTTTTTACATCTGATTTTAGTTTGTATAAAGTAGACAATACAAAAAATCACTATTTTCGCATTTAATAAAACAAAACATGGAAAATAATTTTTTCTAAAAAGACTTATATAAAGATTATAAAGTAGTATATAAATGATTATATTACAGTTATATAAAGATTATACTTCTTTTAAAATTAAAACTATTTGTAATGCAATTACAAAATTTTAATTGTTACGAAAATTATCTGCACTTTGACAAAGATTACAGAAATTTAAATTGCAAGGAAAAATTATAACAAATTAGTTCTTTAAATTGTATCTGAACAAATGCTCATTTTAAGCATTTTTCATATTTAAATTCAATTTTTAAAGAAAACAATTTGTAATAAAATAGTTCACTGTTCAATTATTTTTGACATTTAAGCATTAATTTATTAAAAATAATTTATTAAGGAATTTAATGTCAAGCCTATGAATACATTTGTCAATTCTTGTAAGCAATTATGTCATTGAAATTTAAGCGATAAATTAAAGAAAAGAAAGAAATGTTGCACGTTATTTTACTTTTTAAATATGACGTGAAATTAAATACATATTTTATTACTTTTACTACTTTATATTAAATAGTAATACATTTTTGATTCATTTCTCTGAAGGAATGAAAAAATTTAATTATTTAAAATTAGTACAAATATATATAATAAACATAAAATATTTATTCGTTTTTTTGAATTTGTAGTAATATTTTTACAACTATCATGGCTATACTATTAACAATATTCAAGTAACTTCAAAAGCTTAAGTAATTCAAGCCATTTAATTAAAATCTTAATGGCACTTTTAAAAATTAATGTTTATTTGAAGTACATTTAAAATATTTTCTATTTAATACGTTATATTTATAGAAACCTTTCATAATGGCTTCATTTTCGTTTTTTGAAACAAATGATTTTAATCTTCAATTATTAAGACACAATAGTTAATCAGAGAGAAATACTGGTTTAATGTTACTCTGCCGAATTTGAAATAAATATATTTTTAAAACTTTTGGTGTCAAAAATAACTTAAAACGGTATTATTTATCAAGTTTGTTTTGAATCTAGAATAACCAATTAATGAACAATTTCGTAATTAAATGCGGAAGAAAAATATAGAATTATAAAATTATTTATTCAATTAGAGCTCCATATGACAACATTTTCTTGATGAAATTGCATTTAATGAAAAATATTGATGAAATTGCATTTTCTTATAGTTTTAAGAAAGAATATATATTTAAATATTTGTCTTCAGTTATTTTTATTTTTGAAGTTCAGAGTAAAGATGTAAATAGAATCATTTTATCACTTTATTTTAATTTCATATAAATAAAAATAAATTTGTATATTTTTTACTCAAATAATTAGAAAGCTTTATGATTTTCTAGTTGTTTAATAATGAATTTAAAATGATTGAATATATTAAAAGCATATTGATATAAGTTACACTAAACGTTACTCGAGAAATTACAGGCTTCTTGGTATATAATAGTAAAGTATTATGTGGCATGGTGCCAAACTACGATGTAAGTAATAATTTGGAGAATTTCCAGGGACTACTGTTTAGTACCTACGTTCCCTATTGAGGCAATCTAGGCCATTCTTTTTTCAAAGAATTTATTGAAATAAATGTTATGTATACATGAAATTCATCACGAGTTGAACATGGAGTTAAACCAAATTCACCATTTCATGAAATTCGAATAAATCGCAACGAAAGTTGCTTATAAAGAGATTAAATTTTGTTTCAACAGTAGGAAGTAATACAATAAATTTAGAAATGCAAAGTTTTTAAAGGAATACGTGAAAATCAGATGAGGTATTTCAAAAAAAAATAAATTAACAAGCAATGAATGAACAGACCCAGAAAATATACAATATTAATAATGCTTATTTAAGCTATGATATATAATTTTGAGTGAATTTTATATTTTAATATAAAGTTATGAAAAACTCAATTTTTTTTAAAAAAAGATTGCAGTATTATCATAATTATATATTCTTTAATCAGATTGCTTTTTCAAGAATCGTCAGAATTGGTGGAATCTGATGAATATTTTCCAAGGGATTGGTGACTTTCTTTTCGTTTCTTTTACTTAAAAAAAAGTCACAGCTGTCCAATATGTATTCTGTGATGTAGCATTTTTCTATTACAGGAAGAATTTTGGTATTTCATTCCCAGAAGCGAGGAATGCACATTTTCAGACAAATATAATAACAACCCAGCACTCAAATTTGACAGCATACAAGTAGTATTGTGGGTAGTTATATTATATGCACTTAGTGCTTTTTACTAACGAGAACAACCTGTCACTCAAATCTGATAGCAGATATTCAGCGCGTGTAGTGCGATTATCTGCGCGACCTCACAGGTCAAAACAAAAAGAGATGGAGTATGGACTACACCATGAGTTGTTCCATCATGATTGGTGAATATTTTTAAATTTACATTTCTTTGTATAATAACCCAGATTAAAATTATATATACGTATATAGTGCTTGTAAATTAAAATGTTACCATGAACCTGAAAGTGGTTCTCTTCTTGAAGCCTTTATAGGTCTAATATAGGCCGAGACGTTAAAATGATAACGCCTATACGTTAAAATACAAGACAGTTGAGATTTGAATTTCCAAGTGGTACATGACAATCGTTGTTTTTAGAAATAAGGTGCATCAATGGCAAATGATATTAGTGTATATGAGAGAGACTGCTCTATATGTATATTAAGAATTGTGGAAATAACACAAAATTCAGGATGTTAAAAATTTACAGATACGCACATTATCATTGGGTTTCAAAATATAACAATATCATTTTGTATTTAATCAGAATGACTACAAGTAACAGAAAAGTTTCATAATTCTTACTAACATTTTTTCATAAAATAATTATAAAATATACGTTAAAATAGTATTTTGGATGAATATGTATTCTGAAAAATCTGCATTATGATTAAGAAAAAATACAGTTAAATGTTCTCATTCGATTATCTACAAGTTAAAAATAATTAAAAAATTAGAATCAAATAATTTTAATAATTTCTAACAATTAATAATTATTATTTTAATTATTAATAAATATTAATTATTATTTCTTATTTATCACCAATAATTTTGATAAAAAATAATAAATAATATATTTTTTAAAATAATTATAAAAAAATATACTTGTTAAAGAAGTATTTTGGATGAATATGCATTATGAAAAATGTGCATTATAATTTAAGAGAAAATACTTTTAGTGTTTTCCTTTGATTATCTAGAAGTTAAAAATAATTAAGCAAATTTATAATAAAATAATTTTAATAATTTATAGTAAATAAATACTAATTATTGTTAATTTAATTATTTATTATTATGTATTATTAATTTTTAATAAGTAATAATAAATAATTTTAATAAAAAATAATAAATAATATTTTTTTTATAAAATAATTATAAAAAAATATAGTTGTTAAAGAAGTATTTTGGATGAATATGTATTATGAAAAATCTACATAGTGATTTAAGAAAAAATACTGTTTCCATTCTCTAATTAAATATAATTTTCTAAAAAACGGTAATAAAATATTTTTATTGTATCTTCTTTAGAAAGTGTTTGTCATACATAATGACTTGATTCACTTCTACCGATAGTGATGCAAATTTTATTTACTTGTATCTAAAATTCTTACTTGTCATTCTAAATTTCGTTACTTGGGGCATGAAAGCGAAAAGAAAAAAATATACGACAAAGAAACTATAAAAAACACATCAAAAGAGTGTAAGCAAATTAGGAATTTATATTAAATGCATGCAATGTTTGATAGTTAATTTGTAAAAATTAAAAATTGTGAAATCCCTAACTTAATCTCTCTGGACGTTTTCAAAGCAAAGATAAAAAGATTAAAACAATGTCCAGTGGCGGAAAAAAAGTATTCCACTAAAACTTTGAAGACAATATAATTGAAGATGAAAATAAAAATGATCTGCATTAATTTTGATGAAAAAAAAGTTCGTAATAAGTTTATTAAAATAATCCTTATAGCGGACGCCAATAAAATGCCAAAATGTCTTCCAATCTCTTTTATTGAGTTCCGCAGAAAAATATTTGTCAAATGTTGAAAATATTCTTCATTCTTTTGCGAAATAATCTGTAAAACTCTCGCGCTTGCATTCTTTAAAAATAAAACACAGAAAATAAGAAATGCCATCGCTGAAAAGTTTACTGAGTTTTCGTATTAAAAAATCTTTTTCTGTGTCAAGTTGGAGAGGGCCAAAATTCTTTCTCGCTTTGCTTATTTTTTTTTTCTCAAGATTATAGTCCTGGTAAAATCTCAAAGGACCACGGTACTGGCACGAAGCCAGACTTTAAAGACGTCTAAAATCCCGGAAAGTCTTGGCTTTTGCCATTCTTGTAAGATCGTGTTATGTTTTTATAAGAAGGCATAGATTTTCATTAAATAACTAATGGAGAATCGTTTAGTTTGTAGACAAAGGTACTTGCTTTAAAATTTGGGCAGGCAAAAATATATTTTTTAAATAGACAGTAAGTAAAAAACGCTATTTGTATATTGCTCATTGCTAAATTATTAATGTAGTATTAATTATTTATAATAAAAATTCCCTATTGTAATTAATTCTTGCTATCCCATAACTGACTGATAAAAACATAGGACATATGGAAATGATCGTCATTGATGAAGGAGGACAAAAACAAGAACATTTGCACTAGATTTGCAGAAGCTAGGCCTGATAACGTGAGTAGTAGGGACATAGTGATGATGTTAAGAATAGTGATAGCGTGGATATTAAGAACATAGAGCATTGATGAATAACCTTTAAATTTTATTATTTATTTACATTATCTACCGCAACTCTAGCGTCCCCATTAATTAACTAATTTTACCGGTATAATGTCCTGTACTTCTACCGTAATAATCTATTATCTAATGGAACTGGAAAAGCGTTACAAAGTTTGATATATAATACAATTAGTGTTACAAATAGTGAGAAAAATCTAATTATTTCAATCCTTTGGAATTAAAATATTATTTGAAGGTTATAATAAAGATTTAATGAATTTTAAGTTAAAGACATTTAAAACTTTAATTGATTTAAGAACTTTATAGAATATAATTATATATAATTTAAGATAAGATAATTATTTATAATTATAGAGAATATAATAGAAGAAAGATAACTATATATAATTTATAAATACTTTTAAATTAATATAATTACGATAACATAGGCATTGTTAATATTTCGTTATGATTTGTATTTTGTATAATTTGTGGGTAATGTAATTATTTATGAAAATAAAAATTTTTTGTATTAATTTTTAAGAAAAGGGTCTTTAATTTTATTAAAATTATCTTAAAAAACGTATAAAAATAACCGGCCAAAATGTTTCTAGAATTATTAAATTATATTGGGCAGTAAAATATATGTCAAACCTTTTAAAAATGCTTTAAATAGTCTTTTTTAATTCATTAGATATAATAATGTGCAAGGATTTCGTTCATTTTATAAAAAATAAACACTTCAGAAAATAAGAAACAAAAGAAAAACACCTCCTGGTGAACTTATTGAGTTTTCGTATTAAAAAATCCCTTTCCCGTTTCAAATTTGGAAAGATGAAATTCTTTCCAGCTTTGCGTTTTTTACCTCAGGATTATAGTGGCTGTAAACCACAAAGGACCAGGTGCTGGCACAAAGCCAACCTTTGGAGACACCTCACACCATGAAAAGTCCTGGGTTCTGCCAGCCCTGTGAAATCTTGTTATGTCTTTATAAAAGGGCATCGATTTTCATTAAAGAACTAATGGAAAATCATTGAGTTTTTGCAAATGCGTTATTTGTTTTCATTTAAAATATGGGAACTTACATGTGTGTTTTGTTTAAATAAAAAGGGGGAATTTGCAAATTTGTTTTCATGCTTTTTTGAACATGGAAAAAAAGTTATGACAGAATATGACGCATCTTAAAATAGGGTTTTTTATTTATAACTAGAAAGGAGTATCGAACTTGAATTTTAGATAAATATTATATATAGTCTGTTATACTTACATTTTTTTTTTATAATTTTACCCTTTCTGAATATTTAACATTTGAAAGAGATATTAAATATTTTCTGCATGTAAAAGCAATATTAAAAAAAAAGTTCTGCTTAAAAATATTTATAATTTTCTTAAATTATGACAAAGATCTGTTTAAAATGTCACTTTTATTAAGTGTTCCAAAGGGAAAAAATAAACAATTTATAAATTTAATGATTTAATACAACGTTTATTAGATAAAGGATCCACCATGCATTCTCACAAAATGTTATAACCTTCAAGTGTAGACTCAATGTGTAAACTCTTGACCTTAATCTTAACCTTGAACTATTGATCTTCCTTTCAAAGAACAGGTTGATCCTTATTTTAAACTTTGAACTTTTAACTTTGAAACTTAAAACTTTTTTTTTCACCTGTTAGACTTTGGAAACGATAAAGGGAGAGGGAGAAAGAGGAAAGGGAGTGTGGGAGTCGAGTGAAGAGTTCCGGACTGTACAGAGGGTACAACAGTTGATAGAAGGTTCCAGGCAGTACAGAGACCTTTAAGCGAACTGGTTTCTAAGATTTTTTAAATATTTGTTATATAATTGTGTGGTATGTGTTGTAGTTGTGCAGTGGTGTCTTATCAAATTTTAATAAATATGGCAACTAAACATCGCGTAATTATTTTGAGAAATACTTCAATTCATTTCCGCGAACAACACTGAATCAAAACTACACATATATTTGGCCCTAACTTGACTTATTAGTATAATTTTGATAACTTATTTAATACAATGTTTTGATAAAGCTTTTGTGAAAAAGATAACTAATTCTTCATTTTGTTGTCACAATACATCACGTTTCAATGCTATTTCAATGAATGTAATGTTTCATGATGTACTTTTATTTAATAAATGCATTTATTCATTTCATAGTTGCATTGCTTTTATTTTTTCTGAGATTGCTTTTTACTTTTTTTTCCTTTGAAAGAAATTTCACATTTAAAACATTTTGTAATAACTTATAGAATGTTTTATTTCAATATTATTATTATTCTCTATTATATTATTATTTATTTATTGCAATAAAAAGAAAAAGCCAATATTATCATTTCGTTTACAATGGTTCACAATATATAAAATCTTTTATTTAGTTGGAACTATTTTGTGTATATGTATTTTATATCAGACGTCATTAAATTAGAAAACTAAAGTTTCAAGTAAAAAAAAAAAAAAAAAAAAAATTTTTGTACATTAAAGTAATAAAAATAATTTATTAAGGAGAAAAATTCATGTTGTTGTTTCTCTAAAATAATGTATGCAATAAAGATTTATGGTTTTGCTCTTTTCATATTAAATTAAATACGAGAAACATTTTTTCCAGACAATATTCCGAAGATTTTATGACATCCCTTAGATTTATTACTATAGTTATGAAACACTCATTTTTTTAATTCAAATTCCCTTAATATAAAAAAAAAAAAATCGTTTTATATCTCAAAGCACGTCATAACATTATTTATTTTCTTATTATATCACAAAATATTATCTCTAACAAATGCTATTTGATGTGCACTTCTATAGCAGGAATAATTAGAATGTGTGCTGTTACTATAAATGCAATTTAATATCCTTTATTTATGTATTGATATAGCATTAAACACTAAACGTTTCCATTCCAATATCAGTTCAATTTGCAGTTAAATGCAATCATATACAAGTTAAATAAATATAGATGATATAATGAACATTTAAATCAATGAGTTGAAAAAGTTTTCATAAAAGAGTATTAACTTTTGCTATTCTGTGTATTAAAAACAGAAGATAAATCAAATAAGCTAATATATAGATCAATTTACCTCGCTTAAGTAAACAAAGTAAAGTTTACAATGCAGTGACAGATTTTTGCTATTATCTGCAAATGGTACACTGTGACTGTTCTGTTTCATATGTTTAATGTAATAAATGAAATTTTGACAATGCAACTGGGTATTGTGTTATTCTATGTGCAATATTTTTTCTTTTAATTTTTTGTTTTATATAGTTTGATTTCATTGCATGCATAATGAATAAGGTATAATAATTTGTTAGCCAGAATTTTGAAATTTATTATATTGACTTAATAAAATGCATTTATAAATATAATTGTAATAAGGCATTCTATCGTTGAAGAATTCAATACTTCAAAACTCTTAGGTAATATTGTATTCATAGGTATAATTGTCTAAAACTCTCTTTCTCTCTCTCTCTCTCTCTCTCTATATATATATATATATATGTTATGATAATTTCTACTGATGGCGTTAAAACACATAAAAAATGCGGCAACAGTCCTGATGGCGAGCTTAATCCTCAAAATGTCTTTGATTGCCAGACTGCTGCACCGCCATACATTGCTCGACCATTCCTCGGAAGAGAAGTTGTACTCCGATCTGACAATCAACATAGCCAATATTATTCGGGAGCACCACGACATTTGATTTTCTTGTACTCTTCAGGGGATACGGCACCATTTAATTCGATGATGTGTATTCAGGCAAAATCTTTCAAGGTTGTTGCGATAACTACAATTGTACTTTTAGTTTTCTGTAAGCATAACATAAAGACGTAATTTCTAGTTAAAACGATGGTTAAGAAAGAATATCCTAAAATACCCTACGCGTATGCGGTGATTCCTTTCATGCACTAAATTATCATCGTCCACAAATTCTTTTTCAATGAAAAAAAGGACATTCATTTTAAATCTTTAGAAAATAAGAAATAAAAAATACACTGGTCGCATTCTAATAATTTATGGCATAAAAGACCCTTTCTAAAAAAATAAAAATAATATCCTAGCCCATAAACAAGAAAAAAATGCTCTTTTGGTAATTTATTAAAACCAGCTCAAACTGATTTTTTTTTCTTCTTGCTCAATTTGTACAATACACTCATCTTTTATGGTTTTGCATAAATCTAAAAGATTAATAGGAAGAAATTCTAGCATGAGAATTAGAATTTGCCTTTCAGCGGATTTTCCAAGTTTATTGATGGAGTTTATAGCTTCGCGTAAATTAAAGAACTTTACTATCCGGCAGATCTAGCTTCATATTTAATAACTCCTTGGCCCTTCATTAGTTCTACAACTCACTCTTTTTGAACTTTCAAAACTCGAGAGGAAATATTGGAAGATTCTCATCCGCATTGATCCGTGTGCATCTGGCCGACTTGAAGTATGCTCCAATTATCTGAACTTGAACATTTTAACAAATTATGCATGCATAATTTTGAATGAGCCGAATAACCTTTTCGTAAGATAAATCTGTGTATGGAAATGAAATTTATTCCATTGGGAAACAGGAACGAAATTATAATACATTGAAAGACAAACAAGGGAGATAATGCTTTCTAATTATACATGTACGAATTTCTCTCTTTCATTATTTTTCTCTGTATTAATACATAATTTTCATTAAAAAATTTCCAATTTTTTAAATACAAGTTACAGGGGTAGATGATTATAAAGTAGATGTTTTACGTTAAACATAAAAAAAGCCTTGAACTAATTTGAATATATCTTGGAGATAATTATGCAGTATTCAAATTATTGCACTGTGTGCTAAAATCTTCGATTGCAATGCAGTTTTTCAACATTTACGATCAAATCGAAACTTTACTTTCAATATAATCTAACTCTTAATTAAATTTTCCTAGATTAAATTTGGTTTTGAAACCTGAAATTTACAATTAAAAGAATTACTTTTGTTCCTTTTTCATAACAGCAGGTATTTTAAATTTCGAGAAAAACCTTGCTTTTCAAAATATTGAGTTTTATTCCGGGGGAATGATATTTTCTGTTATATAAATATTTTGTGTTTCTCTGCGCTAGATTTATTACATAATAATAGCAGTTAATTAATAATTCTTTTACATAGCAGAAGTTTTAAATTTCAATAAAAATCTTGTTTCTCAAAAAATTGTTTTTAATTCCGGGGGAAAAAGACTGATATTTTCTGTTATATAAATATTTTGTGCTTCGCAGCGCCTATTCTTTTATGTAAAATAATACAGTCAACTCTTCCCAGGAAATGATTTCCTCTATAATTTTCTTTCGTATGTGTGGTTAAAATATTCATACTAAATTACCAGTTCTACGTCTCATAAATTTACAGTTTACATATAACATTCCTTTTAAGCCTATATCTCTTCTTTCTTTTCCAAATTTTCTTTTTGATACTGATTCGCTTTGCAAATGAAAAGTAAATAATGCTCTAATTACGAGCTAGAATAATTTGTTTTAGAATTAGAGTTTAAAACTAAATCAAATTTATAAAATATAAGTAATATCATTATGTAACCAGTTTTAGTTTTATTATTCTTATTCTTACGTATAACTGTTTTTTATTAAGAAAACATTAATATATTTGCTAAGCTGTAATTTTATTATGCTTATGACTAATTGTTTCTTTACTAAACAAGAAGTTTCTTAAGCTTTTTGAGACACATTTAAAAAAAATTAACCAAATTTATTAGAGAAATATAGATTTTTAAAAAAAGAACTGTTTAAATTAATTGCATAATAATTTTAAATCTAAATTCAATTAAATTTTATTTAATTAAGATACTTTTATTTATTGAATTGTACATTATTTAAAATCCTGCTATTCATCGATAATTTGAAAATAAATGTTTAATTATTGTAGAACTTACAAAACACATAATATTAGTATCATAATATATAATATATTATCATAATATTAGTTCTTGTACATAACACACATCTTTGTGGAATATTTTCAAAACCTGTACTCAAAAACAAATGCAAACATGATAAAAAAAATGGCAAATAGTTTCAAAAGATTTTAACTATGTTCCTCCACTCTTATGTCTATTTTTTTTTCATAAATTTGAATTCTGTGGCAAGAATTAAGAAGCATGTTGTAATAATTTAATATTTAAGAGCAAATTTATTTAGATCCCTCAGGTTTAATACTTCATATTTATGAGTTTCTTCGTTTTTGAAAGTTTGCCAGCAGGAATACATCACACGTTAAGATAAACTTGAAATGCCATCGATTTCCCGCAAGTTTTCTGTCCATACAAGTTGATTAAGTCCACGTAAGATGCATTAATGTTGTTACAAACCCAAGTTATCGGACTTCATTAATGCATAATTCTCTAATTAGATAATCAAATTCAAGGGTACCTGGATTCACTCGCAGCCATGCGACTTCCAAAGCAGAGCTCTGTTATTGATGTGAATGCTTATTGCTACGCTGTGCTCGGTTTAATTAGTAATTATCAAGTCCACCTTCATTAACAGCTTGCGGTTTGCTCTGCTTATCCTCAGACAGAGTGTGAGCGCTAAGTGCGGAAGTTTAAATGGAGTTTTAAACAGTGAAGCATAATTTAAGAGTTTAGTATCAGGTATCATGTTTTCAGTTATATTAGGTTTCTGAGGAAGTAAAGAAACTTCTACTTGCCATATTAAAATTGGAAGGCTTACTAGTAGGTAGATGTTTACATTGAGTAGCTTTTTGAATTGGTTTGAAATTTAAACATAAGCTTACTAATATTTTGATATATAAAAATAAAATACGGATTGATAAAATAATTTAAATAAACTTATAATAAATAATACATAAATATTGATAGATTCCAGGTTTCTACTATGACCATATAATTATTGTTTTAAGGAACTAAAACATTAAAATCTTTGATTCAACAAAATTTAAGAATATTTTATAAATATTAGTTTAAAGTACTGTTAAACTCTATATTTAGCAATGCATTTGTATTTTTAAAGGAAGTAAAAATGTTATACACTCTAATATTTTTAAAAAAAAATTACGGTAAAAATTACATATGTAATAGTTTGATGAAAAATTCATTAATATTTCGGAAATAAAGTTTCCAAATATTTTAAATACAACATACATATAGTATATTAAGTATAATAAGTTGATATTTTTTTTAAAAAAATTATGTTTGTGGACAGTTCTGGCTTTTATTAAATTACAAATAGCTTTTCCACGAAATATCATTTAGAAAGCTGTGTTTACTTAAAATTTAATAGAAAGTTATGCTTATATGTATGTGCCTCTCCTGGTCTCTCGTCGTCTGGCATTTCCTAAAGGATAAGGAGATCATGCAACTTTATCTACAGTCATGATAATCACCATGTGTTATTTTGAAAATCAAGTGTTACTAAGCATGCCATTTTGAAGAACGTCTGTTATAAAAATTAAATTTAGTTCATTTATCTTACCAAGTAATTTTTTATAACCATATTTATCAAAGGTTTCTAAATATTTATTTGAAATTAAATTTCAAAAGTAAAATAAAACAAAATGTCATGAAACACGAATTGCATTTGTATAGTTATGCTTCAAACCTAAATACACTATGTCCATAAATTAAGGATAATGAATTTCAGGCAAAGAAAGAGATAGAAGCAAAACAAATTTGACTTATTTGTAAAGTTTATTTATTAAACAAAAGGTAAAGAGCAAAAAAGATGCTATATGTTTGGCATAATTAATAAAAATTGCGATTTTTACTCCCTGGAGCAAATTTCAAAAAGGAACCTATTTACAAAAAACAGTATAACATGGTTAGTATGATGGTTAATATGGAGTATGTCTCCCGGACGATGCAATACAGGCCTTACAACGCCTAGGCATGCTGAGTATCAAATTATTAATCTGATATTAGGGAATATTACACTACTCATCAAGCAATGCCCTCCGAAGTTCCAGTTGACAGGTGGGAGGGGGTATACGAGCTGCAATTCGTCGGCCAAGCATATCCCACACATGCTCTATTGGATTCAAGTCAGGTGAGTATGCTGGCCAATCCATACGGGTGATATCCTCCAATTGAAGGCATTCGTCTAAAATGTTTGCACGGCGAGGACGGGCGTTGTCATCCATAAACAGAAATTCAGCACCCATGGCGCCCCAAAACAAACGTACATGTTGTTCCAGAATGACATCCCGATAGATGTGGCCTGTCATCGTTACACTCTGAACATGCAGGTCAGTTCTGGAACCAAGAATAATTCCTCCCCAAACGAGCCATCCTGCACCACCGTAACGGTATCGTTCAATGGTGTTCTCTTGGTGGTAACGGGTACCTGGCGCTCTCCATATGAAAGTCCGGCGAGAATCAGACTGCAAACTAAACCTGGACTCGTCGGAAAACATCACATCAGACCACTGTTGCGGTGTCCACAATGCGTGCTCTCTACTCCAGGTTAATCGCAGGCGACAGTGAGTTGCGGTAAGTGGAACACATCTGACAGGCCTACAAGCATACAGACCAATGTGCCCTAAGCGTCTGTACACTGTCTGCCTTGAAACTGTCGTACCGGTAGCTGAAGAGAGCTGACGAGACAGGTCTAAATGCTGTGCTCCGTCTGTTTCTTTTGGAAGTAACTGCTAAATACCGGTCCTCATTCGGCGTTGTAACTCGGGGGCGACCTGTACTGTAACATCTACTCACATTACCATCATCTTGGAATCGTTGCCAAAGCCTGGAGATGACCCTCTGACGATTCCTCGGATACTTCCAGCTGGGTACGCCCACATTCCAGTCATCCGATAATTCTACCACGTAAAAAATCATCCAAATGCTTTCTTTGTGCCATAACTATGCGGTTATTGCACTGAAAGGCTTTTAAAGCGCTTGTGAACTATTTTACTTCTTTGCCACCATTCCTTATATACCCCTTTCTTACACTCTCGTCATTGTGACGTACTATCCGAGCCATCTGGTGGTTTCCTGTAATTTGCATATTCTTCTTCAAGATGTGTGTGATAATTCTACAGGTGAAATTTTTATTTTAGAGTTCAATTTCTGTGTGATTCTGAATTATCCTTAATTTATGGACATGAGTTTACATGAATACTTATGGCATTAAATGTAACATTAAACTTATTCTCACACAGAGTATGAGTAATAAGTGCGGAAGTTTAAATGGAGTTTTAAACAGTGAAGCATAATTTAAGAGTGTAGTATCAGGTAGAAGCGCAGCATGTTTTCAGTTATATTAGGTTTCTGAGGAAGTAAAGAAACTTCTACTGGTCATATTAAAATTGGAAAGGTAAGGTTCTTGTTTACATAGGTTAGCTTCTTGAACTGGTTTGAAATTTAAGTCTAATTTTAATAATATTTTGTTACATAAAAATAATAATAAATTAATTTAAATAAATTTATAATAGATAAATGTTGATAAAAGATTCAAGGATATTTACTGTGACCATATAGTTATTATTTTAAGGTATTAAAAAAACAAAATTTAAAAATGCGTTATAAATATTAGTTTACATTTTAAAACACTTTATATCTAGAAGTTTGGTACTTTTAATGAAAGTAAAAATGTAAAATTTAATACATGTAAAATAAAATTATAGATGAAATAGTTTGATGTGGATTTTATTCCCAAAATATTGATGAATTCATCAATATTTTGTGAATAAAGTTTGGAAATATTTTAAATTCAACTTGCATGTCATAGTATGCTAAGTATAATAAGTTGATAAATTTTTTTTTAAAATTATGTTTGTGGGTGTTTGGCATTCATTAAATTCCAAATAGTCTTACTTCGAAATATGATTTAAGAAACTATGTTTATTTAATTAAAATTTAATAGAAGATTACGCATATATATGGGTCTCTGATGTTTCCTAAAGAAAGAGGACATTACGTAATTTTATCTACAGTCATATGATTATCAATGTGTGTTATTTAAATCTCAAGTGTTTCTAAGTGTGTCATTTTGAAGAAAGTCTGTTATAAAAGTTAAATTCAGTTCAATGATCTTATTAAGTAATTTTGTTTTCTAATAATACCTGTCAAACTTTTCTAAACATTTAAATGAAATTAAATTTCAAAAGTAAAAAACAAAATAAACAATTTGCATTTGTATCATTATGCTTCAATCTTAAGTACAAAAAACCTAATAAAATTAAGCGTAATTAAAAAAAAAAATACTATTTTGACCTTTATATATTATCAATATGTATTTAGAAATTTTAATCAATTGTTAAATAATTTATTTAAAAAAATTATGTAGTGTTGGGTATTTATGGCATGTAGGGTCTAAAAACACGAAATTATTGAATGGAAGTTTTGTATGAAACAAACCATAAAGATAGTTTTAAAATTATACTTTTAAAATAAACTATTAAACGATTTAATGTGACACATTTTTAACACCCATAAGATGTACAATAAAGTTATATATTTGATAGATTTGGGAAATATGGATTTTATAAGTCAACAATAAATAAAGTCTTCTTTTATCTGTATAAAGTAATAAACGTCAGAATGTCAATGATGAAATTAAAGTCCCTTTTATTTATGAAATTTCTTTTAGATTTTTTTTTAATCATGAAAAATTTAACAGTATTGGAAAAAGACTAAGTGCTTTAAACATTTTTAAAGTTATTTATGTAGGACATTTATTAACGCCTTTAATAAAAAAAACCGAAAGAAGTAATTTATGGTACTTGACTTTTAGAAATTAGTCCATTAAATCATTTGTAGATATTAAAAAAACTTGATACAAATTTTTACAGAGTAATTTATCGCATAATTAAAAAAAAAAAAAAAAAACTCCACATGATTATGAATGAAAATATTGACAACTCTCAAATAAAAAAAAGGATATCTTAAATAGAAAATAATATGTCCATCTATTTTAAGAGATTTTTTAAAAAATCTATTCTAATAAAATACAAAAGATATCAATGTCATTAAGCTAATAAGGATTTTCTTAATTAGCTGTCAACATTGAACAGAGAGGCAGTTATGGAAAAAAAAAGTTGAAAAGTTTGAACGCATTATAGTGAAGGCCTGAGATTGATTCAAAAGTTTTTCTTGCTTTTTGGTAAATGAAAGATACATTACGAAAAGTGAAAGTTGATATTTACACCCATCATTTGAATTTTAGAGTAATATAAGCGCGGTTATTTCATTCAAATGCTTTTTGATTGATAATTAATAAAGTTCTCGCATTAAAAAATATTGCAAAGTTATTTTAAAATATGATGAATTTGTTTTGTTTCAAATGATGCTTAGATTTTTGACAGAAAATGTTACCAAATTTGTATTTAATTTTTGTTATACAAAGTCGAATATTTATAATTATAAAAGTAACAAATATTTTCATTGAAACTCAAATGTATGATAAGTATTGTACAGCTTTATTTATTTTAAATAAACTGCTTTGAAAAATAAGGCATTCATCATATTTTTCATATCAAATTCTTTTAACGAAAATGAATAGAAATATTAAATAAGAAAACCTTTTGAATGAATCCAAATAATAAAAATTGTAATTACTCAGCTTTTAAAATGCAACCAAATATTTTAAAGTAACATATTAAATGAAAGTATAACTATGAATAATAGAACAAAAACTTGTTTATCAAGCAGCGATTTAAAAGAATTGGAAAATATTTATGTCTGAGTTAGAAAGCACTTAGCAATCTTGCAATTTATGGAAAATATAACTGATAAATATCTCCTGATGAAAAGTTTGTTTAAATGTAAACGATTTTAATGTGTTGTTGTTTGTTGTTTTTTTTTATCCCACTTCAACGACAGCAACATCTAGACCAAGTCCATAAAACCTTGCTGTGACGGAAGGAAGGAAGGGGGAGATTTCTATTGTGATGAAGCACCCGTAAGCACCCGTCTGACTTTGAGGAGGATAGCGCCTTGGGGGAGGACTTTTAGGGGTAACTATCTTGCATTTGTGTATCATATGAGAGAAAATCCGGAAAACTCCCACCAGGTAATCAGACACACGATGCAAGATGCTGAACATCATAAACGCCATCGAGTCTCCTAGCTTTTTAAAACAGCGTCTATCTACAACAAAGTCTCCAGCGGATGGCACCTGAGACCTAATGCTCACCAGCGACATGCGTTGCTACTGAGCCATGGGTTGGGCCGATGTTAATGTAATTTTTTTAATGTTTTATTAAATTTATGTTTAAAAATAAGTTTATTTCCCATTCAAATTAAAAGTATCCTGAGAGACAGTTTAAACGAAGGGCAAGTAAAATAAAATAATTCTGACAAATTTTCAATTGTAACTTTTACAATTATTCAAAGGATAAGTTATTATTTTTTTTACAACAATTTTGCAACTTGTCTGTTTTTAAATTTATGTTTTTATTTTAAATGCCGGGAATTTATACTTGAGGTCATTCGTCTCTAGAGCGGTAGATACTTAGAGATAGTAGATATTAGCAATTTCATTGTTACAACCTCACAAAGGGTTGTAACAAACACACACCACATTTTGTCATTGCAATTTTACACGGACACAAGGAAGGAATTTGTGTTATCCATTTTTCATTCTATTTTTCCTTCTATTTCGAATCCACGGATAAACTTTCCAAAATACAGATTTATCACTCCTCCTCCAGCATATATAAGAAAACTTTAAATACGATATCGTTTACTGCACCTCGAATCAAGTCTTCTTTTTTTTAATGTTCAAACTTACTATTCAAGAGGTATCATTGGGTGTGCTATAAAATATGCAATATTGATGGAAGATAAGGTGAAAAGGCTCTTAAGATTCAACAAAAAAATAAACAATTCTTTATACTTTTAGAAAATGGATTTGTAAACGAGATTTCAAAGATTTCTTAAAGCGGGTTCCCACTGGCTACTAAAATCTCTCGTCATAGAAGATCACCCAATTAAAAACCAGATCTCTTGTCTACTCAGGCTTCTGATTAGTTGGCGTTCTTTTTTTTTCTTCCCTTCTAATGCAGCTGGCAAATAGACCGTGATCTTCGTCATAAGGGCTGCACAGACGTTATTCACTTTGCATTACCCAGGGGGCGCGTGTAACTTGATGGTAAGCCACGGACGCGGAGTCACAATGCCCCCGCAGCGCTCTACGATCCTATTAGGACCGGGACCTACGGTTTAAAGTGGATTCCGAACCACTACAACACCCATGGGCAAAGCCGGGGTTTGAACCCGATACCTGTGGTACCGAACGCCAGAGCGCTATCCATTCGGCCATCAGGCCCCAATTGTTGGCGTTCTATAACGTGAGATTTCATTATCCAGTGAAGACCAATAATTAAGAAGCATAGGTTTCATTGAGCGGTCCGTAAGCCGGAAAGAAAAAAAATTATTATTTTCATTGACATCTAACTAAATGTAAAATTTCTCATACGAATGACATGGTTTAGTTGTATCAGGAGTTACTAATAGAAATAACATAATTTTTCTATTACATAACCATTTAATTTGATAAACAATACCAATATTTGCATTTGCAACATTTTAGTAAGAAAATTATATTAAAATTTTTATTATTTATATAATTTTATTAGAATCACAGATATTTATTAAGTTTTATTGTTGTTTTTTATGGAAAAGGGCTTATATTTTTATTGTTTGATATATTTGTCTCTTTCTTATAATATAACTTAATTACTTTGCTTTTATTTTAGCTATTTGAAAAAAATATTTTCAAAAAAAAGATTAACCTTCAATTTGGGAAAGGGCAAACAGTAACCTTCCTTCAGTGTATTTTAAAATGTGCACTGCACTCATCTACGTAGCAAAAACGGACAGTGGAAAAAAAACGCTATGTAATCCTGTAATAAATGAGACATGGATTTCATGAGATAAATTAATTAAAATCAAAATAAATTCAAATAAATTCTGAAACAAATTCAATTTTGTCTGCAAAATCTGGTTAATTTTTGAATAAAGCGACATAAAATTATAGCATATGTTAATGAACAGACATAACCTTTAAATGTAAATGAAAGAAAATAATTTTGTTTTTCTTTATTTTTTTTATCAATGACATTATACGGAGTTGCAATGATATGCAATTGAAAAAGCTAACAAGAATTAATTTCTAATACTCGTGTATTTTCACAAGACAACTAAATGCTAACTAAAGGCAGACAAGAAATTAATTTAACTACAGAAAATCTTTGGAAATATATTTCCTTTATTTTTTCATTCTTTTGTGAGATACGAGTACATATAACATAGATGGGAATAAATTCAATCCAGGGATGTGTATATATATAAAATGAAAAAATAAGATATAAAGTAAATAAAAAATTTATTACGGAATGTTATAGAAATGCTTTAGTAATTGATTTTATTTTAGTAGTAATGAAGAAACAAATTTGTTTTTAATCAAACAGCTCTTTATTCTTCATTTGTTAATATTTATGACTCAAAATGCTCAATCACAAATATGTGTTGCAATGCGTTTTTATAGGTTGTAAATAGGCTTACAATGCCTTCTTATTGCAATACCTGACATCACAGTCACTTAACTCAGAATTTTTAAATGGAACATGTTGGTAAAATAATAAAATAAAACAACAACAATAAAATATGCAATGGATTCTCAACAAATAGAAATATGGTTACTGCCTTAACAAAATTAAAATTCTTGACCGACGGTAAAACAGACAGGAAAAACAGCGTAGATTGAGGCCTTGTGTTCAGACTAATGTTTTATTGACCTGTCTCCAGGTTTGAAATAAATTTAAAAAAAATTTGATAAAATACTTTTTTTAAATAATTAAGTAATTTTTTTTATTAAATTATAGACGCATCATGTTCCTCGCATCCATATTTTATGTAAACTTAACATTTTTTTATAGAAATAATTACACGAGGAGAATTATTACATTAAATAAAGGAAGAGAATAATTAAATTGTTTTAAATACAAAAAGAAAGAAACCCAAGATATGGATATAACACTGGGTTGAATCATGCTATGATGAGGACACAGACGAAGGTTTCAAACACATATTATGGGAGAGATGCATAGACTTGCGAAGGTCACAAATTACAAAACAAAAAACTTTGAGATCTATTATCATGTCTCTATATATTTAAGTGAAAATAAATAATGTAAAAAAATAAAAGTAACTAAAGAAATTGATGACATTATATTGATTTAATGTACGTTATGATATTTAGTTCGAACTTAGCATAATGGTTTAAAAACTACGAAAATATATAAAAAAATTGGCATTGTGATATTTCTGAAATTTGACAATATATTAACACACAGTGCTTTACGGAAACGACACAAATAGAAAACAATAAAATACGCGTTAAAATATGTTAAAGATTCTGTAAAATCGCGGGTAAATTGTTTTTCTTCTGTATTATAAAGTACTTCTTTTTGAAGACAAAATATAATTTAATACACCCCGAATAAATAAACAATATTTTAAAATTGTGTTGCAGAATATTACAAAAATATGAACTTTATTGAAACTAAAATTATCCTCATATACATTTTCAGCATTTTTTCTTTATTTTTATTTAAATTTTACTTCACACAACCAAGCTATTGTTAATTCTCAACTCGTTACTTGACGTATTTTGGCGAAAAAATTTTTGACGTCAAATCCCAATGGCTCTTATTTTGCGATTTTACTAATTTATGTATTCAATATAAATTTTTAAATAAATACATTATGAAAAATACTACTACTAAAATAATAAGATTTTAAAATATACGCTTTTAAATAATGCACAAAGAAAATTAAATGGAGTAAATTTTGATGAACTTTGTACAATCAAATTGAAGAATGCTGAGAAAAAAATTTAATTCAAATTAATATTGAAATAAACTTGTTTAAAATACATTATTCCACATTAATTTTAATTAATATATTTAATCTTAATTTTGATATAACTCAATTCTGAACTAGTTACTTGGTGCATTTCGGCGAAAATATTTTTGATGCCAAATCCCAACGGCCCTTTTATTTTGAGATTTTACTAATTTATGTATTCATTATAAATTTTTAAATAAATAAATTCATGAAAAATACTAAAACTAAAATAATATAATTTTAAAATATATATATATATATAATGCACACAGAAAATTAAATGGAGTAAAATTTGATGAACTTAATACAATATAAATGAAGAATGCCCAGAAAAAAATTAATTAAATTTATAATTCAAAATTAATGTAATTTTTATTTCACTTGTTTAAATTACAATCTTAGCAATAATTTAATTAATGCATTTAATCTTAATTTTGATATACGAAATAAATACAAGTCCATTTATCAATATTTTGCTCAAATATGAATCTATTATTTAATATTTTAAAGAAAATAAATAATATGAGAAGCATTTCTTTTTAAAAAAATCTTTGAATAACTTTCAATAAAACCGTTTAGATTCGTTGCAGTAAAAAAAAAAAAAAAAACTTGATGCAAACGTTTGAATAAATTTAGTTTATAACTGTCACCGAACACGACCAAAAACGTCTCTTTTTTAGAAATTTATTTTTTCGATGTTATTCTAAGAGAAAAATTTGTCACTTGACCTCGTGTTCTTCACATCGT
The DNA here is from genome assembly GCA_021605075.1 of Caerostris darwini. Classification (NCBI taxonomy): domain Eukaryota; kingdom Metazoa; phylum Arthropoda; class Arachnida; order Araneae; family Araneidae; genus Caerostris; species Caerostris darwini. Next base: position 129,712 of record BPLQ01012852.1, on the reverse strand, counting down.
GAGTCCTTGTACGTGACTTGTGAGAGGATTTGATATGAATTCCCGCGGCTCAGAGGGAGTATTCCGGAATTCATTTCGGTTTGTAACTGTCATCTTTTTTCAAAGCCGAATTCATGGTCTCGAGTTTCAGCATGATAGAAACATCTTCGTATTGAAACGACCAAAAGTGTTGAATTATTTACTATCCAGAAATTATGCTTTTTATAAAAGTGGTGTAGTGTTTTTTTTTCAACGTCTGGAGCAATCTTTTGTAAAGGCAACATTTAAATGATACAAATTAACATCTTATTATTATTTAAAATCTTTCGAGTTATGTGTCATAACATATTTTATTTAAAGTTTAAAAATATAAATGACAAATATATGCTAAGAAATTTTGAAAAAATGTTTTTTAAAAGGAAAAATATGAGGTTTGGATCATCGAGGGTTTTTTTTATATGTATTTTTGCAGATATGTACAGAGACATTTGCAGTAAATATGGTATAAATAAATGTAAAATTATAGCAAATATCTTTTAAATGTGTGTTGTTGTTTTATTAATAGAATTTAAGAATTATAGAGAAAATGAATTTTTTAAATAAGATAAACATAAAATTTCATAGAATATTTTTACTATACCTTAAAATAAGTAAGAGTTTTAAACTTATATTTTAGAGATATGTGTTTTTACTTATCCCAATTGGTAAACAGCATTATCTTTACCAAGTCCAAGAACCCATGTGGTCTCATGGAAGGAGGGAAAGGGGTAGACCAGCTTCTGTTGTGATGGAACACCCGTAGTTAGAACTCTAAGTTGGCCCTTCAACACTGATTTTTTACGGGATAGGGTTGTCAGCCCTACGTCCAACAATCATATTAAACCGGAACCTACGACTTAAAGTGGATTCCGAACCACTACAAACATCCACAGACCCGCCGGGACTCAAATCCCAAACCTGTGGCACCGAGCGCCAGAGTGCTTGTCACTCTGCCATCAGGCGCTTTTACAGATTTGTAAGTAGTTTTAAACCGCTGCACCATCTCATTATATTTGCATATGAGAAAATGATAATTTTCAATTATTACTATATTGACAGAACAGAACCTTTAAAATAATTCTAGAAATGAATCTTTTGTATTCTTACAGTCTATGTCTGTGTAGTTTGAGGCAGGAAACATTTAATAATATTGGATTTATTCTAATTTGAGAATCCCAAAAGATCTCATTCTTACATACCCTTAAGGAGTGACAATGTAGGTACACATTAAACCTCTCATCCAACCTCTTCTGAATTCATAAAACAAACAAGAAATACAATGAATTTTTAAATAAAATATGTGCTTTATTATATGTATTTAATGTTAAATATTTAAATGTTCCGTTTTCAAAATGTTTTGTACTTCACAAATATATTTAGTATGGTATCAACGTTTTTATTGCGAATAAATGCGAAAATATTAATAAATTAACCAAAATTAAAACTGATCGAAATAAACTCGGGAAGACTGTACATTGATGTTTGCAGACAGCTTGTATTTATAAAGTTTTCATATTTTATATGACTTAAGCAAACAAGCAAAAATGAAGCATAGAAAGTAAGACTATAAGTATATAAAGTTATATATCTTTTAAATATATATTAAATGGAGGTATTTGTTCATACATAAAACATTAACTTTTTAATCAAGTTTATATCGTCAAAAATAGCAGTCATATTAAATGAATAAATTAGATTGTAAACAATATATAAAACATATTGAACATTATAATATATAAAACATATTGAAAATTTGAAAAAGCACTCCAACTTTATTGATTTGAAAGTAAGATAATTGTTTGGAAAAAATAATTTTGATCTTTTATATTTGAGATCTTCTCAGATCTGACATTACACATTATTATTATTTCAGACACCAAAGTCTAAAGGCACCAACATTTTTAATAGTTAAAAGCGCATATCAAATGGATTTAATTCATGTTCTTCAATGTGAAGTGAACAGGCCTCGCCCTTCCTACAATTCATACAATAATTTTACGATGTGTGGGGCCTGATGGCCGAATGGCTAGCGCTCTGGCGTTCGGTACCTCAGGTATCGGGTTCAAATCCCGGCTTTGCCCATGGGTGTTGTAGTGGTTCGGAATCCACTTTAAACCGTAGGTCCCGGTCCTAATAGGATTGTAGAGCTTTGCGGGGGCATTGTTACTCTGTGTCCGTGGCTTTACCATCAAGTTACACGCGACCCCTGGGTAATGCAAGGTGAGTAACATCGGTGCAGCCATTATTTCAAAGATCACGGTCTATTTGCCAGCTGCATTAGAAGGAAAAAAAAATTGTCGAGGTGCATGAACTTCGACGAATTTGTTTGCTCTACAAAATAATTCATGTAAACACAAACAGCGCTATCGTAATTTGTTTTCTCGAAATGAGCGATAGAATATATAGTTTCAGTTACGAATGTTGATGTGAGAGCAGTGATAAATCATTATTTAAGTGGCAATGGTCAGTAAAAGCCCGTTTGATAATACCTTAAGAATTATACCAAAAATTAATAATTATCATTTTCTTCGTTTTTTTATACATATCTTCCTCAATAACGATTAGATTCAACGAGAATTGAAGGAGAAATACTTCATTAAAATGTTTATTTCATTCATTACATTGCCTAAATGATACTAATAAAATGTTTGGTGATCTAAAACTGACATTTACATTTTCGATAAAAGTCTACTTATAAATTATTTTTTGTTTCAAAGAAAAAAAAATGAAAATGTTAATGTATTATTAATACAATATATTCTTAGGCATTAACAGTGTGTTCAAAGTAGAAATTATTGGCCGTCAATAGCTATGTAAAATTTAAAGTGCAAAAATAATAGCATGTTATAGTAAGAATGGGAATCTAAAATAACAATTATACAATTAAATATAATTGAACTCATTAAATAATCATTTCATTCATAATCTTTTATGTACGTATGACTTATTTGGGCGCACTATTTTCTATAAAAACTCAATTGACCAGCTTTGTACATTATTCAAAAAGTTTATCCTTAAAAGAATTATCTTATGTTGTTAGTCGGAAGAAAAGAATACTTCTTCTGTTCTGATATTTACAATGTTTAATAATTCCTTTATATGATTTTGTATTGATTGAAGAATGGTATGAACGAAAGCTTCATGAGGGTGTTTTTCAGTATAACTTTGATTATCATCAGTTTGAAATATATATATGTATATGGTGAGGTAAAGTAATTAATGACAAAAAAATTTCATGCAAGCACATGAAATAATATTTCAAAACACATTATTTCTTTTTCATTGGTGCAATAGCCACGAAGTGGGCCAAAGCCGTCTGTTTACTTGCAGATTTTGAGACGTCAAATGTTATCCTTTTACGGGGTAGGGATGTCAACCCTACTCCCAACGCTCTACAGTCATATTAGACTGGAACCTGCGGTTTAAAGTGGATTCTTAACCACTACAAACATCCATGACACCGCCGAGACACGAACACGAAACCTGTAGCACCGAGCGCCACAGTTCTAGTCACTCGCCCTTAACAAATAAACCGCATTACACTTACGAGTAAATACAAACAGAAAAAAATAAAATTAAAATTTTAAAATCTTATTTTGTCTTCTTATTCTATGAAAACTATCTATGAAGATAATTTTATTACTTTCATAGCACATATTTTCTTTCCTTGCAAATTAAATGGTTAATTCCCATAAAAAAAATGTAAAATTGCAACTATTCCTGTATTTATCACACAATCATTTAATCAAAGTATTTTAAATATTTATATTTATTATTGTAATTGTAATCTTTTTATTGCAAATATTTATTTGAAATATTCCATTTTCGTGTATCCGTCTATATGAAAATAAATTAATATTTCCATTGTTAAACAGAAAAGTAAAACAATTCGCATCTGATAACCTCTTTAAAAATCTGGATATTGTACTGATATACAAGACATATACTTAAGGCATTTGTTTTTATTTTCGATATTTTACTATATCCTACATTTAAGTAGTATTCTTTTATGCATCAAAGGATTCTTGATTCTTCTGTCTCCACATTCCATGAATATTAATTTCTTGTGATATATACACTTCAATTAACATATCTTCACGGACTAGAGAGTTTTTTTACTTCTCCTTTTAAAAATATTCACGAAAATAAAATTAAAAAAATATCACAATAAGTCCCGAAAGCATCTAGCATATCAACGAAATAAATTAAGTTTTGAATAAAACCTGACTGTGATGATTACCAATTACCAAAACTGTTTTGCTCATTTTGTATACAGTGTTGCCAAAACAGCGGAGCCAAAATTTAATTTAAGCGTATGGGAGAGATTTACGTTGCCACCTGCTACTGACGTTGAGTTATATTTCAAATTTCTCTTTCTATAAATCCCAAAAGTCTTTCAATATATATACTAAATTTTACTTTTTTTTCTGATAATTTTGGGTTAAATGAATTTTTAGATCCAACTTTTAAGATCAAAGAAAGTATAAGACGAAGAATAACGATGAGTTGTATTTTTTCGAACGAATTTTGTTCCCTTTGATTCCAGTTTTATTTTTTCAAGAATTTCTGACTTGTCCGTTTTGAAAAATGAATGTGTAAAGGTACAACTTCCGATATCAAAACAGATGACAGTTTTTTCATTTTAAATTGAACTTTTGAGTTAGTTCTAGAGGTAAAATTTCTTTTTATAAATTCCAGATCAGATTGTTCTTTATAAAACCTTTTCATACATGACATTGTATAGCTTATATTGTACAGTTTGATATTGTAAAGTTTTTTTTATCATACATAGATTGTTGATATTTTAATTAAACTTCAAGTCAATGCCATACGTTATAATTTTAGATATAATTAGATTTTAATAGTTTAAATATAGTTTGTGTTTTTTTCGTACTTTTTATACTGTATTAGGCTTTAAGAATTTTATATTTTAAAGCAATTTCTTTTAATCTTAAAATTAGACATTATTTATTAAAGGTGGCAATAAATATTGCTCAAGTTCTTTGGGTGTTTAATCTTTCATTGTTATACACGGTAATTTAAAAGAGATGATTCAAATTACCTATGACTATGATAATGAATTAATATCACAAATATTTTTATAATATGATAGTGTTAAATCCGAATTTTTATTTGGCCTTACTAAAAAATGTATTGCTTTCAAAATCTTCACAAAAAGAACTTAAAAAAAAAAAAAATGAATAACATGCATTTCCAAGCCCGGCTAGAAGTGGACAGTTTTTGGGGCAGACTGTTGGTCAAAACCGATGTCATATTTATGTGGTTTAAATGTGACATAAATGATATTTTAGAGACTGAGAATTCTCATACGAAATTGAAACGCCATTCTTTGGAGGTAAAATGAGCCATGACCAATGTCATTGTATTTGGATTATATTTACAAAATTAATCTAGTTGAACATGCTGTTCGAATTATTGCTGTCTTAGTTTAAAAAAAATATGATTTTATTTTACAACACGATGAAGATTCATCACATATCATAAGCACGTACTCGATTACCTCAAAAAGCATCTACTATATTTTGCTAGATTGATGATTTTGGTTATAACGGTTTGCTAATGGTGTGGCCATAAGCATACACGACATAACAAGTTATTTTTTTTTGTTTTGTATATGTGGGAAGAGTTACGCGTTCGCATTCTCTTTTTTGTCAGAATTTATAACAATTAAAGATGTGAATAGAAGAAATGAATGTTTCAATACATCAAGCTATGTTTCACGCATATGATGAGAGCATTGGACTATCCAATAAACATTAACTGTGTCACAAAAAGAATCTAAATTTAATATTTATCGAAGCTTGAATGATTAACCGTTCTTGTGACATTAATATTCATGTAATAAATTCATTACATAAGTATATAAATATAAGTAAGTTATCTTTTATTACCATTGATATTGATTTACTCTATGCCCTAAATAATGACAGCTTTCAGCTTTAACGAAATGATGTATTATTTATTTCGATAAATTTAGTTAAAAATAGCAGAGAAAAGTGGCAAGTAATCCAGAGAAAATATGTTAAGCACAACAACATAACATTTCCTATTATGGGACATTAAGCAAGCTAATATTATCTTACCGAATGTACCATTAGCGATAATTTAATGTCATAATTTTAGTAGAGTAAATAATTGTACAAAATATATTTAGGAAATATATAATCATTCCCATAAAAAGTAGTGCGCTAAGAAACGTATATCAAAATCAAATGAAATTTTACCTCCGCTTTTCTAACGTTGATATAAATAAGAAATTATAAGACGAAAACAAACATATAAATTATTTCAAAAACCACAAAGCAATATAGAATTTATATACTTAGCAGGAATACACGAGATAATCAAATCAGTCAGATTGTGATATGGAGGTTCCTTACGATGTCCTCCTCATTCTGCACAACACATGTTGTAAGCGAACTTCTAGTTTGACCAAATTCCAATCCTATCTTACTTTTCTATCCAGGTCATTTCATAAATTTTCAATGTATAATAAATCTGGGTGTCAGGAGGGTAAAGAAGTGAGACATTATTGAAAGATGGCTCTACGACATCTTTACAATCTGTGGCACCACTTGGAAAATGATGGTGTGAGAAAGGCCACTTGGATGCCCCATCCTTAAGGATAACATATGTGACTGTAGTACATAACGAACTAACAGCTGAGCTATGATAATTTCATGTATCTTTACTGGAAGAGATATCGGGAATGCGATGTGCCGCTTCAAACAGTAGCAGCATTGATCATTCACCCTGGAAGCTACAACACGTAGACATTTGTCACATCAGAATCCAAATTAAATCATGATTTGGCACTGAAGACCAAATACTTGTAATCCATTACTATTCATTCTCACTGAGCGATGAACCACTTCGAACGGAAGCGACTGTGAGTAGCTGTCAAGAGTAACTCGAATAATGGGGGGTCGCGATAGCAAATGATTGTCGGACAATAAAATAATCGGATGTGTAAGTACTTATCAGACGATGAGGTAGTCTTCCTACATATTGGCTTAAGGTGTCCTGAACGAAGGGGAAGATTTGTAAACATTCATTCGTGCGTTTTAGCCAATCATACCTTCATGCAATATTTTCCAAACAGCCAAAGTGGTGGAGAATTCGGCTAGTTGACCATCCATCTTAAAGATTCTTTTCTAATAAAATTCGAAAAACTGCTGATATTTGATTCGACGATGGCATGAATGTATATCTGATGATATAAAGTCTCCTTACAGCATAAAAACGTCATAAAGATAATTACAGGTGATTATTTATGGGTTAAGGCGAATGCATATCAACACCCTTATATGGAATTAAGTTATGCGCTGTCATGCTATTAAAATATTTTGCATAAGGGCTTGATAAAAAAGTTCATACCAAGTTACCTACTCCACTCTCTTTTACAGCACTCATTTTACTTATTTTTATAGCGATAAAAAAATCAGTAGTCCGTTGGACTTTCATGAAAATTGCTATTTTTTTCAAATAAAACATAAAAAAAGTCCCCATAATGAAGACTAAATCAATTTTACTTCAAAATAAAATGTGCTTATAAAATAGCAAATGCATTTTTTTAAATTGATGATAATACATATTTCTTTAAAATAATATTAGAAGATTGATAAAAGAAATAAAACAAAACAATATTTAATTTATTTTGTAACCGTGGAATAAAGTAATATAAATAGAAAAAATTTACAATAAAAAAAATTTATTATTTATAATAAAACATTTGAAAAAACCAAAAAAGATATTAAAAGAAGAATGCAATCACAATAATTTGCCATTTTAATGTTAAGAGAATTTTCAAAATAATTCTTAATCGCTCTCAGTCAAATGATTACGAAATTTTAATTAAGGAAAAAATGTAAAAAAAAGAAAGATTAAATACAAGTTCTGAAACTCAAACGTGCATAAGATAGTGTACAGAGTTTTAAAATCATTTTCCACTCGTAATTACTTTGCAGATGATTATTACACAAAAACTTGAAAGCACAATTAACTGTAAAAAATCAAAAACAAATAATAAGAAACTTTCTTAATATTTGGTTATTCAGTTGTTAAAAAATAATAAATTCATAGAAAAAAATTTGAACTTTTAAATTTTGATTTAGGAATTTTCTTTATATATAGAGAGATTATGTAACAAGATTCAAAGGAATGAAATGCTTTATCTAAAATAAATAAAATGCTTACCTAAATTTTTTTTAAACATTTAGCTTAAAATAGTACAAATAAAAAAATAATTAAAAAAAAAGAAGAAAAAAAACGTTAAAAAAATCGCATTTGCAACTAGTATTATTTCCGGATAGCTATTATTTGGCCCTAAAAGTAACTAACTAGATTATATTTTACATTCATCAGATTTGCGGAATATAATTACCCTGTGGCTGTTCAAGTAGTTGAAAACATTTTAAAGAATATTTCAAATATCCATTTCTCTCTCTCTCTCTCTCTCTGTCTCTATTCATTTATATTTTACATTCATCAGATTTGCAGAATATAATTACCCTGTCACTGTTCAAGTAGTTACACACTCTAAGAGATCAATAAATAATACAGAAAAAAGAATGAAATGAAAAAAATTATGAAAATTGAAAATGAATCTTAATTATTATATTTATGAATGATAAAAATAGAAAACGTTATTCTTGATTCAATGTTAAATTATCTGAAACATTCATTAAAATAATAGTTTCAATAATTCTTGGTTAACTAAGAGAAGTTTGAGGAAACAACAAATAAACGCTTTGAAAGTTGCTTTTCCAGAATCAATTAAGTATTCGCATGAAACATTACAGTTGATGCAAAACTTTTATTCTTAAAATTAAACTTATTAAGAACTTCACTCTCATTAAAATTTTAACGATGAAAGGCGCTTTCTTCACCTCATAAGAGTCCATTGAAAGCATGTCCTCGATTCACCTCAGCTTATCTCACCAAACATTCACTGGCCAAAGGAAATAAAACGAGTCTTCTGGGGCTTTCGTGCATTTCAATCCACTCTTCATATTAGAGTAGAGTTTCGCCTCCTTGGAAACCATTACGGACTGTTTGTTTACTTAAAGGTAAAGTTAAGGGTCTCGGAACAGCCGCAGAATGCTTTAAGAGTGCGGTCACAGTCCACGGGAAAGTGTGCCTGTTCACGCACAATTTCCGACCAACGACTTTTCACGAGAAATTGCAAAGCGGAGAATCGCAAAACTGGAGAGCAATTTGTTTGAGGTTCCATATTAGACTCTATTCACGAAAGTTTGCTTTGCCAGAGAGCAGGATTCTCTCTCCAATTTATTATGTTCATTTTCCTTGTCTCTTTTATTCCGCCCCCCCTCCCTCTATACTACTGGTAAGCTGAATTAAGTTGGATCTATACAACAGCACCTCGGCTCGAAATTATTCGAGTGATAATTTCGAATCCTCGTTTGCATTTCAATATCCAGAGAATGATGGTTTGTGGGAAGGTAATAGCTTTGAAAAGACATTTCCATACGGCTGCACTCTGATATTTGGGGATGCGCATGCTTGCACATCCGTTTGTTTATAATGAATAGTAATGTAATTCGGGAACGGTTTTTAATTGCACATTGGGAAGTATTTATTTTGCAAATATAATAATGCGTGAAGGAAATGATTCATATTTACATTGAAATGTCATAAGTAAATTCAAAAATTTCATAGGATGGTTTATGTTTAACATACATTTATCCAAAATTTTAAATTGGATTAAAGATTTAATTTATTTTTGTTGTATAGGCTCGTTTTAAAGGGTTCTATAAATAGGTTTTAATATTGATATTTTTTGCAATGGTAATTTCCATAATTTCCGGGTTAATTTTATTGATAGCTGGCCAAAAGTTATTTTACCATCAAAGGTTAAGACTTGACTTGACAGATTAAGGGAGTTTCCGGATCACTGGGATCCTTTTATATATTCTATTTCAAAGTCAAATGGTACATCTCAGAACTTCGTAACGAAATAAATATCAGCTTATACTAAGTGGGAATCAGATTTAAGAGGTTTTGTGTAAAAATCGGGATCTGCCGATATTACTAAAATGTTAGGAATATAGATAAGTACAAAATTAAAATTCTAGTTGCGCTCAGATGACAGGAAGACGAAAAGCATAAAGAGTAAACTAAACGAGATGAGAGATATCAATGAGAAATAACCATCTGGAGAGAGAACAAAACCAGCGTTGAACAGATAATTAAGGAGTCTGTTCTGACGCACGTGTTTGGATGTCAGAAGAGGAAGTAATGCAAACTTCAGTTTACAAGTCATAGTTCAGTTTATAGCTAGAGAACCAGAAGAAACATTCAAAGAATACAGCTATATGAACTAGTTACTGTTGAAATGGTTCAAGCGCTGTGCCGTGAATCACAAAATACTGTTCTTTCAACGTAATACACCCATGCAAAATTGTTTGGTATATAATGTTGAGTGTAGCATTATTGAAGTTACACAGACAAGGGGAATATAATCTTTGTTAACAGGCATGATTTGATTGTTCAAGAGAAGGTAAGGAGTAAGTCAAGACTGTTTCGTTATTCGATGAGGAGGACTTAGCTATACAGATGATAATCAATGATAAAAAACATGGCAGCGTTCGTGTAGATTTTGCAATATCGTTTGTTCATGAGATTTTCTGCAGCCACCGAGAAGACATTGATTTTTATAAGCCTCAGGGATGAGATAAGTCTCGAACTGACTTGATTTACTGGTGAAACAATAACTATTTATGCTACGGTTTTATTATTCAAAGATTCAATTGAATTGCCTCTTTGAATTGATTAAATTTATTTATATAGATTTGAATGTAAAATAAATAAAATGAACATTGAAATCATTATTTTCTGTTGCATCTGATCTTTGCAAATGAATAATAATAAATGACAAAACATATCGAGGAAAATAAGGTAAAAATAAATTAATGATTGCCATTCTTAAAGAACTGTGTACCTCTAGAAGAACAATATTAAATTATTTTAATGTTCATTACTATTTACAAATTAACACTCCTAACTAAAAATATATTCGTACAAATTATTATTTGCTTTTCCTTGTGGCTTAAAGTTATTATAATTATTTTAAATGAATCACAACGTAAATTTTAGTTTGAATAAGGCTTAATAAATTTCCTTTATTGTTTGTTATAATGGGCTTTAATTTAGGAACTCACAGCAAAAGAAATATGCATAGAAAACAGGCAGATACCTTTTAAAAGCATATGTTAAACAAATATAGAATGTAAAATAGTTTAGATAATTATGATTGTTTGTTTTTTCTTAGTTTATTTTTTCAGTTTTAATTTAATTTTTTTTATTTCCTTCGCCATTTTTTAAAACTTATATTTTAAATACTTTAAATATTGCATATTTATATATTGATTTTTAGTTATACATTTTGCTCAACTAATTATTTTGTGAGCAATAAATTTATGTTTACTTTTATTTTAAAGCAGGTTATTTATTATAAAAGCAATAAATACATTTTAGTTATACATTAGTTTTTACATTTTAAGTTACAAATAGTGTACATTTTTTTTCTATGTTATAAATTATTTTGTGTAATTTGGAAGCAAAATTAACTAAAATTTATATCTTTAAATTCTATTCATAATGAACATATAGAAAAATAGAGAAACATTTGAATATTTTTAGAATTTATAATTTTTTTTAAAGCAGTTGTCGGTTAAACAGTCAGATTTAATAACAATTTATTCTGCCTTTGAATCACAATAAATTTAATATGATCATAAACATTTGAAAAACAATAAATAAATTTATTTGTAATGAAATTTGATGAAAATGATATAAAAAATTTATGATATACATTATCTGATTATTCATCGATATTGTATCATAATAGAATAAATAAAAAATATATTTAAAAAATTTAAAATAAAAATTCTGCTTTGTAAATATTTTTTTTTTATATTAATCGTAAGAACTGAGTTATACACGAAAGGTTTGGAAGATTTTTTTCTTCCTCAAATGGGAAATTCGTTGTAACTTATTTTAGTAAAATATTATATAAATATACAAAGATATCTATAATAAAAATTTAATACTCCACTAAAATTTAATAAATATAATGTGTGAATCTGTGAATCAAAATACTAATAATTTAATTAATAAATTCTGCATAAACTGATAAAAATTGTTCTTTTGAAAATTAAATATTTATAAATCATTTTTGCACCCAATGATCTTTCATTTAATTCTTATCGTAAGTTCAATAAAAGTTAACAGTGTAAGTATAAGTGCTCTGAATACTCATCCAATATAAATCAGTTACTTAAATGTAATCAAAACGGCGTCGCAAAGGAGAAACAAGCATTAAATATCATTAAAAACAGCAAAAGAGCTAATTTTATTTCTCTTAAATAAAGTGAATAATTCAACTGCTTTGATATAAATTTCCGGTTGCGCAATTTATTAAATGGTTTTCCGAATGTTTTCTATTCTTTTGATATTGCATACACATGCTGATTGAATCGGCTGTTTTAATTACTTAAATGTACATCCTTCGATTGGTTTCTGTTTTCATTTCTTTTTTCAAAATATTCGAGCAGATTTATTTTCTTCGTATCTTATTAATTAAGACTATTTTCTCATTCGAAATTTTTTTCTTTCTCTTTCGAAATGCTCATGCGGTAACGTCAAGAAAATGAGGATGGATTTAACGTTCATTAGTCCGTTAATGAAGGCAAATAAAGATGTACCGGTCCGTCTTAAAGAACACCAATTAGGATGGAAAATTAATTCAAAGTTCCTGTTCTTCAAAATTATTTTCCTTTTGTCGGTTGTAATAGATGCTTAAATAAGGTGAACTGATACTTTTGTAAGACCTAAAAAGATTTTGATTTTCGGATATCTTATTAATTCAGATAAGCCTTTTCTTACCATCTTAACGAAGTCGAGATTTTTAATAAACCCCAAAGAAAGTTAATTAAAAAAACATATTTTGTTTGATCTTTCTAATTGAAAGGTGAAAAAATTTATTTATCACCTTTTGGCACAATTGCACAAAGAAAATAATGAATTCATCAATAAATATGATTTCTTTCTGCTTTTAAAAATTATTGTTACAAATATTTCAATTATTAATAGTGTAACAAAATAATTTAGTATTTTAAATAGCAAAAGAGATTTATCTAAACTATTTGAAAGAGACAACTTTTTTTTTACCCTGCTGATCTTATGCCTAGCCGAAGTGGTTAAAGAGACTCATTGATTGGTGCAAACCGGATCATGGCAATTTATTAGAAATTGCTATGTGTTTCAACAATATAGAATATGGTAGATCAATTGGGCCGACTTTGGTTCGTGACTGACTTACTTGCTGAATAGGAATTTCTTTGTCTTCCTTAGGCATAATACAAATATAGAGGAGTTTCTCTGAAGAAGGCAGGAACAAGGACGATCATCATCTAATTGAAGGATATTAGATAAAATGAACTAGTTGCATAGAAGGGAAAAAGATATATAATAGAAACTGAAATTTTTATTTTATCATTTACACATTTTATAACACTTTCTTAAAACTTCTCAGTAGTTACTTAAGCTGGTTTTAATTTGATCTTATCACTTCCTTCTCATTTCTTAAATTTTTTTCTAAGAAACTTAATCTGTAGTTTATTAACTAATATGAGCTTGGTTTGGAGCAGTTTAAATAAGTCTCCATATATGCTTCCGATAGTACTATATTCTGATAAACGTCATAAAGATGCATATTAGAAAACGTATGTAATATATTACATATTATAAGTTAAACAATTATAATTATATTAAGAGGTATTTAAGAAGTGAATTATTTTTGAAACAGATAAGCCTTCATAAAATATATTTTCATAAAATAAATATAAAAAAGCATTTCCTTAAAAATACTTCACAAACGACTGATTGTTTGTCGTATTAATATTTATGTATTATTTATTGTATTCATTTAAATGTGAACAGTTTTATTCAATACTGAAAATTTATATTCAAAGGAGATACCTTTTTATTGTATGATAATTATTGCATAACCATTGTGCAATTGGCTCAACTATTATTCAATGAAATATGAATTCCGAAACAAACCCTATTAAAAATTTTTATACTTTCCAAAATAGCTTTTGTGGTGATGCTTGTTGAAAATGTCTCTAACCACCTCCTCCGTTTTTTAAAAAGAAATTAAGATGTCAGAAAAATATCGCGCGAGTCATTCGACTCCGTGATGTAACAATAATCGAGCACGTATCTCTTCCAGAACATCGAAACTTGGAAAATTTTAATTGCCTCAATTACCACATAAAGACGATATTGTTCGTGACCCTATTAGCATTTGATTGCTTCTCGGAAACTGAACTCGTTGCAGAGAGGTCCTCCTTTGAAATGCCGTCGGGAGCTATTATCGCTTCCCGAGATTAGAATGGGATGTGCTTTTCGGAATAGCCACGGGTGAAAGCGGAAAGTTGGATGGTTGTTGCAGACAAGGGCGAACGTTTATGCAAATTTCCTTCATTCTGAATGGAAAATTTCCAGAGAAGTTTGTTATGCCGAGACTCAATTACCGGCAACCAGTCTGAGGGAGGGTAAACATGCCAGCTGCCACTCAAAGACCGATTCGGACCTTCAGCAGAAATGTGGACGTAAATGACAGGCTGAGATTTCAAACAGCAATTACCATTTGATTTCTGTGAAGTTGTTGGGTAGTTCTGTGTATTCTGTGGATAATATTTCAATAATATTACATTATATTACAATTTTTGAATTTGTTGCAATCGTGTGAAATACCTAATATTTATTTAAGAAATTTAAACTTCCTTCTCTTAAAGCATTCGTATTATTATCATAGTAAGATTATATTTCTGTATGTGCTGTTATTAAATATAAATTACATATTTTTAGATATTTGAACGCATGTAATTTCAAATATTAATATAAAATAATCAAACATTTTCTCATGTATAATTTTAAACATTCAATATATCATTTTATGGATCAAAGTAATAGTTATAATTAAATAACCTTTTTATTAAAAATTATAAAAATTTATAAACAATTAAGTCAATAGTTTTATATTATCTTGTGATAAAAAGTTATTAAATGCTAAATTAATTTTACCTTACCTTACCTTACCTTATCAAGTTATATTTTGCATTTCAGGTTATTTATAAGAAAATTACTTTAGAATTTAAATATATCTCAAAAACAAAATTTTTGAAATGAATCAAACCTCACTACAGAAAATTATCGTCTAGGATATTAGGACTGAAACACTTTTAAAACCCAAAAACGAAAATAACGATGAATAGCTTATCCAGAGTAAATTTTGCTTTTGCAAACTCTTAGGAAGTATAAGCTCAGAATTGAAGCTAAGTATGACGCTCATTCTTTCACGTAGTTTTAAAAGAGCTTTGAGTTTAAATCAGGCATTCAGTGTTTTTCTTCTCTCGACTAAATAAAATTTCCATAATTGCCATTTATGATGCGGGTGATTTTTAAAATGTAGATGAAATCTTCATTAAAATGCATTAAAAAAGTTAACTATAAGAATATATAATATTTAAAGAATGCAAACTATTTTGCATGACAAAGATGAATCCAAAATTTTTCACAATTTAAGTGAAATAAATATTATTTCCATAAGAATATATAAAATCAATCAGTATTTAAAAATTGTACAAAAAGTATTTACACGGAAGTATTTAAGATATGTTTATTTGGATGTGCTTATTTATTCTACCTAAATGCCTGCATTCAATTCCAGATTAACAAACACATTTCTTAATATAAGATCTGCAAACACATTAAAATGTAAGATGCATAAACACATTTAAATAAAAATTATTATTTTCGTCGAAATATAGAAAGTTGATTAAAATTTCAGAAATATTTAAAAAGTGTTTAAAAATGAAGGTTATTTGAATGTATTTATATATTCAGCACAAATTTTGAATTGATGGAAATTCTGTACACACATCTTTTTTAATATTAATAAAAATTTGAAAATGAGATATAAAATTATAGACTTGCAATTCTTTTTCCATGCACTATTTTTGAAGTTTATTTAACAGATACTTTGAAATCGATTACACATATTTTAAAAGGTTTTGTTGAAGAATGTATTCGTTATTAATATAAATAATCATAACATGAGATATTACCTTTATAATAAGTTTGTTTTTATATGCAGTAGTATAGTTTGTTTTGTTTCAAATCTAATTTATTTAAAAAAAGAAAAGAGATATGAACTTAGAAATAAAAAAGATAGAAAAGATATAAACTTAGAAATAAAAACAAAAAATTATTTAAAAAACAAAAAAATATTTCTAAAACATATTTCCATAAAATAAATATTTAAAAAAATTTCAGTAAACATATTTCACAAGAGATAGATTGCTTTGTAATATATAAAAATAAACTGTATGTATTAATATTTATGTAATATCTACTGCATTTACTTGAATTTGAATTATGTCATTCAATATTACAAATTTAAAATCAAACGAGATATTTTTCTTATTACACATTAATTATTGCGTAATCACTGTGCAATTAGGTTAACAATGATTTAATGAAATACGAATTCCGAAACACACCACATTAACGAATTCTATACGTTCTCAAAATAGCTTTTGCGACGATGCTTGTTGAAAATATCTTTAACCACATTCCTCCGTTTTTCAAAAAGAAATTAAGATGTCAGAAAAATCTCGCTCGAGTCATTCGACTCCGGAATGTAACAATAATCGGGCACGTATCTCTCCCAAAACATCGAAACTTGGAAAATTTTAATTGCCTCAATTACCACAAAAAGACGATATTGTTGGTGGCCCTATTAGCATTTGATTGCTTCTTGCAAACTGAATTCGTTGCAGAAAGGTTCTCCTTTGAAATGCCGCTGGGAGCTATTATCGCTCCTCGAGATTAGAATGGGATGTGCTCTTCAGAATAGCCAGGGGTGAAAGCTGAAAGTTGGACAGTTGTTGCAGATAAGGGCGAGCGGTTATGCAAATTTCCTTCATTCCGAATGGAAAATTTCCAGGAAAGTTTGTTATGTCGAGACTCAATTACCGGCAACAAGTCTGAGGGAGGGTAAACATGCCAGCTGCCATTCAAAGACCGATTCGGACCTTCAGCAGAAATGTGGCCGTAAATGACAGGCTGAGATTCCAAACAGCAATTACCATTTGATTTCTATGCAGTTGTTGTGGAGTTTCTTTCGTTCTATGCATTTAAATGTGTAATTTCAGAGGGTATAGAACAAACACTGTTGCATGTGTGATAAAAAATATTATTACAAACTGTCTATAAATATATTATTTTTTAAATTCAAAGGAGAATTTTTTGAGAATATTTATTGTTTCGCTTGTTGTAGTCTCTAGTTTGCTTCAGTGGTGCAGAAATATATAACTCATGGAAAATTTGGAAAATCACAAATTCAATAAGTTTCATAAAGTAAATATACCATTAATCAACCAGAGAAACTATTGATACTGCAATATTAATTATATTATCTGCGCCCATTCTTTCACTTTAAAGTCTAGTATTTTGATATCTGATACATTGTAAACTAAATGAATAAATTCTAGCATTTTATGAAATTTAATGCTGTCTTACTATTATGTGTATCACGTCATACCATAGCTTGTTAATATTATATAACAACTGTATTGTGTATTTTTCGTTTCACTCATGTTTATTTTAGTTGTATTGTATCATACCAGTATTAAGATTCATTGTAATTTTGCAATCTTGTGATTTACAGATTCTTTTGCAATTTTCTAAATATTTTCCATCTTAATCCATTTTATTAATAGCCGCTACATAGCTCAGGATATGGGGATGACGTGTGTTGTATAAAGTTTCTTTATTAATTTTGAGTAAGAGCGCGGCGTATACCCCTTCCCCCAATTGGAGCTTTTCATTCGATTTACCAAAGACTAGCCTTGATTCACAGTTCTTATTACATTTTCCAATTTTTTTCAAGTTTTTCTGATACATGATCCGACAAATAAGACTGTCAATACATTGAAAAATTAAAGGTAAAATGTCTTACTAATTATTAGCTGATCAATAAAATTACAGTTGTTGTTTAGAAAATTAAATATTTATAAAGCATTTGTGCACTCAACGATCTTTCATTTAATTTTTATCTTTAAATAAATAAAAGCAAACAGTGCAAGTATAACTGCTCTGAATACTCATCCAATATAAATCAGTTACTTAAAGGGAATCGAAACGACGAAAGGAGAAACAAGCATTAAATATCATTAAAAACAGCAAAAGAGCTACTTTAATTTCTCTTAAACAAAGTGAATAATTTAACTGCTTTTGAGATAAATTTCCGGACACGCAATTTATAAAATGGTTTTCCGAATGTTTTCTATTCTTTTGATATTACATACAGTTGGTAATGGAATCGGCTGTTTTAATTACTTAAATGTACATCCTTCGATTGATTTCTGTTTTAGTTATTTTGTTTTAAAATTATTTGGGCAGATTTATTTTCTTCGTATCTTATTCGTTAAGACTATTTTCTCATTCGAATATTTGTTTTGTTTTTTTCTTTCTCTTTTGAAATGCTCATACGATAACATTAAGAAGATGAGGATGGATTCAACGTTCATTAGTCCGTTAATGAAGGCAAATAAAGATGAATCGGTCTGGAATTTTCCTTAAAGAAAACCAATTACGATGGAAAATTAATTCAAGGTTCTTGTTCCTCAAAATTATTTTCCTTTTGTCTGTTCTAATTGTCTGATTCAGGTGAACTGAGACTTTTATGAGACCTAAAAAGTTTTTGATTTTTGGATATCTTATAAATTCAAATAAGTATTTTCTTACCAACTTAACGAAGTCGAGAATTTTTAATAAGCTTCAAAGAAGAAAATTGAAAAAAATATATTTTATTTGATCTTTCTAATTGACACCAAGAGAATAATTGAATTCTTAAGCAGTTATACTGACTTTTTAAAATTTAAATGTCTATCTTTAAATTGGTTACATTGAACAGTTGTGCTGTTATAATATCAATTCAAATGCAAATAGTTATTTATCACCTTTTGGCCCAAATGCACAAAGAAAATAATGAATTCATGAATAAATATCATTCTTTCTTAAAAAGTTATATTGATACAGAGGTTTCCATTATGAGTAGTGTAATCAGATAATTTTGCATTTTAAATAACAAAAGAGAAGTATCTTATCTATTTGAAAAGAGACACCTTTTCGCAATCCTGCTAAACTTATGTCTAGCCGTGGTCGTTAGAGAGACACGGCAGTTTCTTAGAAATTGCTATGATTTTCAGCAAGATTGAATATAGTAGACCAATTTTGCTGTCTGTGGTTCGTGACTGACTTACTTGCTGAATAGGAATTTCTTTGTCTCCCTTACGTATAATACAAATATAGATGAGTTTCTCTTAAGAAGGAAGGAACATAGACTATTATAATCTAATTAAAGGATATTGGATAAAATTAACTAGTTGTAAGAAAGATATAAAAGATATTTCATAGAAATTGTAATTTTTATTTTGTCATTTAAAAAGCCTAAAAAAGGCTGAGATTTCAAACAGCAATTACCATTTGATTTCCATGGAGTTGTTGAGGAATTTTTTAAGTTCTATATAGTTAAATGTTTACTTTCAGACGGTATATAGGAAAAATACTGTAACAAATGTAAAAACTGTTATTATAAATATGCTATCTTTTAAATTCAAAGGAATTTTTGTGAATATTTATTGTTTAGCTAGTTGTAGTCTCTGCTTTGATTCAATGGTGCTGAAATATATAACTCATTGATAAAATCGAAAATAACAAATTTAATAAGCTTCATAGAAGAAAATATACAATTGCAATTATCTGTATTTCGTTTTTTTTTATAAAATTTTTAAAATATTTTTTTATTGTTATCTATTTAATTAATAGGGGATCATGCATTTCTGGATATGGATACGAGGTGTCTAGTAAAGTAAAATAAAGTATTATCGTTTATTTTGAGAAGAACTTGGAATATCTTCCTTCCAAGAATTGAAGTTTCCGAATTACCAAATACTAGCAATGATTCACTGTCATTTAGATTTTCCAGTTTTGTCAAATTTATCTGATATATGAACAGATATATAAAAGTGTAAATGCATTGGAAAAAGTATTTTTGAAGCAAAAAATGTCTTTCTCTTTTAGTAATACATGATATAACGTACTACAAGAAATATTAAAATATTGCTAACTGAAATCTGGGTGGGAAATTTTATAGACGATTTATTGATTTATATTAAATAGGAACTTTAATAGTTACTGTCACCTAATATGCGGTTGGAATTCTAAATTTTTTTCTTATTTACTTTTTCTTTTTTCTGTTTTGATAATTGAGGAACATAATTTATTGCCTGAATAGGGTTGTTATTTTTGTTCTTTGTTTGTTCAAGATTACTGTTATACGTTTTGTCCTTAAATTAAATTCTAAATTTTATGAGTAACCTACATATCGGCCAAAGCCCATTACAATTTTATGTTAATGTTTCTTTAAAGGGGTGGAGGTTCTGTGTTGAAAAGTTTTTATTCATATTTTAGTTGCAAATTGTATAATATATTTGCACAAACGTAATGAAAGGCTTAAAGTAAATTTTCAATAATGAAATTTTTATGAGACTTTTGGAAATTGCTGGAAGCGTTTGAATAGCATTATATTTATTTAAGAAATTTAAAGTTACTATTCTTAAAACATTCATATTATTATTATGGACGGTTATATTTCTGCATTTGTTGTTAGTAAATATAAATTCCATATTTTTGGATATTTTAAAGGGATGAAATTCTAAATATTAATATTATTTCTAAATTTTGATATATTTTCTGTTGTATAATTATTAAACATTTAATATATATATATACATTTAAGTTCAAAGTAATAGTTTACATAAATTATAATTTTTATCAATTATAATAATTTATAAACAATGTAAGTGAAGGTTATTAAATAATCTTGTGATAAAAAATTGAATTATTTAATTAAATTATTATTAAGAAAAATGCTTTTGAATTTAAATATACCTCAAAACAAAATGTTTGTAGTGAATCAAAACACACTATAGAAAATCTAGAATATCAGGCCAAAAATACTTTTAAAACACAAAAACGAAAATAACGATGAAAAGCTTATCCAGTAAATTTTCCGTTTGCAAGCTCTTAGAAAGTATAGGTTCAGAGCTCTTACTAAGTACGATTATGTTGTTGGCTATAACCACGTTCATTCTTTCATGTAGTTTTAAAAGAGCTTTGGGCTTAAATCAGGCAAGAAACGCTTTTTTTCTCTAGACTAAATAAAATGCACATAATTGCCATTTATGATGCGGGTGATTTTTAAAAAGTAGATGAAAGCTTCGATAAAATGTATTAGAAAACAGATTATAATAATATACAATGTTTACTGAATGCAAACTGTTTTCATGACAAAGATGAATCCAAAATTATTTTCAATTTTAGTGAAATAAGTATTATTTCCATAAGAATATATAAAATCACTCAATATTTTTTAAAAATTAATATCAATCAGCATTTAAAAATTGTAGAAATATTTACACAGAAGTATTTTAATATATGGTTAGTTGATATGTTTATTTATTCAACTTGAATTAATACATGTATTCAAATTTAGATTAATAAACACATTACTTTAAATAAGATATGAAAATAATTTCAAATGTAAGGTGCCTAAACATATTTAAATATAAAATTTATTTCCGTCGGAATATAGAAACTTCATTAAAATTTTAGAAATATTTAACAAATGTTTAAGAGTGAAGTTTATTTGAATGTTTTTATATATTCAGCAAACATTTAGAATTTAAATAAATTTTAATTTATAATGAAATATGATTCAAATGGAAATTCTGTGCACACCTTTATTAATAAAAATTGGAAAATAGATGTAAGATTATTAACTTGCATTTTTTTCCAAGCACTATCCTGAAGTTTATTAAATAGATACTTTGAAATTGTTCACACACATTTTAAAAGTTTTTTATGAAACATGTATTCTTCATCAATATGCTATAATGGATCATGATAAAAGATATTACCTCTATAACAATTTTTTTGTACAATGGTATATTTTGTTTTGTTTCATGTTCTAATTTATTTAAAAATAATTTAGAGATAAACATTTAGAAGTAAAAAAAATATAACTGTATTTTAAATAGATTAAAAATATGTTTAAATTAACAGAGTGCAAGTAGGTTAAAAAATTAGTTTAAGAAAAATAAATATATCAAAGTAAGCTTATTAAAATTACTCACTAATGAAAATAGGTAATAGCTTTTATTTTATCCTAAAGTTAAAATTTTTAATGTAAAAATATTTAATAAAGAAATTTTAAAAATAATTAAAGTGAGCATCGTAACTAAAAAACAACAACACATGGTGTTTTTTTTACAGTAATTTATAACAATATTTGAGCTTTTTAATGAAGACATGAATTTTAATGTATCTGATTTTTCAACGGTAGAAAGTCTCAATTATAAAAGTGGATTTAACGACAAAGATGTTTTAATCAATAAGATCATAGAAACAGAATCTCTTTCACCCTTTGTACATTAATTTCTACTTATTCTAATATTGAAACTGAAAACTTTAGTATTGTGTTCGTGGAATTTTCTTCTATAAAAAATTCGCAAAATACCTGAATATACGACATAACGTTGAGCTACTATATATAGAATTTAAATGCAAAATAGAAGTATATGTTTTTTTCACAAATTCAGTACTTCAAGAGAAATTGAAAAAATAAATATTTCCGAGTATATCAGACTAGCTATATCAATACTAAAAAAATAATCTGATGGTACAGATCTAATTTTCTAAAAGTACGATTTTACTGATGTTAGCACTTTCCATTCCAAAGTAATAAGAGAGAAAGGATGGAAATAATTAGAAAACTTTTCAAGAGAAGTATTTGAAAATTAATGTCAATAGCTGCTGAAAATATTATTTTCCTTCAGACTAATCTCTGGCACTGCCAGTTAAAAAGCAATATTCACGAAAAGAAAAACAAACATCAGCTTCTAATTTCACTTTGGGAAATGAAAGGAATGCTCAAAAAATGTTGAAGGAAAACAAAAATCTGTTTTTTGAAATGACAATCATCTGAATTTATTTCAGAGAAGTGATGGAAGATTAATTTTGCAAAATTATATTTTGAGGTGGATATTGAAAAATAATTGAAATTTTGTTTTCATGAAGAAATTTTCTAAGCTGTAAATTAGAGATATATTTTTTTTATCATTATTAATAGAAAATAAAAAATAGTTTCGTTATAATATCACTGATTTTATTTAAAATGGATTGCTCTGAAAAACCTTTGTACTGTTGGAATACCTTTTTGAACATTAAGCATTTAATTAAGTCTGTATGAATTGACTTAACAAATATCAGCCAAACGTTTGGCAGTTAACTATGAGATGGATCTATGTACTATGTGCACAGGTGTCCGCAAGCAAAACATATTTTTAAAGTTTTCTGTACAAAAACTATAAAAATATCATAAAAAAATAATCTTAATGATTAATAATTGGGTAACAATTTCATTTTATAACTGTTTGTAAATAAATTTATAACAAGAAATGCAATTGTTTTAGATCTTTTTTGATTTGTTAATCCCTTGTAATAAGAAATGAAATATAATTGTTATTTTTAGATATTAATTTTTAAATATTTCATTTTCACTCATACGTTTCATTTTCATTATAGTAGCACTACTTTCTTCCATATCCCCCCCCATAAAAAAAAAAAAAAAATAAATAAATAAATGAAGCTCACAGAAAAGATGCGTAATAAATTAAAAAAGAAATTTATAAGGAAATAAAATGTATAGAAATTTTATCTCTGTCTATTGCTTAACCATCAGGAAAAATGAGTAGATAAATATTTTTTTAATATGACATCATAGAACATGGAAGTTAAAAATATGTCTACTACATAATCTCAAGCACTGAAGCGTATCAACAGCTCAAAATCTCTTCACAATGAGCTTCGAAATAGTTTATTATGGGTTTAGTAAGATATTTCTCAGTTAAGAACGTTATAACAAAATTCTTTAAATTTTCAAAAACTTATTACAGGATTTGTCATTTTACAAAGTACTTAAAGATACGTTAGTACATGTGCAGTTTTCCCACAGATGTTGGAATGTACTTATCGTGATATTTATATCTGCATGCACCTGATAAACGTATTTCTGAATTAGCACAGAGTGTATTGAGTTTCCATGACAAATTTTAACTCCACGAGAATTAACTAGTTTCTAAAATTCACACACACTTCACATAGATTATAGATAATAAGTTCGAGCTAAACAGACTTTTAGAAGATTTAATTGTTAGAGATTTAAGAGCAATGAAGCCACCTTTTACATTTAAAAAAAATCCTTATATATTCACATGTTGAGGAATGGTAATTTTGAAGAAGCCTTTTTCAAGGTCAGTTGATTAAGATAGAATGATTATAGTGTTGGAGAAAATTACGTTTTACTCCAGAATAAAAATGTCTTAAAATCAAAGAGTTTTAAATGAGATTAATTTACATTTTCTTTTCTTCATATTACTGTGAATCTTTCTTTTCAACATTCAAATTTATTAAAAACAATCATCTATCTTTTCTAACGGATCAACATTTAATTAAGCTTGTGCAAATTGACGTAAAAAGTAGTCAAACAAATATTTGCCAGTTAACTATAAGATGGAAAACATACGTAAGTCAACAAGTAAACAAGCTAAGACAGAAGAAGAAAACATATTTTTAAAGATTTCTTTACAAAAATGCTTAAAGGAATCATAATGATATATTTTAGGGTACCATTTTAATTTTTATATTTGTTATTATTATAGATCTTGTTTTAATTTGCTAATCCTTTGTAGTAAGCAATGTAGTAAAATGTTAATTTCGGATTTAAGTTATAAATTTTCTATATTTTATCCATATTTTTTTATTTTCATAAGAGTAGTACTAAATTGAGAAAAATGTTGAAATAAGTAAGAATTAAAGTTTTTAAAAACATTCCTGATCTTAAATTATACAAATTATAAAAATGTATTAAAGTACTGTAAAAAAACCAACTGTAATAATTATAATAAAAGGATTTATGCATGGAAATTTCCTTAAAATTTAAACAATAATAGGTAAACTGTCTTTATTACTATCAAATTGCACTATAGCAATTATAGAAGCATTACTAGTTTTCTCCTTCATAATAGATTATTACTAGATTATATTAGTAGATTATTTTATGGAAGATAAAAATAGAAAAGGCTAGTCTTGGTTTGTCTTGCTAAATTATCTAAAAACATTCATTAACATAATAGTTTCAATCATTGTTGACTAAATGAGAGAGGCTTGATGAAACAACAAATAAACGCTTTGAAAGTTGCATTTCTAGAATCAAATACGTATTCGCATTAAACATTAAAGCTGATGCAACACTTTTATTCTTAAAATTAAACTTATTAAGGACTTCACTCTCATTAAAGTTTTAACGATGAAAGGCTCTTTCTCCACCTCATAAGAGTCCATTGAAAGCATGTCATCGATTCACCTCAGTTTATCTCGCCAAACATTCACTGGCCAAAGGAAATAAAACGAGTCTTCTGAGGCTTCCGTGCATTCCAATTCACTCTTCATATTAGAGTAGAGTTTCGCCTCCTTGGAAACCGTTACGGACTGTTTGTTTACCATAAATAAAGTTGAGGGTCTCGGAACAGCCGCAGAATGTTTTGAGAGTGCTGTCGCAGTCCACGGGAAAGTGGGCCTGTTCATGCACAATTTCTGACCAACGACTTTTCATGAGAAGCGAATTGCAAAGCGGAGGATTGCAAAACTGGAGAGCAATTTGTTGGGGGCTCCATTTTAGAGTCTATTCACGAAAGTTTGCTTTGCCAGAGAGCAGGTTTCTCTCTCTAGTTTATGATGTTGATTCTTCTTCTGTTGGTAAGCTGAATTAAGTTGAATCTATACAACAGCACCTCGGCTCGAAATTATTCGAGTGATAATTTTGAATCCTTGTTTGCATTTCAATATCCAGACAATAATGGTTTGTGGGAAGGTAATTGCTTTGAAAGGATGTTTCCATACGGCTACACTCTGATATTTAGGGATGCGCATACTTGCTCATCCGTTTGTTTATAATGAATAGTATTGTAAATGGGAATGTTTTTTATTTGCATATAGGGAGATATTCCTTTTGCAAATATAGTAATGCGGAAAGGAAATGATTCATATTTACATTGAAATGTCATAGTATATTTAATAATTTCATATGATGATTTATGTTTAACATACATTTATTCAATATTTTAAATTGGATTAAAGATTCAATTTATTGTGGTTGTATAGGTTCTTTGAAACTGTTCTATAAATCTGTTTTAATATTTGTATTTTGTGCATTAACAATTTCTATGGCAGATAAATTCGAAAGAAATAAAATGCCTTTCTTATAAATAAATTTTGTTTAATTTATTTCATTTATATTCACATTTTAAATTTATTAAATATACTGAAAAAAAAGTAATCATTTGCAAATACTAAATAACAATAAAAGGCATGTATACAAAGTTTCTAAATATTTCAACTTATGAGAATGGTATTGGTTTATATGTATTTGTTCAATAATACAGATAATATAGCAACATATAAAAATTTTATAAGTATATAATTCATATAAAATATAACTCAAATTATTCAATTAATTATCATGCTAAATTTGTTTGATTAAGTCTAATATAACTGCTTATAATTTCAAAAGTGATGATGAAACATAGTACAAAAATATATCATCATGAATAGTATAATCAAATGTATTATAATTGTAAAAGATTATTACTCGACCCGTAATATTAATATTGTAGCATTTATTTTTCCTCACTGAAGAGTTTTGGCATTTCATTCCCAGGAGAGAGAAATGTATATTCTTTGACAAGTACATAATAACAACCCATCAATCAATTTTGCAAAAGACAAACAGTATTGTGGATAATTATATTACATGCAATTATTGTTTTGTACTAATGTGAACAACCAGTTACTCAAATCTTATAGTCGATATTCGGTGTCATGTATAAAGAGACTTATGAAAATAGCGAATGTCTGCGCGTCCTGCACAGGTCAAAACAATTACAGATGGAATATAGCCTACACCATGAGTTGTTCCATCATGATTGGTGATAGATCATGAGCGGATAAATGTCTACTCTAATGAGAAGCTGATCTACCCTCTTGATGGATTTTCTCAAAGAGAGGTTTTTGGTGAAGAAAGAAGAAGTGACCAGAAGTGTTGTTTTTTTTCTTCTCTGAAGTGATTGAATAGACCGGAGTTTCCGTCTGTTTTCCAAACTGATCCCCTTGTGTTTCGAGTATCACGCCGTGTGATAATTAAGCTCTACAGACCACGCGTTTTGAGATTCGAGAATTCTGAAAATCTTGGAGTGATATGTACTTATGATGTAACCGTGCACTTGTGATCAAAAATGTTTCATTTCTTTGTATATTAACCCAGAGCACATTATTTGTATATATGTAAACTAGTTAAATGATAAATTTAAAATTTAAATAATGCAACACGCTAATAGCAACAAATGGGTTTTAATTCTCAGCTTGGAAGAGTGTATTCAGTCTTAAAATTATAATTAGGCATATATTTTTCACTTATAATTTAAAACTGTTATATACCATTTCGTTGTATGGGAATGTAAAGGGAAATATGTCTCTATATTTCTTGTCTGTCTCCTTCTCTTGTGTCATACGTGGTAGTTTTATTAAATTAGAATGATAACAGAACGATTTTTGAATAGGTTTGGCTCTTAAGCATATATTATAGTTAAAGTATAGAGTTTAGATATATAAAAGGCATTACAAATGATTTTAACTTAAGTACAAAATTATTTTAAAATAATCTTACAACTAAAATTCCTGAGACATATTTTCGACGTAAGTACTAAACCGCTGTTCGGTATAAATACTAACTATAAAATATTTTTAATAAAAATATAAGTTGGATTAGGCCCATTTAAAAATGTGTCAAAACTCCTCCAAGTTTATTTAACTAAATTTCTTTTTATTAATATTTTGTTTTTAAATTTTAAAACGATTAACTGAGTTGTCTTTCAGAAATAAAATATTTCCTGTAAGTTTAACGAGTGCAAGTCACCGTCGAAAATTCCCTCTCAAAGGGAAAATATGAAAACAATTATTAATACATCAATGTTTGTCCCGGCTTCTAGATACCTGATTAAAATAGCTTATTGCTTAGTTAAATAGAGATGACATTATTAGTTAAATTATTCGTTATGACCCAAAAATGGTTGGCCATTATTGCAAGACGATAAAGATAGAGTTGATTTAAAGGAAAATTACCTTTAAAGAGATTATTATGTGTATGAAGTGGTCAGCACGTTCTCCGGACTCGAAAGCGATTGAGTATTACTGTGACTTTATTCACCCCTTCCGAACTTCAGGATCTTCGAATTGCTTTGATGTAAGTAATAAGCTTTGCTGTTAACTCAATTAATAAACACCAACATTTTGAGGATGGAATATCGCTGTCTTGCATGTTAGATGTAATAGTGGATAACACATATTTTTTTTTTGTGCATGATCAATTAAGCATTAATATTATTATGGTTTTTGATTTTTTTAAATTTCCCTAACATTCAGCCTATTGTTTTTCTTCAGAGATTAAGTTATGAAACACTAATTGATTAATGGCTTTTTATAGAAATTTTATTAAATTTCGATGAATTGAAATTTCACACTCAGTTTTCACACAATCACAATTGTATTATTTTCCCATAGTCAAATAATAAAAATAATAAGCCAGTCTATTTCTTTAATTAGAGGTCAAAATATTGTGAATTCTGAAAACATAAATTTCTATATATAAGATATATTTTTTTGAATCTCTTAAATGCAATGTTTAAAATTCTTGAAAAACCTATTGAATCATTAAAAAATATTTTTTTTCTTCTTTATTAATAAAAACAAGTAATATAAAAAAAATTTTTAAAGTCAATTCCTACTTTTTTTCACTATATTGCAGAAAAGTCCTTTGCAAATGAAGTTGAAATTTTCCTCTTACATCTGGCGCCATCTATCATTAGATACATGTAACTTAAATCTAAAAAAAACTAAAATTAATTAATTAAATTTAATTAATGAATTAATATTTGAAAAAAACTGTATTAACATCAAGCGTCATCCACTACAAGTTCAAAAAATGTATTTAAACTTGAGTGGTTGAATAAAAAGTATTTTATTAACGATTGAAAATTTGAACAAGATATATATAGGGAGAGTGGGAGCTAATAGAAGGAATTTAATAATAAGAAAGCATTTAGAAAAAATGAAATGTGTATTTTTTTGTACAAATATAATGTAGAAACAAATGCTTGGCCTTTAGATAATGTAATTGATCCTGATAACTGTTTTTACAAACAAAAATGAAATATTATTAAAAAATTTTAAAAAAATAAATTATTTTTCCATATTTTTTGACAGCATTTTTCATTTTATATGTTTCAATAAATTATTTCTAATGTTTGATACTAAAATATTATGTTGTTTTATCTTATTAATACTTCTCTTTTTACTAACAGTTTCATTTCATTAATGCGCTATTCATAAAAAAAATAATAAAGAATATTAAATAACTTTCTTTTATATCTTTTAAATTATAACTTTAATTTTTCTTGCTAATAACGTTTATTTTTATTGATTAGGCAGATGAAAAAAAAATTATTTAACAGCTAAACGTATCTAATAATTTTACTTCAATTAAAGATCTAATATGCTGTTTTCCTCCATAAAACTTAGATCTTGAAAACCCCATATTTTAGAGTAATTAAGCATAATTTTTTTTTCTAACTATTTGAATTATTTAGATAGTACTTCATATTATGAAATAAAAATGTCAAAAGAGAAAGCAATGCGAAGTTCAGCTTATAAGGCATATTTTATTTTATAGTTATAGAATCAGAAGTAAAATACAGCTACACGAACGAGTTACTGTCGAAATGCTTTAATCTTATTTCCCAAAATCATAAAATACTGTTCATACAACATAATATCCTCATGCAAAACAGTTTGTTACATAAAGTGCTGGTTAAAGATGAATGTAGCGTTATTGGAGGCCCACGGTCACGGGGTCTAGAATCTTTGTTAAAAGGCATGATTTGATGGATATTTGTTCAAGAGAAGGTAAAAAATGAATAAAGAGTGTATCGATGTTCGTAAACGAAACTCGCACTAAAAATATTACATTTTTTTTATATTACTCATAAGAACATAGTTATATACAAAAAAGTTTCGGAAGGGTTTTTTTCTAACACAAACAAGAAATCCATTGTAACTTAATTTAGTAAAACATAAATATACAAAGATTTCCCAAAAACAAATTTCAATATTCGAATACAAGTTAATACGTATAATGTGTGAATCTCGGAAACAAAATGCTAAACAATTAATTAATAAATCATGCATAAACTGAAAACAATAGCTGTTTAGATAATTAAATATATTTTTAAAGCATTTGTGCACTCTACGATCTTTCATTTAATTTTTATCTTTAGATAAATAAAAGCTAACAAAGTATAACTGCTCTGAATACTCATCCAATATAAGTCAGTTACTTAAATGTAATCGAAACGACTTCGCAAAAGAGAAACAAGCATTAAATATCATTAAAAACATCAAAAGAGCTACTTTTATTTCTCTTAAATAAAGTGAATAATTCAACTGCTTTCAGATAAATTTCCGGTCGCGCAATTTATTAAAGGGTTTTCCGAATGTTTTCTGTTCTTTTGATATTACATACACATGCTGATGGAATCGGCTGTTTCAATTACTTAAATGTACATCCTTCGATTGATTTCTATTTTATTTATTTTTTTTCCCTCAAATTATTCGAGCGGATTTATTTTCTTCGTATCTTATTCATTAAGACTATTTTCTCATTCGGAAATTTGTCTTTTTTTGTCTCTTTTGAAATGCTCATAAGGTAAAGTTAAGAAAATGAGAATGAATTCAACGTTTATTAGTCCGTTAATGAAGGCAAATAAAGATGAACCGGTCCGGAATTTTCCTTAAAGAAAACCAATTAGGATGGAAAATTAATTCAAAATTCCTGTTCTTCAAAATTATTTTCTTTTTGTCGGTTGTAACTGATACTTAAATAAGGTGAACTGAGACTTTTGTAAGACCTAAAAAGTTTTTGATTTTCGGATATCTTATTAATTCAGATAAGCCTTTTCTTACCATCTTAACGAAGTCGAGATTTTTAATAAGCCTCAAAGAAAGATAATTAAAAAAAGTTATTTTGTTTGATCTTTCTAATTGACACCAATAGAATAATTACATTCTGAGGTAGTTATTACTTCTGCTTGCTGACATTTCAAAATTTAAATATATATATATATATATATATATAAATTAGTTACATTGAACAGTTGTACTGTGATAATAGTAATTTAAATGCATATATTTATTTATCACCGTTTGGCCCAAATGCACAAAGATAATGGATTCAGGAATAAATATTATTTCTTTCAGCTTTTTAAAAAATGTATTATTGATACAAAGACATCAATTATGAATTGTTTAATCAGATAATTTCGCCTTTTAAATAATAAAAGAGATGTATCTAAACTATTTGAAAAGAGACTTTTTCTCAGTCCTGCTAATGTCATGCCTATCTGTGGTGGTTAGATTGCAATTAGGTGGCAACATTGAAAATGTTTGACCTACTGGACCGGCATTGGTTCGTAACTAACCTATTTGCTGGATAGGAATTTCTTTGTCTCCGTTACGTATAATAAAAATATAGACAAGTTTCTTTTAAGAAGGAAGGAACAAAGGCGATCATGTTCTAATTAAAGGATATTGCATAAAATTAATTTGTTGTATAAAAGAAAAAGATTTCAATGATACAATGATCAATGATACAATTTCAATGCTATATCTTTTATATCATTGAAATTGTAATTTTTATTTTAGCATTTAAACGTTTTTAAAACTATATTTTAAAAATAACTTCACAGTAGTTACTTAAAATGTTTTAATTTGATCGCTCCACTCTCTTTTTAGTTCACAAACGTTTTTCAAAGAATTTGAATACGATTCACGTGAACTAATATGTGTTTAGTATTCAATTTAAATAAGCCTCCTTACATGCTTCAGATAGTACTAAAATCTGAAAACAGTTATAAAAATGCATTTTAGCAAACGTATGTCATATATTATGTATTATTCGTTAAACAAGTATAACATAAAGTCAATTTAAATAATTAAAAAGTAAAATTTTTTTTTTTTAGAACCAGATAAGCATTCGCAAAATATATTTCACTAAAATAAATATTTAAAAAGTGTTTCTTTAAAACTATTTCACAAAAGCGAGATTGTTTCTTAAATATTAATACAGTTAATGTTTACATTATGTAATACCTACTGTATTTATTTGAATGTGAATAATTCCATTAAATATTGCAAATTTAATTTCAAATGAGATAATTTTTTATTGCGCATTAATTATAGAGTAACCATCGTGCAGTTAGGTTAACTATTATTTAATAAAATATGAATTTCGAAACAAAACCTCATTTAAAAATTTTATGCTTTCCAAAATAGCTTTCGTAGCAATGCGTGCTGAAAATAGCTCTAACCTCCGTTTTACAAAAAGAAATTAAGATGTTAGAAAAATCTCGTACGAGTCATTCGACTCCGGAATGTAACAATAATCGAGCACGTATCTCTTCCAGAACATCGAAACTTGGAAAATTTTAATTGCCTCAATTACCACATAAAGACGATATTGTTCGTGGCCCTATTAGCATTTGATTGCTTCTCGGAAACTGAACTCGTTGCAGAGAGGTCCTCCTTTGAAATGCCGCCGGGAGCTATTATCGCTTCCCGAGATTAGAATGGGACGCTCTCTTCGGAATAGCCAGGGGTGAAAGCGGAAAGTTGGACGGTTGTTGCAGACGACGGCGAGCGCTTATGCAAATTTCCTTCACTCCGAATGGAAAATTGGAAGAGAAGTTTGTTATGCCGAGACTCAATTACCGGCAACCAGTCTGAAGGAGGGTAAACATGCCAGCTGCCACTCAAAGACCGATTCGGACCTTCAGCAGAAATGTGGCCGTAAATGACAGGCTGAGATTTCAAACAGCAATTACCATTTGATTTCTATAGAGTTGTCGAGTTTCTGCAGTTCTTTCTATTTAAATGTTTACTTTCAGATGGTGTAGAACAAACACTGTTGCAAGTGTGATAAAAAATATTATTACAAATTGTCTATAAATATATTATCTTTTAAATTCAAAGGAACATATTTTGTGAATATTTATTTTTAGCTTTTTTGTCTCTAGTTTGATTCAGTGGTGTAGAAATATATAACTCATGAAAAATATGGGAAATCACAAATTTAATAAGTTTAATAAAAGTAATAATCATCCAGAGGGACCATTACCACTGAAAAATTAATTGAATATTCTGTGCGCATTCTTTCATTTTAAATTCTAAAATTTTGTTATTTTACATATTGTAAACTAAATGATATGGAATGTATATAATAGTATACCATATTTTTATAATTATATATAATTATTGTATTTTATATTTTTCGTTTTACTCACGTTTATTTTAGTTATATTGCATCATACCATATTTTTTTCGGTATTAAAACTCATTGTAATTTTTTTCAATTTATATATATACTATTCCATGCTTATTCGTTTAACTAATAAGGGGCTATATAGCTGGGGATGAGATGTGTAGTATAAATTCCCTTTATTAATTTTGAGTAAGTGTTTTGAGATATATTTTCCAATTATATCTTAAAGCAGTAGGCTATAAATGTCTATGTAATTTATCCATGTATTTGTTATGTAATTTCTTACCTTTATTTTTTTAAATAATAGAGTTTGATACACACAGAGTGACGATATCTATTTTAGTTCAGTACAGAAAGCTTTTCTTTTCTATGTAGAAAATGTATGGAAAGAAATATACATTTTTCGGTTACTTTAAAAACTCAAATGCTGTAAAATATTTTATACTAACGGTCGCGTCCAGATTTGAAAGCAAATAAAATGAGCAATTAATATAAAATCGAGTTATTTCCATTACAGACGAAATTCAAGACACATTATCTATTGAATTTGGTGAATGGGGGGGTGAATGGTTTTGTGCAACGCATCAAAATAATTCAGGACCTATCAAATGACAAACAATAGCTTGCTCATAGTGTGATACGATTGGGTTTGTTTCTATGTTCACACTGCTACGCGCCAGAAGAGATAGTTCCCACCACCATATGGTTCAAGTATGATCGCTATTTGTTTTAGCATTGATATTTTAGACGATAATTTTTAATAGTATGCTTTGATTTATAACAAGAACTGTCAAGACAAAATTTGAATAAGTTAATTTATATAATTTTAATCCTGGTCTCCAGCTTAAGTATATTTCAAATAAATATAAGTTTCTGAGCAATTTTCAAGTAGGAATAGATTTATTACCTATAAAATATATGGGTATTGTTTTGTGGGTCAGCAATGTCCGGGACTACTTTCAATGTTTCTTACTGGTTGGTTTATTACCTTTTAAAATTTCTTTCACAAGCTAATAATTATATAATTAAATGTTATTATTTTTTCCAGGAGTAATTTCTTTCACGTTCTATTCATATTTAAATTTCTTTCACGTGTCTTTTTATAAAATTGTTTGGTATTCTTTATTTTATTTTTTTATTTAATATTTCTTTTTATAAGTAAACAGTAAATGAAGAACATAATTTATAGCCATTATTGAGTAGGATTTATTGATAGTTTTTCTTTGTTTATTTCAGATTGCTATTATGCGTTTTGTTCTTAAATTCCAAATTTTATGGGTAACCTATATATCTGCCAAACCCCATTACAATTTTTATTAATGTATTTTTAGGCTGTGTGTGTGGGGAGGAGAGTTCTACGCTGAAAATTTTATTCTTATTTTAGTTACGAATTATATTACATACTATTCGACAAACGTAACGAAAAACAAACAAAATTTTTAATATTTTTTTTATTTGAAACGCAAATTTACTAGACTTTTTGAACTTGCTGGAAGCTATTGAATAACATAATATTTATGTAAGGAATTTAAACTTCCTACTCGTAAAATATTCGTATTATTTTTAAGGCACTATTATATTTCTGTATTTGATGTTAATCAAAATAAATTCCATATTTTTGGATATTTTAAAGCAGGTAATTCTGAATATTAATATAATTTCTAAATTTTGAAATATTTTCTACTGTATAATTATTAAATATTTAATATATATATTTTTTAAGTTTGAAGTAATAGTTAGAAAAAAATATTATTTTTATTAACCATTATAAAAATTTATGAACTCTGTAAATGAATATTATTTTTTCTTGAGTTAAAAAAATTAACTTAAATACTAAGCAAATTTTACTTAAAAATTATATTTTGCATTTTAGATTATTTATAAGAAAACTACTTTCAAATTTAAAAATATCTCAAAAATTTTTTGCAATGAATCAAAATTCACCATCGAAAATTATGATCTAGAATATTAGGATTGAAATACTTTTACAACAAAAAAATGAAAATAACGACGAAAAGCTTTTTTGTTTTTGCAAGTTCTTAATAAAACTTCTGAGTTTATACTTCCTAAGTACGATTATATTGTTGGATATAAACGTGTCCATTCTGTGTTTATTCTTTCATGTTGTTTTAAAGAGCTTTGTGTTTAAATAAAGCAAGCAACGCTTTTCTTCTCTAGACTAAACAAAATTTACATAATGGCCCTTTATGATGCGGGCGATTTTTAAAAAGTAGATGAAAGCTTCAATAAAATGTATTAGAAAAAAACGACCATAACAATATCCAATGTTTAAAGAATGCAAACTGTTTTCATGACAAAGATGAATCCAAAATTCTTTACAATTTAAGTTAAATAAATATATATAAATCAATCAACATTTAAAAACAGTACAAATAATATTTACACAGAAATATTTTAAGATATGTTAATTTGGTGCGTTTATTTTTCCAACAAAAATTAATAAATGCGTTCAAACTCAGATTAATAAACACACTGTTTAATATAAGATATGTAAATATATTCAAATGTAAAATGTTTAAACACATTTAAATATGAAATTTATTCCCGTAGGAATATATAAAGTTGATTAAAATTTAGAAATATTTAAAAAGTGTTTAAAAGTGAATGTTATTTGACTTTCTTTATATATTCAATACAAATTTAGAATTGAAATATATTCTGATTTACAATGAAATGTGATTTAAATGGAAATTCTGTGCGCACATCTTTATTAATAAAAATTTAAAAATAAGATATATGACTATTGACTTACAATTCTTTTTCCGCGCACTATTCTGAAATTTATTCTACAGATGCTTTGAAATTGTTTACAGATATTTTAAATAGTTTTTAATGAAACTTACAGTCTTTTCAACATGTTATAAAGGACCACGACATGAGATATTACCTTAACAAGTCTCATTTTGAATATCGTAGTATATTTTATTTTCTTGCATGTAATTATTTATTTAACAAATAGAGATATGAATTTAAAAATAAAAATAAAAATTAACAAGTGATTTTTAAATAGATTCAAAATATGTTTAAATTAACACAAGTGAGGTAGGTTAAAATATCAGTTTAAAAAATAAAATATATAAAAAGTAATAATTTTAAAATAAGATACAAGATTATTGAGTGGCATTTCTTTTACCATTATATTTTACAGATATTTATGTTTGATTATGTATGATATATATGTTTATTTAACAGATATTTTGAAACTGTTTCTAAATATTTTAAAAGTTTTTAAAGAAGCATGCTTTCTTTATCAACATGCTACAAAGGATCATGGCATGAGACATTAACTTTATAGCAAGTTGTTTTTGTATACAGTGGTATATTTCATTTTGTTACAGGTCTAATTTATTTAAAAAGTAGAAATATAAACTTAAAAACAAACTAGATATAAATGATATTTAAAATATATTTAAATTAACAGAGTGAAATTAGGTTAAAAAATCAGTTTACACAACAAAATATGTAAAAGTCAGCTAATTTTAATTAAAAATCATTTACTAATGAAATAGTTGAGTGCTTTAAGTTAGAATGCCAATGTAAAAATGAATAAAAAAATTTAACAATTATAAAAAATATAATCATCCAAAAGTTTAGCAGTTAACTCTAATATGGAAAACATTTGTAAGGCCTCCTCCAAGCAAAGCATATTTTACATATTTTTTTCTTACTAAACATTTTTCATTTCTTTACAATTTATTATACAAATTTTATAAATATATTAAAATGATGCAACAAAATAACTATAATAATTATTGCTGCAATTACAATAAAATGATTTATACATGAAAACTTCCTTAAAATTTAAAAAAATAACATTCAGACGGATTTTATTACTATCAAAATGCTCTATGACAATTATAGAAGCATTACTGATTATCCTTTACGTAATAGATTATTACTGGTTAAAAAAGAAAAAAATATATATAGGACATTTTTATAAATGATTAAAATAGAAAAGGTTAATATTTACGTATTTGTGAAATTATCTGAAAACATTCATTAAAATAACATTTTCAATAATTCTTGGTTAACTGAAAGAACAACAAATAAAAGCTTTGAAATTTGCTTTTCTAGATTCAATTAAGTATTCACATAAAACATTAAAGCTGATGCAACATTTTATTCTTAAAACTAAACTTAATAAGGACTTCACTCTCATTAAAATTTTAACTGGTCAAAGGAAATGAAATGAGTCTTCTGATTCTTCCGTGCATTCCAATCCACTCTTCATATTAGAGTAGAGTTTCGCCACCTTGGAAACCATTACGGACTGTTTGTTTACCATTAGTAAAGCTAAGGGTCTCAGAACAGCCGCAGAATGTTGTAAGAGTGCGGTCACGGTCCACAGGAAAGTGTGCCCGTTCACGCACAATTTCCGACCAACGACTTCTCACGCGAAGTGAATTGTAAAGCGGAGGATCGCAAAACTGGAGAGCAATTTGTTGGGGGTTCCATGTTAGAGTCTATTCACCAAAGTTTGCTTTGCTAGAGAGCAGGTTTCTCTCTCCAGTTTATTGTGTTGATTCTCCTTGCCTCTTTTATACCCACCCCCTCCCTCTATCCTGCTGGTTAGCTGAGTTAAGTTGGATCTATACAACAGCACCTCGGCCCGAAATTATTCGAGTGATAATTTTGAATCCATGTTTGCATTTCAATATCCAGAGAATGATGGTTTGTGGGGAGGTAATAGCTTTGAAAGGATATTTCCATACGGCTACACCCTGACATTTGGGGATGCGCATGCTTCTTCATCCGTTTGTTTATAATGAATACTAATGTAATTCGGGAATGGCGTTTATTTTCATATCGGAAGATATTTATTTTGCAAATAAATGTGAAAAGGAAATGATTCATATTTACATTGAAATATCATGAGTATATTTAATAATTTCATATAATGGTTTGCATTTAACATAAATTTTGCAAAATTTTAAATTTGAATAAAAATTGGGGTTGAATTGGCTAGTTGAAAGAGTTTCCATAAATCTGCTTTAATATTTGTATTATGCGAATACATATTTTCCATAGCTGGAGAATTCGAAAGAAATAAAATGCCTGCATATTCTATATAATTTCTTGCATTTAAATTCATTGAATTTTACATTTTTTAAACATACCGTTACAAAAGTAATGCTATTAAATAATAACTTACAGTATAATAACATGGATTTAAATAATAACATGGATATAATATTCATAAATATTTAAACTTGCGAGAATTGTATTGTCCCATACATATTTTATCAGAAATACTGATAATATGGCAACATATTAAAATTTTATTCATGTATAATTGATATAAAATTTAATAATTATGAAATTAATCATCATGCTAAATTTGTTTATAATTGCTTATATTGAAAATACAAATTGAATTCTTATTGAAAATACAAAA
This sequence comes from Caerostris darwini, assembly GCA_021605075.1. Lineage (NCBI taxonomy): Eukaryota > Metazoa > Arthropoda > Arachnida > Araneae > Araneidae > Caerostris > Caerostris darwini. The sequence goes on along the minus strand of BPLQ01012852.1, from coordinate 90,617 downwards.
CAATTAATTAATAAATCTTGTATAACCTGATAACAATTGCTGTTTAGAAAATTAAATATTTACAAAGCATTTGCTCACTCAACGATCTTTCATTTAATTTAAATAAAAGTAAAAAATCTAAGCATAACTGATCTGAATACTCATCCAATATAAGTCAGTTAGTTAAATGTAATCAAAACGACGTCGCAAATGAGAAACCAGCATTACATTTCATTAAAAACAGCAAAAAAGCTACTTTTATTTCTCTTAAATAAAGTGAATAATTCAACTGCTTTGAGATAAATTTCCGGTCGCGCAATTTATTAAATGGTTTTCTGAATGTTCTCCATTCTTTTGATATTAGACACACATGCTGAGGGAATCGGCTGTTTTAATTACTTAAATGTACATCATTCGATTGGTTTCTGTTTCCTTTTTTTTTTCTTCAAATTATTCTAGCAGAATTCTGATTTTCTTCGTATCTTATTCATTAAGACTATTTTCTCATTCGTTCTCATTGTTTTTTTTTTTTCTGTCTCTTTTGAAATGCTCATACGGTAACGTTAAGAAAACGAGGATGGATTCAACGTTCATTAGTCCGTTAATGAAGGCAAATAAAGATGAACCGGTCCGGAATTTTCCTTAAAGAAAACCAATTAGGATGAAAAATTAATTCAAAATTCCTGTTCTTCAAAATTATTTTCATAGTGTCGGTTCTAATAGTTGTTTAACTAAGGAGAACTGAGACATTTGTAAGATCTAAAAAGTTTTTGATTTTTGGATATCTTATAAATTCAAATAAGAATTTTCTTACCAACTTAACGAAGTAGGAGAATTTTTAATAAGCTTCAAAGAAAGATAATTTGAAAAAGATATTTTGCTTGATTATTTTATTTGATCTTTCTAATTGACATCAACAGAATAACTGCATTCTTAAGCAGTTAATACTGACTTTTCAAAATTTAAATATATATCTTTAAATTAGTTACTTTGAACAGTTGTGCTTTGATAATAGCAATTGAATCACAAATATTTATGAATCACCTTTGGGCAGAAATGAACAAAGAAAATTATGAATTCATGAATAATTGCCATTTCTTTCAGCTATTTAAAAAATGTATTATTGATACAAAGATTTCAGGTATGAGTAGTGTAATCAGATAATTTTATCTTTTAAATAACAAAAGAGAAGCATCTAATTTTATAACAATATTTTAAAAATAACTTATCAAGTAGTTTTTAAACTATTTGAAAAGAGACACCTTTTCACAATCCTGTTAAACTTATGCCTAGATTTGGAGGTTATTGATTGGTATAAACTGGATCACGGCAGTTTCTTAGAAATTGCTGTGATTTTTCGCAACGTTGAAAATGGTAGACCAATTGGTCCGACTTTGGTTCGTGACTAACTTACTTGCCAAATTGGAATTTCTTTGTCTGCCTTACCTATAATACAAATATAGATGAGTTTTTCAAGAGAGGAACAATTGGAAGGAAGAAAAGAACGAAAGAACGAGTCAAGCATTCTCAAAATAAATTTTCCTAAAATTAATATTTAAAAATTATTTCCTTAAACTTATTTCATAAAAGATTGATTGTTTGTAATATATAACATTAACTGTATTAATATATACGTAATATTAAACTTCACATATTTGAATATGAAAATATATTATTCAAAATTGCAAAATGCATTCCGAAACAAACCACATTTAAAATTTTTATACATTCTCAAAATAGCTTTTGCGGCGACTCTTGTTGAAAATGTCTCTAACCACCCTAACCTGTTTTTCAAAAAGAGATTAAGACGTCTGAAAAATCTCGCGCGAGTCATTCGACTCCGGGATGTAACAATAATCGAGCACGTATCTCTTCCAGAACATCGAAACTTGGAAAATTTTAATTGCCCCAATTACCACAGAAAGACGATATTATCCGTGGCCCTATTAGCATTTGATTGCTGCTCCGAAACTGAACTCTTTGCAGAAAGGTTCTCCTTTGAAATGCCGCTGGGAGCTATTATCGCTTCCCGAGATTAGAATGGGATGTGCTCTTCGGAATAGCCGGGGGTGAAAGCAGAAAGTTGGACGGTTGTTGCAGACATTGGCGAACGTTTATGCAAATTTCCTTCATTCCGAATGGAAAATTTCCAGAGAAATTTGTTATGGCGAGACTCAATTACCGGCAACCGGTCTGAAGGAGGGTAAACATGCCAGCTGACACTCAAAGACCGATTCGGACCTTCAGCAGAAATGTGGCCATAAATGACAGGCTGAGATTTCAAAGAGCAATTACCATTTGATTTCTGTGGATTTTCTTCCGTTCTATGTATTTATATGCTTACTTTTAGACGGGTTTGAACAAAAACTGTTGCAAGTGTGATAAAGAATAATATTTTTATAATATTACATTATGTTAGACTTTTGAAATTGTCGCGATAATTTGAAAAACCTAATATTTATTTAAGAAATTTAAACTTCTTTCTCGTAAAACATTCGTGTTATTCTTAAGGCACGATTATGTTTCTGCATTTACTGTTAATAAATAAAAATTCCATATATTTGGATATTTTAAAAGCATGTAATTTTAAATATTAATATAATTTCTAAATTATGATATATTTTCTCTTGTATAACTATTAAATATTTAATATATCATTTTAAAGATCAAAGTAATGGTTATTATAAACATAACCTTTTCATTTACAGATATAAAATTTATAAGCAATGTAAGTCAATAGCTTTAAAATATCTTGTGATAAAAAGTTAAAATTAAATGCTAAATTAATTTTACCTTATCTTACCAAGTTATATTTTGCATTTCACAATATTTATAAGAAATTTTTTTTGAATTTAAATATATCTCAATCACAAAATGTTTGTAATGAATCAATATACACTATAGAAAATTACCTTCTGGAGTATTAGGATCAAAATAGTTTTAAAACACAAAAACGAAAATAACGATGAAAGCTTATTTAGAGTAAAATTTTGTTTTTGCAAGATTTTAGGAATTATAAGCTCATAACTAAGTACGATTATGTTGTTGGATATAAGCGTGTTCATTCTTTGACTTAGTTTTAAAAGATCTTTCAGTTTAAATTAGGCAAGAAACGCTTTTCTTCTCTAGACTAAATAAAATTTACATAATTGCTATTTATGATGCGGGTGATTTTTTTAAAAAAAGTAGATGAAAGCTTCAATAAAATGTATTAGTAAAGTGGTTTTTAATAATATACAATGCTTACAGAATGAAAACTGTTTTTCATGATAAAGATGAATCCAAAATTCTTTACAATTTAAGTGAAATGAATATTATTTCCATAATAGTATATAAAATGAATCAACATTTCAAAAATGTACGAATAGTATTTACACAGAAGTATTTTAAGGTATGGTTATTTGGATATGTTTATTTATTCAACCTATAATAATACATACATTCAAATTCACATTAAACACATTTCTTAATATAAGACATAAAAATTCATTCAAATTCAAGATGTATAAATACATTTAAATATGAAATTTATTCCCTTAGGAATATAGAAACTTGATTAAAATTTTACAAATATTTAAAAATTGTTTAAAAGTGAAGACTACTTTAATGTCTTTATATATTTAGCACAAATTATATATTTAAATATATTCTGATTTATAATGAAATATGATTTAAATGGAAATTCTGTACACACATCTTTATTAATAATAATAAAAATTTGAAAATAAGATCTAAGATTTCTGAATTGTAATTCTTTTTCCAAGCACTATTCTGAACTTTATTTTACAGATGCTTTGAAATTGTTTACAGATATTTTAAAAATTTTAATGAAACATGCATTCTTTATCAGCATGCTATAAAAGGTCATAACATGTGATATTACTTTTACAACAATTTTGTTTTGGTATGCAGAAGTATATTTTATTTTGTTACAGGTCTAATTTATTTTAAAAAATAGAGATATAAACTTAGAAATAAAAACAATTTAACAACTCAATTTTAAATAGATTTAAAATATATATAAATTAACACAGTGAAAGTAGGTTATAAAATCAGATTACAAAATAAAATACATAAAAGTTAGCTAATTTTAATTAAAAATGATTTACTATTGAAATAGTTGAGAGCTTTATGTTCAAATTGCCAATGTAAAAATGAATAAAAAATTAACAAGTATTATAAAAATAAAGTATCATCACAATATTAAAAGAAATTTAACATCGCAAGATTTGTTTACAATAATACATAGTTAAATAAAATGATACATGGTAATTTTTAATACTGTAATTTATAACAGTATTTGCGCTTTTTAATGAAAACATGATAATGAAGATAGAATTTTAATATATTTAATTTTTCAAAAGTAGTATGTCTCAGTTGTAAAAGAGGATTTAAAAACAAATATGATTAAATCAATCAGATCATCAAAATAGAATCTCTTTTACCCTCTGTACAATAATCTGTATTTATTCTAATATTGAAATTGAAAAGTTTAGAAGTGTATTCGGGGAATTTTCTTCTATAAAAAGTTCGCAAAATACCTGAATATACATAAAGTTGAGCTACTATACACAGAATTTAAATGAAAAATAGAAGCAAATGCGTTTTTCACAAATTCAGTACTTCAATAGAAATTGAAAAAGCAAATATTTCCGCGTATATCAGACTAGGTATTTCAATAATAAAAAAATCATCTCGTGGGGCAGATCTAATTTTCTTAGAGTACTATTTTTCTGATGTTAGAACTTTTCATTCCAAAGTAATAAGAGAAAAAGGATAGAAATAATTGGAAAACTTTTCAAGAGAAGTATTTGAAAATTAATGTCAATAGCTGCTGAAAATATTATTTTCCTTCATACTAATCTCTGGCATTGCCAGTTAAATAGCAATATTTACGAAAAGAAAAATACACACCATCTTCTAATTTCACTTTGGGAATTGAAAGGAATGTTACAAAAATGGTGAAGGAAAACAAAAATCTGTTTTTTTCAATGACAATCACCAGAAATTATTTCAGAGAGATGATGGAAGATTAATTTTGCAAGAGTATATTTTGAGCTGGATATTGAAAAAATAATTGAAATTTGATTTCATGAATAAACTTTCTCAGCTGCAAATTAGAGAAATATGTTTTTATTATTAGTAGTAAAATACATAACACAAAAATAGTTTTTTTTATAATATCACTTATTTTACTTAAAGTTGATTGGTCCAAAAAAACTTCGTACAGTAGTATAGTATAAAAACAATTATCTGCCTATTGTAACTTATTAACCTATAACTAAGCCTATATGAATTGAACGTTTGGCAGTCAACTATGAGATGCATAAACATTCATAGTTTTCTTTATGAAAACTTTAAAAACATGTTTTTCGTTATGAAAACTTCAAAAATATCATAAAAAAAGAATCCTAATGATATATTTTTAGTTAACTTTTTCCTTTTTATAATTGTTTTTGAATGAGTTTATAACAAGAAATGCAATTGTATTAGATCTTTTTTAATTTGCTAATCCCTTTTAATAAAGAAATGGAATGTAATAGTTATTTTTAGATATTAATTTTTAAATTTTTCACATTTCACACTTACATTCACTTTCATTATAACAGCACTACTTTCTTCCAGATAAAAAATAAATGAATGAAATAAAAATAAATAAATAAATGAAGCTGAGAAGTAATGAGTAAGAAAATAAAATGTATAGCAATTTTATCTCTATCTATTGTTTAGCCATAGAGAAAAACCTAGTAAATAAATATTTTAAACATGGAACATGGAACTTGAAAATATGTCTACTACATAATCTCAAGCACTGAAGCGTATCGACAGCTCAAAATCTCTTCACACTGAGCTTCGAAATAATTTATTATGGTTTCGCTTAGTAACATAGCTCTCAGTTACCAATGTTATAACGAAATTCTTTAAATTTTTAAAAACTTATCACAATTATTAAAAGTTTGTCATCTTACAAAGTACTTAAAGATACGTTAGTACATGTGTATTTTCCCACAGATGTAGGGAAGCACTTATCGTGAAATTTATAGATCATAAACTTATTTCCGAATTAGCACAGAGTGTATTAAATTTCCATGACAAATTCTAACTCCACGAGAATGATCTATTTTCTAAAACACACACTCACTAGCCGTATCTTATTAAAATGCTGGAAAATTTACCAGATTATAAAATTATAGCTATAGATTATAAGTGCATGCTGAGCAGGTTTGTAGAAGATGTTAACGATAGATTTAGAGATTTAAGTGCATTGAAGCCATCATTTACATTTTCAGAAAAGCATTTTCATCTTGACATGCTGAAGAAAGGCCATTTTGAAGAAGCCTGTCTCCAGGTCAGCTGCTTAAAGTAGAATAAATTGTTTGTTATTAAACCTGACTGTTTAACCGATAACTGCTTTAAAAATAATTATGAATTCTGTAAATATTCAAATGTCTATCTATTTTCCTAAATGTTCATTATGAATATAATTTAAGGATATAACAATTTTAGTTAATTTTATTACCAAGTTACACAAAATAATTTATAATAACGAAAAAAAAATGTATAACTAACTTTTTTTATTTCTTTTATAATTGATAATCTGCTTTAAAATAAAAGTAAACATTCATTAATCGCTCACAAAATAATTAGTTAAACAAAATGTATCAATAAAAATCAATAAATAAATGAACAATGAAGGATAATTAAAGTATTTAAAAAATAAGTTTTAAAAAAAAAGGCTAAGGAAATAAAAAAATGTAAAATTCAAACTGGAAAAATAAACTACGCATAAACAAGAAATCGCAAAGATCTAGAATATTTTGCATTCTATACTTTTTAACATATGCTTTTAATAGGTATCTGCCTGTTTTCCATGTATATTTCTTCTGCTGTGAATTCCTAAATTAAAATTCAATTTAACCAATAAATCAGGAAATTTATTAAGCCCTATTCCAGCTAAAAATATCTGTGTGATTCATTTAAAATTGTTATAATAACTTTATGCCACAAGGAAAAGCAAATGTCACAATTTTTATGGATATAATTTTAAGTCCGGAGTGTCAATTTATAAATAGTAACGAACATAAAAATAATTTAAAATGGTTCTTCTAGAGATATAAACTTCTTAAAGAATGGCAATCATTAATTTATAAAATTATTTTTTACTTTATACTCCTCGATATATTCTTAACATTTTATTATTATTTATCTGCAAAAATCAAATACAGCATGAAATAAGGATTTCAATGTTCATTTTATTTCTTTTGTACCCAAATCCACAAAAATAAATTTAATCAATTCGAAGAGACAATTCAATTGTTTTTTTTTGCATAATAAAACCAGTAGCAGGGATAGTTACTGCTTCACCAGCTAACCAAGTCGAGTTCAAGAATTTCTCAGCCCTGAGGCTTATAAAAATCAATGCCTTGTGGGTGGCTGAGGAAAATCTCATTAACAAACGATATTGCAAAATCTACACGAACGCTGTCAGGTTTTTATCATTGATTATCATCTGTATAGCTAAGTCCTCCTCATCGAATAACGAGACAGTCTTGACTTACCCCTTACCTTCTCTTGAACAATCAAATCATGTCTGTTAACAAAGATTCTATTCCCCTTGTCTGTGTACCTTCAATAACGCTAGACTCAACATTATATACCAAACAGTTTTGCATGGGTGTATTATGTTGAAAGAACAGTATTTTGTGATTCACGGCACAGCGCTTGAACCATTTCAACAGTAACTAGTTCATACAGCTGTATTCTTCGAATCTTTCTTCTGGTTCTCTAGCTATAAACTGAACTATGCCTTGTAAACTGAAGTTTGCATTACTTCCTCTTCTGACATCCGAACACGTGCGTCAGAACAGACTCCTTAATTGTCTGATCAACGCTGGTTTTGTTCTCTATCCAAATGGTTGTTTCTCATTTCTCTTTGTTTATCATTGATTTTCATCTGTATAGTCACGAAAGGAGCTACCTTCTCCTCGCGGAACACTGAGACAATCTTGATTATTCTTTTGCCTTCTCTTGAGCAAGAATCAATCAAATCATGCCTTTTAACATATATTCTAGGCCCCGTTACTGTGTGTCTTCAATAACATTACTATCAACTTTAACACACACTTTATGTACCGAGCTGCTTCGCATGAGTGTAGTATGTTAAGTGAACCGTATTTTACAACTCTCGGTATTAAGCTTAAAACATTTCCACAGTAACTAGTTCATGTAGCTGTATTCTTCTAATCTTCCTTATAGTTCTCTGATATAACTGAAGCCTTATAAACTGAACTTTTCATTTCTTCCTCTTCAGACATCCAAAGACTTGCAGTCAGAACCGACTCCTTAACTGTCTGGTCATTGCTGACTTTGTTCTCTATCCAGAGGATTATTCCTCGTTGATATCTCTCCTGTCATTTAATTTATTATTTATGCTTTTGGCCTTCATGTCATCTGGGAGCAACTAGAATTTAAATCTTGTGCTGATCTACATTTTTAACTTTTTAGTAATATCGGCAGATCCTGATTTTTACATAAAAATCTCTTAAATCCGATTCGTACTTAGTATAAGCTGATATTAATTTCCTTACGAAGTTTTGAAATGTACCATTTGACTTCGAAATAGAATATATAAATGGCTCCCAGCTGCCCGGAAGCTGTCTTAATCTGTCAAGTCAAGTCTTAACCTTTGATGGCGAAATAACTTTCGTCCAGCTGTCAATAAATTTTCTCGCACTTCATTGAGCACCCTCTTCTTGAGTTGGTCGATGGCTGTTAAGTCCTTTAACGAATCAGAAGCAGTCGTTAATACGTCATTCAACCATTTGTGCAAATAAGCTTTTAATTAAAACGCAAGAACAACAGGATGCTTCAATTTATTTTTATGTTGAGATAACCGTATTCTATAATTTTCGGCCCTAAGCTTAAAACAATTTCAATAATAACTCGTTTGTGCAGATGTATTTGTCGGATCCTACTTGTGGTTCTCTAGCTATAAACTGAACTAGGCATCATAGAAAAAGAGGTGACAATTGAGTAACCCAATGCCTTTTATTTAACTCCAACTTCCTAGCTTGATTTTCATATGTAACTAATGAAAGACTGATGTCTTTATCATTTGGATCAAATTTTGGCAGGATACGTTGTAATCTGAAGAAATTGTATCTTAGACCTTTTCCTTCATCGGTCACTAGATTTTGTAGCCGGAATTCTAATTTTCACCAGTTCAAATTCTTTGTGTCTTTCTTCCCTCTTGCGTGTTTCACTTTCTATTCTTGCTATAATCATCTCCAACAGTTGTTGCACTGTCTCTCCTTTGTATGTATTTCTATTCGACTTACTTATTATTAAATCTTTAAGTTATATTACTCTTAACCCTTCCATCATCTCATTTCTAAACTCCTGAACTAACTATTGGAGGACACATTTCCTAACATTTTTGATTTAGAACGTCATTTCTAATTACGTTATTCAAAACAACATTCGTTAATATTTTTGAACAAAAGAAATACAACGCGAGTTATAATTTCGAAAACATTAGCTTTGACCTGTACTTTTTAAGATAGCTATCATAAATTCCTTCTTCCCTTAGCAATCCTATCTCTCCTTCGGTATCAATTGGTCAAAATTTAACTACCTATCTATTCATGCTTAATTACACTGATCAAAACACCAAAGATAATTGTTTTTAATGAATTAAACTAATCTCATAAGAACCTTTTTGCATCAGCATGCATCTGCAATCGCACCGAACTTTGACTTGTCCTCGAAATCCGAATGAAAAATAAACTTGCTTTTAATTTTTCGCTGTTCTAAATATTCTAGCATTTTTAAGTGGCTAACTGGCATATGCCAATCTAACAAAATCATAATTTAAAATTCATTTCATCAAATACAGGAACTGAAGACTAATTATAATGATACTTGTCAAAAGACCTTAATATTAGATTTGCATTTCAAAAGATATTAATTATAATATTATTTTCTTAAGGAAACTAATAGGTAATTTTTAACTAATAATAAGAAACAATAAGGAATAATAAGGAAACTAATAAGTAACTTTTATTATGAAAAATATTTCATAATAAAAGCTCATTAATTTTGGTTAATATTATTGTGATTATTCTTCAGCCATTCCTCCATGAAACTCTTATTTTTTCCTTAAAATGCTTTAACAAACTCATTAGTATTTTTTTTCCAACGAACCAAAATTAATAATGATTAATGTAAATTAATTTTAATATTAATGATTATTATAATAATTAATGATTAATATAAATAATACTGCTTAAAATGGGGTTTAACAACTAATTAGCATTTTTTTTCCAACAAACCAAAAATAATCCATGCAAATAATGATTTCAACATTTGTTTTGCAAATTTTAAATTCAAAAATACCCCATTAATTTTTTAATTATAATTATGTTTAAAGAAATTATCAAATGACATTACATAAAATAAGTAAATCTAATAAGAAATATTATATAAACTATTATTAATTAATACGATTAATTAATTTATGTTTGACATAATTATATTTGGTATAAAATAAGTTGTATTTATGATGTCTACATGTCTACATAGAACAATTTGAATGTTATTCGCTAGGACAATTATTAGTTGCTGAGCAACAAACTAATGTAAAACGAACTCGTCAGAATAGAAATACATTACGAGTAATAATGAGAACACGATGAAATTAAGTATTACACAATTAATGTAATTGATTAATGTATTAATGTAATGTCACACAATAAATTCAAGCATTTATATTATATTATTAAATTGTCAGTTAAAGAAATGATTTTTTTAATTAACTGAATTATCATTTATACAAGCTATAAAATGCAAATATAAATCTATAATTTAAAAAGTTATAAAATGTAAGTAATAAAATGCAAGTACTTATCCATTTACGTCTTTGATAAGTTAAAAAAAAGTGCTTTTTAACTCTTTTTCTGAAAATTTCCGATTCATTTATGGATGGAAGTCATAAAATACAATTTACATATCTAATTTCCTTTGTTGAACACCACACAAAATTCGACACATTTGCTCTCTGTAAAAATAAAATTTGTGAAACTCTCTTCTATTTTATTTCCAAATTCACTTTTCCAAGCATTTAATATTCTTATTTAAGATCTCAAACACACTTGTTATTTTTCGCGTAGAAATTATGACAGTTAAGGCTTTCTTAAGAGTTTGAGATTTGACCAAAAAAACTATAAAACATGCTTTATTCACAAAAAAATAACAACTATAGAAAAAGATTAGCTTTACATGAGAATTCTATCAAAAATAGAATTCGCTGCTGGACTCAAAAATTCTTTTCATAACAGTTAAAATTTTATATAAATCAATCACAAAAATATAAAAAAAAAATGTTTCAAGTAAAACGTGTAAATAAGTTAAAATTAATTAACTTTACAGATTTTCATTTCATCATTACAATTATCTTACTAAATGTTCTTACTACACATTTATGAATTGTTTAATCTATTCACATATTTAACTTTTTTAATTTATGTACATCAAGTTTCAAGAAATAAAATAAGGAAACACGTGTTATTAATTTATAGTGAAGACAATTTATAATTCTTGTCAGTATATGCTAATTACGAATACGAAAAGTGTACTACTTCTATTGAAAATATTTTAAATAATATTTTAAAAGCTTCATATTATTAAATTTTAAAATTGGAAGTTTTTATGGTTTAAAAGATATAAAATAAAAAATTAGTTTAAGTCAATATGTTCCGCAAGATAAATTTAATAATCAGCCAGACTGAACTTTTTCTGAATACTCTTGAGAATCAGCAAGATCATTTAAGAGATTCGATATACATGAATTATTCATAGTTTGCACAATACGTTAGTTGATTTAGAATCAAATGGTTGTAATCTAAAGGTATTTATTTATAATGAATATCTAATAATATACATAATTAATAATTTTTTTATTTCATAATATGAAGAAATATTTTAATAATTAAGTCAGAATAAATGTATGCTTAATTACTATAAAATATGGCGCTTTAAAGATCTAAGTTTCATGGAAGAAAATAGCAAATTAGGTCTTTAATTGAAGTTAAATTAATAGTTACTTTCAGCTGCTAAATAAACTTTTTTCATCTGCAGAATCATAAGAACTATTAGTAAGAAAAATTAATGTTATAATTTAAATGATATAAAATAACTAATATAATGTTTTTTATTATTTATATATGAATAATACTAGAATAATATATAAAATTTAAATTATGAGAGGATATGTAAATATCATTTTATTAATTACAACTGTGAGGATAAAGAGAAGTATTAATAAGATAAAAACGAAATGTTTCAGTATTAATCATTAGAAATATCGAATAAAATGAAAAATTCTGTCAAAAAAATAGAAAATGTTTTTTTATTTTTTAATAATATTTCAAAGTTAATTTTTTTGTAAATATAGTTATCTATCACTTAAATTATGGAAAGGCCTGTTAATTAAATTAGCCTATCTGTTTCTACAATAAATTTACATAAAATAATATACATTTCATTTTTATGAATGCTTTATTTTCTGATGATTGAATTGTTTTTCAGAGATTCAAATATATTTCCTATAGGAACTTATATTTTCAGAATTGAAAAATCTCGAAGTTTAAAATCAAAGACATTTCTATTTTGAGCTTTAATTAAAGAAATATACCGGTTAATTATTTATATTATTAGCTTATGGCGAAATAATACAATTGCGACTATGGGAAAACTTACTGTACAATTTCAATTCATAAAAATTTCTAAAAAAAACATTAATCAATTCAGGCTTCACAAATTAATTAATCTCAAAATTAAAATAATAGGTTTAATGTCAGGAAAATTCAAAACATTATACTAAACCAAAAGTATAGATGTATTAATGTTGAATTGATCCTAGAAAAAAAATATAATGTATTACCCATATTAATTTAGAATGTTATCAAATCTAACAGCCATAATGCATGACAGCGGTGTTCCGTCCTCAAAATTTTGGTGTTTATTAATTGAGTTGTTAGCAAAATTTAGCTTATTGCATCAAAGCAATTTAAAGATGCTGAAGTTTCGCAGGGGGTGAATTAAGTCAATCGCTTTCGGGTCATGAGAACGTGCTGTCCAATTCATACACACAATAATCTCTTCAAAGATAATTTTCCATTAACTCAGCTCTATCTTTATCGTCTTGCAGGAGGAAGTAATTGCCAACTATTCTTGGGTGGGAACGAATAATTTGACCAATAATGTCATCTCTATTTAACTAAGCAGTAAGCTATTTTAGTCAGTGTCGTTTATTATTACATGTCGGAACATGTATTGATAAATTAATAATTGTCTTCACATTTTCCCTTTATCAGGAAATTTCTCGACTGAAACTGACACTGTTCTTTAAATATGCAGGAAATAATTTTTTTACACAACTTGGTTAATTGATTTAAAATTTGAAAACAAAACATTAATAAAAAGAAATTTAGCTAAATAATATTTTTATATTTTTATTCATAATCATATATTTTTATGAAAAAAAATTCGTATTTACTGTAACAATACACAATGGTTTCGCACTTCTATTGAAAATATTTCTTGGGAATATTAGTCATAAAATTATTTTAAAATAATTTTTAACTTATATTAAAATCCCTCATAATACCTCTTTAAATATAAACTTACTACTGTGTCCAAAAAGTAAGACCAATTTTTAATTTAAAATTCCCGGGGCTTATGGAATTTCAATTTGTTTTTCTTTTAGTTCTTGACATCTGTGTGAAATTTGACGTTAAAATATTCAATAGTATTTGAGTTACGCTTGGCTTTGTGAGACGCCAAAACTGATTCCAACGATTTTTGAAATGACTGAATACAAGAGATAAAAAAAGATTTAGCTAAATAATTTTGTGATAATTTTGACTTCATTATAAATGTTCTATCTATCCAAACAGATATTTTTAAGAAAAAAAAATTCGTAGTTGCTCTAACAATACACAATGGTTTCGCACTTGTATTGAAAATATTTCTTGGGAATATTAGTAGTAAAATTATTTTAAAATAATTTGGATTCATGTTAAAATCTTTTATAATACCTTTTATAAATATAAATTTATACTTTCACAATAATATATGTTTGGAAGACAAACGTATTAATTTTTATTTATTTTTTTTATTTTTAATTAATAAAACTTCCACTTATGAGAAGGAGACAGGCCAGAAGTGTATATATATATATCTTTACATTCCCATACACCGAAATGGTATATAATAGTTTTAAATATAAGTGAAAAATATGTGCCTAATTTTAATTTTAAGACCAAATATGCTCTTCCAAGCTGAGGGTTAAAAACCGTTTGTTGCTAATAACGTGTTGTATTATTTAATATTGTAAATTTAGCTTTTAACTAACTAACGTTGTTGTTTAGCATAGTTGTGTTGCAATTTTCTCTTATTAATGTTAGATAAATAATTTATTTCCCAATTATAATGCATATTGTTGTATTATTAATAAATATTATATTTCTTTACAATGTTTCATCATCACTTTTAAAATAAGCAATTATATTAGAATTAATCAAACAAACTTAGCATGAAAATTGACTAATTTTTATTAAATTTTATATCAATTATATATAAATAAGATTTTTATATGTTGCCATATTATTTGTATTACTGATAAAATATATATATGCCATTACAATTTCCGTAAATTTACATATTTCTAAACACTATATTCATGCCTCTTTTTGCAATTTACTATTTAAAGTGATTACTTTTGCTTAATAAATTTGTAATACAATGAATTGAAATGTAAGAACTTAAATAAAATATTCAGTCATTTTATTTCTTTCAAATTCCTCTGTTATGGAAATTACTGATGCACTAAATACAAATATTAAAACATATTTATAGAAATCCTGCAGCGAACCTATACAACCAAAATAAACTCAATTTTTGATCGAATTTAAAATTTTACAAAATGTATGTTAAGCATAAACTATCATATAAAATTATTAAATACTGATGACATTTCAATGTAAATATGAATAATTTCCTCTTCGCATTACTATATTTGTAAAATTAATACACTATCTGTTAGAAAGTGACGGGACACCCCTCGAAAAGTAGAAAAGTCGACAATACAGCTGAGACAGGCGCAATAATAGGTATCACGTGTCAGCCGTATCCTATAAATACTCTGTGGAGTCGACTAGAGTTGTTTTTTGTCAAGATGCCGCCACGGGAAGAGTTGTCTGAGTTCGAAAATGGTGTGTTGATTGGATTGCGTCTTGCCAAGGTGTCAATTAGGGAGATATCCCGTCTCCGTAACTGCTCAAAATCAACTGTAGCACGTGTTGTGTGTCACTACAAGACTGAAGGACACTGTCAGAACAAACCCCGAAGTGGATGACCTACAGTTCTCACCAGCAGGGACCGGCGGGTGCTCGGCAGGGAGATTCGAAGTAACCTTCAAACATCCATGGATAACATCGCTAATGAGTTTAGACAAGCCACAGGTGTGGCCGTTTTGATCAAGACTCTTCGTATAGAGGCCCATAAGTTAATAAGCCTTTGATTACGAAAACCAACAAGAAAGCGCGCCTTCGATGGGCCAAAGACCACCGTACTTGGACTCTGGATGACTGGAAACGCGTCCTTTGGAGTGACGAGTCACGATTTACCCTTTTCCGTTCCGATGGACGTGTTTGGGTATGGCGTTTACCAGGAGAACGCCTTTTGCCCTAGTGTGTCGTCCCAACTGTAAAGTTTGGTGGAGGAGGATTGATGGTATGGGCCTGTTTCTCCTGGTATGGGGCTGGCCCACTGGTGAAGGTTGATGGTGCGATGAATGCCGATTGATACTGTGATATTCTCGACAATCATGTCCTTCCTACCTTGTGGGCAACGTACGGTATGGATGATTGCTGGTATCAAGACGACAACGCAACATGCCATGTTACAAGGATGACTCTTGATTGGTATGTGAACAATAATGTTAAACGCATGGAGTGGCCGGCGCAGTGCCCTGATCTTAACCCAATTGAACATCTCTGGGACGAATTGGACCGTCGGTTGAGGGCCTGCACCTCACTCCCCAAAAGCAAGCCTGGACTATGGAACTTCCTGTTAAACATTTGGAAGGAAATTCCTCTTGCCGCTATGGCTAATTTAGTGGAAAGCATGTTCAGAAGGGTTGCAGCTGTGATCGCAGCCAAAGGAGGCCTTACCTCCTACTAATTTTAATAAATATGGGTTTATGTCATTATAGTGTCGTGTCCCGTCACTTTCTTCCACCTAGTGTATATCCAAATCAAAACCATTCCCGAATTACATTACTATTCATTATAAACAAACGGATGAGCAAGTATGCGCAACCCCAAATATCAGAGTGTAGCCGTATGGAAATATCCTTTCAAAACTATTACCTTCCCGCAAACCATCATTCTCTGGATATTGAAATGCAAACAAGGATTCAAAATTATCACTCGTATAATTTCGAGCTTACCAGCAGCATAGAGGGAGGGTGGGGTAAAAGAGACAAGGAGAATCAACATAATAAACTGGAGAGAGAAGCCTGCTCTCTGGCAAAGCAAACTTTCGTGAATAGGCTCTAATATGGAGCCCCCAACAAATTGCTCTCCAGTTTTGCGATCCTCCGCTTCTCGTGAAAAGTCGTTGGTCGGAAATTGCGCGTGAACAGGCACACTTTCCCGTGGACTGTGACCGCACTCTTAAAACATTCTGCGGCTGTTCCGAGACTCTTAGCTTTACTTATGGTAAACAAACAGTCCGTAATGGTTTCCAAGGAGGCGAAACTCCACTCTAATATGAAGAGTGGATTGAAATGCACGGAAGCCTCAGAAGACTCGTTTTATTTCCTCTGACCAGTGAATGTTTGGGTGAGATAAACCAAGGTGAATCGATGACATGCTTTCAGTGGACTCTTATGAGGTGGAGAAAGCGCCTTTCGTCATTAAAATTTTAATGACAGTGAAGTTCTTAATAGGTTTAATTTAAAGAATAGAAGTGTTGCATCAGCTTTATTGTTTCATGCGAATACTTAATTGACTCTAGAAAAGCGACTTTCAAAGCGCTTATTTGTTGTTTTATCAAGCTTCTGTCAATTAAGCAAGAATTATTGAAACTCTTATTTTAATGATTGTTTTTATATAATTTAACATGGAAACAAAAGTATCCTTTTCTATTTTTATCATTTATGAAAATGTCATATAATGTTTTTCATTTTAGAAGTAGTCATAACATATTACGAGTAATTTTTTTGTATTTATGAGTATTTGTTTTTAGAGGAAGGGCTGGGGAGAACCAAGGAAAAAATAATATTATCTCCTTTAGTTATTTATTGCTTTTTGTCTGCATATATGCTTATGCAACATTCATATACAACTCAATTTCTAATTAATTTTGAGTTACATAAATAACAAGATTACTATAAAAAATAAATTTTATAAATTATTATACATTTTGTAACATCAAACCCATCAGGTTATTTTATTAATGTACCACTTAAAACATATAAATAATATAAATTCGCAGATTTATCTTTCTGAGTATAAAATTTAAAGTAATTTCTATTTGAAATAAATCATACACTTAAATTTCTCTTCATTGGCGCAAAAGACACATTGTAACCAAAGACCATCTACCATTTGGCAGATTTCGAGACGGGAGACGTTTTCATTTTACAGGGTAGTGTTGTCAGCCCTACGCCCAACCCTCTACAGTCATATTTGCCCGGGACATACAGTTTAAAATGATTTCCGAACAAGCATCCATTTCCCCTCCAGGATGCGAACCCGAACCCTGCGGCACCAAACGTTAGTCACTCGGCCATCAGGCCCCAAAATTTTCTTGATAAGATGCAACTAGTTTAATTTTTTTATTTTGACATATGTAAGAAAAATTTGCCGGTTTGAATAATCTTGCATACATTTCATACAACACAAAATGTGTTCATTTTATGTAGATATCTTATACATGTGTTTAACACAACATAGAAAATACATATTTTATATATAAATTATATTTTATTAAAAAATTTACGAATGAAAAGTTTTATGAAAAAGATCTAAAAATATATTTTAACTTAAATGTATATAAATTTGAGAAGAGAAATATTTAATTTTTTCTTTCAAAAATAATGAATTTAATTTTTTCTTTTCAATTGATATTTGTTTTTCAAAATAAAATAATGTATGATTTCTGATTACTCAATCCACTTCCTTTATGGTTCCAATCAATCTAAGATGATAGTTGAAACGAGACTAAACTTTAGAAAGTTAAAAATACCTTCCATACGAAATGAAATTCATCCCTGGAAGAAAGGAAAATATCAAATGAATTTAAAAATTCAAATCAGTACACTTCAGAAAATGCGTTATTTGGACTAAGTTTGATTATTTAAATTAACTAATACTAGAAAACATATAACTATTTCTAACGAACAAACATAATAGTCCTTTAAAAAATTTGATCACAAACTGAAAAGAAAAGACAACATCGACAGATGATGCCATGGTATTTTAAAATTTAAAGTTCCTAATTGGATCCACGGTCAAATAGTAAAACGAACAATTCAATTGGCATTCAAAGCATTTGCATCGATTGAATAAATTCCAAGCGAAGTTTCAATCAGCATACGTTTAATGTATATGTTGCCACGTATATATCGAGATCTGTTCGAGTACTAGATTTAAATCCGAAGAAAGGCAAACTCTTAGATCATGTAACTACTTGAACATCTTAATTATATTCTGCAAATATGGAATTAAAATATAAATATCAACATTTTATTGTACGAAATATTCATTAAAGCGATTTTAAATTAGCTCCTGTAAAACAATAATCAAACGCATTGCTGGCAATGTCCATTTATGCAATAAGAATTAAAAAATATTAAATATCAGCATTAGAAAGCAGCAATAAAAGCATCACAAAAACTGCGTTATCATATGTTTTTATATTCCTCAGAAGTGTCCTGTTACAGAAAATAAAACGTGATACATTTCATGTGGGAAAAATATCTACGGCGATTAAAAGATAGCATATTTTAAATAATTCATCTCAAATACCATAAATTGGCTACATAATACATTCATTGTTCTCCGAGAATCTCTAATATATATATTGTTTGCATTAATTTTTGAGAATATAATGATTTAATTTCGAAAATATATTTAAAATGAATTTAAATTTTAAAATAAATTTTTTAATTAAAATTTTAAGATGACAAATCCTGTGATAAGTATTTAAAAATGTAAAGAATTATGTTATAACATTGGTAATTGAGAGCTATATTAGTAAACGAAACCCTTAATAAATTATTTCAAAGATCATTGTAAAGAGATTTTGAGCTGTCGACACGTTTCAGTGCTTGATATTATGCAGTAGACATAATTTTAACTTCCATGTTCTATGTTGTCGTATTTAAAATATTTATTTACTAGGTTTCATTTCTATGCTACATTTATTTATTTATTTTTTATCTGGAAGAAAGTAGTGCTGTTATAATGAAAGTGAAATGTAAGCGTGAAATGTGAAAAATTTAAAAATTAATATCTAAAAATACTTATTATATTACATTTCTTATTAAAAGGAATTAGCAAATTAAAGAAGAACTAGAACAATTACATTCCTTATTTAAGATTTATTTAAAAGCATTTATAAAAATGGAAAATTTGTCCTAAAATATAGCATTATGATTTTTTTTTTATATTTTAAAAGATTTTATAAAGAAATCTTTAAAAATATGTTTTGCTTGGGGACACCTTATAACTGTTTTCATCTCATAGTTAACTACCAAACGTTTGGCCTACTTGTTTTTACGTCATTTCATACAGTCTTAGTTAAATACTGATTAGTTAAAAAAGGCTGATAATTGTTTTTATTCTATACTACTGCACAAAGTCTTTTTCAGATCAATGCACTTTAAGTAAAATAAGTGATATTATAATGAAATTATTTTTTTTGTATTATAATATATTCTACCAACTCCAACTATGATTTTGAAAAATTATTTCTCTAATCCACAGTTAGAAAATTTCTTCATTAAATCAAATTTCAAATATTTTTCAATATAGAGCTCATAATGTATTCTTGTAAAATTAAGAAAATTTTCCATCATCTGTCTGAAATAAATTCAGATGATTGTCATTTAAAAAAAAACCAGATTTTTGTTTTCCTTCAACATATTTGAGCATTCCTTTCAATTCCCAAAGTGAAATTAGAAGCTGATGTTTATTTTTCTTTTCATAAATATTGCTTTTTAATAGGCAGTGCATTGGGAGAGAGATTATTCTGAAGGAAAATAATATTTTCAGCAGCTATTGACATTAATTTTCAAATATTTCTCTTGAAAAGTTTTCCAATTATTTCTATCCTTTCTCTCTTATTACTTTAGAATGAAAGGTGCTAACATCAGAAAACTTTAGATCTGTACCACGAGATGATTTTTTTAGTATTGATATAGCTAGTCTGATATATCGGAAGTATTTATTTTTTCAATTTCTATAGAAATACTGAATTTGTGAAAAACGCATATGCTTCTATTTTTTATTTAAATTATATGTGTAGTAGTTCAACGTTGTATCTCATATTCTGGTATTTTGCGAACTATTTATAGAAAAAGTTCCACGAATACACTTCTAAAATTTTCAATTTCAGTATTAGAATAAATAGAAATTAATGTACATAGGGTAAATGGCATACTGTTTTTATGATATTATTGATTTAAACATCTTTTCTTTCAAATCCTCTTTTATAACTGAGACTTACTACAGTTGAAAAAAATCAATCATATTAAAACTATCTTCATTATAATGTTTTCATTGAAAAAAGCGTATATACTGTTATAAATTACTGTATTAGAAACAAAATTTATCGTTGCATTTTAACATTAAAAAGATTTCTTTGTGATGTCTGCTTTATAATTTTTTTAAAATTTTATTTATTTATTTATTTTTCATTGGCAAATCAATCCTTAAGAAATAAATAAAAGCTCTCATCTATTTTCATTAGTAAATGATTTTTAATTAAAATTAGCTTACTTTTATATATTTTATTTTTTAAATTAATTTTTTAATCTGCTTTCACTGTGTTAATTGAGATATATTTTAAATAGGGTTAAAATTGAGTTGTTCAATTGCTTTTATTTTATATCGTTTATATCTCTTATTTCTAAATTCATATCTCTTTTTTAAATAAATTAGACTTGTATCAAAATAAACTATACTACTACTTACAAAAACAAACTCATGTCATAATGGTTTATGTTAATAATGAATGCATTCTTCAATAACAACTTTTAAAATATGTGTAATCAATTTCAAAGCATCCGTTTAAGAAACTTCAGGATAGTGCTAGAAAAAGAATTACAAATCAATAATCTTATATCCTATTTTCTAATTTTTATTAAAATTAATAAATATGTGTACATCATTTCCGTTTAAATCATATTTCATTGTAAATCAGAATATATTTAAATTCTAAATTTGTGCTGAATATATAAAGAGATTCAAATAACCTTCATTTTAAGCCCTTTTTAAATATTTCTAAAATTTTAATCAACTTTCTACATTCCTATGGGAATAAATTTGATATTTAGATTTATGTATGCACCTTATATTTAAATGTATTTTCATATCTTATTTTAAGTACTGTGTTTATTAATCTGGATTTGAATGCATGCATTAATATAGGTTGAATAAATAAACATATCTTAAAATACTTCTGTATAAATATCTGTTTGCAGAACTTTTAAACACTGATACATTTTATATACACTGATTCCTTTTCTTAAAGACATTAAAACAACCTTCACTCATAAATACTTTTTAAATATTTCTAAAATTTTAATCGACTTTCTATATTCCGATGGGAATAATATTTTAAATTTAAATGCGTTTATACACAATGGACATTTAAATGTATTTTCATATCTTATATTAAGAAATGTTTTTATTAATGTGGATTTGAATGCAAATATTTTTATAGGTTGAATAAATAAGCATATCTAAATACCGTACCTTAAAATACTTCTTTGTAAATATTTTTCGTACAATTTTTAAATGTTGATTGTTTTATATATTATTATGGAAATAATGTTCATTTCATTTAAATTGCAAATAATTTTGAATTCATCTTTGTCATGCTTTAAATATTGTCATGAATATTATTATATTCCACTTTTCTTTAAACATTGTATATTATTATATTCCACTTTTCTTTAAACATTGTATATTATTATTTTCCACTTTTCTAATACATTTTATTGAAGCTTTCATCTACTTTTTAAAAATTATGATATTAATTTAAATATTATTAATATATTAAGCAATTTTTATTTAGTCTAGAGGAGAAAAGCGTTGCTTGCCTCATTTAAACTCAAAGCTCTTTTAAAATTACATGAACGAATAAGCATGGTTATATCCAACGACATAATCGTGCTTAGTAAGAGTTCTGAGCTTATACTTCCTAAGAGCTTGCAAAAACAAAATTTACTGGGGATAAACTTTTCATCGTTATTTTCGTTTTTGTGTTTTAAAAATATTTTAGTCCTAATATAATCGACGATAATTTTATATGGTGTTTATTGATTCATTACAAAAACTTTGTTTTTCAGATTCATCTAAATTCAAAATTATTTTTCTTATTAATAATTTAATTAATTAAGTAATTTAAATTTTTTTATCTCAGGAATATTTAATAATATTCGCTTACATTGTTTATAAATTATTAAAATGGTTAATAAAAATGGTACTTTATGTGCGCTATTGTTTTGATTTTAAGAAATATATATTGAATGTTGAATAATTATACAAGAGAAAATATTTCAAAATTTAGAAATTATATTAATATTTAGAATTACATACGTTTAAAATATCCAGAAATATGAAATTTATATTTATTAATCGCAAATATAGAAACATAATAGTGCCATAAGAATAATACGAATGTTTTACGAGTAGGAAGTTGAAATTTCTTAAAAAAATACTATGTTAATGAAACGCTTCCAGCAATTTCAAAAAGTCTAATAAAATTGCATTTCAAATAAAACTATATTGAAAAATTATGTTTATGTTCTCCGTTACATTTGTTCAAATAGTATATAGTATAATTCATAAATAAAATAGGAATAAAAAGTTCAACACACATTCCCCCCTTCAAAAACATTAATATAAAATTGTAATAGGCTTTGGCCGATATACAGGTTATTCATATAGAATTTAATTTTAGAACAAAAAGCATAATAGTAAACAAACAAACAACGAAAGAAAATGTATCAATAAATCATATTCAGACAATAAATTATTTTCATCAGTTACCTTTCAAAACTGAAGAAAGAAAGATTAAATATTAAAAGATAAAACTATGAAATTCCAAACGAATTTATAAAATGACTGGTGAAAGAAGTTTAAATTAGACAATATGAATAAAACGTGAAACAAATTAAAAAAGAAAGAGAACGTAAAAACTAATTAGTTAAATAGATAAGGATGTCAAATTATAAAAAAAAAATTGAAAATAAATTATATAAATAAAAAATATGAATCTGAATACTTAAAAAAATATGGTATGACTAAATACAACTAAAATAAATATGAGTAAAACGAAAAATATACCGTACATACATGACATGCAGCGTGACAGCATTCATTTTACAGAGTATGAAAGCATCATTGCGCGCGGTCAGTACTTGGGTGGGTGACCACCTGGGAACACTGAGTGCCGTTGGCAAATTTGGGACCTGAATGGCCGAGTGTCTAGCGCTCTGGCGCTCGGTGTCACAGGTTTCGGGTTCGAATCCCGGCGGTGCCATGGATGTTTGTAGTGGTACGGAATCCACTTTAAGCCGTAGGTCCCGGTCTCCTATGACTGTCAGAGCGTCACGGAGCAAAAGTCAGGCTTCTACCTATGGGTGCTCCATCACAATAGAAGCTGCTTCCCTCCCCTTCAATCATGAGTCCATATGGGCTCGTGGGCTTGGCCAGCCAAGTGGGATAAGAAACAACAACAAACATGAAATAACAAAATTCAAGGATTTAAATTGAAAAAATGGGCTCAGAAAATCCAATTATTATTTTAGTGCTAATGAATTTTATGAATGATTATTTAATTTTCGATTTTGTCCATGTGTTATATACTTCTGCACTACTGAGTGAAAGAACAACAAAGAGACTACAACAAGCAAAACAATAAATATTTACAAAAAATGTTCCCTTGAAATTTAAAGTTAATAAGATATTTATAAGACAATTTGTAATAATATTCTTTTCCCCATTTGCAACAGTGTTTTCTTCTATATACCCTCTGAAAATAAACATTTAAATACATAGAACGGAAGAAACTCTCCAACAACTGCATAGAAATCAAATGGTAATTGCTGTTTGAAATCTCAGCCTGACATTTACGGCCACATCTCTGGTGAAGGTCCAAATCGGACTTTGAGTAGCAGCTGGCATGTTTACCCTCCCTCAGACTGGTTGCCGGTAATTCAGTCTAGGATGAACGGTATAACAAACTTCTCTGCGAATTTTCCATTCGGAATGAAGGAAATTTGCATAAACGCTCGCCCTTGTCTGCAACAAACGTCCAACTTTCCGCTCTCACCCCTGGCTATTCCGAAGAGCACATTCCATTCTAATCTCGGGAAGCGATAATAGCTCCCAGCGGCATTTCAAAGGAGGACCTCTCTGCAACGAGTTCAGTTTCCGAGAAGCAATCAAATGCTAATAGGCCCGAACAATATCGTCTTTCTGTGGTAATTGAGGCAATTAAAATTTTCCAAATTTTGATGTTCTTGAAGAGATAGGTGCTCGATTATTGTTACATCCTGGAGTCGAATGACTCGCTCGAGATTTTTCTGACATCTTAATTTCTTTTTGAGAAATGGAGGAGGGTGGTTAGACACATTTTCAACAAGCATCGCCACAAAAGCCATTTTGGAATGTATAAAAGTTTTTAATGTGGTTTGTTACGGAATTCATATTTCATTGAATAATACTTAACATAATTACGCAACGATTACACAATAATTAATGCACAATTAAAAAAAGGGTCTCTTTTGAATATAAATTTGAAATATTGAATGACATTATTCACATTCAAATAAATACAATGAATGTTACATAAATAATGATGTTAATGTTTATATACACTGAAGTGACAAAAGTCATGGGATAGCAATATGCAAATTTTCATATGGCAGTAGCATCGCGTAGAACAGGTATAAATGCGCAGTGCTTTCGCAGAGCTTGCATTTCTGTTCAAGTTATTCATGTGAAGAGGTTTTGACGTGATGATGACCGCACGACGGGAATTAACAGACTTTGAACGCGGAATGTTAGTTGGAGCTAGACGCATGGGTCATGCCATTTCGGAAATCGTTAGGGAATTCAACATTCCCAGATCCACTGTGTCAAGAGTGTGCCGAGAGTATGAAATTTCAGGCATAACATCCCACCATGGACAGCGCAGTGGTCGACCGCCTGCACTTAACGACCGAGACCGGCGACGTCTGCAAAGAGTCGTAACTTCTAACAGACAAGCAACACTGCGTCAAATAACCGCAGAAATCAATGTGGGACGTACAAGGGACTTGTCTGTTAGAACTGTGCGGAGAAATTTGGCTTTCTTGGGCTATTCCAGCAGAAGACCGACTCGAGTGCCTTTACTGACAGAACGATATTGCTTGCAGCGACTCTCGTGGGCACGTGAGTATATCGGTTGGTCCCTAGATAAATGGAAAACCGTGGCCTGGTCCGATGAGTCACGATTTCAGTTGGTAAGAGCTGATGGTAGGGTTCGAGTGTGGCGCAGACCCCACGAAGCCATGGACCGAAACTGTCAGCAAGGCACTGTTCAAGCTGGTGGTGGCTCCGTAATGGTGTGGGCTGTTTTTTCATGTGATGGACTTGGTCCTCTGGTGCGACTGAACCGATCATTGACTGGAAATGCTTATGTTCAGCTACTTGGAGATCACTTGCAGCCATTCATGGACTTCATGTACCCAAACAACGATGGGATTTTTATGGATGACAATGCACCATGTCACCGGGCCACAACTGTTCGCGATTGGTTTGAAGAACATTCTGGACAATTCCAACGAATGATCTAGCCACCTAGATCACCCGACATGAATCCCATCGAGCATTTATGGGACATCATCGAGAGGTCTGTTCGTGCCCAAAATCCTGCACCATCAACGCTTTCACAATTATGGACGTCTATCGAGACAGCATGGCTCAATATTCCTGCAGAAGACTTCCAACGACTTGTTGAGTCCATGCCACGTCGAGTTGCTGCACTTCGCCGGGCGAAAGAAAGGCCGACACGATATTAAGAGGTATCCCATGACTTTTGTCACTTTAGTGTATTACAAACAATCAGTCGTTTGTGAAATAAGATTTAGGAAATACTTTTTGAACATTTATTTTAGACAAATATATTTTTCGACTGCGTACCAGTTTCTAAAATAATTTTACCTTTTCATTATTTAAATGGACTTAATTTTATACTTGTTTACCGTGTGATATTTAATAGACTACATATATTTTTCAATATGTATCTTTATAACTTTCTCTCGGAAATTAGTACTATCGGAAGCATATATAGAGGATTATTTAAACTGAATACTAAAATCATGTTAGTTAATTGAAATATTATTCAAATTCTTTGAAAAACGTTTGTGAAATAAAAAGAAATTGGTAGGAAGGCTCAATTGGTTTAACTTGCTGAAAATCATAGAAATTTATACAAAAGTTCCATGATCTAATTTATAACAATCAACCAGTTTTTCTAACCAACTCGGCTAGGCATAAGATTAGCAGGATTGAGAAAAAGTATCTTTTACAACAGTTTAAATAATTCTCTTTTATTATTTAAAATAAAAAATTAAAATATAAAATTAACTGATTACACTAATCATAATTGAAACCTTTGTATCAGTAATACATTTATTAAAAACTGAAATAAATTATATTTTATTCATGAATTCATTATTTACAAAGAAAATTCTATTTAGCAAGTAAGCCAGTCATGAATCATATTCTGTCCAATTAGTCTGCCATTTTCAATATTGTTGAAAATCATAGCATTTTCTAAAGAACTACCATGATCCAGTTTACACCAATCATTAAGTTTCTTTATCCACCACGGCAAGGCATAAGATTAGCAGCATTCAGAAAAGGTGTCTTTTCAAGTAATTTAGATACATCTCATTTGTTATTTGAAATATAAAATTATCTGATTAGACTATTCATGACTGAAATCTTTGTATCAATAGTACATTTTTTTAAAAACTGAAATAAATAATATTTATATATGAATTAATTATTTTCTTTGTGCATTTGTGCCAAAAGCTGATAAATAAATATTTGCATTTGAATTACTTTTATCACATCAGAGCTCTTCAAAGTAACTAGTTTATGATATAGATTTAAATTTTGAAGCTTCAGTAAACAGAAGTAATAACTGCTCAAGATTTTAATCATTCTATTGATGTCAATTAGAAAGATTAAGAAAAATATATTTTTTTCAATTATCTTTCTTTGAAGTTTATTAAAAATTCTCGACTTCGTTAAGTTGATATCAAAATTCTTAGTTGAATTTATAAGATATCTAAAAATAAAAAATTTTGAGGTCTTACAAAAGTCTCAGTTCACTTTATTTAAGCCTCTATTAGAACCGACAAAAGGAAAATAAATTTGAAGAACAGGAACCTTGAATTAATTTTCCATCCTAATTGGTTTTCTTTAAGGAAAATTCCGGACCGGTTCATCTTTATTTGCCTTCATTAACGGACTAATGAACGTTGAATCCCTCCTCATTTTCTTAACGTTACCGTATGAGCATTTCAAAAGAGAAAGAAAAAAAGCCAAATTTCTGAATGAGAAAATAGTCTTAATGATTAAGATACGACGAAAATAAATCTGTTCGAATAATTTGAAGAAGGAAATAAATAAAACAGAAACCAATCGAAAGATTTACATTTAAGTAATTAAAACAGAATAGAAAACATTCGGAAAACCATTTATTATATTGCGCGACCGGAAATTTATCTCAAATCAGTTGAATTATTCACTTTATTTAAGAGAAATAAAAATTGCTCTTTTGCTGTATTTAATAATATTTAATGCTTGTTTCTCCATTGCGACGTCGATTCGATTACATTTAAGGAACTGACTTATATTGGATGAGTAGTCAGAGTAGTTATACATGCACTGTTAAATTTTATTTATTTAAAGATACGAAGTAAATGAATGCACATTTGAATACATAAATGTTTGAAAGAACATTTGCACAAATGTTTTATAAATGCTTATTTTTCTAAGCAATAATTGTAAGTTTATGTATCAGTTAGTAATTAATAAGACGTTTTTACCTTCAATACAATTTTTTTTCAGTGCATTGGCACTCTTACTTTCAAGATCATGTATCAGAAAAACTTGAAAAAAAATTGGAAAATGTAATAAGGACAGTGAATCAATGCTAGTCTTTGATAAATCGTAAGGAAAGCTCCAATTCGGGTAAGGAGGGTATGTCCCGCTCTTACTCAAAGTTAATAAAGGAACTTTATACTGCACACTTCATCACCATATCCTGAGCTATATATACTATCCCCTTAATAATAAAATGTATTAAGATGGAAAAATATAAAAAAAATTGCAAAATAATCTTTAAATTGCAAGATTACAATGAATCCCAATACTGAAAAAAAATATGTTATGCAATACAACTAAAATAAACATGATTAAGACTAAAAGTATACAATGCGGTGGTTATATATTATTATCAAAATATGGTATGGCATGATACACATAATATTAAGGCAGCATTCAATTTAATAAAATGCTAGAATTTATTCATTTAGTTTACAATATATCAAATATCAAAATACTAGACTTTAAAGTGAAAGAATGGGCGCAGTTAACAGAATTAATATTTCAGTATCAATAGTTTCTCTGGTTGATTAATGGTATATTTACTTTATGAAACTTATAAAAAATTTGAAAAATCACAAATTCAATGAGTTATATATTTCTGCACCACTGAATCAAACTAGAGACTACAACAAACTATTATATTGAATTTAAAAGATAACATATTTATAACACAATTTGTAATATTTTTTGCACTTGCAACATTGCTTTTCTATATGCCGCGTGAAAGTAAACATTTAAATACATCGAAAGGAAGAAACCCCACAACAACTCAGCCTGTCATATACGGCCACAATTCTGTTGAAGGTCCGAATCGGTCTCTGAGTGGCAGCTGGCATGTTTACCCGCCCTCAGACTGGTTGCCGGTAATTGAGTCTCGGCATAACAAACTGCTCCAGAAATTTTCCATTCGTAATGAAGGAAATTTGCATAAACGCCCGCCCTTGTCTGCAACAACGTTCAACTATCCGCTTTCACCCCTGGCTATTCTGAAGAGCTTATCCCATTGTAATTTTGGGAAGCGATAATAGCTCCCGGTGGCATTTCAAAGGAGAACCTTTCTGCGACGAGTTCAGTTTCCGAGAAGCAATCAAATGCTAATAGGACCACGAACAATATCGTCTTTCTGTGGTAATTGAGGCAATTAAAATTTTCCAAGTTTCGATGTTCTGGAAGAGATACGTGCTCGATTATTGTTACATCCTGGAGTCGAATGACTCGCGAGAGATTTTTCTGACATCTTAATTTCTTTTTGAAAAACGGAGAAGGGTGGTTAGAGACAATTTCAGCAAGCATCGCCACAAAAGCTATTTTGATAATGTATAAAAATTTTAAATGTGGTTGGATTCGGAATACACATTTCATTAAATAATAATTGCCCTAATTACACAATGATTATGCAATAATTAATGTACAATTAACCAGTATCTCCTTTTAATTTAAATCTGCAATATTGAATGACATTGTTCACAATCAAATAATTGCAGTGGATATTACATAAATATCAATACAGTTAATGTTTGCATATAGTAGCAATGAACGGATTGTGAAATAAGTTTAATGTAAACACTTTTAAAGATTTATTTTAGGTAAACATATTTTGCGAATGCTTACCTGTTACTAAAATAATTTTACCTTTCAATTACTTAAATTTACTTACTTTTAAAGTTGTTTAACGTATAATATATAATGTACTACATACGCTTTCCAATATGAATCTTTAAAACTTTTTTTAGGAATTTAGCACTATCGCAAATTTATATGTAGGCTTATTTAAACTGAATACTAAACTATTGTTAGTTAACGAAAATCATATTCAAATTCTTTGAAAAATGTTTGTGAAATAAACAGAATGTGATGCTATCAATTTAAAACCAATTTGAGTAACTACTGTAAAGATACTTTTTAAAATAAAGTTATAAACAAGTTGAAACGATACAATCAAAATTACAATTTCTACAATATATATATATATGTATATTTTAATCAACTAGGCAATTTTATCTGATATCCTTTAATTCGATCATGATCTTCCTTTTCTCCTTTCCAATTTTTCCTTCCTTTTTAAGAAAAACTCATCTATATTTGTATTACACGTACGGAAAACAAAGATATTTCTATTGAGCAAATAAGTTAGTTAAAAAATCAAAGTCGGCCCAATTGGTCTACCATTTTCTATTTACTGTCAATCTTAGCAATTGCTAAAAAACTGCCATGATCCAGTTTGCACCAGTCAATGAGTTATCTTAAATCATCATAGCTGGGCTTAAGATTAGCAGGATTGAGAAAAGTGTCTCTTTTCAAATAATTGAGATACATCTCTTTTTTTTATTTGAAATACAAAATAATGTGACTGCACTACTCCTGACTAAAATCTTTGTATCAATAGTAAATTTTTTTTTAAACCGAAAGAAATAATATTTATTTATGAATTCATTATTTCCTTTGTGCATATGTGTCAAAATGTGATAAATAATTATTTGCATTTTAAATGC
This sequence comes from Caerostris darwini, assembly GCA_021605075.1. Taxonomy (NCBI): domain Eukaryota; kingdom Metazoa; phylum Arthropoda; class Arachnida; order Araneae; family Araneidae; genus Caerostris; species Caerostris darwini. The sequence continues at coordinate 59,683 of BPLQ01012852.1, read as the reverse complement.
TGTTATCACAGGACAACTGTTCAAAGTAAATAATTTACAGAAATAGATTTAAATTTTGAAACTTCACTAAGCAGAAATAATGATTGCTCAAGAATGCAATTATTCTGTTGATGTCAATTAGAAAGATCAAATAAAAATATTTTTTCAATTATCTTTCTTTGAAGCTTATTAAAAATTCACGGCTTCCTTAAGTTGGTAAGAAAAGTCTTATTTTAATTTATAAGATATCCAAAAATCAAAAACTTTTTAGGTCTGACAAAAGTCTCAGTTCACCTTATTTAAGCATCTATTAGAACCGACAAAAGGAAAATAATTGTGAAGAACAGGAACCTTGAGTTAATTTTCAGTCGTAATTGGTTTAAAAAATTCTGGACCGGTTCATCTTTATTTGCCTTCATTAACGGACTAATGAACGTTGAATCCATCCTCGTTTTCTTAACGTTACCGAAAGAACATTTCAAAACAGGATAAAAGGACAAATTTCCGAATGAGAAAATAGTCTTAATGATTAAGATACTAAGAAAATAAATCTGCTCGAATAATTTACAAAAAATAAGTAAAACAGAAACCAATCGAAGGATGTAGATTAAGTAATTAAAACAGCCAATTCCATCAGCATCCCTCTATTCCATGTGTATGTACTATCAAAAGAATAGGAAACATTCGGAAAACCATTTAATAAGTTGCGCGACCGGAAATTTATTTCAAAGCAACTGAATTTTTCACTTTATTTAAGAGAAATAAAAGCAGTTCTTTTGCTGTTTTTAATGATATTTAATGCTTGTTTCTCCTTTGCGACGTCGTTTTGATTACATTTAAGTAACTGATTTATATTGGATGAGTATTCAGAGCAGTTATACTTAGGCTCTTAACTTTTATTTATCCAAACATAAAAATTAAATGAAAGATCGTTGAGTACACAAATGCTTCATAAATATTTAATTTTCTAAACAACAATTATTATCAGTTTATGCAAGATTTATTAATTAAATGTTTAGTATTTTGATTCCCAGAGTCGCACATTATACTCGTATCTATTAATTTGTAGTCGAATATTAAATTTGTTTTCTGGAAAACTAAGTAGTTAACTTTGCGTTATTTGTAGCGTGTTTAGCATTGTTGTGTAACATTATTCCGTTTTTAATTTTAGATGAATAATTTATTTCTCAATAATAATGCATTTTCTTATACTATTCATATATTATTCATCATCCTTTTTGAAAGGATAAGCAATTATATTAGAATTAATCAATCAAATTTAGCATGATGATTAATTGGATAATTATTAAATTTTATATCAATTATACATAAATAAAATTTTGATATGTTGCCATACTATATGAATTTCTGATAAAATATGTACGGGGCCAATACAATTCTCGTAAGTTTAAATATTGATAAATTATTTATCTACCCCCTCATTGCAATTTATGATTTAAAGTTATTTATTTTTGCTTAATAAATTTGTAATAATGAATTTAAACGCAAGAAATTAAATAATATATGCGGGCATTTTATTTTTTTCGAATTAATCTACTATGGAAATCACTAACTCACAACATACAAATATTGAAACATATTAATAGAAACTCATATAACCAGCCTACACAATCCAAATTCAATTTTTATTCGAGTTTAAAATTTTGCAAAATTTGTGTTAAATATAAACCATCATTAGAAATTAATAACTACTCATGACATTTCAATGTAAATATGAATAATTTCCTTTTCTCATTACTATATTTGCAAAATAAATATCTCCCAATATACAAATAAAAACCATTTCCGAATTACATTAGTATTCATTATAAACTAACGGATGGGCACGCATGCGCATCCCTACATAACAAAGTGTAGCCGAATTGAAATACCCTTTCAGAGCTATTACCATCCCACAAAACCATCATTCTCTATATATCGCAATACAAACAAGGATTCAAAATTATCACTCGAATAATTTGGAGGCGAGGTGCTGTTGTATAGATTCGACTTAACTCAGCTTACCAGCAGTAAAGAGAGAGGGTAGGGTAAAAGAGACAAGGAGAACCAACATAATGAACTGGAGAGAGAAACCTGCTCTCTGGCAAAGCAAACTTTCGTGAATGGACTCTAATGTGGGTTTCCCAACAAATTGCTCTCCAGTTTTGCGATCCTCCGCTTTACAATTCGCTTCTCGTGAAAAGTCGTTGGTCGGAAATTGTGCGTGAACAGGCACACTTTCCCGTGGACTGTGACCGCACTCTTGAAACATTCTGCGGCTGTTCCGAGACCCTTGACTTTACTTATGGTAAACAAACATTCCGTAATGGTTTCCAAGGAGGCAAAACTCTACTCTAATATGAAGAGTGGATTGGAATGCACGGATGCCTCAGAGACTCGTTTTGTTTCCTTTGACCAGTGAATATTTAGTGAGATAAACTGAGGTGAATCGATGACATGCTTTCAGTGGACTCTTATGAGATGGAGAAAGCGCCTTTCGTCGTTAAAATTTTAATGAGAGTGAAGTTCTTAATAAGTTTAATTTTAGGAATAAAAGTGTTGCATCAGCTTTAATGTTTGATGCAATAGTTAATTGATTCTAGAAATGTAACATTCAAAACGTTTATTTGTTGTTTCATCAGTCTTCTCTCAATTAGACAAGAGTTATTAAAAATGTTATTATAATGAATGGTTTTAGATAATTTAACATATCATCAAGAGTAACCTTTTTATATTTTTTTCATTTATAAAAATTTCATATAATTTTTTGAGTTGTAGCATTAATAATCTAATACGAAGGAGTTAATTTTCTGTATTTATGAGTTTAGATGGGGGGGTGAAAAAATTATGACCTCCTTTTGTTATTTATTGTTTTTTTATCTACATATATTATATCTACATATCATGTTTTTTATCTACATTATGCAACATTCATATAAAACTCAGTTTGTTCTTTATTTTTGAGTTGCATAAATAACAAGATTACTAATTTATCAATTTTTTTTTAGTATACATTTTGTATCATCAAAACCATTAGTTTATTTTATTAATGTACTAATAAATAATAAATAATATAATTTCACAAATTTCTCTTTCTGAGGATAAAATTTAAACTAATTTTTGTATCAAATAAATCATACACTTAAATTTCTTTTCATTGGTTCAACAGCGCTATGGTGGTAAAAGACTGCCTACCTTTTGGCAGATTTCGAGACAGGAGACTTTTCATTTTACAGGGTAGTGTAGTCAGCCCTGCACCTAACGCTCTACAGTCATATTAGACCGGGACCTACAGGTTAAAGTGGTTTCCGAACAAGCATCATATTCCTCTCCAGGACCCGAACCCAAATTCTTTGGCAAAAAGCGCTAGTCACTCGGCTATCAGGCCGCAATTTTTTCTTTATAAGATACAACTAACTTCAATATTTTATTTTGACATATGCAAGAAAAATTTGCCGGTTTGAATATCTGCCTTGCATATATTTATTACAAAACAAAATGTGTTCTTCATTTTATGCAGATTTCTCATTGTGTTTAACACAATATAGGAAATACATATTTTACATATAAATTATATTTTATTAAAAAATTTAACAATGAAAATTTTTATGAAAAGATCTAAAATATATTTTAACTTAAATGTACGTAAATTTGAAAAGAGAAATATTTAATTTTTGCTTTTGAAAAAATAATGAATTTAATTCTTTCTTTTCAAATGATATTTGTTTACAAAATAAAATTAATGCACGATTTCTCATTACCCAATCAATTTCATTCATGGTTCCAATTAATCTAAGAGGATAGCTGAAACGAGATTAAAATTTTGAAAGTTAAAAATACCTTTCATAAGAAATGAAAAACCTTTGAAAGGAAAATCTCAAATGAATTTAAAAATTCAAATCAGTACAACTTCATAAAATGCGTTATTTGGACTAAGTTTGATTATTTAATTAACTAATACTACTCGCAAACTCAAAAGAAGAGATAAAGACAACATCGACAGATGATGCCATGGCATTTTAAAATTTAGAATCCCTAATGGGATCCATGGTCAAATAGTAAAACGAACAATTCAATTGGCATTCGAAGCATTTGCATCGATTGAATAAATTCCAAGTGAAGTTTCAATCAGCATACGTTTATCGTACATGTTGCCTCGTATATGAGATCTGTTCGAGTACTAGATTTAAATCGGAAGAGAGGCAAGCTCTTAGATCATGTAAATATTGAACATTCACAGCGAAATTATATTCTGCAAATATGAAATTAAAATATAAATATCAACATTTTATTGAACGAAATATTCATTAAAGTGATTTTAAATAACCAAATGCATTGTTGGCAATGTCTATTTATGCCATAAGAAGTAAAAAATATCAAATATCGGTATTAGAAAGCTGCAAAAAAAGCGTCACAATACCTGCGTTATTGTATGTATTTATATTAACCAGAATTGTCCTGTTACAGAAAATAAAACGTGATAAATTTGACATGGAAAAATAAAAGATAGCATATTTTAAATAACTCATCTTAAATATCATAAATTGGCCACATAATACATTCACTCTTCTTCGAGAGTCTCTAATATATATACATAAACTATTTGCATTAATTCTTGAGAATATAATGATTTAGTTTGGAAAGTAAATTTAAAAGTAATACTGTAAATGTTCTACGTTATTTTTGTATACAATAACGTAACTAATAGTTCCAGTCAACCTTTATCTGGTAGCTTAAAAATCTGATAAAACAAAGTGTTTTGTAATTCAAAACCATGAACAAATGGAGAAATTTTGAGAAAAAAGGAACTTGTCAGCTTTATATATTTATAGTTTCACTTTATAATCAGCTTTTTAGCTTTATGACTACTGATATCTTACCGCTATAAAAATAGGCAAAATGAGTGCTCTAAAAAGGAGTGATCGTACCGGTATGAAACTTGGTAAGAAGTGTTTTTTCAAGCACATATGCAAAGGATCTTATTAACATGACTGCGCATTATGCGTGGCTATCAAAAGGTATTGATATGCATTCACAACTCATAGACAGTGACCTAGGGTTATCTTTATGATATTTTTTGCTGTAAGAAGACGTTGCATCCTCAGACATGCATTCAAGCTACCATCCGAATTGCTCACCATTTTGACAGTTCGGAATATAATGTGTGTAGGTGTATGATGGGTAAACGCATGATTGTGAGTATTTACAAAAAGAAAAATTTGCATTAATACGAAAGACCAAAAATGAAAATTAATCTGAGTTCAAATTCTTTGAATTTAAGACATTTTTGGTCCTCCGTGAAGCTCCATTTGCTCCAACACTACAGTCATTTTATTTCAAGCAGTTGACCTTGAGATGGACTTCTTCAAAATGACCATTCTTCAAGACTTGGTGAGACAATTCTTCAATATGTCAACATGAAAAGTTTTTTTTTTTTAAATGAATATGATAGTTTTAGTGATTTAAGAGCAATAAAGGTAACAGTAAAATCTTCTACAAGCTTGTTCAGCTTGCATTTAAAATCGTTAGCTATAATTTTATATTGTGGTAAATTTTCCAACATTTTAATAAGACACGTGAAAGAGAGTGCATATTTCATCAATTAGATCATATGTGTTAAAATTTAACTGCCAAATGTTGTTTTGACCATGTCACACAATTAAAATGCTGATTGGTTTAAAAAGAACTGATGATTGTTTTTAATAATTTTCAGTATTGAAAAGAAAGATTCACAACAACACGAAGAACTTAAAATGGAAATTTATCTCTGAATCTATAGTTACAGTTTTTTACAAGCCTGTTCAGCTTGCACTTATAATCTATAGCTATAATTTTATAACGTGGTAAAAGTGTCATGGTGAGAGTGTCATGGAAACTTAATATACTCTTCACTAATTCAGATATAAGTTTATTTGGTACAAGCAGTGATAAATTTCACGTTAAGTGCTATAATACATCTGTGGGAAAAATCCACACGTACTAACGTATCTTTAGGCACTTTGTATGATGACAAATTCTGTGATAACTTTTTAAAAATTTAAAGTATCTTGTTACAACATTGGTAACTGAGAGCTATCTTACTAAAAGAAACTAATAAATTATTTCGAAGCTCATTGTGAAGAGATATTGAGCTGTCGATACGCTTCAATGCTTGAGATTATGTAGTAGACATATTTCAACTTCCATGTTCTATGTTGTTGTATTTAAAATATTTATTTACTAGGTTTTCCATATGGCTAAGCAATAGATAGAGATAAAATTGCTATGCATTTCATTTACATATAAATTTCTTCGTTTTTAGTTTATTACGCATCATTTCTCTGTTTCATTCATTTATTTATTTTTTTTATTGTATTTATTTTTTTCTTATAAATATCTTTCTTTTTAGTTTATTATTTATCCTTTCTCTGCTTCACTTATCTATCTATTTTTATTTTATTTATTTATTTATTTTGGATCTGGAAGAAAATAGTGCTGTAATAATGAAAATGAAATGTATGTGTGAAATATGAAATATTAATATCTAAAAATAACTATTATATTTTATTTCTTATTACAAGGGATTAGCAAATTAAAAAAGAACAAATTGCATTTCTTGTTATAAATTATTCAATAACAATTATAAAAATGAAAAATTTACCCTAAAATATAACATTATGATTCTTTTTTAAAGTTTTTTTAAAGAAAACTTTAAAAATATGCTCAAATATTATACATCTCAAAGTTAACTGCCAAACGTTTGGCTGACTACTTGTTACGTCAATTCATACAGGCTTAACTAAATGCAATCATTTAAAAAAATCAGGTAATTGTTTTTATACTATACTACAGCACAAATTTTTTTCAGACCAATCCACTTTCAGTAAAATATGTGATATTATAATGAAATTATTATTTTTTGTATTATAATATATGTTTGTTGTTGTTTGTTGTTTCTTGTCCCACTTGGCTGGCCAAGCCCACGAGCCCATATGGACTCATGATTGAAGGGGAAGGAAGCAGCTTCTGTTGTGATGGAGCACCCGTAGGTAGAAGCCTGACTTTTGCTCCGTGACGCTCTTACAGTCATAGAAGACCGGGAAATTATAATATATTCTACCAATAATGATTTTAAAAAATTATTTCTCTAATGTACAGCTTAGAAAATTTCTCCATTAAATGAAATTTAAAATAATTTTCAATATCGAGCTCAAAATTTATTCTTGCAAAATTAAGAAAATTTTCCATCATCAGTCTGAAATAAATTCAGATGATTGTCATTTAAAAAAAACAATTTTTGTTTTCCTTCAACATTTTTTGAGCATTCCTTTCAATTTCCAAAGTGAAATTAGAAGCTGATGTTTATTTTTCTTTTCGTAAATATTGCTTTTTAAGAGGCAGCGCCAGAGATTAGTCTGAAGGGAAATAATATTTTCAGCAGCTATTGACATTAATTTTCAAATAATTCTCTTGAAAAGTTTTCCAATTATTTCTATCCTTTCTCTCTTATTACTTTGGAATGAAAAGCGCTAACATCAGAAAAATAAGACTTTTAGTAAATTAGTTCTGTACCACGAGATGAGCTATATCAATACTAAAAAACATCGTCTGATATACTCGGAAGTGTTTATTTATTCAATTTATATTGAAATGCTGAATTTTTGAAAAACACATATGCTTTTATTTTTCATTTAAATTCTGTGTGTAGTATGTCAACGTTATATTCCATATTCAGGTATTTTGCAAACTATTTATGGAAAAAGTTCCACGAACACACTTCTAAAATATTCAATTTCAATAATAGAATAAATAGAAATTATTCTACAGAGGGTAAATGGGCTTTTGTTTTTATTATCTTATTCATTTAAACATCTTTGCTTTCAAATCCTCTTTTATAACTGAGACTTACTACTGTTGAAAAAAACCGTTGTGTTAAATCTCTATTTTCATTATCATGTTTTTATTAAAACGCTCATATACTCTTATAAATTTCTGTATAAAAAACACAATTTATCATTGCAATTAACCTTACAAAAATATTTCGTTGTGATGTCTGCTTTATAACTTTTTTTTTAAATTTTCTTTTATCATTTTTACTTTTGCAATTCAATATTTAGGAAAAACATAAAACTTATCTATTTTCATGAGTAAATGATTTTTAAATTAAAATCAGCTTACTTTAATATATCTTATTTTTTAAATTGATTTTTTTAACCTACTTGCAATGTGTTAATTTTAATATGTTTTAAATCTATTCAAAATTCAGTTTTTAAATTGTTTTTATTTCTAAGTTTATATCTCTTCTCTTTTATTTGTAAGTTAATGTAACTTTTTAAAAATAAATTAGACTTGTAACAAAATAGACTATACTACTTCATACAAAAACAAACGTATTATAAAGGTAATATCTCATGTCATGATTGTTTATGTTAATAACGAATGCATTTTTCAATAAAAACTTTTAAAATAAGTGTGATCAATTTCAAAATAAACTTCAGAATAGTGCTTGGAAAAAGAATTACAAGTCAATAATCTTATATCAAATGTTCAATATTTTTTAATATTAATAAAGATGTGTGTTCAGAATTTCCATTTAAATCATATTTCATTATAAATTAGGGCTGAATATATAAAGAAATTCAAATAATCTTTACTCTTAAACACTTTTTAAATATTTCTAAAATTTTAATCAACTTTCTATATTCCTAAGGGAATAAATTTCATATTTAACTTTGTTTATAAATCTTACATTTGAATGTATTTTCATATCTTATATTAAGAAATAAATGTGTTTTCTTAGTCTGGATTTGAATGCATGTATTAATAAAGGTTGAATAAATAAACACATCGAAATAAACATATTTTAAATTACTTCTGTGTAAACACTTTTCGCTTAATTTTTAAATATTGATTGATTTTATATATTATTATGGAAATAATATTTATTTCACTTAAATTGCAAAGAATTTTGGATTTATCTTTGTCATGCAAAGCAGTTTGCATTCTTTAAACATTGCATATTATTATGGTCCACTTTTCTAATACATTTTATTGAAGCTTTCATCGACATTTTAAAAATCACCCGCATCATAAATGGCAATTATGGAAATTTTATTTAGTCTAAAGGAGAAAAGCGTTGCTTGCCTTATTTAAAATCAAAGCTCTTTTAAAACTACATGAAAGACTGAATACGATTATACCGAGCCACATAATCGTACTTAGTAAGAGTTCTGAGCTTATACTTCCTAAGAGCTTGTAAAAACAAAATTTACTCTGAATACGCTTTCATCGTTATTTTCATTTTTTGTTTTAAAAGTATTTTAGTGATATTCTAGGCTATAATTTTCTATAGTGTATTTTGATTTCTTAGAAAAATTTGTTTTTGAGATATATTTAAATTTAAAAGTATTTTTCTTATAAATAAACTAAAATGCAAAATATAACTTGGTATGGTAAGGTTAAATTTATTTAACTCTTAATTTAAACTTTTTATATCGCTGTTATTTAATAACATTGACTTACATTGTTTATAAATTAATACAACAGTTAATAAAAATGTTATATTATGATAACTATTACTTTTATCTTAAAAATGATATTGAATATTTAATAATTATAGAAGAAAATATTTCGAAATTTCGAACTTATATTAATATTTAAAATAACAGGCGTTCTTAAATCCAAAAATGTGGAATTTATATTTAATAACATCACATGCAGAAATATAATCGTGCTATAATAATAATACAAAGATTTTACTAACAGAAAGTTTAAATTTTTTTAATCAATAAATATTAAATTTTTCAAACAATTGCAGCAATTTCAAGACGTCTAATATAACGTAATATTATTGAAATATTATTCTTTATCACACTAGCAACAGTTTTTGTTCTACAAAATCTGAAAGTAAATATTTAAGTACACAGAACGGTAGAAACTTCACAACAACCCCACAAAAATCAAATGGTAATTGCTGTTTGAAATCTCAGCCTGTCATTTACAGCCACATTTCTGCTGAAGGTCCGAATCGGTCTTTGAGTGACAGCTGGCATGTTTACCCTCCCTCAGACTGGTTGCCGGTAATTGAGTCTCGGCATAACAAACTTCTCTGCAAATTTTCCCATTCGGAATGAAGGAAATTTGTATAACCGCTCGCAACTTTCCGCTTTCACCCCTGGCTATAACGAAGAGCACATCCCATTCTAATCTCGGGAAACGATAATACACTATGTGGAAGAAAGTGACGGGACACGACACTATAACGACATAAACCCATATTTATTAAAATTAATAGAAGGTAGGGCCTCCTTTGGCTGCGATCACAGCTGCAACCCTTCTGGGCATGCTTTCCACTAAATTAGCCATAGTGGCAAGAGGAATTTCCTTCCAAATGTTTAACAGGAAGTTCCATAGTTCAGGCTTGCTTTTGGGGAGTGGGGTGCAGGACCTCAACCGACGGTCCAATTCGTCCCAGAGATGTTCAATTGGGTTAAGATCAGGGCTCTGCGCAGGCCACTCCATGCGTTTAACGTTGTTGTTCACATACCAATCAAGAATCCTCCTTGCAACATGGCATATTGCGTTGTCGTCTTGATACCAGCAATCATCCATACCGTATGTTGCCCACAAGGTAGGAAGGACAAGATTGTCGAGAATATCACAATATCTATCGGCATTCATCGCACCATCAACCTTCACCAGTGGGCCAGCACCTTATCAGGAGAAACAGGCCCATACCATCAATCCTCGTCCACCAAACTTTACAGTTGGAACGACACACTCGGGCAAAAGGCGTTCTCCTGGTAAACGCCATACCCAAACACGTCCATCGGAACGGAAAAGGATAAATCGTGACTCGTCACTCCAAAGGACGCGTTTCCAGTCATCCAGAGTCCAAGTACGGTGGTCTTTGGCCCATCGAAGGCGCGCTTTCTTGTTGGTTTTCGTAATCAAAGGCTTATGGGCCGCCGAACGTCCAGTATAACCTAACTTATGGGCCTCGATACGAAGAGTCTTGGTCGAAACGGACACACCTGGGGCTTGTCTAAACTCATTAGCGATGTTATCCATGGATGTTTGACGGTTACTTCGAATCTCCCTGCCGAGCACCCGCCGGTCCCTGCTGGTGAGAACTGTAGGTCGTCCACTTCGGGGTTTGTTCTGACAGTGTCCCTCAGTCTTGTAGAGACACACAACACGTGCTACAGTTGATTTGAAGCAGTTACGGAGACGGGATATCTCCCTAATTGTCACCTTGGCAAGATGCAATCCAACCAACACACCTTTCTCGAACTCAGACAACTCTTCCCATGGCGGCATCTTGACAGAAAACAACTCTAGTCGACTCCACAGAGTATTTATAGGATATGGCTGACACGTGATACCTATTATTGCGCATGTGTCAGCTGCATTGTCGACTTTTCTACTTTTCGAGGGGCGTCCCGTCACTTTCTTCCAGATAGTGTAGCTCCCGGCGGCATTTCAAAGGAGGACCTTTCTGCATCCGAGAAGCAAAAAAATGCTAATAGGGCCACGAGCAGTATCGCCTTTCTGTGGTGATTGAGGCAATTAAAATTTTCCAAGTTTCGATGTTCTGGAAGAGATACGTGCTCGATTACTGTTACATCCCGCAGTCGAATGACTCGCGCGAGATTCTTTTGACATCTCAATTTCTTTTTGAAAAACGAAGGAGGTCGGTTAAAGACATTTTCAACAAGCATCGCCACAAAAGACATTTTGAGATTTTTAATGGGGTTTGTTACGGAATTCATATTTCATTGAATAATAGTTAACGTAATTACACAATGATTATGCAATAATAAATGCACAATGGAGAAATCGTCTCTTTCGAATTTATAATTAGAAATATTGAATGACAATATTCATATTCAAATAGAAATAGTGGATAATGCATGAATAATAATATAGTTAGTATTTTTAGACTGCAAACAGTTAATCGTTTGTGAAATAAGTTTAAGGAAATAGTTTTTAGATGTTTATTTTCGAAAAATATATTTTACGAATACTAACTTATTTATAAATTAATTTTACCTTTTAATTATTTAACTTAATTTAATGTTATACTTGTTTAACGCTTAATATATAATAAGTTAAATACGTTTTTTAATATGCATCTCTATAACGTTTTTCAGGTTTTAATACTATTTGAAACGCATACTATATATGGGCGCTTATTGAAATCAAAATACTAAATTCATATTGTATAACAAAATTCTGATTCAGATTCTTTAAAAAACATTTGTGAAGTAAATAGAAAATGGCGCGATCAAATTAAAACCAGTTTCAGTAATTACTGTGAAGCTATTTTTAAAACATAGTTATATAGAACTGTTTAAACAATAAAAAAAATTGCAATTTCTACGATATATTTTTTATATATTTTTTCTTTTATTAACTAGTCAATTTTATCTAATATCCTTTAATTAGATCATGATCGTTCTTGTCTTACTTCCAATTGTACCTTCCTTCTTAGAGAGAAACTCGTCTGTATTTGCATTATACGTACGGAAAAACAAAAAATTTACTATTCAGCAAGTAAATCAGCCACAAACCAAAGTCGACCCAATTGGTCTATCATTTTTAGTATTGCTGAAAATCCTAGCAATTTCTAAGAAACTACCATGATCCAGTTTGCACCAAAGAGTCGCCCTAACGACCACAGCTAGACATAAGATTAGCAGGTTTGAGTAAAAGTGTATCTTTTTAAACAGTTTAGATACTTCTCTTTTGTTATTTAAAATATATTATCTGATTGCACTATTCATAACTGAAATCTTTGTATCAATATTACATTTTCGTAAAAACTGAAAGAAATAATATTTATTCATGAATTCATTATTTCCTTTGTGCATTTGGGTCAAAAGGGGATAAATAAATATTTGCATTTGAATTGCTATTATCACAGCACAACTGTTCAATGTAACTAATTTGTAGATATAGATTTAAATTTTGAAACTTCAGTAAGCAGAGGTAATAACTTTATTCTGTGAATGTCAATTAGAAATATCAAATAAAATATATTTTTTCAATTATCTTTCTTTGAAACATTTAAAATTCTCTTACTTCGTTAAGTTGGTAAGAAAATTCTTATATGAATTTATAAGATATCCAAAAATCAAAAACTTTTTAGGTCCGACAAAAGTCTCAGTTCATCTTATTTAAGCATCTATTGGAAACAGACAAAAGGAAAATAATTTCAAAGAACAGGAACCTTGAATTAATTTTCCATCCTAATTGGTTTTCTTCAAGGATTATTCTGGACCGGTTCATCTTTATTTGCCTTCATTAACGGACTAATGAACGTTGAATCCATCCTCATTTTCTTAACGTTACCGTATGAACATTTCAAAAGAGACAAAAAAAAAGAAGATACAAATTTTCCAATAAGAAAATAGTCTTAATGAATAAGATACGAAGAAAATAAATCTGCTCGAATAATTTGAGAAAAAAATGGAAAAAGAATCCAGTCGAAGGATGTACATTTAAGTAATTAAAACAGTCGATTCCATCAGCATCTGCACGTGATATCAAAAGAATACAAAACTTTCGGAAAACCATTTAATAAATTGCGCGACCGGAAATTTATCTCAAAGCAGTTGAATTATTCACTTTATTTAAGAGAAATAAAATGAGCTCTTTTGCTGTTTTTAATGATATTTAATGCTTGTTTTTCCTTTGCAACGTCATTTGGATTACATTTAAGTAACTGACTTATATTGAAAGAGTATTTAGAGCAGTTATACTTAGATTGTTAACTTTTATTTATTTAAAGATAAAAATTAAATGAAACAACGCTGAGTCTCCAAATGCTGTATAAATATTAAATTTGAAAGCAATAATTGTTATCAGTTTATACAGGAATTATTAACTAATTGTTTACTATTTTGGTTGACAGAATCACACATTATATTTGTTTTATAGTGGAATATTAAAATTTACTTTATAGAAATCTGTGTATTTTTATATTTTACTAAAATAAGCTACAACGGATTTCTGATTTGTGTTAGGAAAAACAGCTTCCAAAACTTTTCTGTATATAACTCGGTTCTTATGAAAAATATAAAAAAAATAATATTTTCAGTGCAGAAATAGTTTTTAGATTTTTTAAAAATATTCTTTGATTTATTCTCTTATCACATAATATCAACGAATAACCAGACAATGTATATCACAAATTTTTATATTATTTTCATCAAATTCCATTACAAATTTCCAGACAAATTAATTTATTTTTTAAAAATTATGATGTGTTAATGTGTTGAAATGTTAGAATTTAAAATGCAAGAATGAACTCAGAGTATTCAATAAATATTTCAGTGGTAATGGCCCCTCTGGTGGATTAATTGTATATTTACTTTAATGAAACTTATTGAATTTGTGATTTTGCAAATTTTCCATGAGTTATATATTTCTACACCATAGAATCAAAGTAGAGACCACAACAAGCTAAATAATAAATATTCCCCCTCCCCCAACAAAAAAAAAAAAAAATTCCGTTGAATTTTAAAGAATAAAACAATTTGTAATATCATTTTTTACACTTGCAACAGAGTTTGTACTATATACGTCTGAAAGTAATCATTTAAAATACAAAGAATGGAAGTAACTCCACAACAACTGGATAGAAAACAAATAGTAATTGCTGTTTGAAATCTCAGCCTGTCATTTACGGCCACATTTCTGCTGAAGGTCCGAATCGGTCTGAGTGGTAGCTGGCATGTTCACGCTCCCCCAGACTGGTTGCCGGTAATTGAGTCTCGGCATAACAAACTTCTCTGGAAATTTTCCATTCGGAATGAAGGAAATTTGCATAAACGCTCGCCCTTGTCTGCAACAACGTTCAACTATCCGCTTTCCCCCTGGCTATTCTGAAGAGCTTATCCCATTGTAATTTTGGGAAGCGATAATAGCTCCCGGTAGCATTTCAAAGCAGAACCTTTCTGCAACGAGCTCAGTTTCCCAGAAGCAATCAAATGCTAATAGGGCCGCGAACAATATCGTCTTTCTGTGGTAATTGAGGCAATTAAAATTTTCCAAGTTTCGATGTTCTGGAAGAGATACGTGCTCGATTATGGTTACATCCCGGAGTAGAATGACTCGCGTGAGATTCTTTTGACATCTCAATTTCTTTTTGAAAAACGAAGGAGGTCGGTTAAAGACATTTTCAACAAGCATCGCCACAAAAGACATTTTGAGAATGCATAAAAATTTTAAATGGGGTTTGTTACGGAATTCATATTCCATTGAATAATAGTTATATTCAACCTAATTATACAATGATTACGCAATAATAAATACAAAATGGAAAAATTGTCTCCTTTGAATTTAAATTAGAAATATTGAATGACAATATTCATATTCAAATAAATACAGGGGATAATACATAAATAATAATATAGTTAATGTTTACATACTGCAAACAGTTAATCGTTTGTGAAATAAGTTTAATGGAATACTTTTTAAAATATTTATTTTATGAAAATGTATTTTACGAATACTTACCTGTTAATAAAATAATTTTACCTTTTAATTATTTAAATTGATTTAATATTATACTTGTTTAACTTATAATATATATTATGCAAAATATTTTTTCCAATATGCACCTTTATAACATTTTTTCGGAATTTAGTACTGCCGGAAGCATATATGGCGGCTTATTTAAACTGAATATTAAACTCATATTTGTTAACGAATCATATTCAGATTCTTTGAGAACCATTTGTGAAATAAAAAGAAAGTGGTGCAATCAAATTAAAACCAGTTGAATTAACTACTGGGAAATTATTTTCGAAATATAGTTATAAAACGTTTAAATGATAAAATAAAAATTGCAACTTCCTTGATATTTCTTTTATATCTTTTTTCTTCTATACAACTAAATAATTAAATCAAATATTCTTTTATTATATCAGGATAATCTTTGTCTTCGTTTCTCTTGTTCCTTCCTTCTTAAGAGGAACTCATCCATATTTGTATTATATGTAAAGGAGACAAAGAAATTCCTATTCTGTAAATAAGTCAGTCACGAATCACAGTCTGCCCAATTGGCCTATCATTTTCATTATTGCTGAAAATCATAGTAATTTCTAAGAAACTGCCATGATCCAGTTTGCACAAATCAATGAGTCTCTTTAGCCACCACGTCTAGGCATTAGATTAGTAGGATTGAGGAAAGGTGTCTCTTTTCAAATAGTTTAGATACATCTCTTTTGTTATTTAAAATACAAAATTATCTAATTACTAATTACATAGTCATAATTGAAAGCTTTGTAATAATCATACATTTAAAAAAAAAATAAAGAAATAATATATTTATTCATGAATTCCTTATTTTCTTTGTGCATTTGTGCCAAAATGTGATGAATATTTGCATTTCAATTGCTATTATCACTGCTCAAAGTAACTAATTTACAGATATAGATTTAAATTTTGAACTTCAGTAAGCAATAACTGCTTAAGAATGCAATTATTCTATTGATGCCCATTAGAAAGATCAAACAAAATATATTTTTTCAATTATCTTTGGTTGAAGCTTATTAAAAATTCTCGACTTCGTTAAGTTGGTAAGAAAATTCTTATTTGAACTCATAAGATATCCGAAAATCAAAAACTTTAGATCTTACAAAAGTCCGACAAAAGGAAAATAATATTGAATAACAGGAACCTTGAATTAATTTTCCATCCTAATTGGTTTTCTTTAAGGAAAATTCTGGACCGGTTCATCTTTATTTGCCTTTCATTAACGAACTAATGAACGTTGAATCCATGCTCATTTTATTAACGTTATCGTATGAGAGAAAGAAAAAAAGACAAAATTTCGAATGAGAAAATAGTTTTAATGAATAAGATACGAAGAAAATAAACCTGCTCGAATAATTTGAAGAAAAAAAAAATCGAAACAGAAACCAATCGAAGGATGTACATTTAAGTAATTAAAACAGCCGATTCCATCAGCATGTGTATGTAATATCAAAAGAATAGAAAACATTCGGAAAACCATTTTATAAATTGCGCGACCGGAAATTTATCTCAAAGCAGTTGAATTATTCCCTTTATTTAAGAGAAATAAAAGTAGCTCTTTTGCTGTTTTTAACGATATTTAACGCTGGTTTCTCTTTGCGATATCGTTTCGATTACATTGAAGTAACCGACTTATATTGGATGAGTATTCTGAGCAGTTATACTTAGACTGTTAACATTTATTTATCTAAAAGATTAAAATTAAAAGAAAGGTCGTTGAGTGCACAAATGGCTTTATAAATATTTAATTTTCCAAAGAAAAAATGTTATTAGTTTATGTATTCTTTATTAATTAATTGTTTAGAAGTTTGATTTCCGGAATCACACATTATATGTATTAACTTGTAGGCGAATATTAAAAATTTGTTTTATAGAAATTTTTGTATATTTATATTTTTCAAAATAAGCTACTACGGATTTCCAATTTGTGTTAGAAAAACACTTTCCAAAACTTTTCTCTATATAACTGTGTTCTTATGAATAACACGCACAAAAAAAATAATATTTTCCGTGCAGAAATGTTTTTTAGATTTTTAAAAAAATATTCTGGGATTTATTCCCCTATCACAATATCAGTGAATAATCAGACAATGTACTTTAAAATGTTTTATAGTAGAAATCTTCAGCAAATTTCATTACAAATAAATTTATTTGGTTTTCAAAAATGTATTCTCATATTAAATTTATTCGGGATTAGATTTTAAAAACTGTATTTATATATTATCTAATATTTATTACATTCCTTACCTTATTTAGAATCATTGAAAGCAATGCTATTGATATTTAAATATTTTTTTTAGTAAAGATAGAATGACTGTTGTGTTGCAGCAACTGGAGCTTCACTCTACTACTGTGTCCAAAAAATAAGACCAATTTTCCTTTTTAAAATGTCGGGCCTTATGAAATTTCAATGTTCTTTCTTTTTTAGGTTGCTGGCACTGTCCTTGACATTTGTGCGAAATTTGACGTGAAAATATTCATTAGTGTTTGAGTTACGCTTGGCTTTGTGAACTGATTCCGGTGATTTTTCAAATATCTGAATTTATTGAGCAAAAATCCTGCATTAAATTTTGTTTGCGGAAACGTATAAAATGTTGCAGAAGGCATTCAGTGAGTATTCCTTTATTGGAAATAAATGTTTAGAAATGGTATAAACAGTTCAAAGAAAGCAGTGAAAGCGTTGAACATGAAGAGCCCTTAGGTCTACCATCAACCTCAACAGATGAAGCTCATGCCCAAAAAATTAAAGATTTGAAAATTGTAAACCGTCGATTTATAATTAGAGACTTTTCTGATGATGTTGGAATTTTAAAAGGATCGGTCAATTCCATTTTGCTCCTCAAACGCGTCAAATCTTGATTAGTACCGAAAACACTGAATGCGCCAGCTCACACTGCATTGATTCTTCTTGACTTTAAAATGAAAGACATATTGTTTCTCTAAACTGTATTACTGATCAAATATGTATGGGCCAATACAATTTTCGTAAGTTTACATATTTATGAACATTATAATTATTGCAATTTATTATTTAAAGTGATTACCTTTGCTTAATACATTTTAATCCCTTGTATTAAAAATTTAGGAAATTAAATAAAATATGCAGTCCTTTTATTTATTTCTAATTCATCTGTTATGGACATTATTGTTCCTAAAATACAAATTTTAAAACATATTTATAGAAATCTTTCATCGAGCCTATACCAGCCACAATAAATTCAATTATTATTCCAATTTAAAATTTTGGACAAATGTATGTGAAACAATGAAATTATTAAATATACTCATGACATTTCAATGTAAATATGAATAATTTCTTTTTCTATTACTATATTTGCAAAATAAATATCTCTCAATATGCAAATAAAAACCAGTTCCGAATTACATTACTATTCATTATAAACAAACGGATGAGCAAGTATGCGCATCCCAAAATATCAGAGTGTAGCCGTATGGAAATATCCTTTCAAAGCTATTACCTTCCCACAAACCATCATTCTCTGGATATTGAAATGCAAACAAGCATTCAAAATTATCACTCGAATAATTTCGAACCGAGATGCTGTTGTATAGATTCAACTTAATTCAGCTTACCAGCAGGATAGAGGGAAGGTGGGGTAAAAGAGACACGGAGAACCAGCATAATAAACTGGAGAGAAACTTGCTCTCTGGCAAAGCAAACGTTCGTGAATGGACTCTAATGTGGAACCCCCAACAAATTGCTCTCCAGTTTTGTGATCCTCCGCTTTGCAATTCGCTTCTCGTGAAAAGTCGTTGGTCGGAAATTGTGCGTGAACAGGCACACTTTCCCGTGGACTGCGACCGCACTCTCAAAACATTCTGCGGCTGTTCGCAGACCCTTAACTTTACTTATGGTAAACAAACAGTCCGTAATGGTTTCCAAGGAGGCGAAACTTCTCTCTAATATGAAGAGTGGATTGAAATGCACGGAAGCCTCAGAAGACTCGTTTTCTTTCCTCTGCTTTCAGTGGACTCTTACGAGGTGAAGAAAGCGCCTTTCATCGTTAAAATTTTAATGAGAGTGAAGTCTTTAATAAGTATAATTTTAAGAATAAAAGTGTTGCATCAGTTTTAATGTTTGATGTGATTACTTAATTGATTCCAGAAAAGCGACTTTCAAAGCGTTTATTTGTTGTTTCATCAGGCATCTCTCAATTAGTGAACAATGATTGAAAATTTTAGTTTAACGATTGTTTTTAGGTAATTTAACAAAGCACCAAGAGTAACCGTTTCCCATTTTTATCATTCATAAGTATGTCATATAATATTTTGTTTTCATTTTTGAACGAGTAATCTATTACGAAGGAAAACACCAGGGATGCCTCTATAATTGATATAGGGCATTTTGATTGTAATAAATGCTACTTAACTATTATTTTTTTTAAATTTCAAGAAAATATTCATGTATAAATCATTTTATTATAATTACAGCAATAATTATTATAGTTGTTTTAATACATTTATATAATTTGTATAATTTCAGATCAGGAATGTGTTTAAAAAATTTAATTTCTTACTTATTTCAAAATTTTTCTCAATTCTTTAGAACATTGCGCTGCAATAATATTTTATATATATATATATAATTTGACCATAACATGCACTAGGATTAATATTACTCTTATTAAAATAAAATATATGTGTGAAATAAGGAAAATTTAAAACTTAATATGAAACATTAACTATTATACTTCATTTCTTATTACAAAGGATTAGCAAATTAAAAAAGATCTAAAATAATAACAATTATAAAAATTAAAATGTTACCCTAAAATATGTCATTAATTTTTAATAAAATAAGTGATATTATAAAGAAACTATATTATTATTATATATATTAAAAAAATAATAAGAAAAAAATATTTCTTTAATTTACACCACAGAAAATTACTTTATTAAATGAAATTTCAAATATTTTTCAATATCGAACCTAAACTATATTCTTTCAAAATTAAATAAATCTTCCATCATCTCTCTCAAAAAAGTTCAGATGATTGTCATTTAAAAAAACATATTTTTGTTTTCCTTTAAGATTTTTTTAGCATTCCTTTCAATTCCCAAAGTGAAATTAAAAGCTGATGTTTATTTTTCTTTTCGTAAATATTGCTTTTTAACAGGCAGTGCCAGAAATTAGTCTGAAGGAAAATAATATTTTCAGTAGCTATTGACATTAATTTTCAAATACTTCTCTTGAAAAGTTTTCCAATTATTTCTATCCTTTCTCTCTTATTACATTAGAATGAAAAGTACTAACATCAGAAAAATAATATTCTTAGAAAATTAGATCTGTACCACGAGGTGAAATTTTTTTTTAGCATTTATATAGGTAGTCTGATATACTCTAGAAATATTTATTTTCTAAAATTCTATTGAAATACTGAATTTTTGAAAAAAATATGCTTTTATTTTTCATTTAAATTCTGTGTGTAGTAGTTCAACGTTATATAGCATATTCGGGTATTTTACGAACTATTTATTGAAAAAGTTCCACGAAAACAACTCTAGAATTTTCAATTGCAAAAATAGAATAAATGGAAATTAATGTAAAGATTTTAAAAGAAATTCTGCGTTTATGATTTCATTGATTTAAACATTTTTGTTCTCAAGTCCTCTTTTATATTTAAAACTACTGCTGTTCAATAATCAAATATATTAAAATTCTATCTTCATTATATTGTTTTCATTAAAACGAACAAAATACTGTTCTAAATTATTGTATAAAAAAACATCATGCATCATTGTATTTAGCCTTAAGAGGATCTTTCGTTATGATATATGCTTTATAAATTTTTGTTTAAATTTTCTTTATTTACTTTTTTACAATGACAATTCAAACTTTAGGAAAGAAATAAAAGCTCTTACCTATTTTCATTAGTAAACGATTTTTAATTAAAATTAACAATTTCAAAGTATCTGTTGAATAAACTTCAGAATAGTGCCACGAAAAAGAAATGCAAGTCAATAATCAAATATCTTATTTTCAAATTATTAATTTAAATATATTTTAAATGTATTAAAACTCAGTTGTGAATTTTTTTTTATTTATAAGTTTATATCCCTTATATATCTTTTATTTCTAAGCTTATATCTCTAGTTTTTAAATAAATTAGATCTGTAGCAAAATAAAATATACCACTTCATATAAAAACGAACTTGTTATAAATGTAACAACTTATGTCATGACCTTTTATTGCATGTTGATAAAGAATGCATGTTTCAATAAAAATTTTTAAAATATGTGTAAACAATTTCAAAGCATCTGTAAAATAAATTTCAAAATAGTATACTTGAAAAAGAATTACAAGTCAATAATTTTATATTCTATTTTCTAATTTTTCTTAATATTAATAAAGATGTGTGTACAGAATTTATATTTAAATATTCATTGCAAATCAAAATATATTTAAATTCTAAATTTGTGTTGAATATGTAAAGAAATTCAAATAACCTCCATTTTTAAACATTTTAATATTTCTAAAATTTTAATCAACTTTCTATATTCCGATGATAATAATATTTTAAATTTAAATGTGTTTAAACACCTTACATTTAGATATATTTTCATATTAAGAACTGTGTTTATTAATCTGAATTTGAATGCATGTATTAATTTAGGTTGAGTAAATAAACCTATCCAAATAATCATATCTTAAAACAGTTCTACGTAAATACTTCTTTAAACATTGAATGATTTTATATATTATTATGGAAATAATATTTATTTCCTTTAATTTGTAAAGAGATTTGGATTCATCTTTGAAATGCAAAACAATTTGCCTTCTTTAAACATTGTATATTATTATGGTCCACTTTTCTAATACATTTTATTGAAGCTTTCATCTACTATTTAAAAATCACCCGCATCATAAATGGCAATTATGTCAATTTTATTTAATCTTGAGAAGAAAAGCGTGGCTTGCCTTATTTAAACTCAAAGATCTTTTAAAACTGCATGAAAGAGTGAGAATGGTTGTATCCAAGAACATAATCATACTTAGTAAGCGTTCTGAGCTTATACTTCCCAAGATCTTGCAAAAACAAAATTTACTCTGAATAAGCTTTTCATCGTTATTTTCGGTTTTGGGTCTTAAAACTATTTTATTCCTAATATCCTAGACGATAATTTTCTATGGTGTGTTTTCATTCATTACAATAATTTTGTTTTTGAGACGCATCTAATTTCAAAAGCATTTTTCTTATTAATAATTTATTTAAATAACTTAAATTTTTAATTTTAATCTTTTATCTCATAATTTAATAATAATCACTTACATTGCTTAGAAATTTTTATAATGGTTAATAAAAATGGTATTTTATGTTAACTATTACTTGGATTTTTAGAAATATATATATTGAATGTTTAAAAATTATACAAGAGAAGATATTTCAAAATTTAGAAATTATATTAATATTTAGAATTACATGCTTTTAAAATATACAGAAATATGGAATTTATATTTATTAATAGCAAATACAGAAATATAATCATGTCACAATAATAATAGAATGTTTTATGAGAAGGAAGTTTAAATTTATTAAATAAATATTATGCTATTCAAACGCTTCCAGCAATTTCAAAAAGTCTAATAAAATTGCATTTCAAATAAAACGTTATTGAAAAATTATGTTTATGTTCACCGTTCCGTTTGTTCAAATAGTATATAGTATAACTCATAAATAAAATAGGAATAAATAGTTCAAAGTCCCCCTCAAGAAACATTAATATAAAATTGTAATGGGCTTTGGCCGATATAAAGGATATTCATAAAATTTAGAATTTAATTTTAGAACAAAAAGCATAATACTAAACAAACAAAGAAATAAAATATATCAATAAATCCGATTCAGACAATAAATTATGTTCATTAATTCAAAACTGAAGAAAGAATGATTAAATATTAAAATATAAAACTTTAAAATTTCAAAAAGAATTTATAAAATAACATGTGGAAGAAGTTTAAATTAGACAATATGAATAGGACGTGAAACAAATTAAAAAAAGAAAGAAAGATAACTTCATAACTAATTAGTTAAATAAATAAGGATGTCAAAATATAAAAAAAAAAAATGAAAATAAATTTTATGAATATTAATACTTAAAAAATATGGTATGACAAAATGTATGTAAATACAAATAAAATATGAATAAAACGAAAAATATACAGTACAGCGGTTATAGAATATTTTGAAAATATGGTACGGTATGACATGCAAAATATTGTGACAACATTCAGCTTACAGAGTATGAAATAATAAAATTCTAGAAATTAAATTTAAAAAAGGGCCCAGAAAATCAAATTAATATTTCAGTGCTAATGAATTTCGTGGATGATTATTTAATTTTCGATTTTGTCCATGAGTTATATACTTCTGTAAAAAAAAATATTCCTTTGAAATTAAAGATAATATATTTATTTGTGATATTATTCTTTATGGCATTTGCAATAGTGTTTGTCTTATACCGTCTGAAAGTTAACCTTTAAACACAGAAACAGTAGAAACCCGACAACGACTCCGTAGAAATCAAATGTTAATTGCTGTTTGAAAGCTCAGCCTGTCATTTACGGCCACATTTCTGCTGAAGGTCCGAATCGGTCTTTGAGTGGCAGCTGGCATATTTACCCTCCCTCAGACTGGATGCCGGTAATTGATTCTCGGCATAACAAACTTGTTTGGAAATTTTCCTTTCGGAATGAAGGAAATCTGCATAAACGCTCTGCCCTGTCTGCAACTTTCTGCTTTCACCGCTGGTTATTCTGAACAGCGCATCCCATTCTAATCTTGGGCAAGCGATAATAGCTCCCGGCGCATTTCAAAGGAGAACCTTTCTGCAACGAG
Source organism: Caerostris darwini (assembly GCA_021605075.1). Taxonomy (NCBI): domain Eukaryota; kingdom Metazoa; phylum Arthropoda; class Arachnida; order Araneae; family Araneidae; genus Caerostris; species Caerostris darwini. The sequence continues at coordinate 35,323 of BPLQ01012852.1, read as the reverse complement.
TTCAGTTTGCGAGAAGCAATCAAATGCTAATAGGGCCACGAACAATATCGTCTTCCTGTGGAAATTGAGGCAATTAAAATTTTCCAAGTTTCGATGTTCTGGAAGAGATACGTGCTCGATTATTGTTACATCCTGGAGTCGAATGACCCGCGCGAGATTTTTCTAACATCTTAATTTCTTTTTGTAAAACGGAGGAGGGTGATTAGAGAAATTTTCAACAAGCATCGCCACAAAAACTATTGTGAGAATGTATAAAAATTTTAAATGTGGTTTGTTTCTGAATACATATTTCATTAAATAATAGTTACCCTAATTACAAAATGATTATGAAATAGTTAATGTACAATAAGCAAGTATTTTCTTTTAATTTAAATTTGCAATATTGAATAACATTATTCACATTCAAATAAATGCAGTAGATATTACATAAACAAAAATACAATTAATGTTTATATATTACAAACAATCAATCATTTGTGAAAGAAGATTAAGGAAATACTTTTTAAATATTTATTTTAGGAAATTTTTTTTCCACTTCTTACCAGTTTTTTAAAAATATTTTTACATTTTAATTATATAAATTGTTTATACTTTTAACTTATAATTTATAACATTCTACATACGTTTTCTAAAATGCATAATTATAACTTTTTTCAGGAATTATTACGGTTGGAAGCATATATGAGGAATTATTTAAACTGATTACTAAACTCATATTAGTTAACGAAAATCAGATTCAGATTCTTTGAAAAATGTTTGTGAAATAAACAGATAGTGGTGCTATCAAATTAAAAACAGTTTAAGTAAATGCTGTTAAAATATTTTTAAATATATAGTTATGAAAATTTTAAATGATAAAATAAAAATTGCAATTTATATGACATACCATTTATATCTTTTTTCTTTTATACAACAATTTAATTTTATCTAATATCCTTTATTTGGATCATGATCATCCTTTTCTTCCTTGCAATTGTTCTTTCTTAAGAGAAATTCATCTATATTTGTATTATACGTAAGAGAGACAAAGAAATTCCTATTCAGCAAGTAAGTCAGTCACGAACCAAAGTCGGCCAAATTAGTCTGCCATTTTCAATATTGCTGAAAATTATAGCAATTTCTAAGAAACTGCTATGATCCATTTTTACCAATCAACGAGTATCTTTATCCGCCCTGGCTAGACATAAGAATAGCAGGATTGAGAAAAAGGCGTATTTTTTCAAATAGATTAAATACATCTTTATTGTTATTTAAAATACAAAATTATTTTATTAGACTATTCGTAATTAAAATATTTGAATCAATCATGCATTTTTTAAGATCAGAAAGAAATATTTATTTATGAATTCATTATTTTCTTTGTGCATTTGGGGTGATATATAAATATTTACATTTGAATTGCTATTATTACAGTACAACTGTTCAGAGTAACTAATTCAAAAATATATATTTAAATTTGAAAAGTTAGTATAACTGTTTAAAAATGCAATTATTCTGTTGATGTCAATTAATGAGATCAAGCAAAATATCTTTTTTCAATTATCTTCCATTGAAGCTTATTAAAAATTCTCCTACTTCATTAAGTTGGTAAGAAAACTCTTATTTGAATTTATAAGATATCCAAAACATTTTTTATGTCTTACAAAAGTCTCAGTTCACCTTATTTAAGCTCTATTAGAACCGACAAAAGGAAAATAATTTTGAAGAACAGGAATCTTTGAATTAATTTTCCATCCTAATTGGTTTTCTTTAAGGAAAATTCCGGACCGGCTCATCTTTATTTGACTTCATTAACGGACTAATGAACGCTGAATTCATCCTCATTTTATTAACGTTACCGTATGTACATTTCAGAAGAGAAAGAAAAAAACAAATTTTTGAATCAGAAAATAGTCTTAATGAATAAGATACGAAGAAAATAAATCTGCCCGAATGATTTGAAAAAAGGAAATAAATAAAACAGAAACCAATCGAAGAGTGTACATTTAAGTAATTAAAACAGCCGATTCCATCAGCATATGTCTGTAATACCAAAAGAATAGAAAACATTCGGAAAACCATTTAATAATTTGAGCGACCGGAAATTTATCTCAAAGCAGTTGAATTATTCACTTTATTTAGGAGAAATAAAATTAGCTCTTTTGCTTTTTTAATGATATTTAATGCTTGTTTCTCAGACGTCGTTTCGATTGCATTTAAGTAACTGAATTATATTGGATGAATATTCAGAGCAGTTATACTTAGACTTTTAACTTTTATTTAGCTAAAGATAAAAATTAAAGGAAAGATCGTTGAGGGCACAAATGCTTTATAGATATTTAAATTTGAAAGCAACAATTGTTTTCAGTTTATGCAAGATTTATTAAATAATTAATTACTATTTTGATTGCCAGAGTCACATTATACTTATTTTGTAGTGGAATATTAAAATTTGCTTTATAGAAATCTGCGTATTTTTATATTTTACTAATATAAGCTACAACGGATTTCTGATTTGTTTTAGGAAAAACATCTTCCAAAACATTTGGGTATATAACTCGGTTCTTATGAATAATATAAAATAATTAATATTTTCAGTGCAGAAATAGTTTTTAGATTTTTAAAAATATTCTTTGATTTATTCTCTTATCACATAATATCAATGAATAACCAGACAATGTATATCACAAAATTTTATATTATTTTCATCAAATTCCATTACAAATTTCCAGACAAATAAATTTTTTTTTTAAATTTATGATATGCTTAATGTGTTAAAATGTTAGAATTTAAAATGAAAGAATGAGCGCACAATATTCAATAAATATTTCAGTTATAATGGTCCCTCTGGAGGATTAATTGTACATTTACTTTAATGAAACTTATTGAATTTGTGATTTTCCAAATTTTCTATAAGTCATATATTTCTACACCACAGAATCAAAGTAGAGACAACAACAAGCTAAATAATAAATATCCCTTCTCCCCCCAAAAAAAATCCATTGAATTTAAAAGATAACATATTTATAAAACAATTTGTAATATTTTTTACACTTGCAACAGAGTTTGTACTATATACCGTCTGAAAGTAAGCATTTAAAATACATAGAACTGAAGAAATTCCCCAACAACTCCATATAAATCAAATGGTAAGTGCTGTTTGAAATCTCAGCCTGTCATTTACTACCACATTTCTGTCGAAGGTCCGAATCGGTCTTTGAGTGTCAGCTGGCATGTTTACCCTCCCTCAGCCTGGTTGCCGGTAATTGAGTCTCGGCATAACAAACTTGTCTGGAAATTTTCCATTCGGAATGAAGGAAATTTGCATAAACGCTCGCCCTTGTCTGCAACAACATCCAACTTCTGAGTATTCTGAAGAGCGCATCCCATTCTAATCTTGGGAAGCGATAATATCTCCCAGCGGCATTTCAAAGGAGAACTTTTCTGCAACGAGTTCAGTTTCCGAGAAGCAATCAGATGCTAATAGAGCCACGAGTAATATCGTCTTTCTGTGGTAATTGAGGCAATTAAAATTTTCCAAGTTTCGATGTTCTGGAAGAGATACATGCTCGATTATTGTTACATCCCGGAGTCGAATGACTCGCATGAGATTTTTCAGACATCTTAACTTCTTTTCGAAAAACGGAGGAGGGTGGTTAGAGACATTTTCAACAAGCATCGCCACAAAAGGTATTTTGAAATCGTATAAAAATTTTAAATGTGGTTTGTTTCGGAATACATTTGTCATTAAATAATAGTTACCCTAATTACAAAATGATTATGCAATAATTAATGTATAAAAAAATAGTATTTTAATAACCTTTTAATTTAACCTTTAATTTAAACCTTTTAATTTAAATTTGCAATATTGAATGACATTGTTCACAATCAAATAAATACAATGAATATTACATAAATAGTACACTTAATGATTATATATTGAAAAAAAAATATTGTTTGTGAAATAAGATTAAGTAAATACATTTTAAATATTTATTTTAGGCAAATATTTTTTTTTCGACTGGTTACTAGTTTTAAAATAATTTTACATTGTAATTATATAAATTGACTTAATGTAATGTTTAACATATATATAATATACCACATAACTTTTTTAAAATGCATCATTCTAACTTTTTTTGGAATTTATTACTATCGGAAGATTATATGGAGGGTTATTTAAACTGAATACTAAACTCATGTTAGTTAACGAAAATCATATTCAAATTCTTTGAAAAGTGTTTGTGAAATAATCAGAAAGTGGTTCGATCAAATTTAAACCAGTTTAAGTAACTACTGTTACGCTATTTTTAAAATATAGTTATAAAATGTTTAAATAACAACATGAAAATTATAATTTATATGATATATCATTTATATCTTCTTTCCTTTATACGAATAGTTAATTTTATCTAATATCCTTCAATTAGATCATGATCGTCCTTGTTCCTTTCTTCTTAAGAGAAATTCATCTATACTTGTATTATACGAAAGGGAGACAAAGAAATTTCTATTCAGCAGGTAACTCAGTCACGAACCAAAATCGGCCCAATTGGTCTACCCTTTTCAATTTTGCTGAAAATCACAGTATTTTCTAAGAAACTGCCATGATCCTTTTGGTGCCAATCAAAGAGTCTCTCTAACCACCATGGCTAGGCATAAGATTAACAGCATTGAGATACATCTGTTTTGTTAATTAAAATATAAAATTATCTGATTACACTACTCGTAACCGAAATCTTTGTATAGATAGTACAATTGTTTAAAAACTGAAAGAAATAATATTTATTCATGACTTCATTATATTCTTTGCGCATTCGGGCCAAAAGGTGATAAATATTCGCATTTGAATTGCTATTATCATAGTACAATTGTGCAATGTAACTAATTTATAGAAATAGATTTAATAAATGCTCATGCAAGAATGCAATTATTTTATTGATGTCAATTAGAAAGATCAAACAAAATATATTTTTCAATTATCTTCATTTAAAGCTTATTAAAAATTCTACTTTGTTAAGTTGGTAAGAAAATGCTTATTTGAATTTATAAGGTATCCAAAAAATCAAAAACTTTTTAGGTCTTACAAAAGTGCCAGTTCATCTTATTTAAGCATCTATTAGAAATCGACAAAAGGAGAATAATTTTGAAGAAAAGAAACCTTGAATTAATTTTCCATCCTAATTGGTTTTCTTTAAGGAAAATTCCGGACCGGTTCATCTTTATTTGCCTTCATTAACGGACTAATGAACGTTGAATCCATCCTCATTTTCTTAACGTTAGTGTATCAGCATTTCAAAAGAGGAAGAAAAAAAAAGACAAATTTTCGAATGAGAAAATAGTCTTCAATGAATAAGAACGAAGAAAATAAATCTGCTCGAATAATTTGAGGGAAAAAAATAATTAAAACAAAAACCAATCGAATGATGTACATTTAAGTAATTAAAACAGCCGATTCCATCAGCATGTGTATGTAATATCAAAAGAATAGAAAACATTCGGAAAACCATTTAATAAATTGCGCGACCGTCATCATCTCAAAGTTATCTCAAAGCAGTTGAATTATTCACTTTATTTAAGAGAAATAAAAGTAGCTCTTTTGCGTTTTTAACGATATTTAATGCTTGTTTCTCCTTTGCGACGTCGTTTCGATTACGTTTAAGTAACCGACTTATTTTGGATGAGTATTCAGAGCAGTTACATTTATAGTTAACTTTTATTTATCTAAGGATAAAAATTACATGAAAATTTGTTGAGTGTACGAATGATTTATAAATATTTAATCTTTAAAACAAAACAAAAAAAAAAAAAAAAAAAAATTCATATCAAAAAATTTATATTTATAAAAATATTTATAAAATTTATATCATAAAATTTCAAAATTGTTATCAGTTTAGGTATCATTATTATTAATTAATTGTTTATTATTTTGATTATCAGAGTCACATTTTAGTTATTAACTTATAAGCGAATATTAAATTTTTTTTCTAGTAATCTTTGTATATTTATATTTTACAAAATAAGCTACAACGGATTTCCATATGCGTTGGAAAAAATGTCACTTATTGAAAAGAGAAATTCTTCTTATAGGCCTTATAAGTAAACATTATGTATACTTATAAGGCCATAACATTATGTGTATTATAGTAAATGCCTTATAAGAATTAACATTATGTTTTGAGCTATTACTGACAATAATTAGTATTTTGTTAATAAATTCAGTGCAGAAACTAAACGCTATGCTGCCACCTATGCACTACAAGAGCGTCCCTTGTGGCGTTTAGGAGAAATGTTCAGTAGGCTTCGAGGAAGTACAGCACAACCGGCGCTGCAACTGAGAAACGCTTAGCGATTGCAGTAGCATTCTTGATTTTCTACCTTGTAAATAAATATAAAGGGTTATTGAATTTAAAAAAAAAAGTATAATTAAAATATATTAAACACATTTTTAAATGCAATAAATAAACTTTATTTTTATAACTAGTAAATTATTCTAATATTTTTTTTACAAAACATATGCATAATGTTATAAGCATTTGAAATTTTTCATTAAGTCTAAGACATTTAATAAATGATGACATTTTAAACGTTCTACAGAACAGAAAAAGAAGATTTATTGTAGGATATTTTCTTTGCTGTAGAAATGGCATAAATAGTTATCAAAAATATAGAAAAGTGCAAAAATTCCAATATACATATATAATTGATATTAATGAAAATATTAATTGATATTGGTGGAACTGATATCTTTTAGTTTTAATTATTTTAATCAATTTTAATAAAAATTGGAGATAACTAGTTCTAATTTAATAAAAATATGAGCAAATACTTACAAATATTTTATTCAATATTTTTTAAATTATTGCAAACGATTAAATAAGAACTTTCATCAACACTGGCACAGCCTGCGTAAAGGGTTTCTGTCTACGATATTTATCATTTAAGATAAATTATTTATCATTATTATAAATTATTATTATAATATTATTATATTATATCATTATATCATTAATTAGGAATTATTATATCATTATTATAAATTATTTATCATTATTATCATTTTTATTTATCGTCATAAGAGTCTCAGGCCCGCTGAAAATTAAGACAATAGCTGTCAAAAAATGTTTATTTAAAAAAATAACATAATTAACCCTTTGCACACGAAGCTTTTTTTCATTCGTATTACCAGCAACTCGGAGCGATTTTTGGTGAAAAGATTATTATTACTATAATTTTTACGATTTGCTTTTGTTCTTATGTTAAAAACTGAAAATTATTTACATTGTCTCCGTAGCGGAGCCCTCGAGCTTGAAGAGAAATTTTAAATGGCTCCGCTCCGGAGCCCTCGAGTGCAAAGGGTTAAAAAAAACACGTTTCATTATAAATTTCTATTTAGTGATTACGAATTTTTCCAGATAATGTACTAAATTGCATATACGTATATTTATTGACATATAGTTTTAAAGTAAAGTTTTCTCATATGACTTACAAAAAATTAATAATAAAAACCACTTATTTATATTTTTTGAACTGAGTTACAACAGAAATTGACCCTTATAGTAAAACATTCATTACATAACTTAATATGATTTATCGAATTGTTTCCTTGAAATGAAATAAATAATATTATACTTAAAGAAATAAAATATAATGTTAAATAATTTCCAAAGCTATAATTTATTTTAACTTTTAATAATGTTATGTTATATTATATGTCAAGTTTTTAACTTTTGTTATGTTTGTGTGGCCCACTTCCAAGTTGCAGTGTTTACATGCGGCAGTGACTTTAAAAATTTTGTGCATCCCAGATTTAATGCATGTTATTAAAAGTCCATGAAGCAGCAGTGATGACCAGAATTTTTACCTTCTAAAAGGACTTTTAAGGGTAATTAATCACACACGCTTAAAATGCGCTATTTAGCTTGCACGCTATCTTGTTTGCCACTGGCAGATATGAATCAGTTTTTCTTGTTTTAACTAGATTTCCGCATTACTAACTAAAACTAAACTATTAAAAACAAAAACAATTTTGGATACAATTAGAACCTATTGCTGATAATATCAAATTAAAACAATACAAAAATGAATAAAATAAAATTTAAAGTGTTCTTTAGTATGAATTAAAATAGAAGTAAAGTTTTTAATAATACAAATACAATTATTTTAGTTAACGATAGTTAGTTAACAACAGTTTAGTTAACAATTTAACTAAAAATGCCTTTGTACAAGTTAATTATTCCTTAGCTGATGAGTTGATTTTTATTATGAAAGAAATGTTATAAGAAATTTTTAAATAAGCACCAGAATTTTATTGCAGAAAGTCATTTATAAATAATTTTCATTTATTTTTTTAAGTTTATCTGGAGCCATCTAGTGCTATATATTTATATGCAACTTAAATCTAAAAAAAAAAAACTAAAATTAATTAATTAAATTTATTTACTGAATTAATATTTGAAAAACTGTACAACAATGTCAATAAAAAAATGTATTTGAACTTTGGAGGAATAAAAATTATTTTATTAACAATTGAAAATTTGAACAAGATATATATAGGGAGAGTGTGAGCTAATAGAAGGAATTGAAATAATAATAATAATTACTTTGGGTACTATTAGAACTATTGCTGATAACGTCAAAATAAAACATAAAAAAATTAATAAAGTAAAATTTAAAATATTCTTTGGTGTAACATTCAATAACCATACACTATAACGATCAATAGCCAAAAGAATATATCAATGTTTGAAAATTATATGCATAAATGAAAGAAAGAAGTATTCCAAATACAATAAAAAGCACCATACAGCTCCATAAGCACGGGAAAATGCCAAAAGTGATAAATGTGAAACTTCAAGATGAAAGAATTGATCAACGCACTACGAGTACTTGCAGCTATTGGATATACAAATGTGCTTCAAAACCATACCACAAAACACTTCAAACAAAAGCCAAATTCTCCAGAAAATTCCTTAAGACTAACGTTATTAACGTTATTATTAAGAATAACGTTAGTCTTAATAACGTTATTACTTTCAGACTAACGTTATTAAGACTAACGTTAACATTATTAACGTTATTTTAACGTTATTATACAAGAATTAAGGGGTCCAAAGTACCATTTCCCGCAAAAATTTGAAATGGAGTTTTATTTGCTTGGTCCTTATTTTCAGATAACGTCACTGACCCCTAACCAGCACAACATCATGTTCACGCATAATAATAATAATAATGATAATAATAACTTCGGATACTATTTGAACGTATTGCTGATAATGTCAAAATAAAGCATTACAAAAATGAATAAAGTAAAATTTAAAAATATTCTTTAGTTATATAAAAACTAAAAATGACTTCGTACAAGTTAATTATTACTTAGCTGATAATTCGATTTTTATTGGGAAAGAAATATATTATGCCAGAATTATCTCTCTCTAATTACCAAATAAAGCATTTGTATTAGTAAATAAAAATAATTCTTGAGTCTTTCAGATTATCAGTATAATAAACTATTTTTAAATAATTTACAAATTAACGAAAAATTAAACTCTGATAGGGATTAGAAACAACAAAATAAACTAGTTCCACAAACTGCAAAGAGTTAAAAAGTCAAAAAGTACGTAAAAAAAACGAAATTAAAAAAAAAAAAACTACTCAATTTTTCTAAACTTTCTGCATATTGTTTGAAGATTAAATGCTCTGAACTCAAGATATCTACGAAAATATTCGAAAAGAAAAATACATTACTAACCTTTTCAATTTAATCCTCCATTTAATATATCGATTTTTCGGAAAGTTCTTTTTTTTTCTTTTTCACTGCATACCTCAGAATCCTCCAGTTGCTTCGCTATCCACATTTTTAGCGCAATTTGAAGCTAATGTCCTGAAAGTTTTTTTTTATTTTGCTGTTTTTTCAAACAGTAAAATGGCAATACTCTTTTAGAAATATCTGAACTTTCTTAGAAGTTTGGATTTTGGTACAAAACTCGAAAATATTTGAAGTCTTTTGAAGTGAGTTCTTATCATAAGTGTTTGAAATATTTACTGATAGAAAGCGTTTTTATTACTTTTTTTCTGTCGATTTTCAAAAAAGCAAAACAACTTATGTCGAGTATGTCAATCTATATTAGAGCTGATTTATCTCTAAAATGTAATTTTACGATGATCATTTATTTAATCTTTGAAAGATTTATCTTTTAAATAACTTTTAGATTAAAAATAATTTTAAAGTTTTAAATTTAACATTTTAAAAATAGATGAACAACGTCGAGTATGTCAATTCATATTAGAGCTGATTTATCTCTAAAATGTTAATTTTAAGAGGATTATTTATTTTATCGTTGAAAGATTTATCTTTTAAATAAATTTTATATTAAAAATAATTTTAAATTTCTAAATTTTACATTAAACTAAAAATAGTTTAAATTTCGAAGATTACAATTTATATGAGGCCTTGAAGGCCGAAAACCACAGATTTCGCGGTTCCTTGACCGGCGGTTCCTTGGATGTTTGTAGTGGTTCGGAATCCAGTTTAAACCGTAGGTCCCGGTCTAACATGATCGTAGAGCGTTGCGGGGGTTTTGTTACTCCGCGTCCGTAGCTTATCTTCAAGCTACACGCATCTCCTGGGTAGTGCTAAGTCGATACAGCGCTTGCTTAAGGCATTCAAGGCAACTGTCTAAGTGTTTGCCAGTTGCATTAGAAAAAAACAATTAATATGGATTTTTTTTTTTTTTTTTTTTTTCAATTAAAAACTTTTTTTATGTAACAAATTCCTTTTGTATGTTACTACATAATTTATTTTATTTTTCGTACTAAATATTAATATAATTTTTTGAGTAAACTGTTCTAATCTTAAACAACGAAAATTATAAAGGGGCCTGATGGCCGAGTGACTAGCACTCTGCTGCTTAATGTGGCAGATTTTGGGTTCGAAACCCGGCGTTACCTTGGATGTTTGCAGTGAATTCACTTTAAATTGTAGGTCCCGGTCTAATATGGCTGTCGAGGGTAGGGCTGACTATCTTCCCTGTACAAAAAAGACCTCTCATCTCGTAATCTTGCAGTAGGCAGATGGAGTGGAGCTGTTAAGCCGATGATGATAAAAATTGTAAAACATGAAATAAAAAGATCAAATAATAATATTTAAAATAAAATTTAGTAATATATGCATTTTTTTACAATGAAAGTAATTTTACATAACATTTTTTAAAAGCAATGATATTTTTATGCTCTTATTATTTTTATTATAAAATTTGTATTTTAAAAAGCAAACATTCTATGTATTTTAAACATCATCATGATCATTGGCGCAACAGGCCCGTGGTGCGCCAAGGTCGTCTACCTACTGGCAGATTTCGAGACAGGAGATGTTTCCTTTTTACAGGGTCGGGTTGTCAATTCAACTATTAAACAGTCATATTAGGCAGGGACCTACGGTTTAAAGTGGTTTCCGAACCACTACAAAAATCCATGGTACAGGCGGGATTCGAATCCGAAACCTGTCGTATAGTGCGCTAGAGCTCTAGTTACTCAGCCACTAGGCCCCTATTGTAAGCAATTCCTCAAAAATAATATTGAGTTGCTGCTTCTTAATATAACATGACTTATATCTAATAAGAAATGGGGCCTGAATGGCAGAGTAGCTAGCGCTCTGGCACTCGGTACCACAGGTTTCGGGTTCGAATACCGGCGGTGACATGGATGTTTGTAGTGGTTCGGAATCCACTTTAAACCTTAGGTCTCGGTCCTAATAGGATCGTAGAGCGTTGCAAGGGCATTGTTACTCCGCGTCCGTGGCTTATCTTCAAGTTACACGCGCCCCCTGGGTAATGCAAAGTGAGTAACATCTGTGCAGAGCTTGCCTAATATAAGACCACTGTCTAAGTGTTTGCCAGCTGCATTAGAACAAAAAAATCTAATAAATTTTAGTCAATATAATCAGTTTAATCAATAACAGTCAGCCTTAAATTTTACATTAAATTAATTAAACCTGATTTGCTTCAAAATCTGAAATAATTTTGTTATATTACTTAACCAAACAGATTACATGGTATAATTTCATACTATTAGGCATCATTATAAATAAGGCAAATTTTTATTTCATTATAAAAAAAATGCAGAAAAAAAATGTAGGAATAGCTTTTGAAATTATTAAAGATAAATATTGACTCTTTCATTGTCCATATTTCAATTTAAGTATGTAGAATAGTTTCCAATGTTTTCTTATATTAAACAACAACATTTTTACATTTTCGAGGTTTTATGCAACAAATGAAAGACGTGTTTGAAATAAAGAGAAATGCAGAAATTTGTTTTGAAAGTGGATTACATTTTTTTTTTCCTTTTCTTCTGTTGCGTTCGTCGTCAACAAGAATAAAAAAAACAAAGATATAAAAAAAAGAGTCAACTCAGGGTTTCATTTCAAAAGCATTTTAAGAATTTCTTTCTAACGAATAATTTTTTTTCTCTCTGAAATACAGCGTTCTAAATGTCACTTTAGTTTGTAATATTGACACTGTAAACCAAAATATAAACAAAAGCTTGTTTTGGATATAAGATTAAATTCTGTCAACAACAAATTTTCGTACATGCTATAAAAATAGGATTGAATTTTCAGGAAAAACAATACCGGGCTGCTTTAGTAAAGCTTTAAAACAAGAAATGCGAATGTATTTGTGCTTACTCGATTTTATTGAGATTATATTTTTTTTCAAACAGTGTCTATGATTGTAGACATAGACACAATGTTTTAAAAAATGTATATTACATAAATTCGAATAAGTACAAACACATTCGCCCCTTTTCTGTATTATACGTGCTTTGTAATCCACAGTCGTGAAATTAATGTGATTTTAAGCTACATATTTTAGACAATGTTCTCAGTTTACTGTATAGATTGTTTTATACGTCTCCTATCCTAAATTTTAGGTATAATTCTGGACAGACTAAATTGAGATTTTGAAATATAATGTACAAGAACACTAAATAATATTAGATTATTTTCAACTTTTTTGTGCAAAATATTTTAATATGATTTATCTTCATATTTTTTTTAAAACTTCCATTCCTTCTCAAAAAGTCCTTAAAGTGTTTTTAAAGAGTATTTTTTATTACTTATGTCATAAATGTTTGAGAAAGGGGATTTGAAATATAAACAAAACAAAGTTTATTTTGTAAAAATATAAGAAAATTTTCGTTTATTGAAAACAATTTCATATATTTTTATTTTATTATAAGATAAAAATAATCTTAAGTGATTTGTATGGCATCACATTAAGAAGTTTATTAGAAAATTCGTTTAGTTTGTCGCTCTACGGTTGTTTTTTGCACACTTTAGGCTAATTAGACCGGCATCAAAAATTTAACTTGAAGTCCGAATCACTAACAAACATCATGCTGCTGCCTGCAATAACTAAAGTTAAAGGAAAGACTAAACTAAAAGGCCTGATTAATCAACTAATTTAATTCAGTTGATTGCCTTAATCAACTGAATTAAACTAAACCTTAAAGACTAATGTTAGGATTCGAACTTGCAGACTGTGGTACCGAAGACCAGAGTGCTAACCAATTGGCCATCAGGCTGCGTTTACGAGAAGAAGTGTAGATCATGAATGTTTACAACGTAACTGACTTTTTATTTATGGAGTACTTATTTGGTATTACCGCAATTATGATAATACATTACGTTACATTTAAATTACCATAATTATGGTAATACCTTCTTTTTTATAAATTTTATATGATAATATATTAATTTTCCAATAATTCTTCTTCATTGACCATGATGGGTCAAGCCTGTTTGTAAATCAATCAAATAATTAATGATTATTAATTATTGTAAAATAAATAAATTTGTAACACACTCAAATAATTAATTATTGTAAAATAAATAAATTTGTAATACACTCAAATAATTAATTATTATTAATTATTGTAAAATCCTATTTGTAAATTTATTGGACCTTGACGGTTTCAGGTTTCATCAAGTAATACATAGAAAAACAAGAATTATTTTAAATTACAATACAACCTACTAAAAGATGATAAAAGTGTTTCTGAAAAAGTTCTATATCAATATTTGTCCTTACGTTTTATAGAGAAAAAAAAAATCTCCAGAGTATATAAAATATATTTTATAAAAACAATGGTATTGATAATGCATCTATAATTTTTACTATATTTTCTTGGAAAATTTAACACCTATACATTACAATAAAACTTAAATTGTGATTTATTCATTTTAATTTATTTTTTTTCTTGATTTTGTATATTTTGTCTGTATGCTTCCAATACCTTACGGCTATAAAACATTGTTTGTAATCTATTTATATGGACTAGTATACAATAATAAAGCAATAATTCTATTCTAAAATACATTTAGATGAGATAAATATAAAAGCTATATTACATCTTTGCATTTTTCTTTCAGCTGAGTGTTGGGTAAAATATGCGCAAATGTGCCAAGAATTTACCACAAATCCGTCAAATACGGTCTGGGATATAATATAATGATAATAATAGATAATAATGTATAGTAATGATCTGGGATATAATGATAATAATGTAACATGTCTTGTTATTTGACAGACATTACTTGTTAGTAATGTCTGTCAAATAACAAGACATGTTATATTATTATCATTAATGACATGGTGGCTTTGAGTTTATCCACGAAGTTGAATTTTGCTAAAAGTAAATTATCCAAAATTGTCATCCTAAAATACTCGAGTAAATTGTTCGCTAAAGCTTGGTAAAATCTGGTCCATAAAACACACTTTATATACTTAAAATTATTTGGACTTATTGGATTATTGGACTTTTATTTTATTTTCGTTATCAACATCATTTATATCATTCTTTAATATACGAAAATTGTTATTTAATTTACACATTCATAATTTTTTTTCCTCCAATATATTTACATCATTTTTGTCTTGCATATAAAAATATTTTAAGAAATATGTTTGATATCAAAAGCTACTTGAATTTAACTCAATCATTTTAAGAATTTTTTTAAAGAGAAGTTGGATCATGTTCACGTATGTTTCCAAATCGATGGCGAAAGAATGATGGCAAAATAATTTCCTCACGTATAATGCAACGAACGTGGAAAAAAGACGACACTATCGCGATTGCTGATACATCGAACGATCAGTACCTTAATAACTTTCGATTACCGAGGCATTTACAAGCTGAACACGTGATAAAGTAGTCATTACCACGCAGAAGCTTGATGGTCCGTTTTCTCTCTTATTCTATTGGACGTTTGGAGAGCAAGATAAATTGACCAAAACTTTACTCTGAAAAAAGCACTTTAAGCTTCTTCAACTATTAATCAAGCAATCGAGACTAACATGGTAAATATCTCAAAGAGTTAAACAGAATTTATTATTATGTAATTAAGAAACCAAATGAAACGAGATATTTTTTCTTATTTTGAAATGGAATTTGTAACGAGCAAAAAAAGTTAATAAATAATGTGATATTTTAAGTTGAAAAGAATTTCGAAAATATAAAATGTTGTATTAAAGTATTCTGCTGTTTTTGTTTTCAAATGCAAGGTATTTCGATCTTAGATAATTCTCTTTTAGAAAGACAGATAAGTAGGAGATTAAGAGAATTTATATTTTAGATGACGACATTCCCTTTATGTTTACTTATCTAAATATAAAAATGTATCCAAATAAAAAGGTAACTACAGCTATAAGTAAGAAATTTTAATAATAATATTTTAATTAGAGTTCATGGAGAATAGTATAACTATAAATAAACATCATTGACTGTGAAATACGATTCCAGCGAGTAGGGAGGGGATGATTTCAGTGTAGAAATTACTGGGATCTAGTTTCCCACGATACCCTGCATTTTTTTCTCACAGGTGAACATCCGATATTTCGGAGATTTTTTTAAGGGGCCGAAGATATGGGAGTCACAAGGAGAGATATCGCGTCTGTAAAAAATTATGCTGAAGAATCTCCTACAAGAGAAGTACTGTCCCATTCGAGATCTTGCCCTTGCGCTTCTTCGTAATGATCTGTTTCAGTGACAGCAACGTATTGTAATATTTCTCAGCATTAACTGTTGCACCCATTGTAGACAGTCGATGAGAAGAGGTCATTCGGGGAAAAAGAAACTAATCATCACTTTTCCTGCCTTCTGGGAAGAGTGGATATGGGGAACCATACCGACTCTTCAAGTTCATACGTTTGTATGTAGGCTTGAAATGAGGACACCAAGTTTCTTCAGAGGCCACAATCTTAATAAGAAATCCAATCCTTTCTCTGATTATCTCAATAGATGGGTCAAGCAATCATCCATTCTCCAGGTCTCGATGCTTTTTGTGGATCATGTGATGCGCGGTTTCTTTGCTTATTCACAGTTCAAAGTAATTTCAAGTGTAGTTTTCGAAGATTCTGCTTTATGAGATCCTCTTCAGCCGAAAATGTGACTGTGGGTCACAATGTGTTCCAGCCCACTATGCTATTCGTGCAACATTTTTATCCTGTGATAACTGTGTGAAGCATGATTCCCTTGGATAATCGGATAATTGCTTTTTATGCTGATCTGGAGGTATCCCTCATGCAACGAATTGCGGAAAAAGTTGTCCAGAAATAAGTATATTGATGTGAAGCCTTTAAATACGCAAATACGACTAGCACATTAAATTATTAAAATTTGATACAACGTTACAGCTAAATTCTCTCTTTTATTTGGGCACCCCTTATATTTGTTAATATACATCCTAAGACATATAAAAAATTTAATAAACGCATATAAAAGGAATTATTTGAATGCGACAAGAATGAGTAGATTTCAGATATATGTATAGGAAAACAAACGATCTGAATTTTAAAGGAATCTTTCAGGTGATACAGACGACCAATCACTTCAATAAGAAAAACAATAAATTAATTCAGAGAGCCAAACAATATGAGCCAATCTTGACTCTGATTTTTATGCAATCTGTCTTGAGCTTAATTCGGTTGTGAACCAGAAGAAATTCTTGCCAATAATCTTTAAATGACAGATCATTGAGATCTAGGAACAGTCGGAGGCTCCTGCTCATCATACTCCAAATATTCTCCTTTTCCGAGACACCCCAGTGTTCTTTGCCTTCATTCTCTTTCCTGTCGTGTTTCTTTCCATTGTGGAAAATACAGACTTCATCTTGTTCTAACCATCCTCACGTATTTTAAACATTTGGAGATTATTCTGCTTTTTCGTGTAGGGGGTTGCTAACCTACTATTTTGTTGGCTGCATTGCTTTTTATTTCTCGTCACTTTTTTTAACTGTTTTTAGTTTAATTTGTGATCTTTATTGACTAACAACATCAGTATTCTGACTTGCATGCTTTCCGTTCGTAATGAATCGTTCTTCAAGTAAAGGGAATCGTGTGAAATGACAGGATGTAATTGAGGCTTCTATGAATGCAATATATCTCTTGATTTATGCTTCTGTTAGACTGAAGTTTAGTTTTAAGGTATCGTAGGTAAGTAAATAATAGAGAGTTTTTGCATACAGTACGTTAGTTACCGTAGGACGTCCGTTAGCTTTTTCTCCCTAGCGCGCTTGCTCAGTTTCCTATGAGCATGCGCGCTAGGGAGAAAAAGCTAACGGACGTCCTACGGTAACTAACGTACGGTATGCAAAAACTCTCTAGTATTTTTAAAAAGTGTTTTAGTAGTTTTAAAGTAAGTAAATCGATTAACTGTTAAAAGTTTTTCGGGGAGCAAACCATTTTGGATTCAAGACAGGGATCATTTACAGGTCACTTATTCTAACCATAAATGTTTATTCAGTACTTCAGTACCGCATTTAGGACTTTATAGTCGGCAGAGTGATTTGTGATCCGAACAATCTTTCCTATTCCAGGAATCCTGTTACAATATATTTGTAATCCATTAAAGACATCACTTCACCACATCGCGACTCTTTCATATAATGTTAAGATTTTAATTAATGTTCCAAAGTTTTAGCTTTAGCAAAAATTAAATGGTTGTCTAAATTTGGAAGATTTTTAATTGTTTTGTCTGTCGTATAACTCGATACTCAATTGTCGTTAAGTGTCAAAAAATATTGCATTCTATTGATGGATACTTATATATCTGCAAGGAAACTAAATTCCTGTGCAGTTTTGCTAGAAACTAACTAGTCTGCGCAAATAATGGATTTATTAAAGATGATCAATTATCCTATTCGGATAGGATTGCATCAGTCATTTAAGATCTGCGATTGGGGGATATCTGAAACAGATTTACTGTCTTTTCTTGAATATGAAATTAAAGAATTTTTAAAACAAGCTATGTTTTCTGTGTTTGCAAATAGCATTTATGAAAAAGATTTAAAATTAGACTAATAAAAAAATTTATTTAAAAATGTTTTGGAATTGTTATATACACATACACAACGACAATAATCAAAACAACCTTTAACTGTCACTACAAGCAAACAAGATATTCTTAAAATGCTTGCCTACTTGTACTTTCACTGAAACACTTCTATACACATTGTAAATCAGAACCGAGATTAAGCAATTGCAAGACGTTTACCTTATCCTGAAGTAAGAAAGCAAGCATCTCTATTTTTAATAAAATATATATAAGAAGTACAATTTTATTTAAGAATTAATCGCCTTTTACTTCAAAAAATTACAATTGGCTTAGCGCAGCCTAGACGTTACTAATCTCTATGACATAGTACAGATTATGGCTAGATATAGGTGTATTCACCTACAAACCTATAATTTATTTTCTACAACGCAAGACACACAACTAACAAATCAATATTATAACGCGAAGCCTAAATTACCCCGAACAATACCATGACTAACTTCTTATTTTTTAAACGTTATAACACTGTACGGTTGGCACACACCTCGAGTACAATTTATTTAACATTTTTCCTTTTCTCTCTGCAAGCTGTCCGCTTTAGAGTTCGCGTGCGAATTCATGGTGAAACCAGTTTATTTAAATATTTTTCTTTTCTCTCCACGTTCAAACCGCTTTATAATTTTCGTGAGAACGTATAGTGGATTCTTACTCGCATAAACAAAATCAACCAAGCACAAAATGTGTTCTATTGCGAAGAGATCTGAAGATCATTACGGAAGTATTTGAAGATCAGTAAACTGGCGATTGCTACAGACAAATGTGGGCTTTGATCAATCATGCATTTTCCTGTTAACATGCAAACCTTGGATAACGCAAAAGGAAGGGATACGTGGAGTAGAATATCGTCGACTTACTGCCTTTTCTGTAAGAATATCATGGATGACCAACAAGTGATCCAGCTGTTAAGTAAAAGTGCACTTAAGACAATTATTCCCATATATCATTTTGTGTGGCAAGTAAAGTGAAGTTTAATTCCCCATCGCTTTCCAGAACTCTTCAAACGTGTTTCTCTCTCCATCTGGGCTGAATTTGAAGTCAGTTGTTATGATTTTAGATTGAATGAGATAGTATTTCTACAAATGCGATTTCAGAGTTTAAAGATAGTCGGCACCATAAGCACTGTGAGCTCAGAAATCGCATTATGAATCATTTAACAATAATTCCTTGAGTTCATTGGTGTACCAGTTGCATATCTGGTTACTGAATGTGATGAGCCAGGTACTGTAAGAGGTGTTCTGATTATCACTCTATTTTCAAGATTTTATGTAAGTCGACTACTGCCTTTCCGCGGTATCTGCTATGGTTAAATTACACCTACAGTCATCTCACACACCCAAATGTCGAGTGAATCTTAGATTTGACCATCCTGCTTCCTTTGTGCTCCCATACTGCTTCTATTTGTTTCCTTAAATGGTGGCTAGGCTCATTATATTTTCAAATCCGTATTCTATTCCATGGTTTAGTCAAAGTAAGCAGACAAAATAAAATTCGAAGGGGAGTTTTGCCGCAGAATTAGAATTTCTGATCTTTTACATATCCTTCACATTTCTGAAGATCTGGAGCTACCCAGCTGTCCAAAATTTAACTTACCGCAACTCTTTTGTTTTTTTTGCCTTAGGAAGCGTATGGGCCCGGTGTTCGTAAGGGAGAAAGAGAGAAGAAAGCCAAACAAGAACGTGCCGCAAGGGAGATGAGAAAATATTCAAGGTGCCGCAGGGGAGAAAAAAAAAGAAAGAAATGTTGAAGAGTGAGTTAGGGAGGAGAGATGAGATAAAAGCAATGAAGCAATGACCATTGATGAAGTGGAGAATCAAGGAACAAGGCATGAGATAGCGGAGATCAAAATGTTTGAGCAACTTCAAATGTTGATATTTCAGCGAGCATGCTGATATTTCGCATTGCCTTTTTTAACTCATTTGTAAATATTTGTATAAAATGTGTTCGTCCGTATAAGCCTTTTTGTTTTGAAGTTTTTGAGTTTTAAGCAAGTTCAAGTCCACTGAAGACTCGCATTATTCCATACTGAATATATGATAACATTTCATTGCAAATATTACCATTAAACATTTCACTAAAAGATGGAGTGCTAATAGTTAGACATATCGTTTATTTATAATTGAAATTCCATATCATACCGAAAAAAATGCTAAATTTAAATTTATTTTACAATATATATGTCATTCTACAAAATTCGTCAACATACATTTACCATAATGGTATGCAAAGAAATTCTTGCGAGATAATATGTATACAACACAAAATTTGTAAAATTACCAAGGAAAAAGAAATGATTCTTTAGAAACTTTTTACAAGTTTTTTGACAATGTTTCATAAGATTCAGAAGAATGTACAAATGCTGGATGAGCTGCAGTGAAAGAAAAATGAAAAATTGACTCTTTACTCATGTGATGAATGTGATAAAGCTTTTCATACCTAAAAATATTTCTCGCACAGTTTAAAGAAATATATAATTTTAACATTTATGTTTTCTAGTTTTCCAAAATTTTGTATAAAACTTTAATAGAATTAATCAATCATTTGATATTTCCTGTTCTAGTTACGCTGATTTTCTAAATACACCGTTTATCCACATGTGGTTGCATGGGAAATTTGCCCTATACTACCTTTTTTTTTTTGTTTGGCTCTATAAACTCTTCAAGGATTTTGTGAAAAATCCCAGAAAACCTTTCTTAAAATTTTAGGCAATTTCTTTTTCCACTTTAAACTTTGACTTATTTGGCGAATTTATTAAGTATTTTTTTCAAAACGCACCACAAAATAAGCCAAAGTTTAAAAATAAATTTGCGTTCATAATTTATTAACATTATTCTTTTAGATTTTTTCAATGTAACGAAAGAAAAAGTGTGATGTTTCTGAAAATATTTCAACAAAAATATTTTATTTTTTTATTGTACTTTATTTCTTTTATCTAAAAAATATGAGGGATGAAATTTATATAAAGAAAACAATAATAAGAGTCCTATTCATACATTAATAAATACAGTGCATATTAAACTTTGAATCTTAGTTCAAGAGAAAAATTAACAGTATTTTAACTAATGGTAGTTAAAACCTTTTAATTTCTTTCTCAAATAAGGAGAATGTAAATATTAAAAAAAAAAGATATTTACGTAATTAAACTATGCAATTCATCCTTATGACTTAAAATGAAATGTACAAAATGTGTTTGCTTAAATTTTATCATGTTTACAGAATATATCTTTCGTTATATGTCGGTCTTTACCACACCATTTCTTAAATCTAAATTGAAGTATTTTGATAAAAACTCAGTTTTTCCTTGCCAGTTAAGCATATTAATTAAATTTTTTTTTAAATTGGTACTACAGTGCTGATGTAGGATGTTTATTTTTACAGATATTTAACTACTTTCTTGCCAAACAAATTAAAGCAACGGAAGGTAGCTCATTTCCAGCATTTTAATAGCCGGAGTTATTTACAACCGCTTAATTAAATTGTTTTTTAAATGTCTGCATTTTTCAAGACTTAGAAAAAAAAAATACTGTAGAAGTTTATTAAGTTTGTTTGTATACTGTGCTAAAATGAGAGAAAGATCTAAAGGTACTAATGCTGGATGCTTCAGATTTTATAGCTCTTCATGAAATATAAGTGAAATATATTATTAGTGAGTATTTGGATTTTTTTTTGCTACACAACTAATGAAATTTATTTATTTAACTATTTCAAATTAAAAAGGCAGACTAGATTCATGGAAGAATTCATAGCTGTATTAGCCATCTAATTTGATACACGGTGAATGATGTTCGCAATCTATTTTCATCAAAGTTGGTGGCAACCCCTTTTGATGAAAGTTGTTGGCAATCTATTTTGATCAAAATAGTTAGCTTACTATTTTGATGAATGTTGTTGGGTACATTTCAGCCCCAGGTTATAAGCGTATGCGAACAGTTACTTCTTAAAGTATATTTTAATAACTTTACAGTTCCAAGCGAAATAACATTGAATAGTTACTGAGAGATATGCAGATAACATATATACTTACAGAAAAAAAAATTGTGAAATGAATAACTTAAAATGTTCAATTTGAGATTTCTAAAGCTAAAAACACAAAACAAATTTATAATTAAATCCTTCACAAATAGGTAAGTAAAAAGATTTTATTTTCAAAAGCAATTTATTCAATATAATCGTATAATTCATAATTTCATTAGAAAACAAAAAAAAACTTCTGTAACGAAATACTGAAATATGAATGAAAATGTATAACTTATTCATTAAGATTTCTTTACTTAAAAGCTAAGCGCTGATGAAGTCATATTATTTAATTAAATATTAAATTAATATTATTAACGTGTCATTTAGTTCCATGTTAAATAAGGTGATAAATTGCATTCTTGTTAAATTAATCCTTATCATAAAGTTTATGAAAAGACATAAAACAGGCAAGAAATTTAATTAGATTTACAGATTTAAGGACTTAAAACCTTTTTTTTTGTTTGATAAGAGTATTAAACTAAGATCTAATCCTTTGTTATTATTTGATTAAATATCATTTTTACTCAAAATATGTAATAAATATTTAAACAGAGTAAAGCAAAATGTTTAATCGGATTTAAAAAATAAAAAAAATAAATAAATTGCATCATAATTAAATATTGAATATTTTAAACTAATAATAATATTTTTTTTTTGTAAATTGCCTTGTTTCTTTTTTCAGTTTTAAATTTATCTTAAAAACATAAATTCAAAAAGATAAAAAGTTAAAATAAATATATGAATATTTAAAACAATTTTTATCAAAATACATAACTAAAATGATATTATTGCTGATATTAATATAAATAATTTCATAATTAATGAGAGTTTGAATTATTAAATAAATATCTAATTTAGATGAAATTTTAAAAAATGTTAAAGTGTAGTAAAAAAAAAAAAATAAATAAATCCTTAAATTTCAGCAATTTATCTTAATTATATATTGAAAATTTATATGCCTTCATTGTTAATCATAAATTTTTTATAAGACACTTCCTAAGCAAGTTTTGTAATTTAAATAACAAGTATAATAAACTATATTATTTAAGTAATGTGAAAACATGAAATTCCTTTAGCGTTCTAATATATGTGTTTTAATACAAGTTGCACGAAAACCAATTAATTTAATTGTTACATAAAGACAAATTATATCAATTTACATAAAAACCAATTAAATTTTATTAACTATTAAATTAATAATTAATACACTTATATTCCTTGTATAAAATCAATCTGTTTTATATAAGGAAAATTATTTAACGTAACATTGAGTTATTGGGCGCATTACAAAATTATGTAAGAAAAACTAAAAGATATAGAATGTATTTGTTAATTTTCAGCGCAGATACATAAGAAATTTTTAAATAAAATTCCTTGCCAGCTCTTAGAAAATCCAAATACTCCATTTCATCACGGTACAAGTGATGGCAATAACGTTGTTAACAACAGTTTGGGAAATAAAGCTCCACACTTCCAGAAAATGTCGTCTTCAGATCATTTACATCTCTAGGAGGAGGATGTTTATGCGCATTTGTTTTTCCAAGATAGCCCCTAAAGTTCTCTATCAAGTTGAGATCAGGAGACTTTGCTGGCTAAGATATTCTCGGAATGTCTTCACTTTCAAGGAATTCGTCAACGAAGTTTGCTTGATGTGGATGGTCATAATTGTCCATAAATGAAACGTCAGGTCCATGTACACCTCTAAAAAGTCTTAAGGCTGTAAGACCTCAACCCGATATCTCTGAGAAGTCACAGATCCACTGTTGAAAACGTGTAGGGGCGTCCGTCCATCGATCATTATTCCTCCCCATACCATTACATCCCCATTATCGAAACGGTCACGTTCCATAATGCTCGAGGGATAATTTCGTGTTCCTGACTAACTGAAGATGTAAACACATTTATAATCACCTGTAAAACTAAGACGACTTTCGACTTATCAGTGCAGAGAACATGGAACCAATGGTGCTCACCACAGTTCTGATGTTCTTTGCAATAATTAAAGCGATCCCTCTTTTGTTGTGAAGACATTGAAACACATATCCTTTGTTTTCTGGCATAAAGACCAGTTTCATTAACCCTTCTGTATACCATTTGCAATAACACAGCAGTTCCAGTAGCAGCTTCAAGCTCTAAACTAAATTGAAGAGCAATAGACTTTCTGTTAGTTATTGCTAGATATTGATCTTCAGAAGCAATTGTCATTTGTTTACGACCTTGTCCACGCCTCCTTACAACAATTCCAACGTTTTGAAATTGTTTCCATAAAATAGAGACTGGCTGTTTCGAAATATTCAGATATCCGTTTGCTTTTGTGATTGGCTTTTTTCTTCTAAACGACCTATGAGTCGCCTTTTCGCAGATATTTTCAAATGATACTCCGAAACCATAACAAACCGATTTCAGTTCTTACAACATGAAATCAAAAGTTGTAGAAATTTCTTCAGATAGTTATTTTGCACAAGAAACTTGATTCGACGTCTGATGAGGTAAGCCTAGATTTACATATCAGAAACCGTTTGATAACTATTGATTCAATTAAACTAAACAGGCTTGTTTTCACTCAATCCCTGCAAACATGGATGACATTGACTGGATATTTCATAGACTATCCTTATGTTTGGATATGCAAAGATAAATTTCGACATGAGTGTATATAATTTTGTCATGATGAGTGACACATGCACATTTTTTTTTTCGCAGCACCACAGCTGGCGTTTTATTCCACTTCTACATACCAAAACCAATGCATCGAAGGATAATAATCGGCAGAAATTCTCATCCTGGAATATTTTTAAAAGGGTAATTTAAGGGTAAAGGGAATATTGCATGGTATGAAACTCCAACCAAGTACCCTGGCTATCAGTGTCAGCTGCATAAACACGTTACCACTGTCACCATAAAAACTCTTTATTTCCTAAAAGCAGTTATTGCGAGATGATGTTTTCAATAACTGAAAGAGAATGATTGTTTTTCTAAAAAGTTACTTGTCTATTGTCTTATTGATTATTTTGAACGTGTTTGTTTTTCTATAGTTTTGTTCTATATATATGCATATGTGCTTATGCACACTCATATGTTTAATTTTCACATGTAAATTTATAAATTGCCTGACTATAAGAATTTTGAAAATTCATTTTTGAATAATATAAAGAAATTAGTTCTAAAAATATATATGCATTAAATTTCGTTAATGTATTTGGCAATTTTGGTATCTGCACTGAATATAAAATGTCTTTCTGAAATATACATTTTATCATCATTTAATTAACCTAATTTTATATTTTTCTCTTATAATATTTCAACTTTGATTTAAAATTTAAATTACCTTTGTTCTTGAAAATTTTTAAGGAAAATAAAATATTTTAATGAGTAAATGTTACATGTAACTAATAACACGACATTTGTACACGGCAAGGTAACTAATAACATGACAATACGACACGTAACATTATATGAATTAAGTATAATTTCAGAAATAATTGTATTATTATTAAGGAAAACATAATTTTTTAATTTTTTTCTTCAAAACCCTACATGCTTCGTACTGCATACTCACTCACTTTCATGTTGAAAGCTCTCTAACCCTATAATAACTTGAAAATGAAGATAACGGCATTGAAAGGTTATTACGTCCAAACTAACACGAGCGATAGTAGTGCAGCCTAATTGAAAAATTCAGAAGATAGCCATTGAAAATGTTCAACAAAAAGAAACAGCACATGTCAAATTACAGAAACACCACCATTAACAAAATACAGAAAGGCATTGTGTACATATAAATGACATAAATATTCACATATATATTTCAGAATGTCAAAAAAAAAATTGTTTTTGAGTCAAAGTTTGTAAGAAACAGACGTTATCCTAAAACAATACATTTAATTTATCGAATATATGTCAATATGCTATGATGTGAGGCAGAAATGGCTAGCTGTGTCAATTTGACAACAACTTAACGTTGAGTATATTTGGACAATCCGTGATTGACCACGATACATATTTATGTTTAACAAAGTGTCTCTGAACTCCCATTGCTGCAATACTATAAACCGATTGCTAAAACCGATGCTTGTTCTATTCAACAGTTCATTGACTCAAACTTGTGCAAATCGATTTCGGACATTTTAGGATATACAGACGACAATTTACCACATCCATTAGAACTAAATTTCATTTTGTACTAGTTAATGAATGCTATACAATAGAAAATTTGGTTTTTATCTCCATTCGTTTTTAATTTTCATTGGCTATCTTCCAAACGTTGTTACTTGATGCACTGTTATTAGTTGAATTAGTCTGGATCTAGTCTCTCTTTACGTTCATAAGCTATTTCAAGGTGAAAAGAAACTACTGTGCCAATCTCTGTGTGTTTATCCTTGCTTCCAATTAAGAGAGAAATATAAAAAAAAATATTATTATAATTATTTGCCGAGATATATATTTGCTTATTTTGATAATTTTTTTAATAGTTTCATACGAATTTTTAATGCTTACCACTTGTAAATTAAAAGCTAGACTTGCGGAAGTCCATTAGTAGAACATGAAAGATAATGTCAGTTTGAAATTATTCAATCTGATAGCATGAAGGATTATTTCAATCTGATTACATGCAAGATTGTTTCAATCTGATTGTATGAAAGATTGTTTCAATCTGATAGCATAAAAGATTATTTTAATCTGATTGCATGCGAAGAAGATTCTGTTATAAAAATCTATCAGATCTATTGGTAAATACAATAAAAGGTCTTGTAGCAACCCTATTCCTAATCTTACAAGGAGCAACATTGATTCATCAAGGTTATTTTCCTAGAAAATAAATTTTCTTGTAAAATATATAAATAGATTTATGAACCAAATTCTAATAAAGAATGGGCCTCTAATTTAAATACAAGTTATGGAGTAGAAAATATTCGATTCATTGCAAGAAATATAAAGAATTTGCCTCTAACTTTAAGATAAAAAGGTATGCAGAAGAAAATATTCGATTCATTGCAAGAAATATAAAGAATTTGCCTCTAATTTTAAGATAAAAGGTATGGAAAAGAAAATATTCGTTTCATTGCAAGAAATATAAAGAATTGTGCCTCTAATTTTAAAATGGAAGGCATGGAAAATAAAATATTCGTTTCATTGTAAGAAATATAAAGATTTTCCTCTAATTTTAAAATAAAAGGTATGGAAAAGAAAATATTTGTTTCATTACAAGAAATATTCTACAATAATCACTGCTTTATTATGTTAAGCATATTATGGATGCAGATAAAGACATTTCAGACAATCTCAGAAAAAAATTTACTAAAATATTTCCTATTTTTAGTCCCCTTAAAAAACTTAATGTATGATATTCTAGGAAAAATATAAATTGATTCTTTTTTAAAAATTTGGTTTTCAATCTACGTATAAAAATTGGATTGGGCCATAACATTATTATTAAATGAGCCTCTTTAACTCCTTTCTATTTAAATACTGTCTGCCGGTATTTTTAAAGAAGAATTTGACTTAAAACTAATGGGTTTCTTGTTTTTCTACTTGTTTTAAACTTTCAATGATAAGAATGGAACATATTTTTAACAGAATGCTACGCTTTTCATGTATTTTACATGAAGTCAACACTCAAGAAAATTTTATATTTTTTCTTCAGATAGAGAGAATGAATAAAAGATATTACTATCCTTTTACCCATGAGTGGAAGGAGTCTTTCAGAAAAGGAATAGACTTTCCTGGCTCAAAACAGATTTTGATTCACTAAAGTATCATCTTAAGTTTACAAAGGAAAAAAGAGAAACAGAAAAATAAGGTATATTTATTTTGTTAGAAACATTTTCTAGTTTGAATTGGAAATCCTCAAAAGAAAATTGAGTTTCAAACGGATCTGTTAAATGAACCGTTCGAATAGGTATTTATTATGTATACATACTTGGATTAATCTTTTTTAACCATTCTTCAAGATATATGACTTATTTTTTTATTGTTATTTAGTTTTCTCCTTTGTTTTCAACGACTCACATTTTAAGGAAAAGATGTAAGGAAAAATGAAAATAATGTAAGGCTTATAAAGGATTTCGTAATTCAGGCTTCATCTATTTTATAAAAATTCAAGAAAATTTCAATAAAAAAAAATTATTCATGAATAATAACATAATTAACTTGACGTGTATTCAAAAATCATAATAATAATGTTAGAAATGCTTTAGGAATTCGAGTACCCCAACACAGGATAGAAAAATTATTAACTAACTTTTTCATTATCAGTTAATGTCATGCAGTAATTAACTATTTTGAAATTATTTTTATAAAATCCATTTTAAATTCAAAGTATTGTTTATTTCATTAAGAAAAGCACTGACAGCAACAGAGGGAACTATCGAAGTAATTTTATTTTGTTTTAGAATATTTAAAAATCGTTTACAGCATTAATAAGTGTCTTCAAAGGCTTCAGGCTTGTGTTTACGCATTAAGAGTAAAATAATTAAAAATATTGTGTGGCAAATAGTTTCCCAATATTTTCGTCTTTTTATAGATATCGAAAATTTGCTTTAATGTGTGCCACTTTCCTCAAAACTGTCGAACAAAAGTTCTGTTTCAAAATGTATTGCCAGACTAAGCAACTACTTTTTCAGTTTTCTATGTGGTATTTGGAATTAGGAGCCTTGGTCGTTAGTGCGCTGAATTCTAAGTGCATCATTGGAAACCTAAATGAAGTTTGGTTTGTTTGTTTGTTTTCTCGCTCTACTGTAATTTTGTGCACACTTTAGGCTAATTAGACCGGGACCTACAGTATAAAGTGAATTCCGAACCCCCAACAAACATCCATGCCACCGTCAGTATTCGAATCTGAAGCCTATGGTACCAATGACCAGAGTGCTAGCTAATTGACCATGAGGCAGCGAAACCTGAGTGAAGAAAGGTTTGGTTTATATTGTCGCTCTACAGCCATCTTGTGCACCCGAGGGCTAAACAGAAGAAGATATGCAGTTTAAAGTGGATTCCGAACCACCAACAAAGAGCCATGACACTGCCAGTATTCAATCCTGAAGCCTGTGATACCAAAGGCAAAAGCGCTAGCCACTTGGCCCGAGTCCTCTAAATGAAGAAAAGAGACGCAAAAGTTATTGTAAAAGGAATGGCCAAGAATGGATACCCGGATTTCATTATCTTTTAACTTGCGAAGGAGTGTCGACACTCCAAGATGAAACTACTAGAGGTGTTGTATAAAATTATGGTAGAAAAATGTGAATTTAAATCAGCAGTCCATCCATGATGCATTCTGTATAAATGAGATATGACTAAATCTTATAAATATCGGTCGTTCGAGTGAGAAATAATCGTAATTCTGTTAGAAATAAACACGAAAGGATATTCAAGACCAAATAAATGATAATATGGAATAGAATTGATGGAAATCTATTTCGATAGAATTCCAACTAATGTATATTGAAATGAAAATAACACAGATAATCAGAGATGTTTGTTCAATCCTGATTAGATCGATAAGATATTCACAGTTGTTGGAATGTGGTATTTTGGAAAGGGATAATTGATTTGATTCTTTTCAGAAACAAAGTTCGTCAATATCATTAACAACAAACATTTAAAATAAACGAAGTTGTAGTTTAGTAACACAGTTTGTTATTTTATATATGTCTTGCTACTTTTCAATGTTTAACTCAAATAAGAGACAGTTGCTTTAGAAAGTGAACACTAAAGTTAGACTAAGTTAAGACTTACATGAAGATATAATTTCTATCTTTGTTAATGGCGCATATAGTGAAATATAATATATATATATATATATATATACATATATTTATCTCTCTCTCTATATATATATATATATATAAATATATTTATACTTACACAAAATGCGCACGAAACAAAAGATATTAATAAAATATATATTTCTAAAATTTCAAATTCCGACTATATCAATTATCTTAGAAATCATTCTATGATAAAAAATACCAAAAGATAACACCCATTTTTAAATTAACTATTTTAATATTTATTTGTAATATTAACATGGAGTAAAAATATTTATTAAATACCGAAGATAGAAAAAAAAATGAAAAATTATTAGTTTAAAAAGAAAAAAAAACATATCATTTTAGTTAAATACACATTGGATGGAAATGAAAAGTCGTCCTTCTTTGGACAAGTTTTATATTATACTAGTAAATATGCCTATAAAAATACAGTCATATCTGCGGGTATACATATATAAAACCTTATTTTGTATATATTATAATATAAAACCTGTCTTGTTTTTATAGGCATTACAGAAAATTACAGAATTTATTACAGAGTTATTACAAAAATGTTTTATAGGCATTGCTCTATTATAGATTTTTTTTTGTTTCAATAATTTTTATTAAAAAAATACTTTTGTAGAGTTAAAATTTTGATATTCTACATAATTCACCTTAAAATACTATCTTAACTCACCTTAATATAAATTGCGTAAATAAAGCAATCATTCTCATCCAAGAATTACTAATAATTTTTGTTTTCCTCTTTCGTTTTGTTACTATGTATTTGTAAGTATATGATAGTGTCAGTTTGAAAATAAATTGAACTAATTCTTTAAATTTCCTAGCATTTTTTTTTAACTAATAAATAATGGCGCCAGTCACTTTATTAAGGCTGGCGCCAACTGGTAGACTAAAAATCTGTTAGCAATAAAAACATGTTACTTTTTTATTTTTTAAATAAGTAATAAAAAATATTAAAAATTTTTGCAATAATTTTTAAATGAATAGATATATTCAGAAAAAAAGAAAATATTAGGTATTACAGTGTTGTTCAGTTAAGCTATCGATAGATAGATGGATAGAACATATATATATAGATCCTATAATAGAGGAATAGATAGATAGCACAAATAGTTGTAGATCCTAACTATCTATAATAGAGTAATAAATAGATAAATATAAATAAAACAGGTAAAACTATTCTGAAAAAAATTATTCTGTTTATTGTATTCTGAACATAGCTTCCTTTTAATGCTCTCTTTAATGTTGGAAAAAATTTACAAAGAAGTTGGAGAGGTAATAAGTTTCCGCACTTTTAAGAGGCATCGTCCGCTTTTATTCCCGGCGGATGTCCTCCTAACCCCAAAATGTGACAGTATCTATTTCGTGCAACCGTTTAAGTGACATCTTATGAAGAAAGACACACATGCGCGTGGGACAAAACTGTCAAAATCATACAGATTGAAAGATTATTGAGAGGAAAAACCATTGAATCCGTCATTTTCTCGAAAAATCAATATCTGACGAAAGGAAAACTTCAACATGGTGAATCGGTATAATCGCTTTCCTTCCCAAACCTACCCCCCTAACTCCTTTGACATTCACCACATTTTTCCTCCAAGCGTTTTTCGACGTACAGAACCATTCGCTGTTAGTTCTTGGGAAAATAGAATTTTCAAATACCCAACCGATTCCATAATGTATACTCGCCATGGCAGAATGGAATTATTGAAGACGCTTCCAGGCACCAGTTTGACTCAACTATTTTCCACTACCCACCGTGTAATGCTCTATTTACCCGAGTCTGAATGTGATTCTAGGTTTAGCCAGGGCTGAGGAAAAATAAGTACTTTATTTAATAGCGCACCCAATAATACTTCGTGGAAATAGAAATCTTGTGCGCCGTTTGTACAAAAGAACTTGGAGGGGAAAAGATGCAGTTTTTTTTATTTAATGCTGCGGGATTCGATTAGATGGTTAGGACAAGGTCCTCAAAAGTGGATGAAATGCAGTAGAAATGGATGTGCTGCGTTGTATTATTACTTTGCAGACAGTGGGGAAAATGGGATAATTTTGACTTGGGAATTTTGGAGCTAAAAAAAGGAACCTAATAGGGTTGTGA
The DNA here is from genome assembly GCA_021605075.1 of Caerostris darwini. Taxonomy (NCBI): domain Eukaryota; kingdom Metazoa; phylum Arthropoda; class Arachnida; order Araneae; family Araneidae; genus Caerostris; species Caerostris darwini. The sequence goes on along the minus strand of BPLQ01012852.1, from coordinate 3,064 downwards.
GAACGCGTTTACGTCTCTGTGGTGTATTTTGACATTTTAAATTCAATCGTCTTAAAAATTCTACTTTTGCTTTTTTCTGTATCGAATATTTTAAAAAAGAGTAAAAATAAATTAAATTTCTGTTAAGGACAAACTAATAAGGAGATGATGTTACAAGCAGATGATTTTTTTTATATATTTATGGTTGATTATTTTATGTAATATATGACAACAAATAAGATTGATATATTTTTTCATCTCTTTTATGTTTATAAAAATGAAAACACAGACTTAAATTCAAAATAATAATTAAAAACGAGAAATACTATATATTCACTAGACAAAAGCATTTTCTTACTGTCAGTGTAATATTAATAAAGTGTAATATTAAATATTTTAAATAAATTTTCAAAAAGTTTTAGAATGAACACATAAATTCTGAAATAAACGAAATTTTAAATGCTATAGTGTTGTTAAGTTATAGATAACTATAGATCCTATCTATCTACATTAGAGTAATAGATATGTATAGAAGTAAATTAAACAGGTAAAAACATTCTGAAAAAATCTGTTTATTGTAGCATTTATGATTTTTAAACATAACTTCCTTTTAATGCTCTCTCGAATGTTTAAAATTTACAAAGAAGTTGGAGAGGTATTAACTTTCCTCACTTGTAAGAGGCAACGTCTGCTTTTATTCCCGGCGGATGTCCTCCTAACCCCAAAATGTGACAGTATCTATTTCGTGCAACCCTTTAAATGACAACTTATGAAGAAAGACACACATGCGCGGGGGCCAAAACTGTCAAAATCTTACAGATTGAAAGATTATTGAGAGGACAAACCATTGAATCCGTCATTTTCTCGAAAAATCAATATCTGACGAAAGGAAAACTTCAACATGGTGAATCGGTATAATCGCTTTTCCTTCCCCAAACTACCCCCCTAACTGCTTTGACATTCACCACATTTTTCCTCCAAGCGTTTTTCGACGTACAGAACCATTCGCTGTTAGTTCTTGGCAAAATAGAATTTTCAAATACCCAACCGATTCCATAATGTATACTCGCCATGGCAGCATGGAATTATTGAAGACGCTTCCAGGCACCAGTTTGACTCAAATATTTTCCGCTACCCACCGTGTAATGCTCTATTTACCCGAGTCTGAATGTGATTATAGGTTTAGCCAGGACTGAGAAAAATAAGTACTTTATTTAATAGCGCACCCAATAATACTTCCGTGGAAATAGAAATCTTGTGCGCCGTTTGTACAAAAGAACTTGGGGAAAAAGATGCAGCTTTTTTATTTAATGCTGCGGGATTCGATTAGATGGTTAGGACAAGGTCCTCAAAAGCGGATGAAATGCAGTAGAAATGGATGTTCTGCGTTGTATTATTACTCTGCAGACAGTAGGGAAAATGAGATAATTTTAACTTGGGAATTTTGGAGCTAAAAAAAGGAGCCTAATAGGGTTGTGAGAACGCGTTTACGTCTCTGTGGTGTATTTTGACATTTTAAATTCAATCGTCTTAAAAATTCTACTTTTGCTTTTTTCTGTATCGAATATTTTAAAAAGGAATGAAAAATAAATTAAATTTCTGTTAAGGACAAAATAATAAGGAGATGATGTTACAAGCAGATGATATTTTATATATTTATGGTTGATTATTTTATGTAATATATGACCACAAATAAGATTGATATATTTTTTCATCTCTTTTATGTTTATAAAAATGAAAACGCAGACTTAAATTCAAAATAATAATTAAAAACGAGAAATACTATATATTCACTAGACAAAAGCATTTTCTTACTGTCAGTGTAATATTAAATTAATTAATTTAAATAATGTATCCTGACAAATAAAGGTACAAATTTTAATAGTTAAAATAAAAACATTTAAATATTTTAAATAAATTTTTAAAAAGTTTTAGAATGAACAAATAAATTCTGAAATAAACGAAATTTTAAATGCTATATTGTTTTTAAGTTATAGATAAATATAGATCCTATCTATCTACATTAGAGTAATAGATATGTATAGAAGTAAAATAAACAGGTAAAAACATTCTGAAAAAATCTGTTTATTGTAGCATTTATGATTTTTAAACATAACTTCCTTTTAATGCTCTCTCGAATGTTTAAAATTTACAAAGAAGTTGGAGAGGTAATAACTTTTCTCACTTTTAAGAGGCAACGTCTGCTTTTATTCCCGGCGGATGTCCTCCTAACCCCAAAATGTGACAGTATCTATTTCGTACAACTCTTTAAGTGACATCTTATGAAGAAAGACACACATGTGCTTGGGACAAAACTGTCAAAATCTTACAGATTGAAAGATTATTGAGAGGACAAACCATTGAATCCGTCATTTTCTCGAAAAAATCAATATCTGACGAAAGGAAAACTTCAACATGGTGAATCGGTATAATTGCTTTTCCTTCTCCAAACTACCCCCCTAACTCCTTTGACATTCACCACATTTTTTCCTCCAAGCGTTTTTCGACGTACAGAACCATTCGCTATTAGTTCTTAGGAAAATAGAATTTTCAAATACCATAATTCCCTAATTTATACTCGCCAGGCAGAATGGAATTATTGAAGACGCTTCCAGGCACCAGTTTGACACAAATATTTTCAGCTACCTACCGTGTAATGCTCTATTTACCCGAGTCTGAATGTGATTATAGGTTTAGCCAGGACTGAGAAAAATAAGTACTTTATTTAATAGCGCACCCAATAATACTTCCGTGGAAATAGAAATCTTGTGCGCCGTTTGTACAAAAGAACTTGGGGGGAAAAGATGCAGCTTTTTTTATTTAATGCTACGGGATTCGATTAGATGGTTAGGACAAGGTCCTCAAAAGCGGATGAAATGCAGCAGAAATGGATGTGCTGCGTTGTATTATTACTTTGCAGACAGTAGGGAAAATGGGATAATTTTAACTTGGGAATTTTGGAGCTAAAAAAAGACACCTAATAGGGTTCTGAGAACACGTTTATGTCTCGGTGGTGTATTTTGACATTTTAAATTCAATCGTCTTATAAATTCTACTTTTGTATTTCTGTATCGAACATATTAAA